>CM056059.1:37317320-37986646 GCA_029574335.1 Rana kukunoris | reverse complement strand
TGCCTTTTAATCTGTCTCCCCCTGGAGAGAGTCCAGCATCCTCCTGGTTCCCTGCAGCGCTTCCACCATGGCCGGAGGAAACACTACAACTGAGGCCATGGTGGAGGTGGGCGAAGTTATAGCAGTGACTGCAGTGTTTCCTGGGAAGTGGGTGGAGCTGCGCTCTCTCCAAGTGCTGTCCTGAAAGACGAAGCGAGAAAATTTATATATATATATATATATTAATATATATAAAATGTCTGGAGGTTCCAATTAGAGGGAAGGAGCTGGCAGTGAAAACAGAGAAAGGAAGCTCCATTAGCATTGCTGGTTGGCTTGTCATACCAACGGCCACCACAAGATGGCACCAGACCACAGAAGGAAGCATAGGCCTGCAAAGCCGTGGCCTCAATTACCAGCCAGCGCGGGAGTTGGGGGCGCATGGAGACACAGGATACCCAAGCTGTGCCACACCAGGTTGCTAATTCTAGTCGCAATTGTGACCTGGCACCCGGGGTTTGTCAAACCCTGCTGTAACACTAATGAAAAAGATTAAACATAAATATGTATACAACCAAGATAAAAACCCTGGACAAGAAAAAGAAAAAAAGAAAAAAAACACCCCTTTGTGTAGTTAACATCTTTTCAGGAAAATGTATGAACTTACTTCACTTATCAGCTCCGGCAAGACAGCAGGATGAAAATGTTGTTTCAAAGTCTTGAGTAATCGATCTGCCTATAAATTCAAATAAAAATAAATAAAAATAAAGTGTAAGTAAAAAGGTTCAACCCTACAAACACTTGCCAAAGTAACTAATACTAGCAACAAAATAAACCTACCGCGTCTACAAAGACAAATGCATGTGTAGTGCAGAGTCATACTGTCACATGCCCCACACATTGGGGGTAGAACATGTATAATGTACAAGGTCTACCAAATTCCAAAAATAAAATCTTGCCTCTCCTGTGCACACTCTGGGCAAGGGGAGTGTAGAGGTGGGCAGGGTGTCTGCTGACATAACTGCACCCACCAAGCGCCGATAACAGACCCACCGAATCTGCTGTTTTTGGGGGCTTTTAACTGATAAAACGGGATACATTTGACAGGTAAGGATACATGCAGGAGGCATGTATATCCTTATAGTTCAGCACTATGGCAGTAGTTTATAATTGATGAGAGCGAGTTTACATCCACTTTACTAATAAATGGCTGGACCTTCTAAAACTTTTACCCCATCTAAATAACAGATAATGTCCGACATCCAAACAATGAAAATAACTCTCCCTCGTTCTGAGGATTGGAGCAAAAGGAAGAAAGGACTAGCTCTTGAGTAGAGCTGCAACTAACGATTATTTTCATAATCATTTAATCGGCCGATTATTTTTTCGATTAGTCGGATAAAATCATTGAAAAAAACATAATGCGGAATTTTTTCGTTTAACAGTAATAATGAAAAAACATGTTACACTCAAACGACAGATTAAAAAACGTTTAACATTACACAACTTTGCTGGGGCACTATTGCTCCCGGGAACTCCAATGCTGGGGCACTATTGCTCCCGGGAACTCCAATGCTGGGGCACTATTGCTCCCGGGAACTCCAATGCTGGGGCACTATTGCTCCCGGGAACTCCAATGCTGGGGCACTATTGCTCCCGGGAACTCCAATGCTGGGGCACTATTGCTCCCGGAACTCCAATGCTGGGGCACTATTGCTCCCGGGAACTCCAATGCTGGGGCACTATTGCTCCCGGGAACTCCAATGCTGGGGCACTATTGCTCCCGGGAACTCCAATGCTGGGGCACTATTGCTCCCGGGAACTCCAATGCTGGGGCACTATTGCTCCCCGGAACTCCAATGCTGGGGCACTATTGCTCCCGGGAACTCCAATGCTGGGGCACTATTGCTCCCGGGAACTCCAATGCTGGGGCACTATTCCCCCCGGGAACTCCAATGCTGGGGCACTATTGCTCCCGGGAACTCCAATGCTGGGGCACTATTGCTCCCGGGAACTCCAATGCTGGGGCACTATTCCCCCTCCCAGGAACTCCAATGCTGGGGCACTATTCCCCCTCCCAGGAACACCAATGGAGCACTATTCCCTCCCCCACCCAGGACCCATGAACACTAATGGGGCACTATCCCCCCCCCAGAACACCAATGGGGCACTATTCCCTCCCTCCCAGGAAAACCAATGATGGGGGCACTACTATGTAACCCACCCACCGCCCGGAACACCAATGATGGGAGTTAGAAGGATGGGGAATTGTTATATGAAGGCATGTACTCATTGTACTGTTAGGGCCCTTTCACACGTGCGGACCGTTTAGGTCCGGTTTTTTTGTCCGTTTTTTGAACTTTTTTTTTTTACTACATATTTTGATGAAAAACGGATGTTAGCGGATCGGATGTTAAACGGATCGCCCGCTAACATCCGTTTTTCGTCCGTTCCGTTTTTTTGACGGAAGAAAAATAGGGTTTTCTTCCGTTCAAAAAAACGGAGCTTAACGGAGACGGATGCAAACGGACGTTAGCGGATGCTCATCCACTAATGTCCGCTATCCCATAGGGATGCATTGCGGTCCGTTTTTCATCCGTAAAAAAACGGACGAACGGTCCGCACGTGTGAAAGGGCCCTTACTGTGTGAGTGTGCAACTGTAAACTAGACTGTAAAAAGGTAGAAAAACATACCTTTCACAGACAGTGCAGCTCGGATCTCCTCACGGCTGCTTCTGAATGAATGAATGAAGAACTTGTATAGCGCAGCACATGCGAAGTAAATCGCCTCTGGGCGCTTGTTCCTGTCTCCTTTGAGATCAAAAGAGATGAGTCTTAATCTTTCTCCTGAAGACTAAGTAGTTCTCCAGTCTAATGCTTTCCATAGTCTGGGACCTTGGACAGCGAATCTCCTGTCTCCTTTGGACTTGTATCTGGCTTTCGGTATCTGAAGCCGATTTTGATTGTTGGATCGTAGAATACGATTGGGATTGTACATTTTTAATTTTTCGCATAGATAATGGGGAGCATTCCCATGGATACATCTATGCGTTAGACAGAGTGCTTTAAAGGTGATTCTGTCATTGACTGGTAGCCAGTGAAGGGATCTCAACGAAGGTGAGATTGATTCCCAGGGTTTTTTCCCAGTCACAAGTCTGGCGGCCGTATTTTGAACGACTTGAAGACGAGCGATTTGGTACTTGGGGAGTCCGAGGTAAAGGGCATTTGCATAGTCCAATCTGGAGTTTACAATCGCTCCCACCACGACCGCTATGTCTTTCTTCGGAATAAAAGGCGTGAGTCTGCGTAGTAGGCGCAGCAGATAGTGAGATCCGCTGACTACTGCCCCTATTTGTGCGTTCATTGTCATGTCGGAGTCAAAGATGACCCCAAGACTTTTGACTTTGGCGCTAGGGGTGATGACTTTGCCCAGAATGGGCGGGGGGATCCAGGTTGTTAGCGATTGATTCCTACGCTTGGCGTGAAACAGAAGAAGTTCTGTTTTCGCTCCGTTGAGTTTGAGATAACTCTGTCATCCAATCCTCTATCAAAGAGAGGCATGTCTCTAGATCGAGGTGGTGATCCTTTTTATTGCTAATGCGGAAGTACAGTTGCGTGTCGTCTGCGTAAGAGTGATATAGCAGTTTTTGGCTGCTGATGATTTCAAAAAGAGGACGCAGATGTTGAATAACATCGGCGACAGGGGAGATCCCTGAGGGACCCCGCACGATAATGTGCGTTGTTCCGAAGTGAATGGTCCTAGCTTGACTATTTGCGATCGGTTTTCCAAAAAAGAGGAGAACCAAGATAAATCGCTTTCTGCGACTTTGGCTATTATAGCCAGCCGAGTCAATAACAGCTTGTGATCAACTGTATCAAAGGCTGCACTTGGGTCCAGCAGAACCAGAAGAGAAGATTCTCCTTCGTCTGCGGCCTCAAGAACGTCGTCCCATATCTTAAGCAATGCTGTTTCCGTCCCGTGTCCGGGACGGAATCCTGATTGCAATGGGTCGAGTAAGTTGTGGGTATCTAGATGCTGTTGCAGCTGCTGTACCACTGCTTTCTCCATTACCTTGGAGAGAACATTTAGGCCTGTTATGGGGCGCCAGTTGAGTGGATCCTTAGGATCCAGGGTGGCTTTCTTCAAGATGGGTTGAATGAAGCCCTCCTTCAGCTGGGAGGGCATTTTGCCCTCCCTGAAGGATTGGTTAATAAGCTGCGTGACAGGAGGTGCCAGGATGTCGGCGCATTCCTTCAGCAGTTTGGTGGGGATAATATCATTTGGCGCCGTGCTGTTGCGCAGAGTGCCGATGATATTTTTAGTGGTCTGAATGGAGATGGGTTCCAGCGTGAACTCACCAAACTGTGGTGAATTGTTGCCGGTGCTGTGTAAATGACTACGGGGGGGGCTGGGAAGGCAATTGTTCCGCTGAATGCTTTGCCGGATTGCCTCAATTTTGTTAATGAAGCAATTCGATAACTCATCGCAAAATACTTGTGTATCCGAGTTGGGGGCTTCAAGACATCCTGGATTCATGGTCTGAGAGACCAGCTTGAAGAGTTCGCGGGGGTGATTTAGGGCACCGTTGATAGCCTCAGAAAAATAGTTTTTCTTGGCTTCGAAGATTTGCTTGTAGTATTTTCTGGTTATTGCCTTGTAAATCGCGAGGTTCTCATCTGAGGAGCTTCTTTTCCAGGCTGCTTCTGCCCTTCTACGCTCTTGCTTCAGTAACGCCAGCTGGTTGTTGAACCAGCCGGAGTTATTTTTCCTGATCTGGGTCTTTCGTTTCGGCGCTATCAAGTCAGCTGACTGCAATAGTGCTGTGTTTATGGCCTCTAGTGTTTCTTCCGCTGTTTGGTGCGGCTGAATTGTGTTTATTTTTTCCCCTAACGTGGCTTTGAAGAGTTCCGAGTGGAGCTTCTTCTGACATCTGGTCCAGTGTGTTGTCACTGGAATTGATGTTTTTGTTAAGGGGGGGAATGAATTTAATTGCATGGTGATCTGTCCATGGCAATGGTTCATTTTCCAAGATTTTTATTTCCAGATCCCGCTGTTCCCTTGAGGCAGCAGCGGGCGGGGCTGAGATCAGTGGGGCGCTGACATCAGAGGAGAGGTGTGGACATGCAGTGCGGACGTGCCTCGTACACATACGAGGCACATCGGCGCTGCATGTCCTGTGTAATAAGGCGGCGCCTGTTATCACGGGACAGGAAGTCTTTTGAATGGGCGGAAGGGCGGGCTGGCGGACGGACAGTCGGAAGGTGCGGACCAACTAATCGATAATGAAAATCGTTGTCAACGATTTTCATTATCGATTAATCGTTTTAGCTCTACTCTTGAGTTATGGAACTTTGAGACTACCTTTGGAATGTACAGGGGGTCCTGCAACCTCGTCATCAAAAACAAAATGGCTCTTTAATTGACAGAGCCTGAATGTATTCTCCCTACTGTCCTATTTGCCAGCAGAAAAGCAAACTTAAAAGTGAGCAACTTAAATCAGAATAAAGGTCTAACGGCTCAAACGGAGCCTTGGTTAACCCTTGTAACACTAAAGTAAGATCCCAGGGCAGGACTTTAGAAACCTGCACTGGGGGGCAACCAGTCTTATGAACCCCCTTATTAATGCACTTGTAACGAAAGGGCTTGGGATGGTCTAGGAGTAATCTATCGTTACAGTACCTGCACCTCCTAGAGTGGGCAGGGGCTTTAGAAGGACGGCTGGCAACCCCCTGGGGCAGTGATGTTTTCTCCTGCAAGTACAAAATACAATAAGCCCTGTGACATGCAGGGCAAAGAATGTCGGGGTACCCTCCCCCATCAGAAGCTCTAAAAAGCTGGGTTGACTCCTCTATAGCCGTGGACATAGTAGGCCTCCCCTCACAATCCATACGGCCATGGCGCCAGGAACAGTGCATTGCAAGACCGCTACGAGGGGCAGAATGGGTGCCTTCATTTTCTGGCCTCCGTTCTGCCTGTATGGGGAAAAAAAAAAGGCCGCCGACATTTTTCCAGAGATGTCATTTCCGACGCTGGGGAGTAAACTGTCCTTCCACCTCCAGGCGCCGACCTCTCACATGCTGAACGACACCATCGACAGCCCCAATGAGCCCCCGCGTGCCCAGGAGCTTTCAGGCAACGAGGGCACCAACCCTCCTGTGAGCAGAAGCATATGGTGTGTGGCAGGCGCAGCACTATGAAGTGCCTCATGCGTTGTGGCATTAGAAGAATTGTGATATCTCTGACTTTTCAGTGCAACAAGACTGTGTATATTACTCTGAAATTCCTCTATTGCCGTTCTATGGAAGCAGTAGGGTTAAAAAGCACACCAAATGCTTAAAATAACTTCTTTAATAACTTCACTTTTCTTCATATAAAATACTGCTGCTTTGCAGCAGACAGTCCATGTACAAAAAACATGTGATAAAGTATAACAGAAAATGGTGGTTCAAATATTCAATCTTGTCGTTTAACATAAGATGGTGGATATAGTTCTTTCTTCAGTATTTACTCTCTCTCTCTCTCTGCAAGTTATCAAAGCATTCTGATTTCTCTGAAAGGTATAACTCTGTTTGCAACTTGCTTTTGCAGGGTTAGTTTGGTTTGATATAAGTTCGGGTTTGATATAAGTTCGGGTTTGATATAAGTTCGGGTTTGATATAAGTTCGGGTTTGATATAAGTTCGGGTTTGATATAAGTTCGGGTTTGATATAAGTTCGGGTTTGATATAAGTTCGGGTTTGATATAAGTTCGGGTTTGATATAAGTTCGGGTTTGATATAAGTTCGGGTTTGATATAAGTTCGGGTTTGATATAAGTTCGGGTTTGATATAAGTTCGGGTTTGATATAAGTTCGGGTTTGATATAAGTTCGGGTTTGATATAAGTTCGGTTTGATATAAGTTCGGGTTTGATATAAGTTCGGGTTTGATATAAGTTCGGGTTTGATATAAGTTCGGGTTTGATATAAGTTCGGGTTTGATATAAGTTCGGGTTTGATATAAGTTCGGGTTTGATATAAGTTCGGGTTTGATGAGTGATGCTGGTTTGCAGGGTTAGCTTAGTGATTCAGGTTTGGTGGAACTACAAGTGAACACACAGCTAAATCAGTATACAGTTCTAATCACACTATTTACAATAAGAACATACATACAACTGTATAATTACCTAATTTTGCCCTCTGGCTTCCATAAGAACTGCTCTCTGTATGTCTCTGTCTCCATGTGGTTGTCTCTGTGGAACAATCTAGCAGAGCACATGTACAGCACTAGGAACCTCCCAGATAGAGTGGATGCAAAGCTGGCTGTGACTGGTCAAGGCTCTGCTCAATGTGAGATTGGCTGCGATTGGGCCAAGGCCTGTGATGAGTCACAAAAGCTTAACTCTATGCTTTCTGGTATGAATTAAACTGTGAATAACTTTTCTTTTGTCTCTCACATTTAAGCATGTGCTCTACATTAGGTTCTTAGCAGGCCTAGCTGTATATATATGTAGGTTATATTAGCTACCTAGGACAGGTTCTAGCTGGCCAGCTACATGGTGAGCTCCCCCTTCTGAGTGGGCACCCAGACAGGCAAAGATGAAAGTTTAGTAGCCCCTGAAGTTCTAGGTACTCCCCTGCAACCAGGGTCCTTCAGCATTCGGGGGGGGGGGGGGTTCTTTCAAATGCTGCCCCCCCCCCCCCGAGCAAATGAAAAGGGAGACCCCCCTTCAAAACCCTAGCGATAGCGATCCGTCATCACCCTGATGTCATGGGTATAGAAAGTGGGGGGAAGAATCATAAGTGTGCATTATTTGCGGACGATCTTCTGCTGTTCATCACATCCCCCCACGTCTCCATACCAAACCTTCTCTCCCTATTAGACCGATTCGGTAAAATTTCCGGCTTACTAGTGAACCAGGACAAATCAGAGGCTTTGAATATAAACCTACCGACTTCAACCCTAGAGAGTATTAAATCTCAATTCCCTTTTAAATGGCAACAATCGACCCTTTCTTATTTGGGCATTAATTTGACCTCCGATGTGTCCACGTTATATAAGACCAACTACCCGCCCCTGTTTGCCCGCCTAATTGAGGACGTGAAGACATGGTCCGATGTGAATCTGTCCTGGCTGGGCAGAATTGCATCTGTTAAGATGACTGTTATTCCACGGCTATTGTACTATTTCCGGGTCCTGCCAATCCAAGCCCCCGCTGCTGACATACGCCGCTTTCAATCAAAGATTTTCCAATACATTTGGGGTCCAAAAGGTCCTAGAATAGCTCGAACAACATTGCACGCACCCAGGGAAGAGGGGGGTTTAGGAGTGCCCGAGTTTCGTAAGTATTACATGGCAGCTCAGTTGACTCAATTATTTCAACTGCACAGCCGACAATATTGCCCTGAGTGGGTCTTACTGGAGGCTCAAGCGTGTGCTCCATTAGCAATAGACCTTGTCCTGTGGACATGCCCCAAACACCGCAAAGCGATCTTGAGTCCAACACTCTCTCATTCCCTCAATGTTTGGGAAATGGGATGTAGAAGATGGGCTCTGAGGTCCGCACACACTCCAGTTGCCCCACTCTTTGGCAACCCCCTTTTTCCCCCGGGTAGGCGTCCCGACGGATTCAGTTGGTGGGTTAACAAGGGTTTATTACGAATAGGCGATTACCTTGACCACAGAGGAATACGCCCATCATCACACTACACAGGCAGCTTGGAGATGCCTTCCTCGGAGTGCTTTCACCTAAGGCAAATTCAGAATTTTCTATGCTCTCTAGAGAACAAAGGGTTTGACTTGACCACGCGCACCAACTTCGAGAGTAGGTGTATGCAGGACTCTGCTCTCCGGGGGGGCATCTCCGTGCTCTATAAACAGCTGGCATCACCCCCAACTAGGCTTCCATATCAAGTGGCATGGGAAAGGGACCTGAACATTAGCCCTGAGGCAGGGGATTGGCGTAAGTGGAGTACGAGAATCCACAAAGGCATACTCAATGTGGCCCTGATTGAGGCGAGTTACAAAGTACAGGCCAGATGGTACCTGGTACCAGAACGCCTCTCCAAAATGTTCCCGGGTGCCTCAGCCCTCTGCTTCAGGGGTTGTGGAAAGGTGGGCACGCCACTCCATGTGTGGTGGACGTGTCCCAAGGTGCGCCGTTTCTGGATCAGGGTCCACGTGCTTATCCTCTCGATCACAATGGTGATCATCAAAGATGCCTCAGTCGCCCTCCTTAACAAGCCAGTGGACAATATTCCCAGACATACGCAGACTTTGATATTTTATATATTTCTAGCTGCTAAAATAGCTATCGCGTCAGCATGGAAAAGCCCCGTTGTAGACTTAACGTTGTTGAAACGTAAATTAAACAGGATTATGTTGAATGAGAAAATAGTGAGCGTTTTAAATGACAAACAACCCCTTTTTGAAAAAATTTGGTCCCCCTGGCTCACTTATTTACAGGCCCCCGAGACATAAAGATACCCCCCCCCCTTTTTTTTTCCTGATGATCGATCGGAGATTCCCGGATGGACACACTACTCTCTCTCTTTCCTTCCACTCTTAGTTTTTCCTTCCAAACTGAATTCCCCACCCCCCCCCCCCTACCCCCCCCCCCCCTTTTTTTTTCTCTTTTTTTGTTCCGTTGGTTAACCTAGACCTCTTCCATTATGTTGGTAATTAAAGGTTCCCCTATTGGGGACAAATAGGTTAAATAAACGTTGAATGTACGTTATTTGTTGCTTTCAAGCTGCCCAGATTCTCTTGCTGCGAAGTTACTCAAACCGGAATTTTATTCAATGGCCTAGTTACTCTAACTATCTGAACCGTGTTGACTATTAAAAGGTTTTTTTTTTTACTATTGAATACAGATAGATCCGTAGAATTTCAATGTCTTGATACTGTTCGCTGATTGGCCTCCAGCATTCACTGTATTATGCAGTGGGCCGCAATTCGGGACCTATCCTGTGAGTGAGGTCCATATTATTACCATTCATTTAGTTTGTTGACCAGAATTATTTTATTTTGTTCTTTACTGTGTTTTGTTCATTTTCCTTTCTTTCCATACGACTTTACACTTGCAGAGCAAGCGAGGATTGTTCGCTGCTCTACCTGTTCGAACTTTAATCCTTTACTTGAAAAACTAATAAAAACTATTGAAACAGAAAAGGGAGACCCCCCCCAGGAAGGACGGGAGTGTCCTTCTAAACCCAGAGTATCCTTCTAAACCCCAAGCATATGGCCCGGCTGCCAGGGGGAGACCAGCCCCAGACCTCAGGTAAAAAAAAAAAAAAAAAAAAAAAGGGGGGGGTTCGCTGTGGGAAAACACAATCAAAAACTGAGGAGCACGGGGAAGGGGCGGGGGTTTTAAAGGGGTTGTAAAATGTTACAATTTTTTTTCCTAAATAGCTTCCTTTACCTTCAGTCCTCCTTCACTTACCTCATCCTTCCATTTTGCTTTTAAATGTCCTTATTTCTTGCAAGAAATTCTCACTTCCTGTTCTGTCTGTAACTCCACACAGTACTGTGAGGCTTTTTCCCTGGTGTGGAGTGTCGTGCTCACCCCCTACCTTGGACTACAGGAGAGTCAGGATGCCCACTAACACAAGGCTCCTTTATCTGCAACGTAGAGAGCGTCCTGACTTTCCTGTATTTCAAGGGAGGGGGGGCAAGCACAACACTCCACACCAGGGAAAAAGCCTTGCATTACTGTGTGGAGTTACAGACAGAAGAACAGGAAGCGAGGATGTCTCAGAAGAAATAAGGACATTTAAAGGCAAAATAGAAGGATGAGGTAAGTGAAGAAGGACTGAAGGTAAAGGAAGCCATTTAGGAAAAAAAAAAAATATTGTACCTTTACAACCCCTTTAACCTCTTTGATTGTGTTTCCTGTCAGGTGGGACCAGTCATCCCTCAGTGTGCAGTTCTGGAAGACGACTTCAGAAATGGTGGTTGGTATATTTTATGTCACATTGTATTTGTGCAGCGGTTTTTCAAATGCATTAAAAAAATAAAAAAAAAAACAACAGGAAGGGGGGAGTCTAGGTGGCTGGCCACCTCCTCAGGCAGATTCAGGTTCTGAAATGAAGAGGATGATCCCTCCAGAGGCTCTAGGTACATAAGTGCCCCGTTCCTACTAACCAACGACCACTGTGCTGAGGTAAAAAAAGAAAGGCGTCTGTCATCTGTGGCTCCCAGGAAAGCAATGCGCACCCTTCCCCACACCTGAAATGTGCCTGTGCCAGAAGAACTGGAGTTCATTGCCTGCAAAGTGTCCTCTACAGCCTATGCCGGGTCTCCACTTGGCTCCCGGATGCCTGGAATGACCCACCGCCGCATCCATGAGACCAGAACCTTGTCTCCCGATGCTCCCCTGATGAGGTCACTCTACTGAAAGCCCACATCCCACCCGGAACCAGCTTGGAGCGCATCGCTCAACTGAGAAAAAAAAAAAAAAGAAAGGACGGTGCAGCTGGCTTTGGCTCTGTCGCTTTCTGAGACCCAGAGCTGTCAAGCAGCCAAGGGGATCCAGACAACCTTGTGACAGTAACCAACAGCAGGCTTTAGCACACCGTTGGCCAATTCTCGGTCACAAAAATACGTAGGGGTGCACTGAATGGAAATTTTGGTACCAAAAATATATTTTTTTTTTTTTTAAATGCAGGATTTTTATATATAAAATTGTATTATATGCAACCTTTTAAATTAATAAGAATTTATTGTTGGCCCCCTTCATGCAAGAAAAATGCAATCTGCAGTCTCAAAGCCTCTCTTGTATCAGGTCCTCAGTCTCAAAGCCTCTCTTGTATCAGGTCCTCAGTCTCAAAGCCTCTCTTGTATCAGGTCCTCAGTCTCAAAGCCTCTCTTGTATCAGGTCCTCAGTCTCAAAGCCTCTCTTGTATCAGGTCCTCAGTCTCAAAGCCTCTCTTGTATCAGGTCCTCAGTCTCAAAGCCTCTCTTGTATCAGGTCCTCAGTCTCAAAGCCTCTCTTGTATCAGGTCCTCAGTCTCAAAGCCTCTCTTGTATCAGGTCCTCAGTCTCAAAGCCTCTCTTGTATCAGGTCCTCAGTCTCAAAGCCTCTCTTGTATCAGGTCCTCAGTCTCAAAGCCTCTCTTGTATCAGGTCCTCAGTCTCAAAGCCTCTCTTGTATCAGGTCCTCAGTCTCAAAGCCTCTCTTGTATCAGGTCCTCAGTCTCAAAGCCTCTCTTGTATCAGGTCCTCAGTCTCAAAGCCTCTCTTGTATCAGGTCCTCAGTCTCAAAGCCTCTCTTGTATCAGGTCCTCAGTCTCAAAGCCTCTCTTGTATCAGGTCCTCAGTCTCAAAGCCTCTCTTGTATCAGGTCCTCAGTCTCAAAGCCTCTCTTGTATCAGGTCCTCAGTCTCAAAGCCTCTCTTGTATCAGGTCCTCAGTCTCAAAGCCTCTCTTGTATCAGGTCCTCAGTCTCAAAGCCTCTCTTGTATCAGGTCCTCAGTCTCAAAGCCTCTCTTGTATCAGGTCCTCAGTCTCAAAGCCTCTCTTGTATCAGGTCCTCAGTCTCAAAGCCTCTCTTGTATCAGGTCCTCAGTCTCAAAGCCTCTCTTGTATCAGGTCCTCAGTCTCAAAGCCTCTCTTGTATCAGGTCCTCAGTCTCAAAGCCTCTCTTGTATCAGGTCCTCAGTCTCAAAGCCTCTCTTGTATCAGGTCCTCAGTCTCAAAGCCTCTCTTGTATCAGGTCCTCAGTCTCAAAGCCTCTCTTGTACCTATGGCAATGAAAGACCAGGATGAGATGTACCTTTCGACGTGGGCCCCTTATGTGAAGTACAGAGAGGGGTGAGGGGTGGGTTGGGGGACGGCCGACCAGGGGACGGATGCCTTTTTTTTTATTTAATTTTTTTCTCTTTTTCTTTCTTTTTTTTTTTTTCTTTTCTCCCTGGAGCAGGGAGATGGGAAGGGCGGGTAATTAAAGGAGGTTAGAAGGAAAAGGAGAATGCTTGTGTGAACAGATAAGAGGGGGGGAAATGGTGGAGGGAAAAGGGGGGGACTCCTCTCCACCATTACCCTCTTTATGTGTAACAACTGTAATTAATTTGGAAGATATGAAATGTAAAATCTGTAACGCAAATTTTGAAAAATAAATAAATAAATAAAATAAATAAAAAAAAGCCTCTCTTGTATCAGGGTCCTCAGTCTCAAAGCCTCTCTTGTATCAGGTCCTCAGTCTCAAAGCCTCTCTTGTATGGGGTCTGTAATCTCCTGACTAAACTTAAATAAGGAGAAGACCAGCCTGCGCTCCTTTGACTGGGCTTCTCCTACGGGTCACAGGAGTGCAACTAGTTTTGCACTCCCCTGACCCGTTTTCAGCAGAGAGCAGTCTGAACTTTTCTGCTGATGTCAGTGGATTCAGTCCATGCACCTCGTCATCACGACAGTCTGGATCCACCAGGTTCCTTGACTGATGCTGGTCTCAGCGAGCCACTGAGAGCCTACAGTGAGCGTGGGGGGGCAGAGCGGAGAGAACAGAGCCATTGGCGATGTTTGATGGCTTGGTCCTCAGTGTAGAGGCGCCCGGGGACAGATGCAGCATTGGTTTGATGCTGCATCCATCTAGGCAAGCATGATGGGTAAATGAAGAAAAAAAACATTGCTTTTAAACACAATGCTAATAGTATTAGCAAAGTTTCCATTGGGTGCACCTCTAGACATTATATAGGAGATGGTCAGAGAGTACAGACATGATAAAAAAAATGTAATGCAGCCTTGCCAGTGCCTGTCAGATGCTGCCTCTCAGTGCCTGTCAGAAGCAGCCTGCCAAACTCTGTGTGTCACAGAGCTGGATGCGAATTTCCCAGCTGCAGTAACAACGCCCCGCGTCCTGTGATCACGTCACTCATTCAATGTCCCGCCATTGGATCAGTGTGCCGTCGATCACAGGAGGCAGGACAATATTACTGCTGCCACCCGGAAATTTCGCTCCGTGACACACAGAGTTCACAGTCCTGCATGAAGGACAGGGGACAGGAGGATTGGGGCACGCCAGGACAACGAGGCGGTTCCCGCCCCCTTTTCGGCACTCCACAATATGCATTTTTCTCCCCTTTTAGACAATAGTTTTCAGCAGCCGAACATTTTGGTGCACCACTAAAAATAAGTGCACTCCTGTGACCCACAAGAGAAATATGGCCAAAAAAAAAAAGTTTTAACCCAACACTTGCAGTTTACAGAATGAATGCTGTTGGCTCTTGCGCTCTCATGGCCACTTCCTTAAAATTCTGACCCTCATAGGAAAGAGCCAACAGTAGACTTTATGGTCTTAAAATCAGTCTGTTAGCTTGGAGCGGGGGAATGCCCTGCTATCCTAGACTATGGGCTTGTAGGGAGAGCCCATACCTGCATTCAAGTAAGGCCCCTTTCACACTGGGGCGTTTTTCGAGCGTTATTACAGCGTTTTTTGAGCGTTATTACAGCGTTATTCGAGCGAAGCCTCATCTGCAATCCCAATGTGCTGGTAAAGCACCGCTAAGACTCTAAAGTTTTAGGGCGTTTTAGCAGCGCCTCAGTGTGAAAGGGTAAGGCGTTTTTACAGCGCTTTTCAATTTAAATGGAGAGGGGCGTTTTTGGAGCGTTTTTTTCAGCGCTCCAAAGATGCTGCTTGCAGGACTTTTCTCAACGCCTCAGTGTGAAAGGGTAAGGCGCTTTTCAATCAATTTAAATGGAGAGGGGTGTTTTTGGAGCGTTTTTTTCAGCGCCCAAAAGCTGCTCCAAAGATGCTGCTTGCAGGACTTTTCTCAACGCCCTGCCAGTTCAACGCCTCAGTGTGAAAGGGTAAGGCGTTTTTACAGCGCTTTCAATTCATTTCAATGGAGAGGGGCTATTTGGAGCGTTTTTTTCAGCGCCCAACAGCTGCTGCTTGCAGGACTTTTCTCAACGCCTCAGTGTGAAAGGGTAAGGCGTTTTTACAGCGCTTGCAGGACTCAGTGTGAAAAGGTCCATTAAGATGCATGGAGAGCGTTTTATGAGCGTTTAAAGAGCGCTATTTTTAATGCTAAAACGCTGTAAAAACACTTCAGTGTGAAAGGGGTCTAAGGGTTCTTCGGATGCTGCAAGCGAAAAACTGCACATCCAGCCTAGGGGTACGATTATCATATGAACGATTCAATTCTGCAATGCATCGCAAAAACTGTGTGTGTGCGTGTGTGCGCGCGCGCGCGCAAGATAAATGGTGGCGAGGAAGACATGAGAGACAGTGTGCTGGGATGTCGAGAGGCAGGTGTGTGTAGGGGGTAGTTTAAAGTATACAGATTTGTGTTTAGGGGTGTACTGTATACAGGTGGGGGGGCACGCACAATACAGATGCATTGGTTCCTTCAGTAAAGGGCCTTGACAGTGTGGTATAGTCATCGTCCCCCGTCAGTGTGCAGGGAGGTCAGTGTCCGCCTGGCAGTAGGTCCTTCCACTACACACGAGAAAGTCGGGCAGATTGCGATTAGTATGGGGCCCCCACATCCCAACTTCTAGCATCACTGGACACCGACTCCGCTCTTTTCTATTATCGACCACAGAGCGCCCAAACCCGCCTCCTAGGCAACGTCATACGGAGCCCCCAATACTTCTTTCCATCTTCCCCAGACATCAAAGGACTTTGACCCACACAGTCTTCAGTTCCGTGCCCACCCCCCCAGATCATCCAAACCTTGGGCGAGTGACTAAGCGATGTGCAGAAACCGGGAGCACGGAGGAGAGGGAGGGGGACAGAAGGACTGACAGAAAATGCGCTGGGATGATGTCATGAGAGGTAGGGCGTGCTGGGACAACATCAGTCAAGCAATTACAATTCAGCTGATCTCTGCATCGATGCAGAATTGTTGAATCGCGATGCATCGAATCATGTCAACACCCCTATTCCAGCCACAATAACTACAAGACGTTCGACTAGTCACAAATGTGTGGCTGTCCGGCAGCAGTCTATTTTTGCTACTGGTACTCACAGCATGGATAAAAATTGGTGTATGAATATCGGATTCCTGGCAGAAAACTTGTGTCTGAATATTAGCACGTAACATAGCTTTTCTTGGGCTGTGTCACATGCATGCAAGATACTAGGGTTGTCCCGATGCCTCTTTTTTAGGACCGAGTACAAGTACCGATACTTCCCCCCCCATGTACTCACCGATACTGAATACTGATACTTTTTTTAATGTGTCCCCAAAAGCAGCCATGTCCCCCACATATTGCAGCCATGTCCTGTCCCCCACATATTGCAGCCATGTCCCCCACATATTGCAGCCATGTCCTGTGCCCCCACACATTGCAGCCATGCCCCTCATACCTGGCACCGCCGCTGCTGGTGCAGTGTCATTCTGCGGGTTAATCCCCGTGCAAAATACAGCGGGCATTACAAGCTCCCCTTCTCTGGATTGGATGTATCCGTCCAATCGCGAGCAAGGGGGAGTGTCTATACACACGGATCCATGCATAGACACTCCCCCTTGCTCGCGATTGAACAGATCCGTCCAATCAAGAGAAGGGGAGTGTCTATAGATGGCGTGCATTACAAGTATACAAACGAAAACTTGTAATGCCCGCTGTATTGCATGGTGATTATCGTGGCGGTATGTGGCGGCATCTTTGCGGCAGGGGAGTATTCTATTTAAGCATCGGGAGTATTTGCGCGAGTACAAGTACTAGCACAAATACTCGGCATCGGTCCCGATACCGATACTAGTATCGGGACAACCCTATAAGATACTGTCCATAGACGGATTATTTTACTGAACTACACGCAGCACAAGTTTACATGCCTATGTATACAGGCCCATTAACCCCCTTCCGCCGACCATACGCATATATGTACTCGCGGAAGTGGCTTTTTTCGTGGGGCTGCATATCGCATTTTCAGCACCGAGAGCCGAGTCGCATACTAACAGTTGGAACCTGGGACTCCCAATTCCGGGTCACCTTATAGCCTCTGATCAGTAAGACCCCTTTCACACTGGGGTGTTTTTCAGGCCCTTTAGCATTAAAAAAAAAAAAAAAAAGCGACTGTAAGAAGCCGCATCTGCAATCCCAATGTGAAAGCCCGAGTCCTTTCACACTGAGGCGCTGCGCTGCCAGGGTGTCAAAAAAAGTCCTGCAAGCAGCTTCTGTGCAGCGCTTTAGGAGTGTTAAATACACGGCTCCTAAAGCCCCTTCCCATTGAGGGAGCTTTTTTTTTTTTTTTTTTTTTTTAACACCAAAGCACCTGAAAAATGAAAGGGTCTTTACCAGCATTTTTCAGGCGCTGGCAGTGTGAAAGGGCTCTGAAAGCACTCGGCCTTTCACATTGGATTGCAGATGAAGCTTCTTTCAGGCGCTTTACAGGCTTTTTTTTTGCCAAAGAGCCTGAAAAACGCTTGAATAACGCCCGAAAAGCACCCCAGTGTGAAAGCGGCCTAACTGTGAGCCCGCCCCTGTGTTTACTTCCTCTTCTGAACAGAGAGGAAGATATGTTGCAGATAAAGCTGTAAGGCTGGATTCACACCTATGGTATTTTTAGTGCATTTTGCCATGGTAATTGGACTGCAGTGCAAATCTGCAAAACGCACCAAAACTGCCATAGGTGTGAATGCAGCCTGAAAAGCAGGTTTAATGTTAGGCTGCTTTTACACCGAGACGGTTTTCAGGCATTTTAGTGCCTCCAACGCCTTAAAACCGCCTCTCATTAATTTCAGTGTGACTTTTCACACTGAGGCGGTGCGCTTGCCGGACGTTAGAAAAGTCCTGAAACTTTGGGGGCGGTTTGGGTGCAGTGTATACAGCGCTCCCAAAATACTTTGTCCATTGAAATGAGTGGGGCGGTGCTTCCAAAGCGTCTGAAAAGCGATTTGGAAGAACTGCAGCACAGGCCCCTTCTTCAGCCACTAGCGCGTGTTAAAAGTGGCCCGCTAGCGGACAGAAAACAACGCGACAACGAGCACCCCTTAGACGCTAAACAGCGGACCCAGTGTTACAGTCCTCAAGGACAAGGGTCAAAAGGTCACATTATAATTATTTTTTTGTATCAGTGTGTTTTAGGCAGGATAAAAGAAAAATGTCAAATGTGCACCTTTGTTTCTGGGCCCTACTACGGGTACAAACAACCAACATACATACATATACATGCAGGTGGTATCGCTGTGATCAGGAGAATTGGTGGTAAAATTAGGTAGTACCGTGTTTCCCCTAAAATAAGCCCGGGTCTTATATTAATTATGCCAACAAAAGACACAGTAGGGCTTATTTTCCGGGTAGGTCTTACCATGTAATGTGAGGTCTTCTCTCCCCCTCTCCCTCCCTGCCTGTCAGGAATCCCCAGTGTGAACTGAGTTAAAATGCTTGTGAAATCCTATAATACTTTCTATTAAAGTATTATATAATGTACAATGTGTGCGTTTCTGTAATATAATTGTGCCAAATACATTTGTTATAGCGCTGCTCTGCGCTTCTTTTACCCGCCGGAGCTCTCTTCCCTGCAATTATATTACAGAAACACACACACTTTACATGATATAATACTGCAATAGAGTGGATTATAGGATTTTACAAGCATTTTTAACTAGGGCTTATTTTCGAGGTATGGCTTATATTGCAGCCCACCTGGAAAATAATGCTGGTCTTATTTTCAGAGTAGGTCTTATACATACTGCGCATGCACGAGTCGATCTAAATGGTCCCTGCTATCTTCTGGGACCTGTGTGTTTCCCAGAAGACATCAGGAGGAAGGGGGGGGGTACAGGTAACCAGACGTAGTGCAGATTACCTGTCTGCTCCCCCTTCCCCTGAAAGGTGCCAAAATGTGACGGGGGGGAGTGACGGCTTACTGGACAGCGGAGGTTCCATTTTTGTGTGGGCCTCCGCTATGAGCATTGTTTTTTTTTTTTTAGGGGTAAAAAAAAAAAACACACACACACACACACACACACACAACAGGCTACATTAGAATCGTGAGAAAAAAAATAAAGATAAAAAAAAAAAACCAAAGGCTGAAATGTGACGTTTTATGGGCATCTGTGTGCAAAGGGGCCAGTAAGTACACAGAACCATGACCTATAGTTACCATGTTTACTTATGCCACCAACATAAGCTCTTTATTATGATTACCAATTACAAAAAAATGAAACAAACA
Source organism: Rana kukunoris (assembly GCA_029574335.1). Lineage (NCBI taxonomy): Eukaryota > Metazoa > Chordata > Amphibia > Anura > Ranidae > Rana > Rana kukunoris. Next base: position 37,967,570 of record CM056059.1, on the reverse strand, counting down.
CATTTTTTATAAATATATATATATATATATATATATATATATATATATATATATATACACACACACACACACACACACATACAGATAAAGAGCTAAAAACACGTCACTACAGAGAGGAAGACGTAAACATACATGTTGCCCATGACAACCGCAGTCTTTCGTCTATTGCCAAACTTCAGCATGGAAAATGAATGGCAAGGAAGGTGCAGAACGTTCAGTGACAGGCCGCCCGCCCCGAACTATCCCAACAACTGACAACGTAGCGATGAATGTGTACGATTCTTCTCACCTTTAAATTGGCTTTAAGTCCCGCTTGCTTAGCCAGCTGCTGTAATTCCGAATACTTCAAACTATCTAGCTTCAGTACGGATGGCACCTCCATGGCGATACACACAATTACCAGCCGACAATCAACACAGACACAATCCGTCAGATGTCAATAAATATACACAAAACACGCGCGCATTTCGTTAACAGCTTCCTTTCAAAGTCCTTCGCTCTCGTTTACTATTGGATAGGAACGGCGTGAGCTACAGCAAAAACAGCCAATCTGCTATCTTCGCGGCCCAAATAACGCCCATTTTGGGAGGTCCCTATGCGGTAGCTGACTCACGGGGCGTGTCGCATCTGTTTCATTAGGCTACTCGTGTCAGATTTTGAAACGAAGTGACGTTTCGTCGCCGCCATCTTGCTACACCCCGCGCTCGTTCACACAGACAGAACAGTGGCAAACGGCCATCTTGTTACACCCACCGGAGTTTGGCATTTCACACTTATTTTTTTACCACTAAAAGGAGCTTATATAGTGAAATACAGTACTTGGACATCCGTATGGCTGTTTTAATGTTGAATTGTAAAATCCACTGACATCCTGAGATATGCTTTTCCTCTTTTATATATTCCAATTCCTCAAAATGCTGCTGAGTGTACACGCAATCTTTTTTTTGAGTTGTAAAAAACAACCTTTTTCAGGCTCTGGAAAAAACAACGTTTTTTTCAACTTGATCATTAAAACGACGTTGCCCACACACGATCGTGGAAAATAAATGCTCTAGCAAAGCGCGGTGACGTACAACACATACGACGGCACTATAAAGGGGAAGTTCCATTTGGATGACGCCACCCTTGGGGCTGCTTTAGCTGATTTTGTTTTGGTAAAAGACGATTCGCGCTTTTGTGTCTGTTACAGCGTGATGAATGTGATATCTCCATTACGAATGGTAGTTTTACCAGAACGAGCGCTCCCATCTCAAAACTTGCTTCTGAGTATGCGCAGATTTTTCACGTCATTAAAGCCCACACACGACCATTTTTTACAACCCGAAAAACGACAACGTTTAAAACGTCGTGAAAAAATAGAGCATGTTCGAAAAAAAATTTGGCCGTTTTTCAGAACCCGAAAAATGCTCTGAAGCCCACACACAATCGTTTTAAATGACATTTTTTAAGAATGATGTTTTTACAACCCGAAAAACAATCGTGTGTACGCGGCATAAGATTCCAGCTCATCTACCCTCACCTCTAATTCAGCGGTTCTCTGCCCAATCTCCCTAATCTCTTTAGTGAGTTTATCAATTATATCACCTGAAGTCTGTTTCAATGCCTTATGTAGCATCTTTTCAAACTGCTTAACCACTTAAGACCCGGACCAATATGCAGGTAAAGGACTTGGCTAGTTTTTGCGATTTGGCACTGCGTCGCTTTAACTAACAGCGGTTGTGCTATGTGGCTTCCAAACAAAATTGATGTCCTTTTTTTCCCACAAATAAAGCTTTCTTTTGGTGGTATTTGATCACCTCTGCAGTTTTTATCTTTTGCGCTATAAACAAAAATAGAGCGACAATTTTGAAAAAAAATTCAATATTTTTTACCTTTTGCTATAATAAATATCCCCCAAAATATATAAAAAAACTTTTTTTTCCCTCAGTTTAGGCCGATACGTAATCTTCTACCTATTTTTGGTAAATAAGCGTTTATCAATTGGTTTGCGCAAAAGTTATAGCGTTTACAAAATATGGGATAGTTTTATGGCATTTTTATTAATATTTTTTTTTTTTACTAGTAATAGCGGCGATCAGTGATTTTTTTTGCGACATTATAGTGGACACAGCAGACACTTTTGACACCATTGTCTTTTTCACAGTGAAAAGTGCTATAAAAATGCATGGCGGTAAAGGGGTTAACCACTAGGGGGGCGCTAAGGGGTTAAGTGTGTCCTAAGGGAGTGATTCTTACTGTAGGGGGCATGGCTGTAGGTGTGACATCACTGATCGTTGTTCCCTATATCAGGGAACAGACGATCAGTGACACTGCCACACAGAAGAACGGGGAAGGTGTGTTTACACTCACCTCTCCCGTTCTTCAGATCCTGTGACCGATCGCGGGACACCGGCAGCGATCAGGTCCCGTGGGTGCGCCCGACCCACGGCTGGGCTCTTAAAGGAGACGTACCTGTACGTGCCTGTGCCCAGCCGTGCCATTCTGCCGACGTATATCGTCAATAGGCAGTCCTTAAGTGGTTAAATATGCCAGATTGAATGGTAGCTTGCGAACGTTCACCCTCAGAGTTAGTTTCACCTGCACAGTGCTGCGCCTTTAAACTGTGTGGTAGAGAGGTGGGAGTGCACTATGTGCTGGATCGTGAGGTGTTTGGCGGCGCCAGTTTGGAAGAAAACGGCCTGGCCGGAATTTCCTTATGGTTCCCAGCTTTTATTTTAAGTTTGGGGCTCCGCAGGACCATATTACCGGCTCCGACATGTTCCCAGATGTTAGCTGCAGTATCGGGAATAGTTTCAGAAGCCGCTGTAGCTTTCAGTCCTCCGGTGTGACTAGCTAAGGAGCGGAGCTCTAAGAAAGCGCGACTGCTCCCTCAGGCATCCCTCAGGCACCAGATCTTCAGGAATAATCATTCATAAATACATTTATTAATACTACCATTAATTCATTGTGGTCCAAAGAGCATTCCACCCCTCTTTTTTGTCTCTCTCTTCAATTACACCACATCTTGCCGGCCCACGAGAGTATACAGAGCGGCCAAGATGGCTCCCCTTGCCGACCAGAGCCATGGATGTTTCCCCATGCGAACCACCACAGATGTGCCTGTCATTCTCAAATGTAAGTTTACTATGTGATTTACCCAGGGCTTTTTTTCAGGGGGAACTCAGTTCCACCACCTCTGGCTCAGACCCTTTGGTGCCTGCTCACCACAATCACTTGTTAACACAGAAGTCTGGTTTCTGTGTTTACAAGTGACAGCTCTGCACTCTGTGTGTAACCCCCTTGAACTCTGTATGTAATGAAATTCTGGTATTTAATGCCCCTTAAGACCCTTCTACTGCTTGTGAAATCTGAACGGGGTCATGGTTGAGTTCATGCACCTATTTTCTGAGAAAAAAAAAGCTCTGAATTTACCACATTTTTGTAAATAATAAATTATATATTTTAATGTGACAACACTGAAAAATGTACACTTTGCTACAATGTAAAGTAGTGAGTGTACAGAGGGCCAGATTCTCATATATTTTCGGCGGCGTAGCGTAAGCCATTTACACTACGCCGCCGCTGCGTACTAGAGCAAGTGCTTTATTCTCAAAGCACTTGCTCCGTAGTTTTCGCTGGCGTCTCGTAAATCGCCAAGCGTAAACCCGCGCAATTCAAATGGGGCGGCTTATATTTAAATTAAGCGCGCCCCCGCGTCGAACGAACTGCGCATGCGCCGGCCAGGGAAAAAGCCCAGTGCGCATGCTCCAGCTCACGTCGGGAAGCGTCGTTGAAACCGATGTCAAAACGACGTGAGCGTCATTTATGCAAGTCCCTATTCGCGAACGAGTTAGTAAAAATGACGTAAGCGACGGAAATAGCCGACGCTGACCCGACGCCATACTTAACATGGCATCCGACGGCACCCGACGGCATCCGACGGAACTTCGTAAGGTTACTCCACATAGAAGCTGGGGTAACCTTACGAGTCCGTAAACGACGTACGCGACAACGGGGCGGCGTAAAAGCGTTCGGGAATCGCTGTACTAGCCTCATTTGCATATGCAAATGAAAAAACAACATGAAGGCCACCTAGTGGCCGGAGTTGTCATTACACCTACGATCCGAAAGTGTAATGCTTTTACACTTGTCGGATGTAGAAGCGTATCTATGCAAAAGTGATGCTAAGCATCACTCGCATAGATACGAGGACAAAAAAAAGGCGATACAACGGGGTATCTGAGATACTCCATCGTAACGCCTCTGAGAATCTGGCCCAGAGTGTATAAAAGTGCAAATTTGTTGTCCCCTCAAAATAACTCAACACACAGCCATTAATGTCTAAACCACTGGCAACAAAAGTGAGTACACCCCTAAGTGAAAATTTCCAAATTCCTGCCAAAGTGTAAATATTTTATGTGCCCACCATTATTTTCCAGCACTGCCTTACCTCTTGGGCATGGAGTTCACCAGAGCTTCGCAGGTTGCCACTGAAGTCCTCTTTCACCCTTTCATGATGACATCACAGAGCTGGTGGATGTTAGAGACCTTTCGCTCCTCCACCTTCCATTTGACGAAGCCCCACAGATACTCAATAGGGTTCAGGTCTGGAGACTTGTTTGCCCAGTCCATCACCTTTACCCTCAGCTTCTTTAGCAAGGCAGTGGCCATCTTGGAAATGTGTTTGGGATTGTTTTCATGTTGGGATGCTGCCCTGTGGCCCAGTCTCTGAAGGGAGGGCATGTTGGCATTCATGGTTCTCTCAATGAACTGTAGCTCCCCAGTCCCTGCAGCACTCATGCAGCCCCAGACCATGACACTCCCACCACCATGCTTGACTCTAGGCAAGCCACACTTGTCTATGTACTCCTCGCCTGGTTGCCGCCACACACACCTGACACCATCTGAACCAAATAGGGTTATATTTATGCTTTATTTAGGCTGAGCATGTGCACCCAACTTCTTTGGTCGACCATGGCAAGGCATGTTCTTTTTGGAACCTGTCCTGTTAAACCACTGTATGGTCTAGGCCACTGTGCTACAGTTTCAGGGTCTTGGCAATCTTCTTATAGCCTAAGCTATCTTCATGTAGAGCAGTGTTTCTCAACTCCAGTCCTCAAGCCCCCCCAACAGGTCATGTTTTCAGGATTTCCCTCAGTTGAAAAGGCTGTGGGAATTACTAAGGTAGTGAAACTGATCAAATCACCTGTGCAAAATAATGGAAATCCTGAAAACCTGACCTGTTGGGGGGCCTTGAGGACTGGAGTTGAGAAACACTGATGTAGAGCAACAATTCTTTTTATCAGATCCTCAGAGAGTTCTTTGCCATGAGGTGCCATGTTGAACTTCCAGTGACCGGTATGAGAGTGTGAGAGCGATAACACCAAATTTAACACACCTGCTCCCCATTCACATCTTCGACCTTGTAATACTAACGATTCACATGACACCGGGGAGGGAAAATGGCTTATTGCGCCAAATTTGCTAATTTTCACTTAGGGGTGTACTCACTTTTGTTGCCGGTGGTATGGACATTAATGGGTGTGTGTCAATTTATTGTACACTCACTACTTTACATTGTAGCAAAGTGTAATTTCTTCAGAGTTGTCACATGAAAATATATAATAAAATATTTACAAAACATGAGGGGTGTACTCACTTTGTGAGATACTGTATATTTTAACAGTCTGCACTCAGAGGCACCTCCATTATTTTATTTTCTTACAGTTGTGTGGGTTATACAGGGCTATCACAGAGTTCTGTTGTCAGTGACAACTGTCTGCTCTGGATTAGCAAAAAGCATAGAGAATGGCTGTCGTGGAGCTCTAATACAGTCTTTCTCAAACAGGGAGCCACAGCAAAATGTTAAAGAATGTACAAAGGAAGGTGTATCAAGTAGCTTAAGCCAAGCCATTCGGTATCCCTGTGCAGGGCTCCCCACCCTGCCTTCACAGCCATTGATTGGGAGGTACAGGTTGGGGGAAGTCGAGTTCCCTGTTAACTCTCCGGAGAAGGAGGCTTGATTTCTGATCCCGGGGCCCCTGCAGAATATAATGGGGCAGGACTGTCCTGGCACTGAGCAGCTTCTCTTTGTTCAGCTGGAGGTGGTGGGTGGCACCAGGGGTGTGGCCACCTGCTTCCATTCCTAGCACAGGATCCAGCAGCTTAAAATGGGGAAAATATATAACTGCCACTATTTACTATTTACTAACTGACTGCCCTACTGCTACATAATGCTCACTGACTGCCCTGTTAATACAAACTGCTAACTGACCGTCCTGCTACTAGATACTGCTCACTGACTAGCCTGCCACTATATACTGCTCACTGACCACCCTATTGTTACATACTGCTCACTGACCACCCTGTCAATGTGCACTGCTCACTGACCAAACGTCTCTGTTCTCTGGGGACAGTCCCCGGATTGAGAAGACTGTCCCCGGGAAGGTCTGTCCCCGGTTTTGTCCCAGGATGGCAGGTGCAGAGGTGGGCCAGCCAGCATTGGCCCTACAATGGGTCCCGCTGGGCTGTCTCTGGGGGGATGCAGTAAAATCATCATTAGTACTCCTCTATGAAGCGGGCTGGCAGCTCTACTCCTTCTTAGGTGGCGTACACATGACCGAGAAACTCTATTGGCGAAACTCATCGTTCTGCCCGTCGAGTTCCTAGTTCGGCAGTCAAAAAGCTTGTCGAGCCAAATTTTCCCATTGAACAATGAGGAAATAGAGAACCTGCTCTCTTTTTGGCTCGACGAGTTCCTCGACGGGTTGCTCGGCGAAAAGTGTACACACGACCGGTTTCCTCGGCAGAATACGTCTCCCATCGAGGTTCTTGCTGGATTCTGCCGAGAAAATCAGTCATGTGTACGCGGGCTTAGTGTGTATTTTGGTTTTGTGCTGCCCTAGGCAAGATTAAAATCAGGCACCCCTCATCTAAATTTGCCAAACCCCTTCCTGTTTAAGATCCACCCCTCCATCTGCAAACTCCACCCCTTCCTCTTTAGGCCACAACTCTTCCTATTAGAGCTCCACCTTAGGAGATGGTTAGAGACTGCATACACAATCAGAAACTGCGGACATGATACAAGAGATAGTGAGAGGCTGCAGACATGATACAGGAGATAATCAGCGACTGCGGATATGATCAGAGGCTGGGGACATGGTCAGAGGCTGCAGACACGGCCAGAGATTGCGGACATGGCCAGAGGCTTCAGACATGACCAGAGGCTGGAAACATGATCAGAGGCTGTGGACATGATCAGAGGCTGCAGACATGTTCAGAGATTGTGGGCATGGCCAGAGGCTGCGGACATGATCAGAGGCTACGGACATGGTCAGAGATTGTGCACATGGCCAGAGGCTGCAGACATTGTCAGTGGCTGCGGACATGGCCAGAGACTGCAGACATGGTCAGAGGCTGAGGACATGGTCAGAGGCTGCGGACATGGCCAGAGGCTGCGGACATGGTCAGAGATTGCGGACATGGCCAGAGGCTACCTTTCGTTGGGACTTCTACAACCCATTGCCACTGGGGAGCGCCCATGGTCACACCTGGGGCTGGACTTCATTGTGGACCTTCCTGCGTCCCGAGGCCATACGGTCATTCTCATGATTGTGGATCGGTTCTTCAAAATGTGCCACTGTGTTCCACTCAAGAAATGACCCTCTGCACAAGAGTTGGCCACGGTTTTCGCCAGGGAGGTTTTCCGGTTGCACGGTTTGCCCAAAGAGATAGTCTCAGATCGGGGAAGTCAGTTTGTGTCCAGGTTCTGGCGCGCCTTTTGCTCCCAGTTGGGGATTCGACTCTCTTTCTCTTCGGCTTACCACCCTCAGTCCAATGGGGCCGCTGAGCGATCCAATCAGGCCCTGGAACAATTCCTTTGTTGCTACGTCTCCGATCATCAGGACAATTTGGTCGATCTTCTGCCCTGGGCTGAGTTTGCCAGGAACACGGCGGTTAACTCTTCCTCTGGGACGTCTCACTTCATGGCCAAATATGGGTTCCAACCTGCCATGTTACCGGAGTCATTCTCTCCCCAAGATATTCCGGCGGTGGAGGATCACCTTTCTGCTCTACGTGCTTCATGGGTACAGATCCAAAGGTCCCTCCAGATTTCTGCGCAGCGCCAGAAACTCCAGGCTGATCGCAGACGGTTGCCTGCTCCTTCCTACCAGGTCGGAGACCGTGTATGGTTGTCCACTCGCAATCTCAACCTCCGAGTGCCCACTCCTAAGCTGGCTCCCCGCTTTGTTGGTCCCTTCCGTGTGCTCCGCAGGGTGAACCCGGTTGCTTATGCCCTTGCGCTCCCACCGGGCATGCGGGTTTTCAATGTGTTTCACGTTTCCCTGTTAAAACCACTAATATGCAATCGCTTCACCTCATCGGTTCCCCGGCCTCGTCCTGTCCAGGTGGGCGATTATGAGGAGTATGAGGTGAGCGATATCCTGGACTCACGCTTGGTCCGTGGTCGGTTGCAGTTCTTGGTCCATTGGCGCGGCTATGGTCCAGAGGAGCGTTCCTGGGTTCCCTCCACAGATGTTCATGCTCCTGCCCTTCTCCGAGCCTTCCATGCGCGCTTCCCTCTGAAACCGTTTTTTGCGCCGTGGAGGAGGGGCCCTTGAGGAGGAGGGGCCCTTGAGGGGGAGGTACTGTCATGGACTTACCTCCTTCCTAGCTTCTCATCACTGACATGTGCTGGCGGATCTTGCTTCTGAGGTGCCTGTAACTTACCATGCCGGCCTCCTCCTTTCCACTGGGAAAGCTGGATGCTCGCCCAGCATATATATACCAACGCTTGGTGTACACTTCCCATGCTTGGGCCTTCTGTGTAAGACCTTCTCTCATCCTACCTTCATCGTGCTGCTGTGCTGGTTACCGACCCTTCTACGGACGTTCCTTCTGGCTCCTGATCCCTGGCTTCGTTTCACCACCTTCCTGGTTACAGACTCCAGCTGGACTGACACCCATCTCTGGCTATCGATCCTGGCTCCGGTGGAAGACTTTCCTGCCTGTTTACATCTGTCTGGACTTTAACCTTGTAGTTTGGTTTTTAACAAAGAACCTTTTCTTTCATTCATCCGTTTGTGTACGTCTGATTCATGACACGGACATGGCCAGAGGCTGCAGACATGGCCAGAGGCTGCAGACATGATCAGAGATTGTGGACATGGTCAGAGGCTATGGACATGGTCAGAGGCTGCGGACATGGCCAGAGGCTGTGCACATGGTCAAAGGCTGCGGACATGGCCAGAGGCTGTGCATAAGATCAGAGAATGCGGACATGGTCAAAGATTGCGGACATGGTCAGAGGCTGACTCTGTTAGCAGTCCAATTATTTAGTGTTTGGTGATTATACATTATTTTTTTTTTCATATCCTTTATTTTTGTTTTTATATCCAAGGGAACAAAAGAGAAATATTCAAAAAGAACACAACAATATCCAAGTAAAGATAAGTACAAAGAACCTAGTCACCTTCATATTGCCTCGCAGGGCTAGATGACACCCACATGAGCCTAGACACGAAGAAATTATGAACAATACAAGTAACACTAAACATTTCAACTCATATATTTCTCTCTTCCCCTTTACTAATACCCCGGTCCACTTAGTCTGTCCTGTTCATGGCTCTGGGCCCTGCCTTTACTCCTATTCTTCACTCCATTTCCTAAATCTCTTTACTCCCCCTTCTTTATATACCCCACCCATCACTCCACCCCCCCCCCCCCCCCCAAAAGAGAAAAAAAAAAAAAAAAAAAAAGGGCCTAGTTATAAATAAATAAAGTAATAAAAAAGGTTCCCTCCTCTTCTGTGTGACCCACGATGGAGGCAGCATTTCATCTCATTGCTACAGTTCATAGTGACACATCTCGTCCGGGGGGACCCCTCACCCTTCTCTTGGTGATTATACATTATAACGCAAGATCACTTTATTGTATATATATATATATATATATATATATATATATATATATATATATATATATGGTTCAAGTTATAAGTCCGTCCTCACCTGTTGTCAGAGTAACAGGGTAGGGGAGCTCATTGGGCATGTTTGTATGGGTATGCCTGTTTATGGGTGTTATGTTGTTTTTTCTTCTCCTTCAGGTTGCGTGCAGGGCCTGGTCTGGATATTGGGCCACTCCTATGTTATTTGGGGGGCAAAAGGAGCAGATGTTGGGCCTGATGGGAGACAATTGGGTATTTCTAGACAGGAAGTCTGTGTCCAGTGGTTGGGCGTACTGGGTATGCTCTGGAGCAGGATGGTTCCAGAAGTGTATCGCTTTGCATGTCTGAATAGGCCGCCAGACGTTTTGGTGTTACACATTGGCGGCAATGATTTGGGCTTAAAGCGGGGGTTCCGTTTTTTTTTTTTTTTAAAGTCTTTCTCCCGCTGTTAACATATTCAATCGTTTACTCACCCGTCCTGTTGTTGTAGCCGCCAGCATTAGCATTTCCCCGCAAAAGGTATTTTATAAAAATTTGAGATGGACGTTTCCATCTTAATTATTGGCAGTCTGAAGCCCTACAGGACCTTCTGGGATGCAGTGAATTCTGTAGTCCCAGCATTCACCGCTCTATCCCGCGCAGGCCCAGTGTTTCCAGTGCTTCCGCAGTTTCCAGCAGTTAAAATGGCGGAATTGTATCCGCCCTCGTCACATGACTGGCTGCTAGAGTCATGTGACGTGCAGAAATAACGCAAGAATTTGTGTGCTGCGATCTAGATTCCTCTCCTGGGCAGCGTAATGCTGTCATACCAGGAAGCATTTCGGGTATCGCAGAACTAAGTGACACGCCCAGTCCCGCAGGACACAGACCAGGAAGTGCCTGGTTCAGAGCACATAAACAAAGGTATGGAAGCGATTTTAAATTTTAAGGACAACAAACTGTTTTAAGATAGACTGAGCCCTTGTGTTTAAAGAGGACTTGCAAATTAGGGTGAACCTCTGCTTTAAGGTCCATGTTGGATACGCAGGATATCAAATTTGATTTTCTGCAGCTCTGCATGGCCTTTCCGGAGATGCTGATTGTATGGTCCGATATCATTGCTTGGACGACTTGGCGATTTGCTAGATTGGTGGATAAGGCCTGGAAAAAGGTTCACAGGGACGTTATCAGACATTTAAAGCTGGAAGTGGATACTTGGTGATACCTTCGGTGTGATGGGGTACACCTCAATGCAGTGGAGATTGACATGTGTGCATTGGGGTTGCATGAGCCTTGAAGGTGTGGAGGGGCACACAAGGGTAATGTTTTCCACTTGGGTGCTGTGCCTGGTGTTGATCTTTGCGGCTGAAGGAAGAAACCTTGGATAAGGAAGAGTTCGGGACCCATCGGTGGTATGGGTCCCACTGGTGGTATTCCAGCTAACGGTGGTTTAGCTGGAATTTGGTTAACGGGTGCACTGAGGTCAGTGGTTTGTCTCCGAGGTGCACTGAGGTCAGTGGTTTGTCTCCGAGCTAGTATGGCAGCTGGAGGCCTATTTAGGATACAAATGTACTGCAGTGAATTATCAAAATCATATGGTAGTTTGGGGTTTCCTGCAAAGACCAACGCGAGTATTGACTGATGGGTTTCTTGGGTTAACAGATGTTTTATACAGTTATGTTAATTTAAGTTTAGTTTAACACCAATAAGGTAAATGGTAACCGCATGTTAGGTTTTATTTCAAAACCATAATAATTGTATAGCAGATTGGAGCATCATGTGTTTTATATACCGTATTCATTTTTTTCTGTGAAAAATAGTAATAGTTTTGAATGATAACCTTTTTAATATTTATTAACACAAGCATGCAATGGCCTCATACATGTTGTCAAACTGCTGTATCATTGTTTTATTTGTATTGTATTATTTTACAATTCATTTGACATAACTAGACATGTAACTACTACCATTCTCTGTCTTTCTTTGAAGTACAAAACTTGATTATAATTAAGCATTGTAGAAGTTATACTGATGTCTAGATGAGAAATGGACAATAGTTGCATAAAAGCTGAAGGCCTACTCCTTTTAAGGCTGCTGTGGCAGGGAGGAAGTGGGAGCTGGGTGCCTGTAAAAACAGGGTAGTCACTATCCGCTCCTCCTCCAAACAAAATGACATGCCAAATGTGGCATGTCAGGGGGTCACCTACCCTTAGGCCTCCTACACACGAGGCAATCTATTTGTTCAAATCGGTCGGACCGACCGATTTGAACAAATCTGTTTGTTAGGATTTTGGTTTGCTCGCGTGTACACACGAGCAAACCAAAATCCCCGCCAGCAGACGGCGCGCTGACGTGTCGGTGACGTTGACGCCGCCACGTCACCGCCCCAGGAAGTAAAAAATCCATTCGGCGGCGGTGCGAGGCGACATGTCTGCTGGTAAGTGTACTAACCAGCAGACATGTCGGGCGGACAGATTCCCACCCGATAGATTTCAAAGCATGCTTTGAAATCTGTCGGGTGGCCAAATCCGTCGCCTCACCCGTACACACGATCGAATCTGTCTGCTGGGACGGTCGGGCCGACCGTTTCCAACAGACAGATTTGATCGTGTGTACGAGGCCTAAAAGCGGAAGTTCAATTTTTGGGTGGAATTCCGCTGTAAGAGAAATAAACGTTCTTTTGCATTCAAGAAGTGTCTGGTGCCCAATAATTTTAACTACTCTGCACCCACCATGCCGCACAACCCACTACATACAGAAGGATGTCAGCTATCCCTGGCCCTGGATGTTCTCATTAGATAAAGGGAGGCATGGGACCTTGCTACATGTATATTTATAGTGTTTACTTGTCATTCTCCAAAGCTCTAAATGGCTGTACACATGGGCCATGATATCGGTCAGTTCAATAGAAAACAGCCGACATTCAGCCTGTGTGTATGGCAGCCGGTCCGATGAAGGGGCATTATCAAAAAAAATCTGCCGATCAGCTGACCAGTGTGTTCTGGTGGAGGGGGGAACATCCCCCTGTCAGACACAATAGTTCAGTGGGGGAGATTGCTGTACTATCCTCCCAAGTTCTTCAGTTTGTTTTTTGTTCAGCCCCCTGTGTGTGTGTCGTTTCTCTCTGGTGCTCCCTTCCTCTGTGATCAGTTAGACTTGTGCAGACTGGAATATTTTGTTTAGTTTTTTCGTTTTCGTCTGGAAAATAAATTTATTTAGTTACTCCCGAAAATCGTTTTGATTTATTTCGTTTTTCGTTGGAGAATAGCTTTCGTCCGAAAATCCAATAATACTTGGTTTCTGTCGAATGGTCAAAGAATATTCAACGGAACTTCAAAACTTTACGTCGAATCGTACATTTTCGGTCGAATATTCCACCTACAAGAATTCTAATGTTGTATGACTAGTAATTATAATAATAAATAATTATAATATTATTACTAGTCATAGTCAACCAACATTAGAATGTTTCTATAGCCTATGGGCGGAGCATTAAAATGTACGAGTGCAGTATATCTTCTCCGTCGAATCTGCTTAGCACTTTCGATATACACCATAAGCCTTCTATTCTCTATAATGTCGAATCTATTTTCTCATAAATCGAAATCTATTCTCTGTAATGTCAAATCTATTATTTCTATAGTGTCAAATCTTTTCTCTATGATGTCGAATCTTTTCTCTATGATGTCGAAAAGTACCGTATGTGTGTGTATATATCAGGTTCGATAGACAGATTGCTATTCATTCACTGTATTCAGTCAGCGTCGAATCTCTCTATATTAAATTTTTACCACAACGAAAACGAAAATAAAGCATTTTTTATGTCGGATCTTTCGGTTTTCGTTTCTTGCGCTTTCGTTATCGTTTGTTAAAACGATAACGAAAAAACCTGATTTTCGGACGAAAATGCATTCTAACGAAAACGAATGCACATGTCTATTATCAGTCACTTCTAACAAGTTTTCCAGACACATGAGATAATTTGTGGCAGGGAGAAGAGCTCAGCACACAGCTTGTCTATTCGAAACAATGTTTATACGAGGCTCATGGACACCGCCCCCCTAATCCATGCGACCAGCTGCTAATCTACATGCAGGGCGCGGGACGCATGGGTTTCATTATTTTTTTTCTTTCAGCACATGAAGAAAATTTAGCGCCAGCTGCCACTGCTTTGTATGCTTTCTTTTGTTCCTGTGCCGTGTGTGGAAGGGGGTATGTCCCTTTCCTCCAATCAGAGAATTTGTTTCATCTCTGTGTATAATCTGAGGCTATTCACCTCACTGGCTATGAGTGGGTTACTTTAAGTATCATTAACTGCTTCCCGACCGCCCACCGTCATATTACTGCGGGACGGTGGCGCGGTCTCGCGGGAGCACGTAGCTCTATGTCCTCTACTTTTCAGCCACAGCGTGCCCGGCGGGTACGATAGCCGCCGGGCACCCGCGATTGCTCGTTACAGAGCGGGGAACGGGAGGTATGTGTGTAAACACATATCTTTCGTTCCTGTCAGCGGGGGAAACGCTGATTTTCTGTTCATACAATGTATGAACAGAAGATCAGTGATTTCCCCTAGTGAGTCCACCCCCCCATACAGTTAGAACACAAATAGGAACACACTTAACTTCTTTCCTGCCCCCTAGTGTTAACCCCTTCACTGCCAATGGCATTTTTATAGTAATCCAATGCATTTTTATAGCATTGATCGCTATAAAAATGCCAATGGTCCCAAAAATGTGTCAAAAGTGTCCGATGTGTCCGCCATAATATCGCAGTACCGAAAAAAACGCTGATCGCCGCCATTACTAGTAAAAAAAAAATATTAATAAAAATGCCATAAAACTACCCCCTTTTTTGTAAACGCTATAAATTTTGCGCTAACCAATCAATAAACGCTAATTGCAATTTTTTTTTAACAAAAAATATGTAGAAGAATACGTATCGGCCTAAACTGAGGAAAAAAAATGTTTTTTTATATCTTTTTTGGGGATATTTATTATAGCAAAATGTAAAAAATATTGAATTTTTTTCAAAATAGTGGCTCTATTTTTGTTTATAACGCAAAAAATAAAAACCGCAGAGATGATCAAATACCACCAAAAGAAAGCTCTATTTGTGGGAAAAAAGGACGCCAATTTTGTTTGGAAAACACATCGCACGACCGCGCAATTGTCAGTTAAAGCGACGCAGTGCCGAATCACAAAAAGTGCTCTGGTCTTTGGACATCAATATGGTCCGGGACTAAAGTGGTTAAGCTGTGTTCCTCAATGGGCAATGGAGAAAATAGAATTTTTGTAGCTTCTGATAAATAATTTTCTTGGAGCCCACTCCAAGGCACAATTCTCTTTCCTCATTTCCATTTGAAGAAGCAGGCCTTCAGTTTTTATGTGACTGGTGTCCATTTCTCCTGAAAATGGCAGTATAACCCCTTCTCGTTAAACTGTGTCTCTTAGTGTACTCTGAGTCTTGGCACTTAAAGCTTCAACAAATAAAGTACAATTACATTGGTTAGTAACTATAAAGACATTGATTATTATTGAACAGAGGATCGTGGCTACAGGCCGTACTATTGCTTAGGAGACTCACACACAAGCAGTAGGTCCAATTTTTTAGCTTGGTGAATGTTGCCATATACCCGATTCTGTGAATAGGTGAGCATGAGAATTTTCTGGAACTTTTTTTTTCCAATGAGGTACATCTCATTCTTCAGACTCAGTGCAGCAGTAATTGGTAGCTTGACCCCAACCCAGTCTTCTTCCAGTGACTCTGGACTTGTACTATTTCCAATTTCTGGGTCATACAAGAAGTATTTTTTTCCTGAGAAAAATAATAATGTTTAAAAACAAAACACAGAACTGCTATCATGCCTCAACATAAATGGTTATTCTTGATACAAAAGCAACCTACAAGCATGCAATCAAGGGAGCCAAGGGACTAAATAGTGTATAAACCACCTGGTATACATAACCCTGGTCCATCTACCACTGCACAGACTTTGTCCCCTCCTTGGCCGCCAGTGCACAGTGCGTCAGGAGCAGATGTAGGAGGAGAGGAGATAGGACACATGAACTGCCTGGGAGTATAGGAAATGTAGTCCTTTGGAGACATCTTGCTATTAAGTGAAGAATGTGATTGGACAGGGATCTTCGGTAGGAGAAAAAGGAGGGATCAGTCTGGATTTAAGGCAGTATCATAGGGAATGTGAGAGGTTACCATTGTTTTTCAGTTGCTGTGTTGGAGACCTGCCTTTATGGTTCTCTCTACTGTCAGAGCAAGTGACTTGGCTGCCACATCTGCACAGAGGTCACAGCTGCCAGAGAGCGTGGCTGGTTATGTGAACATTTGAAACTGCCATATCCCATTGCCAGGTTGTGAGTCATATTTATAGACCACTTGGTGGTGAGAGACCGCTGGCCACAGCTTCCCTGCCCACTTCCTAAAGGGACAGTGTTACCCCCAACTTGGGATATCATTTGGGTACTTAAGCCTGTATTGTGGGATCCACACAGGAACTTTGAGTACCAATGGTTAAAAACACACTGGCCAGTGAAAGGGGGTTGGAGAGCATGAATGACATTCAACACCCAGTACCGCCCCTCTAGTTAGAAACTCCCTTGTTCCCGTGTTCAGGTGCAGAGACAACCGGTCCTATTATTATTTTTTGGTTGTGACAATTTAACTGTAATTGTTATATCTTCTGTTGTGTTGACTTGTTAGGAATATTTCCCAAATATATCCTCTGAATTTAGGCCTCGTTCACACATAGCCGACTCCGTCGCAGTCCGTTCCGACGGAGTCCGCCTGTGTCTGCCAGCTCAGCGGGAGATCAGTCCGCAGATCTCCGCTGAGCCGACGGATGACAAGCTCCTCTCTGCTCACTGAGCGGGGAGGAGCTTGTCGAGTCCCGCTGTCCTCTATGGAGCGATCTGATGAAAACGGACAGCATGTCCGTTTTCATCAGATCTTTCCCGATCCGATCCGCATGGACGGATGGGGACGTGAGCCCCATACGTTTGTTTTTAGCGGATCGGATCAGGTCGGATGTCAGCGGACATGTCTCCGCTGACATCCGACGCTCCATAGGGGTGCATGGAGCGCCCGTTCAGGTCCGCCTGAAAAACTGACAGACGGACCTGAACGGATCCATGTGTGAACGAGGCCTTAGACTTGGTGTGTCAGAGGGTGCAGCATTGTGAAAAAGTCACTTTTATCTGGAATCAGATAACGTCAGTGGCTTTGTTTGGGATAAGCTCTACATATGCGTTAGAAAATATATTTATAATATGGCATTGTGAAAAGAGAACTTATTGAGTGGAGGTATATTTGCCTATGGTCCAAGCATTGGATTCTACCTGGTGTTTGTTCTGATCAGGTCAGGTGTAGGCAGGTGGCAGTGCCCTTTTATGTGTCGGTGTGGGTGGAGCCCTGGGCAGAAGGTTGATAAGAACTGGCTACCCCTGAGTTGCAGCATGTAGGTCTGTAGCCTGAAATGTAGTAGGCCTTCTCAGCCTGGGCTGAGGTAGAGACTCCCATGTGAGGACCCGCTGCTGGGGAACTAATGAAAACGCATTAGGGAAGATAACTGAACTAACTGGACTGTGTTTATAGCAATGAAGTGTTCTGCGCTATAATAGACAGAGAGAGAGAAGATGTAGATCTTTTGTGCCAGTTTGTTCTTCAGTAAAGCGTTGAAAATGCATCTGTATTGAAATTCTTCATTCCTATAGGTCAGGAATATGTGAGGATCAGGACTGTTTTTTGTTAGGGCAAAAGGGGAAGCTAACCTGGGCCCCATCATTGTTGTGGGGCCCAAAGCAACTGCCTCATATTTGCGAACTATCACAGTTTAAATTCCCTTATCCCTTGAAGTGTTAGTCCTGTGCTATGTCCCGATATCTCAGTGTGAAGTTATGTTGCTGATGCCCAGCTCTGCCCTATTGCCATGTACAGATGCCTCACCTACAGACCCTGGGCCAGATTCTCAAATCTGCGCCGGCGTATGTTTACGCCGATTCTCAAACGCAGATACGTTAAAAAAAATAGTCTTCTTCCGCTGACGTAACTAGCCTACGCTGGCGTATAATTGTGTGCAATTATACGCTGGCCGCTAGGTGGCGCTTCTGTCGATTAGCTGCGTTGGATATGCAAATGAGCTAGATACGCCGATTCCCGAATGTAATTGCGCCTGGTCGTCGTATTTTACGTCGTTTGCGTAAGTGTAAAGTTACCCCTGCTATATCAGGGGTAACTTTGCGTACGCAATGTTAAGTATGGACGTCGATTTTTACGTAATTTGCGTAATTTGTTCGCGAATAGGGATTTGCGTAAGTTACGTTCACGTCGAAACCAATGTATGTGCGGCGTAATTTGGAGCATGCACACTGGGATACGTCCACGGATGCCGCATGCGCAGTTAAAAAAAAAAAACGTCAAAAACGTGGGGTCACGATTCTTTTACATAAAACACGCCCACCTCTTACCCTTGAATTACCCTGGCTATTTAATATATAAATAGTCATGGACCATGGCATTGATATTCAAATAGACGCGGCATTGATATGTATATCATGTCCCCCTGAGGTCATATCTACCATCACTTCTGCTGAATGCTGCCAACTGGGGAGGTAAAGGTGCATGCTTGAAAGTCCTGCCTACAACTATAGTCATCAAGCCTAACATCAACCTGTTCTGCAAAGGTAAGAAAATTGGAGGTAGACACCTTCTTCAAAAGAACATTGTACCACAGCACCCTGAATTTTGAACATTTCAGCCAATGCATGAGGGTGTCATTAACAATTAATGTCACTGCTGTGTATCTGCTAAAGGGCACCACATTTCTGTGGTGTCAGGAAAGTGATTTTGCATGTATACCCAACAAACACAAATGTGAACACAGGCTAACTAAATGTCTCAGTTACATGGGTGGTCAGTGGAAATCTTCTCATTACATTAGGGCTTGGTGTACAATTCTTTCATTCACACTAGTAGCCAGTGTGAAGGCCCCCTTACATTGGTGGCCAATGTAAATCACTCTTCACTATGGTGGTTACTGTCAATGCTCCTATTAAATTAGTGGTCAGTGTAAATCCCCATTACATTGGTGGCCAGTGTAAAAACTCCTCTTTATATTGGTAATCGCTAAAAAATCCAAACTTGCATTTGTGGTCAGTTTTCGAACCCTCCCCTACATTGGTGGTCCATGTAAAAGCTAAATTAATGGTTAGTGTAAATTCCCCTTACATTGGTGGCCAGTGTAGAAATCCCCCTGTATTTGCTGTTGACGTAAAATCCCCCATTACATTGGTTGTCAGTGTAAATTCTTTATAACATTGGTGATCAGTGTACATTTCCATTTACAGTACATTGGTGGTAAGTGCAGAATTGCCCTTACACTGATGGTTAGTGTAAATCCCCCTTTACATTGGTGGTCAGTATAAATCCCCCCTAACATTGGTGACCAGTGTAAAAGTGTCACCTTACATTGGTGGTCAGTACAAATCTCCTCGACAATGGTTGTCAGTATAAATTCCCCCTTACATGAAGGTCATTGTATATTCCCTCTGGTGGCTGATGTAAATGCTCTTATTACATTGGTGCCAGTGTAGAAATCCCTCTTTTCTATTGGTGGGTGGTGTAAAATCCCGTTTTACATGGCAGTCAGTACAAATTCCCCCTCACATTGGTGGTCATTGTAAATTCCCCCAATACATTGGTAGAATCCCCCACTATATTCTTGCCAAAGATTTCCAGTTTTGCTCTACATGATTCAAAAATTTGCCACAGTGTACTGCCTCCTAACTAATACCATCCCCCAACACTGCCATTGATCCCATCAACCCCCCAGCATTGCCACTGAATACACCTCCTCCCTAGAATTGCCACTAATCCCAGAAGTCCTAAGATTCCTAGGAGTTTTCTGTCAATGGATGGGTTCCCCAGTCCATGGTGTGCAGGCAGTGTGGAGATGATTTGCTGTAACCTGTAGCAACCAATCAGTGAGCAGTAATGCTGTGCACTAACCCTTTTGCAACCAATTATTGAGTGGTAAGGATATGCAGTAACCTCTAGGAACCAATTTGTGAGCAGTTATAATACAAAAGGGGGTATATGCCCCTTTAATACTCTCAGGTATGTGGTAACAAAACATTGAGCCATTATACTTTTTGATGGAGTTTGATTGTAATTTATGTCTATATAATATTTCTTATTCTAGTGTGTGGCTGTAATATATTCCTGAAGAAGAGGGCTTTGCCCCATGTAATGCAGACTGCGTCGGTAAGATACAGCAAGATACTACAGTGGGGTTGATGAGTATCAGCACTAAGGCTGCATTCACACCTAGACGTTTTAACGCCTGAAGCGCGACGCTACAATACGCCAGAGGGATGAAATAACATTATTGTCTATGGTGACTGTTCACATCTTAACGCCGAACGCCGTAACGCCGGTCGCGTTAAGCTCAAACAAGTCCCGGACCTTTTTCGTCACGCGTATCGGGCGGTTTGGGCGTATTTGAGCAGTTCCATTTCCCATAGAAAGTAATGGAAACGTTTGATTCAAGTGACTTGCGCGACAACAAGCGTTTGCTACTGGCGTTTTGTCGCTCTAATCAATAGAACTTTTCACCCAGGCAGAAGAAAAAAAAATCTACCAACATAGCAACAAGTGATGAAAATATGATAATTTTTCCTATTGGCTAAAATAAAAAACGTTGAAGTACAAAAACGTCGGACGACGCTGTATGCAAACGCGCAAATAAGCTTGAATACGCGCGACAAAACGCCGGCAAAAAACGCCCGAAAAAACGACCGACGCTCAGGTGTGAATGCAGCCTAAGAGAAGCGTTTTTTCTTGTCTATTATTATAGCACCTGTGTACATTTCTATGTTTCTATATTTTATTCTGTACTAATAAATCTTTTTGATACATTTTTACCCATTGGTACCATTAAAGTCCTTTCAATTTTAGTGTGCTAGGTTTTTTGTGCAGTCTAATTATCAAGATGAAGTATCGGATAATTCTTCTCCATTTCTTGAGCGTTCTATGCCCTCCTCCTAACCCCTTCTTATTTATTACTTCTCTGGGTGGCAAACACCATAGGGATTTTTTTTTTAGCAATCTGACATTTTTATTGCCTGTGTTGTTGTTTGTCTATTGTTTCATTGCACGCCTCCTTTTTTTCTCCCCCTTCTCTTCCGGTTGTTCCCCTTTTTCTCTCTTTCACCCTCCCCTTTTTGTCATAGTGGCTGGTCCTTCACCATGACGGACTACTAGGGTACACATTGGAAAAGATTTAGGTCCAAACTATAGACCCAAAACATTAAGGATAACAAGGCAGATGTAGACATTATGGGCCAGATTCAAAAACATTTGCGGCGGCGTAGAGTAAGGCATTTACACTACGCCGCCGCAACTTACTAGAGCAAGTGCTTGATTCACAAAGCACTTACCTGTTAAGTTGCGGTGGCGTAGCGAAAATCCCCTGGCGCAAGCCCGCGTAATTCAAATGAGCCAGGTAGGGGGAGTAGAGCATTTAAATTTAAACGACGGCCATACTTAACATAGGATATGCCACCTAGGGGGCATGTTTTTCTTTACGCCGCGTATCTCTTACGGAAACGTTGTAAAGTCACTGCGTCGGGCCCGCGTACGATTGTGAATTGGCATATCTCGCTGATTTACATATTCTCGGTGTAAATCAGCGGGAACGCCCCTAGCGGCCATTTTAAAATTGCAGTTCCGATACGACGGCGAAATACAATTACGCCGCTCGTATCTGAACTCAATCCCGGCGTATCTTGTTTTCTGAATACAGAAAACAGATACGACGGCGTAGGTTAGAAGTTACGCGGTTAACCACAGATAAGCTGTGTAACTTCTACCTGAATCTGGCCCTAATTTGTTTTTCTTTGCTTTAAAAATTGGTATATCTTTTATTTGGAAAAGTACTTGGAGGAAAAATATAAGTACAAATTTTTCCCAACTTCAAGATATTACCCGATGAATTTGAAATCAGGTGGGAGAACATTCTAAGTGCTCTCAGGGCATGATGGAACTCTTGATTGAGGAGTACCATAAAGATATTGCACAGTTAGATACAGAGATCAATGCACTATACTCCACTAACAAGGAAATTACCTCCCATAGTACTTTTTCAAGTAAGCATACAGAGCTTAAAGGGGTTGTAAAGTTACAAGTTTTTTTACCTTCATGCATCCTATGCATGAAGGTAAAAAAACATCTAGCAGCACGGCCCCCCCCCCCCCCCGAGCCCCCGTTGTACTTACCTGACCGTTCGAATCTCCCGGGCGCGTCCACGTCGTCCTCTTCGGTTCCCAGCCTGGCCGTTGATTGGCTAGGCTGGGCGGATTGATAGCAGCGCAGCCGATGGCTAGCGCTGCTGTCAATCAGAGCGGATGACGCGGCACGCTGGGGGGCGGAGCCGAGTGATACAGTCGGCGGCTATGGCCGCCGCTGTATCACGGGAGCGCGCTCGCAAAAGCTTTCCTCCGTGCGAGCGCCCTCGCATGAAGAGGGAAAGCTTTTGCGAGGAGGAGCCCAGATAGCCGCCGAGGGACCCCAGAAGACAGCTTTCCGGGCCACTCTGTGCAAAACTAACTGCACAGTGGAGGTAAGTATCACATGTTTGTTATTTTTTTTTTTTTAAATCCCTGACTTTAGTGTCCCTTTAAAGCCCGCACAGAGAAATGTAATGTTAAGATTTTTAAAGACATTCAAACATTTAAACAACCGTACAAGAAATAAAAAAACTCATGAGACAACTGTAACTGATGATGACGATGTTGTTTCTGATGCATTTTCTCACACCTATATTTCTTCTCGACAGCAATCTCGTGGTGGTTGGTCTGTACAGTGACTTCACTAGGATTGGTGTCATCTGGTGCAGTAAAACATGGTTTCAAAAGGGGAAGCTCCGCTTGTCTGCCTCCTACCTACTTGATGTCTGTTTACCTGCACTTTCTTCATTGTAGAGGCCCCAGAGCATTACTTTGCCCAGGGGCCCATGATGCTATTAAGACGGTCCTGCAGGCAGGGACCAGTACTACACCCAAGGGCGGAATTTTTCCAGCTGACGGCCTGGTTAGTGAGTGCCAGATCTCAAAATGTAAAGGCTGCTCAGGAAGAGTGATACGTACCCTCCTTCTGAGCAGAAAACCAGTGACTAAAAAGATTTATTTAAAAATTTGTAAGACTTTCTGTTCCTGGAAAAAATTAAGGCAGATGACCTCCACCTGGCTGGCAGGACCAACGCTATTACTAGGGCGCAGCCATGGCCAGCTGTTGCTGTCTCCATCCCCCCTCCTCTAGCGTCTCCTGCCCAAATACCCAGTCAGCATCTTTGAAAGTCCAAGCTATCTATACTTATCCATCGGCACGGATGAAAGTCAATGGCCATCTCTCATCATCGTTTCAGATAATGAATAGGACGAGACAGGGGTGCCCCCTGTTGCCCCTGATATTTATTATGACCCTCAAACCCTTTCTGAGACTCATCAGGCATAATCTGAACATTTCGGGCCTACGACTAGGGGCCACCCTTTCCCCGAAAATTGCGGCGTTTGCTGACGATCTGCTGTTTTTTCCAGACCAATCCCCTGGTTTCTATCCCAAATCTGCTTGCGCAACTGAAGACGTACGAAGAGTTGTCACCCTTCCGCATTAACTATTAGAAGACTGAGGCGCTGGAGCTCTTTAGCTGCATTAATCAGGGTAGATTTCCCCTTTAAATGGGCCTTGTCTCACATTAAAGCGGAACCCCCACTACATTTAACAATTGTCTCACGAACCAATCACGTTGTATAAGTCAGTTCACTTACTGTATTTAAATTAGCCGCCAATCTCCCAAATAAAGTTATAAAGACACTTTATAAAAAATGTTCTCTGCGGTTCTCATTTTGCTTGTGGGCATGTGAAGCCCACAAGCATTTACTTCCTGGATACTGTGATGATGAATTACCATCATGCACCGTTCCATCCCGCCCATTCTCGCGCATGCGCTTTCCAGTCATCAGCACAGCGCCAATAACCTCTGGTGTTGCTATCACAACGGCGTCATCGTAGGAAATCCACCCATTGTGATGGCAACGAAAAAAAAACAAAAAAAAACAGTGTAAGCAGTTGGAAGATACGATACTTCCGCTCTACGAAATACCGCGATAACTCGCAAGTAGGAACCACAATGCATGTTTGGTGGGACTGCCTGAGAATACAAGATTATTGGAAAGAAGTTTTAGAATATATAGATGAAATTACAGGTGAAAAGATCCTACGAAATCCCTTGACCTGTTTGTTTCACGGAACGGATAGGCCAAAAAAACGGTATGGATCGACTTTGGTCGCGGTGTTGCTGAATGCAGAAAAGGGCCTTCCACAAAGGCCATCCATAAAAGAATGGATACACCCAGTTGATTATATATCAGAAATTGAATATCTGCGAGAAGAGGCTAGAAGCAGAACAGTCTGACAGGTGAGACCTAGGTAGTAATAGAGAAATTAAACCTAAAAGGTGACAGACAGAACCGAAGGGAGGCAGGGGGGGGGGGGGGTAGGACTAGTGGGGAATTAAAAGATGAAGGAGGGTAGTAATTCAGGGGCGGGATCTTCTCTATGTAACAATGGCCATAACTAAAAAAGTCCATTCAAGAGTTTTTTTTTCCTTCTTTGTTGGCATACAGAAGAAAAAAAAGAAGTAAATAATAAATAAAAAAGGGAAAAAAACATCCCAAAAAGGAAGAGAGGAAAAAAAAGAGAAAAGAAAGAAAGAGGTAAATGATAGGAAAAACCACATGTGATGCGAGACCACAGAAGAGACGTGAAGGGCGGAATTACCGTGATCATGTCTCACTGTCCCGTTTCCTGGTCGAGTCTGATGTGGGAAATAAAAAATAAAAATAAAAAAACTTGCAGCAACCACCGCAATGACTCTTTGGAGCAATGACAAAAGCTCCCAGGAGATACTGCAGTAAAGAGAAATTCCGCACTGCCCGCACAGTACCTGCAGCTAACAGAGACAGGAAGAAGGTGACAAATGACAATAGCACAGGTACTATAAAAAAAAGGTCAGTTTCTCATTGCAATCGCGGCTGCTATGGTTTTAACGTGAAGTGTCAAAATAGGGTGGAGTTCCTTCAGAACTGGCAGCACGGATTGTGTTCTTGGTTTCGGCGCTGTGGCACAGTGAAAATGAACATCATGCCTCAGCTGCTACACCACCTCCAGGCACTCCCCATACGGATCCCTGCCTCTTTCCTCAGGGTGGTGAATAGGACTTTGGTCGCATTTGTGTGGGCCCAGAAACCCCCCCGGCTGGTGCAGTCCATCCTTTGGCGCCCCAAATTGAGGGGAGGTATCGCCTTGCCGTATGCTGCTCTCTATCATACGGTATGCTACCTATCTCAAATCCTGGACTGGTGTCGCTATGCTGGAGTCTGGTGCGCTGACCTATTGCCAGAAGCCCTTACCAAACCGGATTTTGCACCATCCCACGGTGGAGGAAACGTGGCCTTTCGCAACTCCTCGGTTGCACGGCTCCCCTCTCCGCTCAGTACCATTGTTGACAACCCGGCCTTCACTCGGGGACTCTCGAAATCTAGATTTAGTGGCTTGGTGGAGGTCGACAGGTCACAAGACCAGTGGCCAGTGGAGGAATAGGCAACAAATTATGGAGGACCCTGCCCTAACGGGGCTCTCTTTCTGGCAAAAAGTGCAGCTGATTCACTTAATATGCTCCCTACCCTCCCCATGGGCAATTGGGAGACAACTGACCTCTTTTGAACTGTTGAGCCTGGAACAATCTCCACTGAGACACGCTATCTCCCTGACCTATCAACTACTATCAGCTCAATCTCCAGAATCTAGACCTCCCTATATTACCAAATGGGAACAGGACCTAGGAGTGCAATTTACAGAGAAACAAATCGACTGCCTCTTTCTTTTTTCCCCACAAAATATCTATCTGTGCCGGACACCAGGAAACGGGATTTAAAATACCGTCCCAGTGGTATTACACTACCGGAGAAAATCCACAAGACCTTCCCTTAGAGTACGGATCTTTGCTGAAGATGTGGGGAGGTAACCGGATCGCTCCTTCACATCTTTTGGTCCTGTCGCATCCTCCAGCCATTTTGGACAGAAGTACACTGCATAGTGAAGAAATTCACTGATCGGAAAGGGCCGGCATGCCTGGCGTTCTTCCTTCTACATCACAACCGGATTCCTAGCATGGTCTACAGGAGATCCATTTTGCCTCTCCTGCTCACAGCGGCTAAAAGCTGCATCCCCCTGCTCAGGAAGCAGACACAGCCCCCGTCAGAGGTCGTCTGGTTAAAAAAAGTTACGGAGATCAAAGCAATGGAGGACTTTGTAGTCACGGAGAAAGGCCTCAGTAAACAATTCTCAAAAAAAAAATGTTCTATTGGCACCATTTTGTCTACTCCAAGGAATATAGGGAGCTGATGGCTTAGCTCCCCGATGGTACGACAAATCTGAACATTCCCTGGATGGGGATGGTACGACTGGCTGGAGGTATATGTCCTCTTTTCCCACCCTCATCCCCCTCTTTTTTTTTTGTCTGTGTATTGATTCTCAAATTTTAGACCTTCCCTATAATACTGCAATGTTTGCATTATTGACTGTACGTGGGGGGTTGCTCATTGTTACCTGTTATTTGCGCAGCTATCTTAAGAGCGCAATTTTTTTTTTGAAAAAATTAACTTTTTTGGAATAATAAAAAAAAAAGATAACAGTATAGTTAGCCCAATTTTTTCTATTGTGAAGGATAATGTTACGCCAAGTAAATTGATACCCAACATGTCATGCATCATATTTGAGCCCGCTCACGAAATGGCAACAAACTTTTACCCTTAAAAATCTCCATAGGCATCGTTTAATTTTTTTTTAAAAGTATGAGGGGAGTGAGAGGTCACTTTTTAGAAGAGGATACCCATAAATTTACTGAATGAGAAAGTGTTGGGCATAGGATGGCTTTATGGTATATAGAAGGGACCCAGAGCACCCCATCAATAGGGATTGGCGAGCAAGCCTGGGCTTCTAGAGAAACCCAATCAGACCTATAATAGCTGAAATGCATCTGGCTAGTTAGTTGCGATGCTACATAGTATTTTTAAAAGTCTGGGACCCCCATGCTCCCTCCAATGTTTGGGAGCATCCATTGTAGCTTGAGTCAGCGTACTGCCCTTAGATCCCCAAATATAGCTTAACATTTTAGTTTGAACCTGCCGAATTGCTGCTAATGGTACCGAAATAGGTAAGGTTCTGAAGTAATATAACAATTTAGGTAATACTGTCATCTTGACAAATACAATTATTCCCATCCATGAGAGTCACATCAGACCACATCCTCGTATGCCCTATTAGTTTATTGAACAAGGTAGGGTAGTTTGCCATATCAGCCTAGAAGCTAACGCAAATTCTGTAAAGTCGTGTGAGGAAATGTAATAAACAGCAGTAAATGGTCTGCAAAGAGTGAATATTTATGATTTTGCCCCTGCTATTAGTGGCTAATTGCTATTGCCAGAGTCTCTATAGCCATTTAAAAAGGAGGGGAGGAAAGTGGGCAACCTTGTCTGGTTCCAGAGGAAATAACAAGCAGGTCTGACTTGTGGTCACATAGAATAATCTAAGCCAAGTCTGTGCTATATAGGGAGGCCACAAATTTGGGACCTATGTTCCACTTCTCCAGTAACCTGAAAAGCAGACAAGACAGGGAGTCAAAGGCTTAACATATGTTGAGTGACAATAACACCCCATAACTAGTGGCCTCTTTTTTCAGGAGGAGAAAAAAGGGAGATTTAATCTATTGCCCGACACACCTGATATGCTGCTTTTCTGTGAGGAAAGATCCCAACTTGATCCATATGTATGCAACGAGATCAAAAAGCCAACATTCGATTCGCTAATATCTTTTTGAACAACCAAGATTGGTCTATAGTTTGCTATATCACTCAGATCTTTGTGGGGTTTATGCGTAATGAATTCCATATTGGAGTCGCTATCCATCGGTCCCCCCTTCTGGATGGCATTAAAGTATTGTGTTAAAGGGGGAGCCAGGAGAGCCACACATTTTTTGTAGTAAAGGGCCATGAAGCCATCTGGGCCTGGCACTTTGTCCGCACCCATCAGAAGAGTACTCTTAAAACGGGGAGAAAAAATTTAGAACAGTGTCTAAAAAAAGTTAAATTAGTCAGATTTTGTTGTATGATACGTGAAAAGGGTCACCCCCCAGAACCCCTTTCACCAGTAAGTATCTACCCTCTGGATCTTTAAGAAAAGGTGCATAAATATTTCATGCACAGGTCATGCAGTTTGGTAAGATCAGGCTAACAGAATAAAAAATTCAGAGGTCTGCTGTACCACGTCACAAATCAAGTATCTGTTACTGACAAACATCCGCATCTCTATAGTATATGAAAACAAGTTTGAATTATATCTTTAGAGCTGCACACCATTTATGACATCACAAAAATAAAATGTTACCTTTAATAAAGAATATCCTTTCTTCACGAATAACTTTGCCTCCTTTAGCTACAATGGCAGGCTGAGTGAATGCAGCATCTACATTGTTTGGAATACCAGGAAATCCTTCTTTTATCAATTTTGGATAGCCAGGTTCAATTTTGTCATTTTCATACTTCCAATATTTAGATTCCTGTACAGCCGGTACAAATGATAGTTAGATTCTCGCAAAATGTATTCTGGTAAATAATACTAATAGGAGAAATAGGAGGAAACAAAAAGGAATACAAAAAGCTAACATTTTTAATAACGGCGGACCTTCAGTATTTTTTTCAGCTTTCCATCTAATAAATCTTCCTGCCCTCCTTGTTTTAACTTTGGAAAGTAAAACAGTTTCTTCTGCCAGTAAATACCTTATACAGCCCACTTCCTGTTTCTTGTCTGGTCATTAGCCTATGACATCATGCACAGCTCTCTCTCTCACTCTCGTGAGAGTTTGCCAGGAAGGGAGGGGGGATGAGTCATAAGTGGGACCATTGAGAGCTTCAGAGCTGGAGGTGTACCTCTGCATGTCTGCATAAATACAGGAAGTGAACAGGCAGCAGCATCATCTGCCCACAGTTAAAATGACTGCAGCCAGACGTAATCTGATTGGAAGCAAATGTCACAGCCTGAGTCAGCCACTGCCCTCCCCCTACTGCCCCCCACTCCAGTGAGCACTAGAGGGGCAGAGCAGTGGTGACTGACAGTCTGCTGTTACGTAATCGTTCAGTTCTCGGGCTTAGAGCTGGCAATGGACAGCTGCAGTATTGGTCCAATGCTGCAGCAGGTACAGTATGTTTGTTTTGTTATTTTCCTTTAAGCAGTCTGATATAAATGAGATTTTGTGCCACATTCAGGCTCCGTTCACAATATATGCAAATTAGATGTGCTTTAAACCGCATCAGATTTGTATGACATATGAACCAAACCAGCTTTCTATGGAGTCGGTTCACATATCTGTGGTGCAGCAGCAGTGCAATTTCAGTGAGAATTTGAAAATAATCCTATGCATTTTCTGAGCACTGCAGTGTGATTCAGATGCAAATTCCAGGCTCATTGCTTTCTATGGGAACACATCTGAGTCGCACACGTCCTCAGTTATGAATACAACTGAATAAAAATAGGGCCCTTCGGGTCTGGTATGAATTTTATTGTGAACTCCATGCCAAAATAAAAATAAACTGTGTGGGATGCCTCCCCAAAATCCATTCCAGACCCTTATCTGAGCATGAAAGAACGGGTGGAGGAGTGAGTGCCCCCCCCTGAACCATAATAGGCCACATGCCCTCAACATGAAGTGGTGCATTTGGGCACGGGGAGTGGGGGAAAGGGCCCCTTTCACACAACCCTTGCTGGTGGTTGTGGGGGTCTGCGGACAGGGGGCTTTTTGGCTTTTTGGAACCTGGAAGCCCCCTTTAAAAAAGGGGCCCCCAGATCCTGCCCTCCCCATGTGAATGAGTATAGGATACACTGCACCCCTATTCATTCACAAAAAAAAGTGTCAAAAATAAATAAATATATAGACAGTTTTTGACAATTACTTTATTAAAAAACAATAAACATTTCCCAGTATAGATGCAGTGTCAAACACGAACGCCGCCGACCTGACACCCTTTGCTGGCTCCCGCCGTCTGCATGCTCCACCTTCTGACTGTTCTTAAACAGCTAAGGGACGTGGGCCATCTGGCTACATCACCAGGTGACCCTACCCTTATGACATCCACCGGTGTATGCTGGGGCGATGATATAAAGGGTCCGGGTGACCCAGTTATGTCATGGGGGTCCCACCCCTTAGCTATTTAAGAACTGTCAGATGGCAGAGCGAGAAGAAGGCAGGAGCAGATCTTTTTTTCTTTTTTTTGGGGGGGTGGTGGCAGAGTTCATCATGATTGACACTGGATCTATTTCAAGAAGGCATTGTTTTTGTTTTTCTTAATAAAGGAATTGTTAAAAACTGCCTGTGTTTTTATTTATTTGTGACACTTTGTTTGGTGAATGAGTAGGGGTACAATGTACACCCTACTCATTCACATGGGGAGGTAAGCCCCCTGCCTGCAGACCCCCACAATCACTGACCAAGGTTGTGGGGAAGAGGCCCTTGTCTCCATCAACATGGGGGCAGAGACCTCCTTCACCAAAGCACCCCTACATGTTAAAGGCATGTGGCCTGGTATGGTTCAGG
Organism: Rana kukunoris; assembly: GCA_029574335.1. NCBI lineage: Eukaryota > Metazoa > Chordata > Amphibia > Anura > Ranidae > Rana > Rana kukunoris. The sequence continues at coordinate 37,936,950 of CM056059.1, read as the reverse complement.
GGGGGGGGGCGCTTGCTCATGCCTGTCCTTTCCAGGCTGCATGTGCGAGTTTGATATGGATTTTGGGAGGACCCCCATACCATTTTTTTTTTTGGCGTGGGGTTCTCCTAAAGGATAAGTTCATCTTTTTGGGCAGAATCTCACTTTTCATAAGCATTTTCCAATGCCATCCCTGGCCCAGCCATCCCAATGTGCTTTTCTTTTACTTGCCTTAGCCACAGAAGGTTTAAAATCTTGTCAGGTTTTTTGTATTTTTAAAAGGATTCTCAGATTTCATCACTTCCTCAGCTTTCACTTCCTGTTTGGTCATCTCCCAGAAGCCTTCACTTTTTTTGTTGCATCAGAGAAGAGGGTGTGATAGGGTGTGTTCATCGCTCGACCACAACTCCCTCATAATACTACCTTCCACCCACTTCCTATACAATCTGATCGTATAATCTCCTTAAGATCTCCCATCAGCTATGTAGTACCAGGGTCTGTTTGATTAGATACAAATTGAATGGATAGTTCAGGTGTGTCCACCTATTCCATAATTGTGGTAAATCTAAAGGAAATTGTACAGAGATTTTTACAATCAGCTGATACAATCAGCTGCTTAGTGTATGGACATCTTTATACAAGTATATATAGCATATGAGGGAGTGGATGGAGACACTTAGTTGTCAGGCATCAGTCACATCTTCACGTAGCGAAAACTTACATTCCCGAATGCGTTCATTTTGGAGCGTTTTTACTCGTCACACATAGGGCAGCCCATTCACTTAAATGGGCTGCCCTAGACGCAACAATCACACCAGAAAAGCTCCAAAACTTTTTTTGAAGCAGAGCATGGTACATTACCACAGTTTTTTGATGCATTTGCTGCACTTGAGGTGCCTGTAACATGTGATGACAACACAGGCACAATGCACATTTGCAGCGTTTCTGAAACGCAACGGAAAAGTGCACATTTTCCGTGTGGGTTGCCATGCATTTGGAAACACACAGATGTGAATAGAGCCCCATTGTTCTTGTGTTCTTGTGTAAACTATTTTCACTTTCAGACCCAACTCACCCCTAGAGTAGTGGAAGCACATGTTTTTTGGCTTGTTTTTCCAGTGACACACATGTATTTGGTGTATCGTTAACAACTAATGACACTTAAAGGTCAAGTAGGTAATTTTAGGTGTTCAAATGTGCCCATACGATATACAATCTGGTGAATTGAAGAAACAATAGAGGGCGCTACTGAGACTATATACAGAGATACTCACTAATAGTGACTAGGTGGTTGATTGTGTACAAAAAAGTTTTAGAGCAATGAAAAAACAATAGTAATGGTTTAACAATAATTGTTAAGTGATAACGTCCACCTGGAATCCCAAACACATGAATACAACAAATTGTAATAGTGGGATGTCAGAAGAAATCTTCTTGAGAAAATATATATATATTGGAAAGAGTCCGTGTGTAATTATAGCAGGATTGTGATGTGCTGGTTCTGGGATGTGCAAAAGCCTTCACCATTGGATAGTTTGTGTTCCACCTCGAGTGCTGGGGAAGTGCTAGATGCTTACCAGATGATTAGACCTCTCTTTTAAAAGTAGGTCTGATGGGCAGGTCAGGATAAGTGCCTGAACACTAGGGGCATGCTAGACCAACCAGTTCCACAATGTTAGCAGGTACGCTCATCAATGCATGGAAATATGAATGGAGAAAATCATGGTGCAGTAACGTTTTATTAAAATCAAATAAAATAAACACACAGCCGATTGGCCTCCTACCCCAGCTGGTGCCTGCCTGGCACTGGAATATAGCGTGTCACAGCCTGTATCTCCAATGGCCGAAGATTTGTGGGTAGCAGACAAGTCCGAGCTTGGTGGGTTCAGGTAGGCTCAAACGGAGGGCTTGTAAGCCGTGCTGGATGCCAGAGTAGAAGCCGCCGACATATGTTTCGCACGTTGTGCGTCTTCAGGGGGGCGTGTCTGGCTGCTGGGGTTTGTGGGATTTGTAGGCTGCGATGGACTCTGCGTGCTGCGTGGTTCTGGAGCGGAGCGTGACTAGCGCTGTCATTCCCAGGGCCACGCTCGTGCACACAGCAGATTAGCTTTCTACACAAAAGATTTGCTTGTTGTTTAAACCAAATCATCTCGCAGCTAAGATTAATCTAACTGTCTTCTGATTAGACAAATAGATTACGGACTGCAAGGCCATGTAGACTTATACAGATTGTGAAACAATTGTACAAAATATGAAATATATAAAAGATATGAAAAATATATAAAAAACGATACGGGTAAAAAACAATATAGGTAAAAAACCTGGATACATACAGGGATGATATATATATATATCCTCTATTGATACCTCAACTTAAGAGATACCAGATATATCTATATTTTATCAGAACCACTGACTAGAAGAATAATTCTCTTACTCTCAGAGGAAATTTGTTGGGAGCTAATGGTGACATCTAGTGGTCATCATATATATTGTATGTTACTAATCCTATAGAAGCTTAGTGTTCCCATATACCTTACATTGGAACACTAGCGATAGTGGTTGTTTTCTCTCCTTTATTTGTAGGTCTGGAGGGTTTGGAAAAGGAGGAAAAAAGGAAAATTAATCCTGAATTGCTTTAGTATTGGAAGATTAGTCATTTGACAAAAAACAATTCAGGTCTAATTCTATATTCATTCCCAAAGGATGCATAGTCTGGGCTTTATGTATCCACATTGTTTCATTTTGGAGATACTTTGTCTTAGATGTGTCCCTCTCCAATGTTTGGATACATGGTCTATGCCATAGAATGTACATTGTGTGGGGTCACTTTGGTGTTTGTCCAGAAAATGTCTGGACACACTGTGGTTAGGAAATTTGTTTCTAATATTCGCCAGATGTTCATTAATTCTGACCCGCAATTTGCGAGTGGTTCTCCCTATATATTGTAGGGGGCACGTACATTCAAGGGCATAAGTGACATGATCTGTATTACATGTCATGAATGGAAAAATCTGAAATTCTTCTTTGGTCGTTTCTGATTTAAATTTAATACGCTTTCTAGGATCTCCTGATCTGCGGGTGGTTTTGCAGGCCTTGCACCTAGTGCAATAGTGAAAACCTGGGATATCTAAAAAGGTTTGAGTTTTTTCTGGTGGATCCGGTACATTACGTGCAATTTTGTTTCTCAATCCTGGCGCTCGCCGATATATGAATTTGGGTGTTTCTGAGATGGTACTTTGGAGATCTTGATCTTTCATCAGGATTGGCCAGTGTTTTTTATATATGGCTTCTATTTCTTTGTATTGTCTGTTAAATCCTGTGATTAGTGCTGTCTCTCTCTTTTGTTCTTTCTTTGGTCTTGTGATCAGAAGTGATTGTCTGTTCATATTGGCAACTTCTCTTTTGGCTTTTATTATTGCTTTTTCTGGATAGCCTTTTTCTAGAAATCTGTCTATCATCTGGCTTGCTTGTGTATGATAATTCTCTTCTGTTGTACAGTTCTGTTTTAGCCTCATCAGCTGTCCTTTGGGGATGCCGTTCAGCCACCGTGGATGATGGCAACTTGTTATTGGAACAAAACCATTCCGGTCTGTTGATTTGAAGAAAGTTAGTGTTTCAAAACCTTCATTCTTTTTCATGATGGTAAGATCCAAATAATTGATGGATATTTTGCTAATTTCCGCTGAGAATTTTAGTCCATATTTGTTGCGATTCATAGTGGAGACAAATTGAAGTAAATCTTTCTCTGGACCTTCCCAAAATACGATCACGTCATCAATATACCTTTTATAGTACCTCAGCGACGCGTCTCGCTCATGGAAAATAGATTCATTCTCCCACTTGTTCAGAACAATATTTGCTACACTGGGGGCATAGCGTGCTCCCATCGCTACGCCCACTCGTTGAGTGTAGTATTGATTGTGGGCCCAAAAATAATTATTGTTCATAGCCAATTGTAGGCCCTTTGATAAGAATTTAATTTGTTCTGTGGGCATTTGTGCGTCTTGGGTTAATGCCCATTCCACTGCATGAATCGCATCTTGATGTCGTATATTAGTGTACAACGATTCTACATCTATAGTTGCCATAATTGTTTGGTGAGTGGCTGTCTGTTTTTGAATATCCACTATTAGATCACGGCTATCTTTTAAAAAAGAAGGACTTTGGCTGACCAGAGGCTTGAAAAAAGTGTCTAGATATTCTCCCAATCTTGAAAAGAGTGACCCAATCCCACTAACGATGGGTCTTCCCGGTGGAGTAACTAGATTTTTATGAATCTTTGGGACTGTGTAGAGCACTGGGATTTTGGGTGCACATGGAACCATACAATCTGAATGTACTATCTCTCCCTTAAATTTTTCCAAAACCATATATTAGGAGGATATACCATTTTTTTCCATTGTTGTGGAAATCTTATGAATATGTATTTAATATGTATTGTCATAGTGTCACCCATTGTTGGTTCTCCCGCAGCTGACTGGGCAGACTGAGACTGGTTGAGATAAACTTCCTGATTTGGAGAAAGGTGTTTGCGGAATGGGGATGTCGGCCGGTGGAAGGGCCCCTGTGTGATGCACAGATATTCACCTGTGGGATGCGTCCACTCTGCAAACGCATTGTTGGTTTAGCGGATGTATGCTCTTATCATCTCTCGGTGCCTAGTCAACAGTGTATTGTGACGTGAGCATACACCTGCAGATAAGCTCCCCTCATCAGGAACTGTGTTCATTGGTTATTGTATTATTACTGTATCGTATTGTTATTGAATTATTACTGTATCATATTGTTGAATTATTACTGTATCATTATTATATTGTATTCATGTATTGTTTGGGCCAGATTCAGGTAGATGAGAGTATCTTTCCTCTGGAGTAACGCTTCTCATTTACGTTACTCTGAAGACCCTTTCAGCGCAAGTCCTGTAATTCACATAGCAGTTGCGCGTAAACTTGCGCCAGAGTAACGATAATGCGCTGGCGTAACCCGACGCAAGGGGAAGTGGGTGTGATCATATGTAAATGATGGGCGGAGCCCAGCGCAGAGGCTTACGTTCAGCGCATCAACCACGGAGCATGCGCAGTGAGTGAGGCTCCACTCGCCCCCTTTGTGCGCATGCTCACAACTTCCGTCGGCACCACTTCACGGGAAACGTCAGCGCAATGCCTTCCGTTGGGCGTTTAAATGCGCCCGTAGAAGCGCCATTCCGGCACTAAAGTATATCCTGCTCCCCCTCCCCGCAGTGATGTTACTTTTGTTCGGAGATGGCTGCTCCCGTTCCCCGCAAACACACAGGAGAAAGCTGAACTTTAATGGCCAGGAGCTGTCAGCCGTCATCTCGGCTATGGAGACCTATGATGTCTTCCTCCATGGCTGTAAAATTTGACAGACAAGCATGGACAGAGGTGTTGTCCTGCAAGTGGGGGTGCTCAGCTAGCTCTTATCGTCGGTAACACTGCTGTAGCTGCTCTCCCTGCTGACCTGTGACCGTCTGGAGTAAAGATAAAGCAGCCTTTTGTAGAAATAACTTTGCGCCGGACGGACGAGATACGCGCGGCGCATGTAGCCAGCGTATGGTGCTAATCCGTTCGTGAATTGGGAAAAATCCCTCATTTGCATATTTGCAGGGGAAATCAATAGGCGCGACTGATGCGCCCAGCGAAATTAAGCGCTGACGATACTCTGGCGTCGGAACGTTCCGCCGGTCGCAAATGACCCGTTATTGGGCGCATCTAGTTTGGTGGGTACTGGCACATAGAAACGACGGCGCATCATCACAGTTACGCGGCGCATATCCAAATACTCCAGCGCAAGTGTTCGTGAATCTGGCCCAATATATCTAAATATTCCTGTCGGAAGGGTTATCATATATTGTCACATCCATATATGGGCATTTGCTGTGTGGAGCCCCCATGCTGTGTCCTGACTTCCCATGGAGGAGGTCACATGCTGTGACATCACTTCCTATGGTCACACGCTGTGACCTCCTCCAATCAGCTGTGGTTTGTGAAAGCTTTTGTTATAATAAAAGCACGCTGTGTGGGCGTCGGCAAACCAGTGATTGCTGGGAGCTATGATGAGAACAGACTGGTGTGGAGGTCTCTTGATTTGAATGAATGGCAGATCGGATGAATGGTGAGTGAAACTTTTAGCTTAAAGATGGATTATTTCACTAAGATGAAGTGTGTGCTTATAGCACAAGGCAGAATGGTGGTGTGCTCTGCATACAACCAATTTTGCGACGTCACCATTGCCCACTATTCTTTGGTTTGCATCCAGCTGTCAGCGGATAATCAACAGCTGATGAGTCATTGGTTGTTAAGGACGCAACGGCCGGCTTCACAACCCTCTTCTTAACAGCCAGCTATTGTTAACCACTTAAGGACCGCCTACTGCACATTTACGTCGGCAGAATGGCACGGCTGGGCACATCAACGTATATATACGTTGATTTTAGTACCCAGCCGTGGGTCGCGGGCGCGCGCCCGCAACCCGGTCCGAAGCTCCGGGACCGCGGGATTCGCGGACCCGATCGCCGCTGCAGTGCGGCGATCCGTCCCTGGAGCGGAAGAACGGGGAGAGCCGTGTGTACACACGGCTTCCCCGTGCTTCTCTGTGGCTGCAGCATCGATCGCGTCATCCCTGTAATAGGGGGACGCGATCGATGACGTCACACCCTACAGCCACACCCCCCTACAGTAGTAAACAAACCACATAGGCACACATCCCCTACAGCGCCACCTGTGGTTAACTCCCAAACTGCAACTGTCATTTCCACAGTAAACAATGCAAATTTAAATGCATTTTTTACTGTGAAAATGACAATTGTCCCAAAAAATGTGTCAAAATTGTCCGAAGTGTCCGCCATAATGTCGCAGTCACGAAAAAAATCGCTGATCGCCGCTATTAGTAGTAAAAAAAAAAAAATTAATAAAAATGCAATAAAACTATTCCTTATTTTGTAAACGCTATAAATTTTGCGAAAACCAACCGATAAACGCTTATTGCGATTTTTTTTTACCAAAAATACGTAGAAGAATACGTATCGGCCTAAACTGAGGAAAAAAAATGTTTTTTTATATATTTTTGGGGGATATTTATTATAGCAAAAAGTAAAAAATATTGCATTTTTTTTTAAATTGTCGCTCTATTTTTGTTTATAGCGCAAAAAATAAAAACCGCAGAGATCAAATAACACCAAAAGCAAGCTCTATTTGTGGGGAAAAAAGGACGCCAATTTTGTTTGGGAGCCACGTCGCACGACCGCGCAATTGTCAGTTAAAGCGACGCAGTGCCGAATCGCAAAAAGGGGCAAGGTCCTTTACCTGCATTTTGGTCCGGGTCTTAAGTGGTTAAAGATGTAATACAGAAAAAAATTGCGCTTGTCACAAATAAATAGTCAATTAGTGCCGGTATTATCAGTCACTAAAAATAACAATAAAAATAAAGTAAAATGGGGAGGCAGCAGCTCTTGTGCCGAGACACAGAAGGAAATACAACAAGAAAAACTAAGATTTAGAGCTGCGCCTTGTCACCCGGACCCAGTGTAATCAAAAGAGTCCATATATCAATCATGTGGAGATAAACAGTCCTTCAGACAAAAAGGTGTAGTGATGAACATTGACTCCAAAAAACTTTCTGCTGATCTCAATTCAGGATGGACGTATAGTAATCACCACTGTGCTCAAACTTGGCTTTTCAATGTGGCCCACACACCCAGAAGTATACAGCAGCTTACCAGAGGAATGGCTATAATCAGCGGTCGGCTGTGACCCAGCCGCGGCCTTTGAGGGAACCAGGACGAATCCCAAATCCTAGGGCAGTGCCTACACCGGGGCTCCACTCAGCAACTCCACCAGTTAGATCATATGTGAATGATAAATAGAGGCAGACATAGCGTAATCCCGCTGGGACATTTATTAAAAATCATAAAAACCAGAATACTCACATGGGAGATGAGTTAGACAGGCATATAAAACACAATGTTGCCGGCCGGCAAACAAACAGGAAAGGACCCTCCTCCAAAACGTGATGACGTCACCGCACATCTTCCCAGACGCGTTTCGTCATAGGACGTTGTCAATGGGATAGGGCGTTGCGGTGAGTCATCACTTAAATAGGCAAGGACCTCGCCGTGAGGTGTAGGTCCAAAGCTGCAGACGCCATCTTGGACAGGGGCAAGATGCCAATACTTGACCCAATCCAAAACTATTGCTAACATAAACTACAAATCTTAAAACTTTCCTTGGGAGGTACAGCAAGCAGAGCCCTTATCTTGTAGTCCCACAGGAATGAAAAAGAAAAAGAAAAAGAAGAAGCAAAAAAACTTTTAATTAATAACGTAGGCACAGGAAATTAATAGCAGATGCCTACTGCATAATTCACATTGTCCATAGCTATTCCTCGTTATGGCGACATCTAGTGGATTTTTTAAAGAAATGCGGCGATGTCCTCACATTGGGAAAAAAACAAAGGAAGAAAGCCGGCCAAGACGAGTAGTCTGACTTGACCTAATCTAAACCATATGATACTGGTAATGATCGATAGCTGCCGATCATGCGTATTGGATGGAATATAAAGTAAAATAAAAATAAAAAAGGGAAGGAAGAATGCAAAATAAAGAAGGGATATAAGCCCAATACTTAATGCATCCCCTGACTTGAATAAACATCATAACTAAGGTGAACAGGTGTAAAAAAGGGCTGGACGTTAGTATTGATGTGACTTTAAACCCACAGAGAGTTTAGATGGAAAGTCTATGCATAGCTACATTTAAGTGGCCATGCATCGAAGTTTCAATTAAAAAATACAGTGCAAGTGTGAACACCAAATAATATACACTAGTGAAGTGTTAGTGATCTAGAGAGTATTAGGAGGACTCATTATTAGTGAGCCTCTAATCAAACTAAAGAACAGTATTATGTCGCCATAACGAGGAATAGCTATGGACAATGTGAATTATGCAGTAGGCATCTGCTATTAATTTCCTGTGCCTACGTTATTAATTAAAAGTTTTTTTGCTTCTTCTTTTTCTTTTTCTTTTTCATTCCTGTGGGACTACAAGATAAGGGCTCTGCTTGCTGTACCTCCCAAGGAAAGTTTTAAGATTTGTAGTTTATGTTAGCAATAGTTTTGGATTGGGTCAAGTATTGGCATCTTGCCCCTGTCCAAGATGGCGTCTGCAGCTTTGGACCTACACCTCACAGCGAGGTCCTTGCCTATTTAAGTGATGACTCACCGCAACGCCCTATCCCATTGACAATGTCCTATGACGAAACGCGTCTGGGAAGACGTGCGGTGACGTCATCACGTTTTGGAGGAGGGTCCTTTCCTGTTTGTTTGCCGGCCGGCAACATTGTGTTTTATATGCCTGTCTAACTCATCTCCCATGTGAGTATTCTGGTTTTTATGATTTTTAATACATGTCCCAGCGGGATTACGCTATGTCTGCCTCTATTTATCATTCACATATGATCTAACTGGTGGAGTTGCTGAGTGGAGCCCCGGTGTAGGCACTGCCCTAGGATTTGGGATTCGTCCTGGTTCCCTCAAAGGCCGCGGCTGGGTCACAGCCGACCGCTGATTATAGCCATTCCTCTGGTAAGCTGCTTATACTTCTGGTGGTGGGCCACATTGAAAAGCCAAGTTTGAGCACAGTGGTGATTACTATACGTCCATCCTGAATTGAGATCAGCAGAAAGTTTTTTGGAGTCAATGTTCATCACTACACCTTTTTGTCTGAAGGACTGTTTATCTCCACATGATTGATATATGGACTCTTTTGATTACACTGGGTCCGGGTGACAAGGCGCAGCTCTAAATCTTAGTTTTTCTTATTGTTAAAGATGGCAGTGGCTGCCGTCTCTGAAAATTCACATCTAAACCATATGTGGAAGTCGCAGCTGAAGAGCTGCTTTGGAAATTTGCAGTGAAAACAGATGGGGAATTGACACCGGACATGTGTGAACCTAGCCTCAATTAGTGTTTCTTAACCCCCCTGCCGGTAAACCCGAGCGCGACTCGGGTTGGATTTTTTAGGTAAATAGCGATATCCACGAGTCGCGCTCGGGGTCAATATGCAGAGCCTGCAGCGCGCGCTGGCTTACCTTGGATCCAGACGGGGTACTGTACTTACCTTGTCCCTGGATCCAGCGATGCATCCCCGCTGTGTGAGCGAGTGGCGTCCTCCATTCGACTCACACAGTGCCCGCGAGCCGCCGATCTCCGTTCCCTGCGACGTAACGGCGCACGGGGGCGGAGACCGGCGGCAAATTCAAAAATGTAAACAAACACATTACATACAGAATACTGTAATCTTATAGATTACAGTACTGTATGTAAAAAATACACACCCCCCCTGTCCCTAGTGGTCTGCCCAGTGCCCTGCATGTTCTTTTACATAATAAAAACATTTTTTTTCTCCCTGCAAACTGTAGATTGTCCATAGCAACCAAAAGTGTCCCTTTATGTCAAAAGTGATTTTAGAGCAGCTAGAAAACAGCGATAATAAATTATAATCACTTGCAGAATTGAGCGATAGCGATTTGTGGGAAAATTCGTCATAAAAAAATAAAAGTAATGACAGCGACAATTCTGCAACTGAGCAAATTTCAGTGATTTTGATTTGATTACATTAGTGAATAATTTTTATTATAATTACATTATTATTTGTTATAATTATTTATAGTTATTTATTATATTATAATTTTATGATTTTGTGTTTCAAACTTTATCATACCCGGGATGTCTACTAGACTCTGGTTTGGACAAATTTAAGCGAGTTATTCCTAAAAATTGCAGGCCTACAGTATAAAACGCAGAATTTCCATGCAAAATAATTGTACCGCTTTTGGTACGTAATTCCAGACAGAATCATACCGCCAGGGAGGTTAAACTTGATTGCCCAGTGGTTGATCAAAAATAGTGGATTAGTCATTTGATTAATTTCAATGGAATTTTACATTGAAATGGAGATTAAACTGTCAGATTGCTACACTTTAGAGTATCATTGGGGTTCTTTGCTCCATCAAATGTTTTTTGAGACCTGGTTAAAAGTGGTCATTGCCATTGTAAATTAGCCAGCAAATTAAAATGTAGCACTTTTATTAAATGAATACCTTGAAAAAGAAGATTTTTCCATCTTGATTGGCAACTGGGTTTTGCATCCTTATGGCAGCATCAATGGAAGCTGGGAGCTCTTTCCATTTAGACGATATCAGCTGTGGGTATTTTTTTTTTGGTGCCATTGGCAGTTTTCCATGGCTAAGTTCCCAGAAATATTCACCTATAAAATATATTGTCTGATGTTAAGGTCATTTGCACACCACAAATAATGTTATATTACATTTTGGGGTACATGGGATACCCAGAACTTGAAGAACTCTGAACGGCAAACCTAATCCAAATGTAGTACTGAGCAAAGCAACAACGTTAAATATAATAGAAAATAAATGTGCTCAAGCACTAGTATAAATACCCAAATATGGTAAGAATAGAAGATAAATAAATTAATCCAGCTGCAACCATTCAAAATAGTGTTCAGACACCATACAAAGGTGATATTAAAAAAGCAATAGTGCGGTAATCTCAACCTCCTAATCTGGCTCAGTGGTGTTAATACACATCTGAACTATAAATAATATAAATAATTAAATAGTGACTAATAAATTCCTCCGTGTCTAAGCAATAATCAGATGAATAATGTAGTAATCCTCCGCGCCAAACAAATTAAAAAAGTAATTTTTACCACTTCCCTACCCGCCCATCGTCAAATGACCTCCACAGATGGGATCTCTTGGGCTTCCCGGCTGTCTAGGGGGGCGCACGCGTGCACCGGCAGCATTGTTTGGGACCCGCGATGTACGGCGGGCACCCGCGGTTGCCCGCAATCATGGTAGGACCGTAGATCTGTGTAAACAAACATATCCATGTCCTGTCAGAGGTGAGGAGACCGATGTGTGTTCCCAGTACAGAGAAACACAGATCGGTCTCCTCGCCTTGTGAGTTCCATCCCCCTACAGTTAGAATCACTCCCAGGGAACATATTTAACCCCTTCAGTGCCCCCTAGTGTTGAACCCCTTCCCTGCCAGTCACATTTATACAGTAATCATTGCAGTTTTATAGCACTAATCGCTGTATAAATGTGAATGGTCCAAAAATGTGTCAAAAGTGTCCGATATGTCTGTCGCAATGTCACAGTCACAATAAAAATCACAGATCGCTGCCATTACTAGTAAAAAAAATAAAAAAAATTAAAAATGCAATAAATCTATCCCCTATTTTGTAGACGCTATGAGCCAGATTCACAGAGCCATTACTCCGGTCTATCTCCTCTTAGACCGGAGTAATTTCAAATTACCTGCGTCGTATCATTAGTTTGAATCCTCAAACCATGATACGACGGCTTCGGGCTTCGATCCGACAGGCTTACGTCTTCGTACGCCGTCGGATCTACGCTGCAATCTTTTTCCGCCCGCTGGGCGGAGTTCGCGTCGTTTTCAGCGGCGGGTATGCAAATTAGCTTTTTTCCGGCGATCCACGGAGTTACGATCATCCGTCGCATTCTCTTACGGCATCTGTAGTCATCTTTTTGCTGCGTAAAGTCAGGGAAGCAAAAATGTGGTCTAACGTTAGACAGCCCATGTTAAGTATGGCCGTCGTTCCCGCGTCGAATTTCAATTATTTTTTTTGTTTTTGCGTAAGTCGTCCGGGAATAGGAATGTACGTAAACGACGCTACTCAAAAAAAAACTGACGTAACAACGTTATTTCGCGCAATGCACGGCGGGAAATTTCTGAACGGAAATTTCTGTCCGAAGTGTCCGTCATAATGTCGCAGTCACGAAAAAAATTGCTGATCGTCGCCATTAGTAGTAAAAAAAAAAATATATAATAAAAAAGCAATAAAACTATCCCCTATTTTGTAAACGCTATAAATTTTGCGCAAACCAACCGATAAACGCTTACCAAAAATAGGTAGAAGAATACGTATCGGTCTAAACTGAGGAAAAACATTTTTTTATATATATTTTTGGGGGATATTTATTATAGCAAAAAGTAGAAAACATTGCATTTTTTTTTTAAATTGTCGCTCTATTTTTGTTTATAGCACAAAAAATAAAAACCGCAGAGGTGATCAAATACCACCAAAAGAAAGCTCTATTTGTGGGGAAAAAAGGACGCCTTTTTTGTTTGGGAGCCACATCACACGACCGCGCAATTGTCAGTTAAAGCGACGCAGTGCCAATTTGAAAAAAGGGGCCTGGTCCGGGGCTTAAGTGGTTAAAGTGGTAGTAAACTCTGTACTACCACTTTCACTTACAGGTTAGCCTATAATAAGGCTTACCTGTAAGTTTAAAGAATATCTCCTAAACCTGTACGGTTTAGGAGATATGCCCCTCGCAATGCACCGCTGACTGACTGTGGTGCATACTAGCTCATTATGGCTTTTGCTTTTCAGGGATGTAAAAAAAAAAAAAACTGCGGCTTTACTACCACTTTAAAGTGCATATAAAATCCTGTGTAACAAATATCAAACGACTATGAAAAAGTCCATTGTTGGCAGGTGAAAACAGCACAAATCCTGAAAAGAATTCTGAAAAGAATTTCCCTCGTGCTGGATATTTATAGATGCGTGCTTGGTGAAAGTGACACTTTTAATCCCAGTGGGTGGACACTCTAATCCGTGCCCCCTCTTGGAACCTTCACAGTGCAAGCCACTGTGTCGCTCTCTGGCTATCAAACCAATCTTTTTGCTGTTCTGGTTTTTCCACTCCAGCTCATGTACAAGAGAAAAGGCCCCACATAGGGCCAGATTCTCTAAGAAATTCGCCGGCGTAGCGTAAGCCATTTACACTACGCCGCCGCATCGTATTAGAGCAAGTGCCGTATTCCCTAAGCATTTGCTCCGTAGTTTGCGTTGGCGTAGCGAAAATGGCCCAGCGTAAGCCCGCGTAATTCAAATGGGGCGGCTTGTATTTAAATTAAGCGCGCCCCCGCGTCGAACGAACTTCGCATCCCCGCGTCGAACGAACTGCGAATGCGCCGGCCGGGGAAAAAGCCCAGTGCGCATGCTCCAGCTCACGTCGGAAAGCGCCGTTGAAACCGACGTCAACACGACGTGATCGTCACTACGCAATGCCCTATTCGCGAACGAGTTAGTAAAACGACGTAAGCGACGGAAAAAGCCGACGCTGACCCGACGCCATACTTAACATGGCATCCGACGGCACCCGACGGCATCCGAATGTACTGCGTAAGGTTAACCCTCATATTAGCAGGGGTAACCTTACGAGTTCGTAAACGACGTACGCAACGACGGGGCGGCGTAAAAGCGATCGGGAATCGGCGTAGTTGCCTCATTTGCATAGGCAAATGAGAAAACAACATAAAGGCCACCTAGTGGCAGGAGTTGTCATTACAACTACGATCCGCAAGTGTAATGGTATTACACTTGTCGGATGTTCAAGCGTATCTATGCCAAAGTGATGCTAAGCATCACTCGCATAGATACGAGCCCAAAAAAACGGCGATACGACGGGGTATCTGAGATACTCCGTCGTAGCGCCGCTGAGAATCTGGCCCATAGTGTTTTATCGTTTTTAAAAAGTTTGTTGGTAAAGCTTTTAAAATGGGTACTCACACATTAGTAGAGTAAACATGGCATATAGTCCGATTAGGAAGTATTATGGCGTTCTGCTGCTAGACCGGTTTCGTCTGCTGACTTCATCTGGAGCATGCAGGACGCCTGTATTACTTCCTTATTTATAGTAGATTATGACAGTGGCCATTTTTGGTAGGTTTTTGAAGACCGTAGTGTGTCGTATCTCCATGTATTAGAAAATATACGGCGGCCATTTTGGGTTGGTTTTTGAGAACCGAAGTCTATGGGAACCTATTAGGTTGAGGCAATGAACGGTCATTTTTAGTGATCCCTTATGCCGCGTACACACGATCACTTTTCGGCATGAAAAAAAAACGTTGTTTTTCAGCATGTAGAAAAAAACAAAGTTTTTCCAACTTCATCATTAAAAACGATGTTGTCCACACACCATCGTTTAAAAAAAATGATGAGCAAAGCGCGGTGACGTACAACACGTACGACGGCACTCTAAAGGCGAAGTTCCATATACGCTCCCGTCTCATAACTTGCTTCTGAGCATGCGCAGGTTTAAAATGTCGTTTTTAACGTCGTTTTAGCCCACACGCGATTATTTTTTACAACCCAAAATACGACATTTTTTAAAACAACGTTAAAAATGCAGCATGCTCAAACTAAAACTTTAAAAATGTCGTTTTTTTTTTTATGCCGAAAAGTGATCGTGTGTACGCGGATCAGAAAGGTTAGTGTTGTGACCAGCAGACATTTTAGGTTAGATTTTAAGGAATGAAGCCCACAAGATCATATTCTTTAACAATTGAATAAAAACATAGGCCCAGATTCAGAGAGAATTGGATTCTCGTAGCGTATCAGAAATACACTACGTCGCCGTTTTTTACCTGGCTCTACGTGGAATCCAGGTAGGTTTTGTCCAGTAAACGACGGCGGCGTAGTGTATTTCTCCCGTCGCAATCCATCTAGACGAGTAGGGGGCGTGAAGGATTTAAAATAGGCGCGTTCCCGCGGCGATCGAACTGCGCATGCTCCGTTCGCAAATTTCCCGCCGTGCATTGCGCGAAATCACGTCGTTACGTCATTCGTTGTTTGAGTAGCGTCGTTTACGGACATTTCTATTCCCGAACGAGTTACGCAAAAAAAAAAAAAAAAAAATTTAAATTCGACGCGGGAACGACGGCCATACTTAACATGGGCTACGCACCGTTAGACCAGCAAAAAGCTGGTCTAACAGTACGTAAAAAAAAACAGACGTAAGCGATTGCGAAGACCGCTCGTATCTTCGTGGATCGCCGTAAAAACACATTTGCATATCCCGACGCATGAAAACGACACAAACTCCTCCCAGCGGACGCAAAAATATCGCAGCGTAGATCCGAAGGCTTACGAAGACGTAAGCCTCTCGGATCGAAGCCCGAAGCCGCCGTATCATGGCTTGAGGATTCAAACTAGTGATACGGCGCGCGAAATTTGAAATTACTCCTGTCTAACACCAGTTAGACAGGCGTAATTGCTTTATGAATCTGGGCCATAGGCCCAGATTCAGAGAGCCATTACGCCTGTCTAACTGGTGTTAGACTGGAGTAATTTCAAATTACGCGCGTTTTCTAGCTAGTTGCAAACCTTAAACCATGAATAGACAGACGGCTGCGGGCTTCAATTCGACTGGATTACGTGTTCGTACGCCTTCGGATCTACGCTGCAATAAAATTGCGGCCACTGGGTGGACTTCCCGTCGTTTTCCACGTCTGGGTATGCAAATGAGCTTTTGCCGGCGACCCCCGAAATTACGATCTTCATTCGCAATCTCTTACGGCACCTTTAGTCATCTTTTTTTTGCGTAACACTATACCAGCTTTTTGCTCCTCTAATATTAGACAGCCCATGTTAAGTATGGCCGTCGTTCCCACGTCGAATTTGTACGTTTTCCGACGTCTTTTATTTTTTTTGACGTAAGTCGTCCGGGAATAGGAATGTTCGTAAACGACACTACTCAAACAACGAATGACGTAACGACGTGATTTCGCGCAATGCACGGCGGGAAATTTCTGAACGGAGCATGCGCAGTTCGATCGCCACGGGGACGCACTTAATTTAAATGCTTCACGCCCCCTAATCGCGTATTTCGATTACGCGGCGAGAAATAGACTACGCCGCCGTAGCGTACGGGCAAAAATCTACCAGAATTCGGTGTAGAGCCTGGTAAAATACGGCAGCGTAGAGTATTTCGATTACGCAGCGCAATATTAAGTGTATGTGAATCTGGCCCATAGGGCCAGATTCAGAGACATCTGCCTATTTTTAGGCAGGCGTAGCGTATCTCAGATACACTACGCCACCGTAATTATCAGCGTCAGGTTCCTTATTCAGAAACTAATTACGCCGTAAGTCACGGCAGCGTAGTGTATCTGTGGCGGCGCAAGGCCGCGCAATTCAAATGTGGAAGATGGGGGCGTGATTCATGTAAATGAATCATGACCCCACGTAAGTGAAGTTTTTTTTGGACGGCGCAAGCGCCGTCCGTGGACGTTCCCAATGCGCATGCGCAAAATCACGTCGCTTTTTCTCAATGTAAACGACGTGCACGTAACTTACGTCGAGCCCCATTCCCGAACGATTTACGAAAACAACGTAAACGATGTACAATTCGACGCTGTCCCGACGTCCATACTTAACATTGGCTGCGCCTGCTATAGAAGGGGTAACCTTACGCCGGTCTAACTCTTACGCAAACGACGTAAAATACGACACGCTGCCGCAAGTACGTTTCTGAATCGGCGTAAATAGCTAATTTGTATATTTTATGAAAACTATGGAAGCGCCACCTAGTGGCCAGCGTAAATATGCAACTAAGATACGACGGTGTAAGCGAATTACCCCGCTCGTATCTTAGAAGAAATCCGGCGTATCTTCTTTTCTGAATAGCAAAAAAAGATACGCCGGCTATACTTAGTATTTACGCAGCGTGGGGTAGATTTACATAGATCAGCGGATGTTTAGATCCGCGTAATCTATCTTATTTACGATCCGCCTGCGCCAGTTTTTGAGGCAAGTGCTGTATTCACAAAGCACTTGCCTCTAAAGTGGCACTGGCGGTTTGTAAATCCCCCGGCGGAATTCAAATTCCGCGGCTAGGGGAAGTGTATTATTTAAGTCAGGCGCGTCCCCGCGCCGATTTAACTGCGCATGCGGCGCCGGCTAAATTTTCCAGCGTGCATTGCTCCAAATGACGTCGCAAGGACCTCATTGGTTTCGACGTTAACGCAAATTACGTATGGCCATATTCGCGAAACGACTTACGCAAACAACGTAAAAAAATCAAAACTCGGCGTGGGAACGACGGCCATACTTAACATAGGATGCGCCGCACTTACCCCTCATATAGCAGGGGTAACTATCCGCCGGAAAAAGCCGAACGCAAACAATGTAAAAAAAAAGCGACGGGCGGGCGTTCGTTTCTGAATCGGCGGATCTCTTTATTTGCATATTCGTCGCGTATACAAACGGAAGCGCCACCTAGTGGCCAGCGGGAGATTGCAACCTAAGATCCAACGGTGTAAGTCACTTACACCTGTCGGATCTTAGGGAGATCTATGCAGGACCTGATTCGATGAATCAGCCGCATAGATCCGACCGACGGTAGATACACCATCGTATCTCTATGTGAATCTACCCCTGTATCTCTAGATACGCTGACGTAAATGCTTTCTGAATCTGGCCCATAGTCAGTGAAAATCACATCCACGGCCCGTATTTATGGTGTAAAGTGTCTTTTGCTTTTAATGGTAAATGAGAGATCTAGGGTATTTTTTACCCCAGATCTCTCAATAAAGAGGACCTATCATGCTTTTTTCTATTACAAGGAATGTTTGTTTACATAGGAAAAATTCAAAGTAAAAACAAAACAAAAAAAAAACGTAAAGTGTCCTGTCTCTCTGTGCTCGTACGCAGAAGCCAGTGCATACGTAAGGTTCGCCTGTGCTTAAACCACACATGTGAGATATTTCCGAAATTGTTTATGCGAGAGCAATAATTCTAGCGCTAGACCTCCTCTGTAACTCTAAACAGGTAACGTAAAAAAAAAAATGTACGCGTCACCCATGGAGAATTTTTAGCACTGTCGTTTTCTGCCATTCCACGAGCTTGCGCGATTTTAAATTTTAATTACATGTTATTTACTTGGTGTAACATCTTTCACATTCTACAAAAACATTGTACTAATGCTAAGTGTATTTTACTAAGTGTATTTTTTCCAAAAATATTGCGTTTGAAAGACCACTGCATAAATACAGTGACAGAATATAGCAAAAAATACAACATTAAACCTGTAAACAAAAAGTTACAGAAAAAGCCAGGTCAGCAAGTGGTAATTTTTAGCACAACACAAAACTACCGCACCTGTGTGTACTGGTCTGTGTGGTGCCCATTGTAATATGCATGGCAGGTATTGAAGAGTGATTAAGAGATTTCAAAACACTGCTTAAAGCTGTCAGAGAACTATTCGTGGAAGGACTGGCAGACCTGTCCTGCAGCAGAGGCACGGATCAACAAGCGCAGAGTGCATGCGCACAGGTGCGCGCACGGTTGCACAAATGGGCAACTGCAATGAGAACTCTGTGTTCTTCATTGCGCACGTGCGTGCGCCATTGCACACGCAATTCGGGTGGGACTCCTGGCGTCAGTACCCTATTTGAGTTCCTGTTCCTGCTTCCTGGTATCTCTGTTCATGACCTCCGCTTGTTTCCCGGCTTATCCCGTGTCTTGTTCCTACCTGCCTGATCCAGTGTATGACCCCGGCTTGCCTTCTGACCTGTTCCAGTAACTTCTTCTCTGCCTGCTACCAGTGTATGACTTCCGGCTTGGCTTCTGCCTCTGCCCCTGGGTTTCC
The DNA here is from genome assembly GCA_029574335.1 of Rana kukunoris. Lineage (NCBI taxonomy): Eukaryota > Metazoa > Chordata > Amphibia > Anura > Ranidae > Rana > Rana kukunoris. The sequence continues at coordinate 37,917,469 of CM056059.1, read as the reverse complement.
CTGCTACGCAGCCTCATCCGGTACTTTCGTGGTACCCCTGCCTGACTGTTTATTCTGGTCCCCTGCATCAACTCAGCAAGTCGCAGCTGGCAACTCCTGCATCTTTGGGCATAGCACTTCCTGTGTCACCTTCAGGGGACACTCTGCACACAGTCGCAAGGGAAGTCCTTTTAGCACTTCAGCCTTTGGTTAAGGTACGTGACAAAAGCGGAACTACAGTATACTCACCTTCAATCCAGTGATTCAGCACCCTGGAGCTCCCCTCACGCGGCTGACATCTTTCAGTGGGTTTAACTGCAGCTTAAACATCGGGTATTGCCACATCTCTAACAAGCCCAAAGCGTGGCGTCATCCGGGATTAAGCCCACATACACACTGAGGGCAGGTTTGAAATCGTATGAGTTCAGCTGAACTCACGATATTAAACTAAAATTTTGAGGATACCAGGTATAAAAGCTGCATATACTATACAGTATACACTGCCTTTTAATCATAAATTTCTGTTTTAGTGCACCTTAAAAAAAAAAAACGACATTGTTCTATAAAAAAAAGCTATTTAGCCTTACCGGGGGGAAAAAAAAATAAAGATCTCGAAAGAGAAAATGAAACTTCCAGCTTTTAGCCCACGTTCACATTGGGCCGATTTGGCATGTGATTTGACATGTTAACTCGCATTACAAAGCGGAGCCTATTGCCGGCAACAGCACTGTCGATATCCCCAAAGTAGTTTCTGCACTACTTTTTGCGACTTCTGGGGCGATTTCAATAGACATATGTACATGAACCCTCACAGTTGTCTGTAAAAATCGCCCCTGAAGTTGGACTGAAATGTTGGTATTTGGGAACTAGATGCAAGAGACATCAAACTATAAAAAATAAAAAAAATTACCTTTAAAAAGATAAATTGAGCCATCTTTAGTGGATACAAATGTATCAATTGGCTCATCTCCACATAACTTGATTATAGACTGCTTTTTAGGTTCCTTATTGTCTGTTGATTTTGGACTGGCAGTGATGTTCTGTTTCCCAGAAGCAGGTATGACAGCTTTGGAACTGCCTTCAGAAGTACCTGAGCTTGTTTTTTTATTTTCTGTAGGTTTTCCATACAGTGCTTGAATGGCTTCAATATCATCTGAATGAAGTTGAAATGATGGTTTATATCCCTTGTAAGTTGGAGCCATCAGAGCACCGGCGATGGTGGAGTGATCAAGTCCCAAGGAATGTCCAAATTCATGTGCAGCAGCTTGCAGAAGGTTCACACCTAAAATATGAGATAGATAGAATAAAACAAGAAAACATTTATTAGACAAAATTTACATCTGATTTACACACATAGGGCCAGATTCAGGTAGAAATGCCTATCTTTAGGCATGCCTAGCGTCTGGATTTTAAACTAGGCCGCCACAACTTTTTCAGGCAAGTGCTTTATTCTCAAAGCACTTGCCTGTAAAGTTGTGGCGGCGTAGCGTAAATCGCCCGTCTTAATTCAAATTGGGCAGGTAGGGGGCGTCATGTATTTAAATGAAGCTCGATCTCGCACCGAATGTACTGCGCATGCGCTGGCCATTAAAATTTTCAAGTGCGCATGCTCCAAATCGCCTCACAAATTGTCAATGAAAGCGACGTGAACGTAACGTCCTGCCAGCCCCATTCTGAATCGACGTCCATACTTAACATTGGCTGCGCCTCATATAGCAGGGATAACTTTAGGCCAGCCGAAAGCCTTATGTAAACGACGTAAACAGCTAGGCCGGCCGGGCGCACGTTCGGGAATCGGCGTATACGCTCATTTGCATATTTTAGATGGGAACGCCACCTAGCGGCCAGCCTAAAATATGAAAATAAGATTAGACAGCGTAAGAGACTTACGCATGTCTGATCTAAGGAAAATCTATGCTAAACTGATTTTATGAATCAGTGGCATAGATTGGAGGCCTAAAACGCAGAGATAAGACAGCTTATCTGGAGATAAGCCGACTTATCTTCTACCTGAATCTGGCCCATACTCTACACACAATGGGGGGGTTTAACTGTAGAGTGCAAAATCTGGTGCAGCTCTGCATAGAAACCAATCAGCTTCTAGGTTCTATTGTCAAAACTCAACCCTTTCACTGCCAGAGCCATTTTTGCGTTTATTGCACACAAGTTTAAAAAAAATAATAATTGGGCCTGAAGATTACACAAAACCCCCAAACATTATATATTTTCTGAAGGCACACACTAGAGAATAAAATAGTGGTAGTTCCAATTTTTTACATCACACGTTACTACTGTAAAGGTCTAGGGAGTGCAAAATTTCAGTAAAAAACACACTAAAGTGAATTTTAGGGCAAACAAATGCAACAAAAATACCCACATTTTTGGTAAAATATGAAAGATGTGTCCAACCTTAAATTTGTGTGCGCCAGTGAAATAGCGACAAACTTCAGTACCCTATATTTTCTAAAGGTGACGCTTCAAAAGCCCCCTATAGGTATCTGTTTAGTGTTACGGAGGAGGTCTTGTGTTATTGCTCACCCTCTGGCATGTGTATATGTAACATGTGTATCGCAATCAACGCTTTCACACATGTAGGTGCCCCCCACGTATGCGTTTACGTTCGTATGTGTGTATGTGGGGGTGGAAGGGGCCTCAATTTGCGGGAGGGGGGTTATATGCTTGGGTGTAACTTTTTTTTGCAAAAAAATTATTTTTTTTCTTAACTTGTTTTTAATGTTTCTCCTGCTAAAGTACTATATCCTCTACAGGCCAATGCTGCCTTCCCGTGATCCCCTTGTACTCACCTAGGGCCAGATTCTCATACAAATTCACCGGCGTAGCGTAACGCATTTACACTACGCCGCCGCAACGTAACAGAGCAAGTGCCGTATTCTCCATGCACTTGCTCCGTAGTTTGCGGAGGCGTAGAGTAAATCGCCCAGCGTAAGCCTGCGTAATTCAAAGGGGGCGGCTTGTATTTAAATTAAGCGCGCCCCCGCGTCGAACGAACTGCGCATGCGCCGGCCGGGGAAAAAGCCCAGTGCGCATGCTCCAGCCCACGTCGGAAAGCGTTGTGGAAACCGATGTCAAAATGACGTGATCGACACTACGCAATGCCCTATTCGCAAACGAGTTAGTAAAACGACGTAAGCGATGGAAAAATCCGACGTTGACCCGACGCCATACTTAACATGGCATCCGATGGCACCCGGCGGCATCCGACCTTACTGCGTAAGGTTAACCCTCATATTAGCAGGGGTAACCTTACGAGTTTGTAAACGACGTACGTGACGACGGAGCGGCGTAAAAGCGATCGGGAATCGGCGTAGTAGCCTTATTTGCATAGGCAAATGAGAAAACAACGTAAAGGCCACCTAGTGGCCGGAGTTGTCATTACAACTACGATCCGCAAGTGTAATGGTATTACACTTGTCGGATCTTCAGGCGTATCTATGCCAAAGTGATTCTAGGAAATACTCGCATAGATACGAGTCAAAAAAAACGGCGATACGACGGGGTATCTGAGATACTCCGTCGTAGCGCCGCTGAGAATCTAGCCCCTAGTGTCTAAGTAACATTTATGTTATGCAAGTTAAATCTGGGGTATATGTTGCTTAGCATACACTGGGCTTGTGTTGCTGGGACATTAGATGTGAATGTTTAGATTTGACTGCCTTCATGGTCTGACTACTCCTACTAGTTACCAGTGTGCTAGAGCTCTCTTCTAGGTTTACTCGTGGAAAGGTTTAACAGTTTTGCAGGAGTTGACGTGAAGTCCTGTGTCCCCTCTGTAGCACTACCCCCGGAGGAGCTGCTGGTTTGTTTTGGGTGGCACATTTACCTTGTGGCTCTCTGAATTCCTAGGGGTGTATGGTGCATATAGAAGAAGTAAAGGAATGTCAGCAACAGGTGTTCTTTGCTGTGCTCTTTATTACCCAGCTGGGTAAAAACAATAAACTTGTGGTGAAGAAGGTAAACTTGAAGGAAGAAAAATAATAGCAAATTCAGGCATAGTAATAGGGAAACAGTCCTGCTCCCACATGTAAGACTTCTTTGCGCCACTCCTGCCTGATTGGGAATAGCGTACCTGGACAGGCCTCTCTCACTGACCTGGCAGCCAGAGTATCGCTCGAACCTTTGAGAAGAAGTCTCTGCCACAGACCCTCCTAGAATGGATTGAGTAAGGAACCTCTGCCACAGGCCCTCTTGATTGTAGTTATGGAGATGTACCTCCTTAGTGGAATTACGCCTGGATCTCCTTCAACTTTCTTTCAGGTAGCGATTGACAGGTTCCCAGTGTCCGGATACCTCGATCCCCCGGTGGATTGTCGAGACTCTATTGGATTGCCAGACTCTCATTGGCCCTCCTCAGATGGACTACCCACCGAACAGCTATACCGCTTGGGATATTCAGGATTGGGAATCCAGTCGACCACTGGGCTCCCTGCCACGACTCAAATGTTCCAGACCCATATGGTCCCGGAAACCAGGAACTCCACGTGGCACCCACGCCCCGGCCAGGTAGGCAATAACGCCGGGGCGTCGTGGTGCAGACACCCTAAAGGTGGATGCCGCACTTGAAGAAGAAGACCCAGAACTAATGGCGTCTGCCCCATAAATACCCTCCCCCAGCACAGCGAGGCTCAACCCTCCTGATTGGCTGCTGGGGAAGAGCACTTAAACCTTGACTCCACTGCTGCCACCTACTGCACTGGGGTGGGAAGAACACCCCAGTACAACAGAATGAGCCCACAGCACAAGCAAGCTGAGACAGAGACCCAATTTGAACATTTTAACCAGATCAGAGTTTAACTACACTCTGATCTCCCTCTAAATTTAAATAGCACTGGTACTTTGAAGTAACCAGGCGCTACACACTCCTCCCACCTGAATAAACACTGTCCTCAGTGTTCCAACAAAAAATATTCAAGCCTGAATCTGCTTTACAATAGAAAGAAGAGATAGAAAGATAGAAAATACAACAATATAAAACATTCTATGTACAATCCTTACAGTATCAGTTTAAAACAATAAGACATTCCTGACTATCTATCCTGCCCCATTCTCCGACAGTTTTGATAGTAGATCACGACCTGTAAAACATAAAATAGAAGAACATACATATGAATATACATTACAGTCACCAAGGGTGAAACTGAAGCTGCACCTTTCCCACTAAAAGGCGAAACCTCCTTTTTCTCCCAAAGAGACACATCAGAAAAAAAACGAAGTGCTGAGAGTTTCTCAAAAATGCAAGGCTTGTGAGAAATATATTTACAAGTTAGTCTCTGCGGTGGTAGAAGTTGCAGAACACTGCCGCTATCGGTCAGTGCGCTGGTACTACCATCATAAGATAGTCCACGCTCAAATCAGAGCAATCAGGAGAAAAAGAGAAAAAAAAAAAAAATCTTCTTCTTCATTTTTTTTCTTGTGCTGTGGAGAAGCTGGCAGGACCCTCATTCTTACTAACTCCTCATACCCCCCGAAGTTCTGCACATATAATCAAATGTGGATCCGGTGGAAATGAAAACAAAACTGAAAAGGGGTGATCATTCCCGTCTGTAACATCTTTAAAGCAGCAAACAAAAGTGACAATGCAGGCATTGGGTCTACTTGTAAAATCTTGTGTCAGGCTAGGTGATAATGTCATCTCTCTTATTTGTGCTGGTAATGGAATAAACTTGATCCACCTTTCCAGGGCATTTGAGAACCACCTTGTCACTGTAAATGTACTGACTGGGGCTCCAGTCTCTCAAGCAATCTTCAAATCGACGGCCGACACAGATGAACGCACACTCAGTGTCGCAATCGGCTTTTGGTACTCTCAAGTATTCCCAAATAGCATCCTTGCACCAGTCCTCTCTCTTTTCTTCAATTACGGGCATGAGGGCTGGAGGAACATAAGGAAATTCCCACCCGTAATCCATGGCCACCTTCTTCATAACAAAGCGTTGAAGACGAGCCAGTTTCGGCAAGGTACAGGGGTGCCCAAGTCCTAGCAGGACAATAACGTTTGGCGCTCTCTTTGCAACAGGAAAAGCAGCAGGCATGGGAATAAACTCTTCAACAACACTGGGGCTTGGCACTGTAACTCCCAGGTTAGCTGGGATGGTGCAGAATCCCTGGAGCGCCTCTTGTGTTTGCAGAGTTTGGAAGCACGGGGGGTTCTGCCCCAATGTGACTCAGGCAGCTCCGGCTCAAACCACTTGTCTTGAGGCTAGGCAGTGCTTCAAAGGCTGTGACGGATCCTATCCCACACTCCGCTGAGAGCTTCCATCAGTAATACCGCTTGCTCCAGTCTGACCATCAGAGAGATATATTAATTATAGCTGCACTGAATATTGGACAGTACACAAACTTTTTATACACTTTTAACACAAGGGGTTAGATAATGAGGTAGGACTGGCTTATGGATACTTCCCCCTCCCCTCTAGCAACAACTTAGCAGACAACTATATAATTAACATGTTAATTAACACAGTACTTAAGGCAGTCCAGGTTACCAGACCGTCTGTCTCCGGAGGTCAATGTGATCAGCTCTTTCAATGATCATGTAATGATCAAGAATAGTCTTCGGGCAAATCCAAGAAAACATTCTCTCAAAAATGTAACCAAAAGGGGAATATAGAAACAACAAACGGGGTAAATGTGGGCAGAAAAGGTCCCTGCAGCCAATGTCCGCGACAGGCTTCCCTGTAGGCAGAGGAGCATGTGTTAATTTTGTTTAGGAGGCTGGGCAGTGCTTCAAAGGCTGTGGCTCTGTTACCTCCCCCTGTCTTCTGGAACTCTCTGGATATTTCCAGAACATAGTGGGTGGGGAGACAGCCATTCATCCAGGGAAAGACAGGGAGGACAGTGAAGTACAATATCTCACATGTTTGGGATCAGGGGGAAGCTTAAGTGCAGATAATTCAGCCAGGAGCACCCCATCACATCTCTACTTTGGGCCTAGAGAAGCCTTCAATGCACTTTCATTTGGAACTTTGTTGTTAATTGCTGCGCTATTACTCCCACTGTTGCAGCTCAGTTATACAGTTTAGATTAGAGTAGGCAGAGACATTAGCAGGTGCTCATTTGTTGTTCGGATTTTACAGTTCTTTAGTTCTAGGTATCTCATGTACCCCAACACCCTATCCAAGTTCTACATCCTGAACTAAGCACTAAAAACCAAAACCCCTAGACTGTTTCTTGAGCCAGTTGGAGTGTGTGGACAAATCCTGTTGCTTGGCTGTGGGTGCAGTGCAGTGGGGGAAAAGGCCCAAATCCCAGTAAGTCCTTTGGTGGTAGCACTACATATCATTTTGAATAAAAACACATTTAAATAAATGTACCTTTTTTTTCATTAATTGTCCACTTTTCATCATTGTCAAGGTGTAAGTCCCCATCAATGGATTTCTTGCTTTTGCTAAATGGTGGCATGAAGGCATGGCCTAGGACACGTCCTGGGCCATCAAAGGCATTCCTTTCACCATCATTATGCATACCAGACACAAAAAATATGTCAATGTCAGCTGTTTGATTGACATTCACTTCTACAAATTTTAGTGGTGTTACAGCTGCCCAAACCTGTAAATGAAGAGTAATAATATTAGTTAAAACATTCAAAACACACTTTCTTTTTTTAGCTGGCCAATGTGCAGTTAAAACTTTAAGAATGTAAAAAATACTTGGACCAGAAATTAACATGTTGCTTTGGTTTGCTGTGACTTTTGCTGCCACCTTGTACAGATAGGGCCAGATTCAGGTAGATGGGAGCATCTTTAATCTGGAGTAACGTTTCTCATTTACGTTACTCTGGCGAAATTTTAGGAGCAAGTGCTGTTATTCATGAAGCACTTGCTCCTAAAGTTGCGGCAGCGTATCGAAAATGAGGCGGCGGAATTCAAATTGGGCGGGTACGGGGCGTGTATTATTTAAACTAAGCGCGATCCCGCAGCGAACGTACTGCGCATGCGTCGACTGTCAAAGCATCCCAGTGCGCATGCTCCAAATTCTGTCAGTGAACGTCAATGACGTCAAATCCCCATTCATGGACGTTTTACGCAAGCTCAGGAGCTCCATCCAGTGAACAACTGTGTAACGTTCATTAATACTGGTCTACACACAATGGGGACATCTAGTGGACAAAACATTGCCCTATAAGGCCACGATTTATATAGGCATGGGGCGTGGTCACCGGTTATCACCGGTGACCCCGCCCCTTATGTCATCACCACCCTGAGCACGATGGGACTGTGACGTCATAAGAGGCCTATTTAAATCGTTGCGCACCGCGCACCCGGCATTTCAGCAGGAGGAAGCGTTGTGTCAACATCGATGAAGAGGGAAGAAGACGCCGCAGAAGGCCTGGACGCCGCTAGTAAAGGAGCTGCAAGAAGATAGCGGAGCAGCCCAGCAGAAGGACATCGGAGAAGAGGGGAGAAGACGACGCAGAAGATTGGGCCGCCGCCAGTAAAAGAGCTGTAAGAAGATAGCGGAGCAGCCCGGCAGAAGGCACTGGAGAGCAGAAGAAGAGACCGCCTGAAGATGGAAGAAGACCCACGAAGTCGGAAGAAGACCCCCAGAGCTGCCTAATAAATTACTTTAAAAACCTGTGTAGTGTGTTTTTTTTTTTTTACACTTTTTTCCTCCAGGTTAATGGGTAGGGATATGATGTACCCCATACTAATTCACCTAAGATGTGGGGGCCGGGATCTGGAGGCCCCTTATTAAAGGGGGCTCCCGGATTCTGATAAGCCTCTCCCCTGCAAAACCCGACAACCAATGGCCAGGGTTGTCAGGAAGAGGCCCTTTTTTATAAAAATTTGGTGTGGAGTTCCCCCTCATGATTCATACCAAACGCAGCTGACACAGTGTGCTGCGATTACCTGTGGTTATGTGCAGATAGCTGTGCCAAATCGTTCCTGGTCGCAGTCAATTTTATTTTTTATTTTTGCATTAAACCGCAGGTAACGAAACCGCAGCTAAACACAGTGTGTGAATGGGGCCATTGGGTGCTTTTAGCTGCAGTAGAATCCGCAACTAAAAAGCACCATTCTATCTATCTCTCCATGTGAAAGGGGCCTAGCTAATATAAGAACTGATGCGACATCTAGTGGCCAACAATGGATACGTATTGTATATATATGAATAATGTAACATCTGTTAATTTAAAAATATATATAACAATCCATCATTTCCTTAACCCCTTCAATACAGGGCTTTTATACCCACCTCCATACCGGGCCTATTCTGTACAAATCATCATTCTCTTGCTAGAAAATTACTCAGAATCCCCAAATATTATATATGTTTTTTTAGCAGACACCCTAGGAAATAAAATGGCGGTCATTTTTATCTTGCACAATAATTTATTTATTTTTGAAAAAAAAAAAATGGTTTTATGCATTTAAAAATAACAAAACGGTAAAGTTAGCCCTAAATTTTACAGGTTATCAGTTTAGAGTTACAGAGGAGGTCTAGTGCTAGAATTGTTGCACACGCTCTAACGCATGCGGCCATACCTCACATATGTGGTTTGAATGATATTTACATACCTGGGCGGGACTTATGAGCGCAAGCTACCGGGGACAGGGTTTGTTTAAATTTTTTTTTTTACTTATTTATTTATTTTTTTACCCTTTTTTTCTTTTTTTTTATCACTTTTATTCCTATTACAAGGAATGTAAACATCCCTTGTAAAAGGAATAGTGTATGACAGGCCCTCTTTAAGGAGAGATGCCGGGTCAATAAGACCCCAGATCACTCCTCCAGGCTGGAAAGCAATTGCGGCTTTGTTTACTTCCGGGTACCCGGGCGTGACGTCATCACATCGCGCCCGGGACTCCAACGGTCATAGAGATGACTGGTGACCATTTGGTCACCAGTCATCTCTATGCTTCCTATCCAGCGCGGGGCGATCCTTTCTCCGGGCCCCCGATGGCATGGGAGAGGCGGAGAAGCTCCAGATGGCGGCGGGAGAAGGGGGATGTCCCCTCCCGCCGCCTATAAGAACGATCAAGCGCCGCTATGATCATTCTTATGGTGCGCAGGATGGCAGCCGGAACACAATATCTGAATGATGCCTCTAGCTGCAGGCATCATTCAGCTATCACCGCACAGGACAAGTCCAGGACGTCATATGATGTCCACCCGGGATGGGAGTTCCCCTTTGTGGACATCATATAACTATGTGCGGTATTTAAGTGGTTAATAGTGCCATGGTTGGTGAAACAAGTCACTTCTTTACCGACCTGATGGTCATTAAGATAATAAAATATAAACCCATTTTCAAAAATAAAAAACAATTAAGATCAAACTTTCCATTATGTCCTAGCGGTACCAAAGTGAGGAGCTCATGTATCCACCGAGATTCTGACTGGCTTATTTTTATAATTTTATTGTCCCCTCTCCTTTGGGGTTTGTATTTCTCAATCCCCCATATTAGCAAGGAGGAGGGATCTGTATTATGATATTGGTCATAATGCCTCGAAAGACTATGCCCTGGATTCACGTAGCACTTACGCCAACGTATCTACAGATATGCCGCGTAAGTACAAATGCGCGCCGTCGTATCTATCCCCCGGACCCACAAACTAAGTTACGTCGAAAAATAGGCTTCTTCCGACTGACATAACTTTCCTACGTCGGCGTATAGTGGGTGCATATTTACGCTGGATGCATATGGAAGTTTTGATTCAGATATGCAAATGAGGGAGATACGCCGATTCACAAATGTAGATGCGCCGGCGCATGTTTTAAGCGATTTGCGTAGGAGTTACTTATGTTGAATTTTACGTCGTACGCCGTTTACGTAGTACGTGAATAGGGCCGGGCGTAGGTTACGTTCACGTCGTAGGCAGTGTTGCGACGTATCTTAGGCAGTTTTTTCGACGCGACTGTGAGCATGCGCACTGGGATGCGTCCAAGAGACGATGCATGCGCAGTTCGTTTTTTACAGCTCAGCCCATCATTTGCATGGGGTCACGCTTCATTTAAATATATCACGCCCACTTCCACCTACTTTGACTTACGTCGGCTTACGCCGACAGCTATACGCTACGCCGGCGCAACATTAAGTGCATTTTCTTTGTGAATACCATGCTTGCCTCTCAACGTTGCGCCGGCATAGCGTAAAGAAGATACGCTACGCCTGCACAAAGATGCGCCGAGGTACGTGAGTCTAGCTGTATGTTTTGGGAATCAATTTTTTTATGTTTTGGGTGTGTTCCCTGAGTCTTTTCCATAGCTCCCTTTTTGTTCTACCAATATATTGGATCAGACATGGGCATTCCATGAGGTACACCACCCCTTCTGTTTTACACTAAATGAAGTCTTTAACCACTTCCCGCCCGGCCAATAACAGATTTACGGCCGGGAAGTGGTTATGAAATCGTGACTGGCCGTTCTCAAACGGCTAGCACGATTTCAATGCTGCGCGCGCCCGTGGGGGCGCGCAGCGCGGCGATCGGTGATGCGGGGTGTCAGTCTGACACCCTGCACCTCCGATCTCGGTAACGAGTCTCCGGCGGAGCCTCGTTACCACGTGATCAGCCGTGTCCAATCACGGCTGATCACGATGTAAACAGGAAGAGCCGCCGACGGCTCTTCCTCACTCGCGTCTGACAGACGCGTGTAGAGGAGAGCCGATCAGCGGCTCTCCTGACAGGGGGGGTTTGCGCTGATTGTTTATCAGCGCAGCCCCCCCTTTGGATCGCCACACGGACCACCAGGGAGTGCCCACACTAGACCACCAGGGTACTAAAAAATAAAATAAAAAAAAGAACAAAAAAAAAAGGAAAAAAAAAAGGGGGGCAGTAAAAAAAAAGATGCCAATCAGTGCCCACACATGGGCACTGATTGGCAACATTGATCCATCAGTGCCACCCCTTAGTGATCATCAGTGCCACACCAGTGTCTGTCAGTGCCAATCCATGCCCAGTGCCCACCTATCAGTGCCCACCTGTGCCACCTATCAGTGCCCACCTGTGCCACCTATCAGTGCCCACCTGTGCCACCTATCAGTGCCCACCTGTGCCGCCTATGAGTGCCCATCTGTGCCGCCTATGAGGGCCCATCTGTGCCGCCCATGAGTGCCCATCAGTGCCGCCCATGAGTGCCCATCAGTGCCGCCCATGAGTGCCCATCAGTGCCCCATACCAGCGCCGCCTATCAGTGCCCATCAGTGCTACCTAATTGGCGCCCATCAGAACTACCTCATCAGTGCCCATCAGTGCCACCTCATCGGTGCCCATCAGTGCCACCATATCAGTGCCCGTAATTGAAAGAGAAAACATACTCATTTACAAAAAAATTAACAGAAAAAAATAAAAACTTTTTTTTTTTTTCAAAATCTTCTCTCTATTTTTAGTTGTTGCGCAAAAAAAAAAAATCGCAGAGGTGATCAAATACCACCAAAAGAAAGCTCTATTTGTAGGGAAAAAAGGACGCCAATTTTGTTTGGGTGCAGTGTAGCATGACCGCGCAATTGTCATTCAAATTGCGACAGTGCTGAAAGCTGAAAATTGGCTTGGGCGGGAAGGTGCGTAAGTGCCTGGTATGGAAGTGGTTAATCTGGTATTCTCCCCCAGTGACTGCTGATTTAAAGATTACTTTTTTCTTTTTAAGGTGCCTACAAGTATAGCAAGTCTTGCAGGGATAGTAGCTATTCAAAAGTCACGCCTCCTCTTTGTGCTGTTCCGCCTATCACGGATGTCTTCTCATCCTCGGCTTCGGACGAGAGGATAGGCAGAACACAGGCGCCTATCACGGAACAGCACGAGGAGGCGGCTTTTGAATAATGAACGCCCGCAGTACAAGAATAAGGTATGGCACATTGAGGAATGTTGACGTCACAGTGAGGCATGTAATGGGCACAATGAGGCATGTAATGGGCACAGTGAGGCATGTAATGGGCACAGTGAGGCATGTAATGGGCACAATGAGGCATGTAATGGGCACAGTGAGATTTGAAAAAAAGCTGAATAAAGCCTGTTCCTGTCAGCGTTTTTTCCTGTCAGCGGTTGTTCCGGCTATCCCTCAGCTTCCAGACAGACTAGTAGGAAGGGGGTTGTCTTATACGGCGCGTATATCCGAAAACCAAATTTTAGCTGGAAAATTAGGGGGTCGTCTTATACACCCAGTTGCCTTATACGCCGGCAAATACGGTATTAGAATATTGGTAATTTACATTCTGAAGATAAAGCACAGCAAATATTGTAGTTTAGTGAGCTGCGTCACTGCAGACTATTGCTCCCTTGTGTGCTGCACTGATTCCTGCAGAACATTATTTTAAAGAATTTCTTGTGAGAAGTCACTCTGAATGACTCTCTGTGGTGATAACACAGTTATTTAAATGCTGGTCCTGTGTCCGGAGCATATCCTCAAACACCCTCCTCCAACCCCACAGTCCTAATAGCAAATGGTAACTGCCGGAATACTAGGCCCAAAGAAGAAAAGGCAGAGTTCCCCGGCCACAGCCTTCCACATTAAATTTAGAGTCTCTTCTTGTAACATCATGCTGTATAGGACTGACCGTGCAACACCCCCTTGTGACTTTCAGTTACTAGGAGCAACAGCAGATATTCACAAGCCTCTTTAATAGACTCCTCCAGTCCTATCACTTGCTGTCATGTTCCCACTGACCTTCTCCATGGTCCCCGGTCCATGGAAGAGACATAGTTCAACCACACAGTATAGCAGTAACAGCTCCATAACTTCCTTCTTTTATAACTTCCTTCTTGTATGTAGTTACTCAAAGCGGAGGTCCAACATTTTATTTTTTTTAAAGTCAGCAGCTACAAATATTGCAGCTGCTGACTTTAAAAAAAAGGACACTTATTTGTCCTGGGCTCCCGCAATGTCGACACCCTAAGCCGATCGATCCCTCAGCTCTCGGATGCTGCCACTGCCATCATCGGTAAGGGAATCAGGAAGTGAAGCCTTGTGGCTTCACTTCCTGGTTCCCTACTGCGCATGCGTGACTCGCTCTGCATGATGCACGCTGCTCGATTCATACAGGGAAACGTGTCGGGTGGAGCAGTAATCAGTGACGTCACCACGTTCCAGCCTGCAGGGAATTCCTGAAGTTGTGTTTATTTGGATTTTCTTTGTTTATCTGGCAGTTCAATGATATTTGGAAATAAAACATCCCTTTTTGAATCCTATATGTGCTATATATACTGGAGAGCATTGAATACATTTATAATTGAATCTAGTATCGTTTGAATATTGTTTCTGAAATCCTTAATGGAGTGATAATCACTAGGGAAGGGAAGTTTCACAGCCGATAGAGGAGGATATTGCAGGTGGGTACTTTGATAACAGGCGTGTTTGAGCCCTATAATTTGGGATCCATCCTATCTGGTAAGAGGCTATTTAATCTTTTCCCCTCTGATGTACATAAAAACAGAATCCATGATTGACACAGAAAACACATGGACATTAATTTAATAATTTATATATTTCAATTAGGGTTGTCCCGATGCCTCTTTTTTTGGACCGAGTACAAGTACCGATACTTTTTTTTAAATGCAGCCACGTGTCCCCAAATGCAGCCTTGTGTCCCCAAATGCAGCCTTGTCTCTAAATTCAGCAGCCATGTCCCTAAATTCAGCAGCCATGTCCCTAAATTCAGCAGCCATGTCCCTAAATTCAGCAGCCATGTCCCTAAATTCAGCAGCCATGTCCCTAATGCAGCAGCCATGTCCCTAATGCAGCAGACATGTCCCTCAATTCAGCAGCCATCTCCCTAATGCAGCCTTGTGTCCCCTAAGACAAAGCCAAGTCCCCCCCCCCCTCCTCCCGCCGCTGCCGAGTCCCAAAAATCTACTTACTATGCGCCCGGAGGAACACAACAGCTGTCATTTGAATAGCTGTGTTCTCCCGTCGCGCCGACATGTATGGTCCCACCCCCTTGCCCGGGCACTTTTATTGACAGATCAGAGAGTAGCAGCTCTTCTCTCCCCCATACGAGGACTGCTTTGCTCGGCGCTCTGTTCCCTCTCCACCCCCTCTCCACCCGCACTCCACCCCCTCTCCACCCGCACTCCACCCCCTCTCCACCCCCTCTCCACCCACACTCCACCCCCTCTCCACCCACACTCAAAAAAAAAGTATTCTATTTAGGCATCGGGAGTATTTGCGCGAAGTACAAGTACTCGCGCAAATACTCGGCATCGGTCCCGATACTGATACTAGTATCGGTATCGGGACAACCCTAATTTCAATATTAATGTGGACTTTTTATATATCAATTTTACCCTTTTGAATTTATATTGATTAGATTTGTGCACATATATTTTGAATTGAGTATTTCGATTTTTGAGTTGCGGCACCTATAAATGTTTATAACTAATTTATTCAGAGATTATATCAATTTGTTTTCACAAATTTTTCAGGGTAAGCGCAAGATACTAAAAATTATATACTTAAAACATAGTAGATTAACTGGAAAAGATTGACACATAGCATACATAGCATTACCTTTAGCTAGGTACTTGGAAGAAGTGGAAAATACTGTGTTTTCGAAAGGTTACATAATGCATTAATTATTGCAGTGAAAAAAACACTGGTTTAGAATACCTTTAGGGCTTTAAGTAGTTCATCTCTGACTTGTGTACTTGGCAATTGGGCTGTAGTGTTAATAATTTTGTAGGTTAACATATCCGTCTTCCATTTTGCTCCCCTACTGAATGACATGCGCTGTTCATGCTTTCCGCAGCGGGGCAATTTCATTGTTTCAGCAGTTTCTTCATCTAATTTACCTGAAGGAACAATAAAATGATTAATAGCATGCATGCTTTTAGGACGATTTGAACAAATCTGTCCGCTCGTGTGTATGGGGCCTCAGACACCCGACCCTGCTCTCGCTTACGTGCTCTAAATAGTAAACCCGTACTGAAGCCAAACTGCAGCACACCAGTGTGAGCCCAAAGGCTTGTATTCACTTGCAGCAGGCACTTTCACTCCTCTGAAAAGTGATCCATGCTCAGGTCACTTTTCAGAGGCATTTGACAGGCAGTGAGCTGCTATTACATTTCCTTCCTGCCTGTTTTAACCCCCTAAATGCCAATCCCTCCAGGTAATGGCACGACTCACTTTGAACTCCATATTTCCATTACTCTCTGTAGGTATTAGAGGTACTCTCACCTTATTGTTTGCACATCTAATACCCAAGGGTACTTTCACACTGGGGTTGTAGCAGTAAAGTGATGCTAGTTTTAGTGGTAAGAGATGACCTCTTCCTCAAGTCTAGCGGTGCAGCAGGTCGCTCTCACCTTAGTCTGCTCACCCCAGGGATAGCGAGAGCAGGACGCTCTCAAACGAGTCGGCTCTCCCCAGGGACAGATCAGCCAGACAGGGTTCTCAGCCCTCTGCAGCTGCACTTGGTACAGCATTTGGAACGTGGACCATCTCCTCTCCCCACTGCCACGTTCTTCTGGGGGATCTCACAGGTAAGCCAGCTTCTCTTTGGGCGCCGGTTTTCCCCCACCTCCCCTGCGACAGTGCGGCCATCCTTCTAAGGATAAGCCGCAGCTCTGCCCAGCGGAGGTACGACCGGACAAACGGCCGTCACATACCTGTCTATAACCCCATATTCCGCCGCTATAATATCCCCCCGCCATCTCCCCAACACCGCCCCAGCCATCCCCAGCGTTTGTAATACAAATCAAAGCCACGTCGCGGCAGCCGCAACTAGGAAAGACCGTGGCTTCAACCGCAGCCTAGTGGCTGGCTTCTGTTTACAGCAACTCAAACCCACCTCCCTCCGGCAAAGTACACTAAACCTACCATCCCCAAGGAGGGCCTTCCATCATCACCCCTCGCAGCGCAAGCAGGATCTCAACCTGTTCCCCCCTCAGTACTCCAGAGCCTTAACCCCAGGCCTGGTTTGGTGGCCATCTTGCTACACCCAATGCAACAGAGTCACCCCCACCACTCACTCTCACCTGGCTCCAGACCTGGGTATTCAGGTGTGCTCGCATACCCCCCCCCTCCATAAGTGCTAAGTACTATAAATCCAACGACTTAACCATTCAGTACTTTGATCCAGGCTTTGCCTAATCGCCCTGGTGGGATCAGGGAGGTACAGCACAGCTGATATTTTTTTTGCCTTCCTCTGGATCAAACAGGGAGGGAAGACTTGGTGAGTGGCTACCACTTCAAAGTCTTCCTTCCCATTACCATTAAATACCTCCATGATCAACATTACCTCCCACCCCATTTTCTGCGACTATGCCTAATTTGAAATACTCCGCAGAAACTATCTGGGATCTAAAACCATTTGCCCCTTCATTACCAGCTGTCACCAAAAAAGCTCTAAGAATTGAGCAACTGTTGAGAATCGATCGACAATCGACAGTCAAAAATTACACCCACCTACCCCAGCCTAAGCACATATCATGTGCGTTGGTCAACACTAGATCGGCAGTAAAACACTGACTAGAAATCCATGATCTCATCCTACAATGCGATTTAGACTGCCTCTTTATTACAGAAAGCTGGCTTACAGCCGACTGTAACACCATTCTAGGAGAACTGGTGCCAGAAAACTATCGCATTATAACTGAAAACAGAGTGGGGCAAAGAGGAGGAGGCCTGGCGGTGATCCACAAGGCTCACCTTTTGATCACTAAACCAGTCCTTCAAAATCCTCTTCAATTCATGGAAACCCTCACTCTGCAACTACAAACAAATCCCCAGGAAACAGTAAATATTCTACTCTGCTATAGACCACCGGGTCCAAAATCGCAGCTTCTCTCCCCTTTGACAGAGTTCATTTTCACTTATATCCTAAACAGCAAACATCTTTTGCTGCTCGGGGATTTCAACCTCTGGGCCAACTCCTCACAGGATCCTGTTGCCGATGCCTGCATCGACCATTTGGAAGGATTAGGTCTGCAGCAATTAGTATGTGGGCCCACACATACTTCAGGTCACACGCTCGATCTTATTTTCAGACAAGATCTGGAAATAAACATTCTGAAATATTAGCCGTTACCATGGACTGACCACCATGTTATTAAATTCACAATTACCAAAAACACTCCCTTAAAAGGTTAAAACCGTTGACAACGCACTGGACTAGATCTCAGAAGAAGCTCCTTTTGGAACTCTTCAAAACCACATTAGGGAAAAAAATAAACTATCCAACTACAGCAAACAGCCACAGAAACCCTGGATGCCATCAACACAGCGCTACTACAGTCAGCCAACTTAGTAACGCCAAAACGCAAAACCTGCATCCGGAAAAACAACGCTGGCTGGTTTAACAACCAGCTGTCGTCACTAAAGCAAAAGCGCAGAAGAGCAAAAGCCGCCAGGAAAAGAAGCTCTTCAGAGGAAAACCTCACCATCTACAAGGTAATAACAAAAAAATACCACAAAGAAATCTTTAAAGCCCCAAAAAATTATTTTTCAAATGCCATCACCAATGCCCTAAACCGCCCCACGAACTCTTCAAGCTTGTCACCCAGACTATTCTGATTCCCAAGAATTTTGCAATGAATTATCGGATTATTTTGTTAACAAAATTGAAAAAATCCATGAAAGCATTCAGCAAAACAATACCCCCTTCAACCCCCCCTCAATCATTCCCCCAATACCCACATAAACTCACCCGACAATTAACAAAGTTCACTCTTAAACCCATTACCACCGAGGCCACCAAAAATGTCATCGGTACTCTGCGTAACAGCACAGCACCTAATGATATCATCCCCACCAAACTGCTGAAGGAATGTGCCAACATCCTGGCACCGCCCATCACCAGTCCTTCAAGAAAGGCTCAGTACCCTCCCAGTTGAAACAGGGCATAATCAAACCCATCTTAAAGAAACCCACCCTCGACCCCAAGACCCGAAACACCTCCATCCCATAACAGGCCTAAACACACAAGTGAAAGGATACTGACCGGGTTTTCAGGTCAAAATATGGGATGATGCTCTCGAGGCCGCAGACAAAGGAGAATTTGTCTTCTAGTCCTGTTGGACCTAAGCACAGCTTTTGACTGGTAGACCACAAACTATTACTCACTCGGCTAACTGAGGTATTTAATTACCATGGTTTTCCTCCTTTTTGGAATACCGGTCACAAATAGTGAAGTTGGGACCGTTCACTTCTGAAAAACGCACACTGTCATGCGGAGTCCCTCAAGGATCCCCTTTGTCTCCGGTGCTGTTCAATATATATCTCCACCCTCTCTTTGAAATCATCAGCAGCCAAAAGTTACTTTATCACTCTTATGCAGATGACACACAAGTGAAAGGCTGACCGCAGGTCAACCTGGGTTTGTAGGAGGACTCGGGAGGTATTTAAACCCGCCCTCCATCCTCCTTCTGGGCGTCGGTTTTCTTGTGTCCCACCCACCCATCCCCTTTTTTATTGCTATTTCGTCTTTTACTTCTACTTGGGTATGCCCCCTTTTAGGCATACTGACCACGTGACCCCGGCACACCTCAGGTCACTTTCCCACCTCAGATAAATTTCCCTGTTTTCCCCTCAGACCTTTCCCTAGCACGATCACCTGAGACTCCGAGTACAACTGTATTTTTGCATCTGCAACAAAAAGGATCATCATCTCGCTCTAGAGAAATGCCTCTCTTTGATAGAAAACTGGATGACAAAGAGTTATCTTAAACTCAACGGATCGAAAACAGAACTTTTCCTGTTTCTCACCAATCGAATGAATCAACCTGCAACAACGTGGACACCTCCGCCCATTCTGGGCAAAATCATCAACCCTAGCGCCAAAGTCAAAAGTCTCGGAGTCATCTTCGACACCTACATGACAATGGATGCACAAATAGGGTCAGTAGTCAGCAGATCTCACCATCTGCTGCACCTACTACGCAGACTTATTCCATTCATTCCTAAAGAAGACATAGCAGTCGTGGTGGGAACAATTGTTAACTCAAGATTGGACTATGCAAATGCCCTCTATCTCGGACTCCCCAAGTACCAAATCACTCGTCTGCAAGTCGTTCAAAACACGGCTGCTAGACTTGTGACTGGGAAAAAAAACTGAGAACCCTTCATTAGTTGCCAGTAAAAGACAGAATTACTTTTAAAGCACTCTGTCTTACGCATAAGTGTATTCTGGGAAATGCCCCGCAATATCAATGCGAAAAACTTAAAGCCTATAACACCAATCGCGTTCTGCGATCCATCAATCAAAATCTACTCCAAATACCCAAAGCCAGATACAAGTCCAAAGGAGAGCGAAGATTTGCGGTCCAAGGTCCCAGACTATGGAACACTTTACCAGCCAGCATTCGGTTGGAAGAGAATCACATGACCTTTAGGAGAGAGATCAAGACCCATCTCTTTTGAGTTTAAAGGAGAAATGGACAAAACGAGTGCCCAGAGGCGATTCAGTTTGCATGTGCAGCGCTATATAAGTTTTTCACTCACTCACTCACTGGCGCTTTACCATTGGGTTAAAACCTCCCGTGCTGCATTCATTTCCATGGGCAGGACAGCTTGGGAGGGGTGTTCCCAAACCACCACAAAGATGCTGCTTGCAGAACTTTTCAGAATGTCCTGCAAGCGCACTGCTCCAATGTGAAAGCACTCAAGCTCTCACACTGGGATGGCATGAGAGGCAGTTTACAGGCACTATTTTTAGCGCCTATAAAGTGCCTTCAGTGTGAAAGTTCCCTAAAGAGAGTTCTGAAAATGAGATGGTGTTCAAAGTGAATTTTTACACCTAGGTGGAGCCAGAGGCGTACTAAGTGGAGGGCGGGCCGCACTGGGGTGCCACACACTGGGGGGTGTCAGGCAGGTGCCCCCCTAAGACTGAAGCTGTGACAGAATCACCGCCGCTATGTGACTTTAGGCAGCGGCAAATAAGAGCTGCAGGGAGACTCCAGGCAGATACCGTGATACAAAGGGGGAGGGCGACCAGGGAGGTGTGGGGGGTGACACCACTGCACCATTGCTACCATCCTCTCACGGCCGCGACTAAACGTGGGGGGTGCCAGATATTGGATCCGCCTCGGGTGCCAAATGCTCTAGGTAGTTTGATAATTTAATTGATAAAGCCATGAAGCATAGGTCTGTTACCTTACCTGTTACTTTCAGTCCATTTTGTCTCTGAAACCATTCCAGACCACTAATAAACTCTTCAGGAAACTGATGTTCTGAAATATATGGTGTGTCAGGAACAGCATAGTCAGTGAAGTTTTCATTAGGAAGATATCCAAAGTCTATCAAATATTCCTGGTGGAAAGAAATGTGAAGTTTAGTCAAATAAGTAAAAACCAGGTTCAAAACAATATAAACATGTACAGCTGCATTGTTTTACAGATAGCTTAAAGCGGAGCTCCAGCCGCGATTTTTTTTTTTTTTATAGTCAGCAGCTACTAACAGTGTAGCTGCTGACCTCTAAATAAGGACACTTACCTTGTCCTACTTGCCCGCGCTGATGGCCCCCCCCCGATGCCGGTCCCGCGATCACTCCGAGTCCCGCGCCGCCATTCACACTATGGGAAACAGGCAGTGAAGCCGTACGGCTTCACTGCCCATTTCCTACTGCGCCTGCGTGAGTTTTTCACGCTGGCTTGTGAATGGGCGCGCTGCTCTCTGAGAACACACACAGTTCCCAGAAAGCAGCGCGCCCCATTCACAAGGAGAAGGACAAGAAGAAAAGGCACCGCGGAGTGGAAGAGGCAGATTACGGACTTCCGCATAGCAACAGGTATTTCGGGTGAGTATTTTTTTTTTTTCAGGTTTTTTTTATTGAATTTTTTTAAACAACATGGGAAAATGTTGTTTTCCTGGGTGGAGCTCCGCTTTAACAAGACTGAAACTGTAATTAATTTTTTTATGTAGTGCCAGCCCCTGAAGGGCCCGCTAGTTTGTTCTAGTTTCTCTTCTCAGCACCCAGGCACACTGTTGCCTTATGGAGGAGTTTATGTGTAATCAACATCAGCAACTGTAAATATACAGTATATATAAATATATACAATAAAATAACGTTGTTTTTTTCATGCTAAAAAGTGATCGTGTGTATGCGGCATAAGGCTGCATTCACACCTGAGCGTTTTGTAGCCTGAAGCATGAAGCTATAAAACGCTACAGAGGAAAAAATACATTATTCCCAATGGAGATGGTTCACATCTCTACTCCAAAACGTCTGAAGCCGAACGCCTGAAGCTCAAACAAGTTCTGGACCCTTTTTTGACGCGCGAATTGGGCTGATTTGGGCGTTTTTGAACGTTTGTATTCCCATAGAAACGAATGGAAACTATTGATTCAGGCGTCTAGCGCAACAACGAGCGTTTCTACGGGTATTTTGTTGCTTTAATCTGTTCTGTGAAATAGAATTTTCACCCAGGAAGAAGATAAAAAAAAATCTACAAACATAGCAACAAATGATGAAAGGGATGATCATTTTTCCTATTGGGTAAAGTCAAAAAACGACGAAGTTCAAAAACGACGGACAACACTGTATGCAAACGCGCGAATACTGTACGTGTAAATACGTGCGACAAAAAGACCTGAAAACACTATGCTCAGGTGTGAATGCGGCCTAAAGGATAAAGGGCCCACAAGGTGCTGCCTCAATGAGAATGCAATAGTAAAGATACCCTGGTGATTCTCCAAGTAAAAAAGTAATTTAAAAATAAAAAGCCTGATTGAGCTCAACCATCACATACAATAAACCAATTAACACAAAAGTTTTATTTTATTTATCCCTAGGTTATGGAAACAGACCCGATGCCCTACCCTGTTGGAATGGAAGAGAGAGGTCAATCTAAAAAGGGAGCCCGAAAGATGGGTGCATGCAGTTAAAGGCAAACAGGATAAATTTAAGGAAATATGGGCAGGCTGGGAATATTACTCCTCTGAGATTGGATAAAATAAAAAGCGCCACTAGATTAAATAGATGTATAGAGCTGTGAGCCTATAAGTGTGGAGGCATTAATGCCCCTGGGAACTGGGTTATACATATTATTTTTTCCTTGTTTTTGTTTTTTTTGCCTCTTTTTCCTTTTTTTTCCCTCTTGTTCTCTCTTACCTCTCCTCATAGCCTGGTACCCAGAAGCATCACAGGTCTCCCTCTTCAACACAGCGCAGAGAGAGAACCTGACTTTCATCCAAGTATGACTCCTATTATTCTGCAGAGTACCCCAATTGGCTCTGACCTGCTTTCCTAATTTGAACAAGTCCTCCATAAAGCACTACAGAACACCTCAAATGCCATTACTGACAAACTAACGGGGGAGATTCGTGAGGTAGGAAGAGTTGTAATCTCTTAAGGATGATCATTCTACACTTTAAACTCGCCTTGAAGATTTTGAGAATAGGGCCGGGAGAACAAATCTACGTATCCGTGGAATTCCTGAAGAAATTGATGATCTACAAATCAAACACTTGCAGCACTTTAAGAACTTGCTCCATCTATCCCAATAGAACGTCTAGAAATGAACAGAATTCACAGAGCCCTAACTTCACGTAAAGAAGATGGAACCCCTAGAGATATAGTTATAAAAATGTACTAATTTCGCACAAATAGCAACTGATGGAAGCTCCAAGAAAAAAGGATTCCTTGTTTTTTAGGGACATAAATACCAAGGCCCGGATTCACGACGGACTTACGCCGACGTATCTAAAGATACGCCGTCGTAAGTACAAATGTGCGCCGGCGCCGATTCACAAAGCTAGATACGTCGTAAAACAAAGCTTCAGCCGCCCGACGTAACTTGCCTATTTCGGCGTATCGTAGTTACGCTGGACCCATTCGGCGTACCTATGTTAAATATGCAAATGAGTAAGATACACCGATTCACGAACGTAGATGCGCCAGGAGGAAAAGATACACGGTTTTCGTAAGGCTTACGTCCGGCGTAAAGTTATTCCACATATAGGTGGCGCAACCCATTCAAAGGTATGGACCGGGGAACAGCCGTCGTATGTTACGTCGTTTACATAGTACTACGTGAATAGGGCTGTGCATAGGTTACGTTCACGTCGTAGGCAGTGTATTGACGTATCTTAGGCAGCTATTTCGACGTGACTGTGAGCATGCGCACTGGGATCCGTCCAAGAGACGACGCATGCGCAGTTCATTTTTTGAAGCTCAGCCCATCATTTGCATGGGGTCACACTTCATTTTAATATAGCACGCCCACGTCCACCTACTTGTACTTACGCCAACAACTATACTCTACGCTGGGGCAACGTTGAGCGCATATTCTTTGTGAATAGCATGCTTGCCTCTCAACGTTGCGTCGGCATAGCGTAAAGAGGATACGCTACGCCCGCACAAAGATGCACCATTGGCTGTGAATCCGGGCCCAAGTCTTCAAAGATCTATCTCAATTTACACTAGTTAAATGCAAAGAAATGAAAACACACCTGCAAGTTCTCAAATATCAATGTATATCTTATCGTTGGGGTTTTCCCTTCTCTCTTCGCTTTACCTATAAATAAAATGCAAATCAACAAATGACCCTCTCACTACTATTTGAGATCTCCGCCTGTCAACAACTGCAACAATAATAGATGGACCCAAACGTCAAATTAATTCTTCTTCCTCTCAACAGCTCCAAGACCCGTAGGATCCCCAGGCAGCTCAGGTCCCTCTTAGCCTCGTACACACGATCGGACATATCCGATGGGTCCGCGGACCATTTCACGGATATGTCCGATTTTGATCACGTGTACACACCATCGGATCAAATGAAGGTGCGGTGACGCGGCGGTGACGTTGACGCCGCCACGTCACACGTCACCGCCACGTCACCGCACCAGGACACTGCGCATGCGCCGAATATTCTACGACATGTCTGCTGGTATGTACTAACCAGGACATGACAGATATATTTCAAAGCATGCTTTGAAATCTGTCGGGTGGATCTGTCCGCTATACACACGAGCGGAGATGTCTGCTGAAACGGTCCATCGGACCGTTTTCAGCGGACTATACGAGGCCTTAGCCCTCACAAATAAGGTCACTTTGTTTCACACCAACATATGTTATTCTAACCATGTATTTTTCCTAGGTGTAAGGCCTCGTACACACGATATGTTAACCAGAGGACAACGGTCTGATGTGGACAAACCGATCTGATGAGGACAAACCGATCGTGTGTGGGCCCCATAGGTTATTTAACCTTCCATTAAAAAAAAGCCAACTTGCTTTAAATTTAACGCATGCTCAGAATCAAGTAATTTTTTTCACCACGTCGTTGTGTTTTACGTCACCGCGTTCTGACATGATCGGTTATTTAACCGATGGTGTGTGGGCGCGACGGACCATCAGTCAGCTTCATCGGTTAACTGATGACAATGGTCCTTCAGACCGTTCTCATCGGATGGACTGATCGTGTGTACGAGGCTTAACACCAGCAGAAAACCTAAGCACTAAGGGCCAGAATTCTCAAAAGAGATACGACGTTGTATCGCAGGAAATACCGTCGTATCTCTGTTTTTTCCCCGGGTATCTATGCGTCTGATTCATAGAATCATTTACGCATAGATACAGATTAGATGTAATTACTTCGCTGGCCGATAGGTGGCCTTTACGTTGATTTCTCATTTTCCTATGCAAATGAGCCTAATACGCCGATTCCCAAAGGTTTTTACGCCGCCTCGTCGTCGTTTACGTAGTTTCTGTAAGCGTAAACTTACCCCTGCTTAATGAGGGGTACGTTTACGAAGTTCCGTTGTATGCCATGTTAAGTATGGCGTCGGGACAGCGTCGTCTTTTTCCATTGTTTACGTCGTTTTACTAAGTCGTTCGCGAATAGGGCATTGCGTAAGTGACGATCACGACGTTTTCTCGTCGGTTTCAGCGACGTTTTCCGACGTGAGCTGGAGCATGCGCACTGGGCTTTTTTCCCGGCCGGCACATGCGCAGTTCGATCGACGCGGGGTCGCGCTTAATTTAAATACAAGCCGCTCCCTTTGAATTACGCGGGGATACGCCGGCCGTTTACACTATGCCGCCACAAACTACGGAGCAAGTGCTTGGAGAATACGACACTTGCTCCAGTAAGTTGCGGCGGCGTAGTGTAAATGGCTTACGCTACGCCGCCGCAGATTCTACCAGAATCTGGCCCTTAATCTATCTCCAGGGTAATTTACCAAAGAAATGTATTCTTTCCTAGGTTTATTTGATCCACTAATAACTGATTTGATGTAGCAAATTTGACCAACCACCTTATTGGACCTATAGACACAGGAACTTGGATCCTAGCTAGTTTTACCCTAAAAAACATTTTTGATTTTAAATGTAATTCAATTACCTCACATGATCTGGTAGTTACTCATCTATGTGTGGTCTTAATGGTCTGTTTTATTAGTTATTAAACTATAAGGCCCCATACACACGAGCAGACAGATTTGTTCAAATCGGTCGGACAGACCGATTTGAACAAATCAGTCTGGTGGGGACGTATTGGTTTGATTGTGTACACACGATCAAACCAAAATCCCCGCCGGCAGACGGCGCGCTGACGTGGCGGTGACGTTGACGCCGCCACGTCACCGCATCAGGAAGTAAAACACTTCCGCGCATGCGTCGAAACCATTCGATGCGTGTGCGAGAAGACATGTCTGCTGGTTAGCGTACTAACCAGCAGACATGTCGGGCGGACGGGTTCCCAGCCGACAGATTTAAAAGCATGCTTTCAAATCTGTCGGCTGGCCAAATCCGTTGGCTCGCCCGTACACACGATCGAATCTGTCTGCTGGGACGGTCTGGCAGACCATTTCCAGCAGACAGATTTGATCGTGTGTACACGGCCTAATGCCGCGTACACACGGTCGTTTTTTGCGATGAAAAAAAAATGTTGTTTTTTAAAACGTCATTTAAATTGATCGTGTGTGGGCAAAACGTCGTTTTTTGTCTTCAAAAAAAACGACCAAAAAAAAATTCCAACATGCTTGAATTTTTTGTGTCGTTTTTCAAAACGTCGTTTTTTGTTTCACAAAAAGTCACCGTGTGTAGCAAAAACGTTGTTTAAAACGACGTTTTTCAACCAGCGCATGCCCAGAAGCTAGTTATGAAGCGAGCTTCAATGGAAAAGAGTGGTGAACGTAACCTCGCTTTTTGTGAAAAAAACTATGGTGTGTAGGCAACATCGTCTTTGAAAAGTGACGTTTCAAAAACGTTGTTTTTTACTTCACAGAAAACGACGTTTTTTTTTATCACAAAAAATGATCGTGTGTACGCGGCATTAGACCTTCAGGATACAAAGAAAAACACACAGGTAACCTCAGGAGAAATACAGGCTCCTCTGGAAAAATATGGTGTGGTTGTTTTTAAGGAGCACAATACGATGATACTTGAACAAAAAAGAGCTCCATGGTCAAGTTGCCAGAAACAAACAAGAAGAAAGAGAACAATGCCCTCTAAGTGCAGCATATTTAAAACATCTTTAATAAAAAGGGATTAAAAACACTCACATTTGAGTAGAGATAATCAGGCATGTCAAGAGTTAAGTGTGCATCACGGGCTGATGGTTGAGATCTTAGTCCTGTAGCAGTCCTGTCTGCACTGAATGTGTACAGTGCTGGCCAGCGGCTGGGACGGGGATTCTGGAGGCTCTGTGATGTGATGTTTTCGTCACTTCCGGGATTTAGGCTGGCGGGCAGTGCTTCGTGATCGGGACACGCGTGTCCCTTCTTTAGACTCGATCGCGAAGCACTGCCCACCAGCCTGAATCCCGGAAGTGACGACATCACATCACAGAGCCTCCACGATCCCCGTCCCAGCCGCCGGCCAGCACCGTACACATTCAGTGCAGACAGGACAGCTACAGGACTAAGATCTCAAATATCAGCCCGTGATGTACATACTCCACCAGGACTAATGCGGTTGAAACACACTTAACCCTTGACATGCCTGATTATCTCTACTCAAATGTGAGTGCATGTAATCCCTTTTTATTAAATATTTCTTCTTGTTTGTTCTCAGAGCCTCTTCTAGCTTTTTGGACTGGCAGCCATCTACTAACTCAGCAACTTTCCTGTATATCTCCTTACATGGACTATATACCATACATGGACTCATATTGATTTTAACTCCTTCCCTGCCCGTCCACTTTCCTTTTATATATTTTATTGTTTTTTTTCAAACAGCTATATCCAGAGTGCGCCATATCAACCCACTGTTTTTTGCTTCAAGTTGACAGAAAGAAGCCTTTACTGTACAAGTTCCACAAACAAGCCTGTTTACAATACGCCAACAACACCTTGACATGCTCCATGTGGCATTGGGACAGTAAAGGTTTCCTTCAGGCAGCTCAACCATGCAGCTCTTTTTTGTTCAAGTATCCTTGAATTGTGCTCCTTAACCACTTCCCGACCGCCGCATGTAGATTTACGTCGGCAGAAGGGAACGTTAAGGCAGAAGCACGTATATATACGTGCCTGCCTTTGCGCGGGTCGGGGGTCCGATCGGGACCCCCCCCCGCTACATGCGGCGGTCGGGAACCTGTGGGGAGCGATCCGGGACGAGGGCGGGGCTATTCGTTTCTAGCCGCCCGCTCGCGATCGCTTCCCGGAGCTGAAGAACGGGGAGAGCCGCGTAAACACGGCTTCCCCGTGCTTCACTGTGGCGGCTGCATCGATCGAGTGATCCCTTTTATAGGGAGACTCGATCGATGACGTCAGACCTACAGCCACACCCCCCTACAGTTGTAAACACACACAGGGAACACACAAATCCTACAGCGCCCCCTGTGGTTAACTCCCAAACTGCAACTGTCATTTTCACAATAAACAATGCAATTTAAATGGATTTTTTGCTGTGAAAATGACAATGGTCCCAAAAATGTGTCAAAATTGTCCGAAGTGTCCGCCATAATGTCGCAGTCATGAAAAAAATCACTGATCGGCGCCATTAGTAGTAAAAAAAATAAAAAAAATAAAAATGAAATAAAACTATCCCCTATTTTGTAAACGCTATAAATTTTGCGCAAACCAATCGATAAACGCTTATTGCGATTTTTTTTACCAAAAATAGGTAGAAGAATACGTATCGGCCTAAACTGAGGAAAAAAAACATTTTATATATGTTTTTGGGGGATATTTATTATAGCAAAAAGTTAAAAATATTGCATTTTTTTCAAAATTGTCGCTCTATTTTTGTTTATAGCGCAACAAATAAAAACCGCAGAGGTGATCAAATACCACCAAAAGAAAGCTCTATTTGTGGGGAAAAAAGGACGCCAATTTTGTTTGGGAGCCACGTCGCACGACCGCGCAATTGTCTGTTAAAGCGACGCAGTGCCGAATTGTAAAAACGCCTTGGGGCATTTAGCAGCATATTGGTCCAGGGCTTAAGTGGTTAAAAACAACCACACCGTCTTTTTGGAGAGCAGCCTGTATTTCTCCTGCGGGTACCTGTGGGTTTTTCTTTATATCCTGAGCAATTGAGATGAGTTGAGTTGAGAGGTATCTTAATATAGCGCGGTCTTACCCCGAAGAGTCCCAACGCGCATAGTAGAGTTCCTGGGAAAAGAGGACCTAGGAACCAAAAGCAGCACTTAGTGGCAGAAAGGGTGGACGAGAGAGGCTACGCAGGAAAGGCTTGCGTGAAAAGGCAAGTCTTCAGTGACCCGCTGAAGACCAGGATAGTAGGGGCCTCCTAGAGCTAGACAGGAGGCTATTCCACAATACTGCACCCTGGTGGGAGAAGGCCCGACCACCACACCGCATCTTCTTGGGCACCGAGATGTAGAGGAGATCTCTGCCGGTAGATCTGAGTGATCTGACAAGAGTCTGTTAATGAAAACGAGAGCAAAGGTAGCTTGGGGCCAGGCCTCTCATAATCTTAAACATGATACATCCTGCCTTAAATAAGGTGCTAAGGTAATAACAATTCTTCAACCAGTTGTGGCTGCAACCTTTCTTGGTCTACCTGACCTTGGCTTGGGATCAAAAGAGCCCCTAATTTTCCACTTCTTAATAAGTGATTAAACAGTACTGACTGGCATATTTAAGGCTTTTGATATCTTTGTATATCCTTTTCCATCTTTGTAAAGTTTCATTACCTTGTTACGCAGGTCTTTTGACTGTTCTTTTCCACTTCCTCATGGCTCAGTGTTCAGCCTGCTTAGTGCACCCATGTGAGAGCTAACAAACTGATTGTCACCAGTTGTGATTTAAAAAGCTGCAAATGTGGGGAATTAACCTTTAATTGCAATTTTAACCTGTGTGTGTCACCTCCTGTGTCGGTACCAAGTTCAAACATTCCAGCGTGTAAACTTTTTATCAGGGCCATTTGGGTGATTTCTGTTATCATTATGATTTAAAAGGGATCCGAAAAACAATGTGATAATAAATGGCTTCATGCGTTTGCTATCCTTAAATAAAAAAAAATTTTTTTTGGCATGATTAGTCATATTTTCAATATAATGCCAAAATTTCTGCCAGGGTATGCAAACTTTTGAGCACAACTGTATTGATTTTACGCCATCCCCATGTATACTGTAATGGGTGTATTCTATGTTGGTTCACTACTGTGAGCTTGCATGTTTTCCAGTGATTGTTATCCTTTTCTATTTTTGTACTGAAAAATATAAAACTTTAATAAAAATATAAAACAATCATATAATTTTTTTAGCAGGTAAATTTAAACAGGCCTAATGCTACAAGCTAGGCTCATTTGTTTTTGATCTGGGGGCAGGAAGTGGTTAGTGTAGCAGTGGGTGTGACTAACATGTGCTTCAGCTCTTGGGCACCTCCCCTGCTTTCAGTGAGAATGTTCTAGAAGAGGGGCAGGGCTGAGAATTGGAGTGGCATAGAATACATGTGAGGAGCCCTGACCAATACCCATCTAGGATTGGCAGGGGCAGGCCTCCTACTTATACTCACAGTCAGCCTGCTGGGGAGGAGTTGTCGGGAGAGGGAATTGAAAGGTGGAGTGCTAGACTGCGTGCTGGAGAGACACCCCCATCTGGGGGGGTGGATTCGGCGGAGGAGATCAGGAGCTGGGAGGGAGCCTCTCCTTACACGCTCATGAAGAGGTGTCCTGGAATAGGAGCTGGAGGAGCACTGTCCGGGTAAATCTTTCAAGAAGGACTCAGGACTAGGATGACCACGTGTCTCGAATAACCCGGGACAGTCCCGCATTTTATAGGAATGAAACTGACACAACTACCCCCCAAGGGCCAATCTGATGCCCCCAAAAAAGGCCGACACTTTACTTCTTTAGTCACTGACAGTACTTGTCCTTGCCTGGGATTGCCTGGAAGTGCACAATCCCGCCCCCTGCTTGTGATTGGAGAAATCATAAATACCGCCTCTTGTGTCCAATCACTATGCTGTGATTTGTTACAGCACAAGCTGATTTTTGGGAAGGGAAGGTGTCCCTGAAAGGTAGTTTGGAAATGTGGTCACCCTACACAGGACAGGAGTTGGTGAGTGGGGCACAGTGGAGATTTGGAAGAGGCATGCCAGGGGAGCTGGGTGCAGAGCCAGAGGAGAGAATGTGGGGTTTTCTGTCAAGTTGCTGCAGTCTGAGAACTCAAGATATGCAAGTCGGGCTTGCTGGGATCAGTAGTCCACCATCAAGTATGCTTTATTACCTAAATGTTCAGGGCCTACTATGTTCAGGGGTACTGCAGGCCCCTGGCCCATTAATCAGCAAGTAAAGTTTTAGCTAGGAATTATTCAGAGTGAGGCCTAGTCAGCTCAAGATGGTGGGACAGGATGTCTAATGCTGTGACAGGGAAGTGTTGCGCAGAAGGTGAAGAGTGCTGGAGGTAGAAGTCTGCAGGGAGAAGTGCAGAGGCAGGAGAAGTTCTAAGGTGAAAAAGTCTGTCAAGATTAGAAGTCCACCATTTTTCATCCAGGTTGGAGCATCTCTCTTAGCATGCTGGGAGTTTTTGGTAGAGGACCTAACGAGCCCACCTAATTCAGCTGGGCTCATCAAGTCCTCCCAGCAGGACTCCCAGCACTCCCCCTAGGTATAAACTGGCATAAAGCCTGAACCTAGGAGATATATATGGCATCTTGGACGCAACCAGGGAATTTAACCTGCCTGTTGTCACAAAAGCAAAAGACTTTTCATTGTCTACAAGTGTGACGTATGGATGTCTGGCAGCAGGGTGAATTTGTGTGGATGTTAGTGTGGCAAAACACCGCTACAAAAAAAAAAAATAGGTGCAGTGCAAAATAGGGACTTTAGCAATAGACCGCACACACAAAAAAAAAAAATAATCAGCAAAAATGCCCCGTCTAAAAAGTTCATTGCTGCAAAGCAAAGGTTTTATTTACTTACATCTGCAAATATTTGTAGAAGAACATTTACATGACAAAGCACTTTTGCCTGGCCAGTCCTACTTTACATAGCGACAGCACCTATAATGGGACAGATATAATTGCTAATTTTAGTATATTACAAGTACAATGCAGATGACTACTGACCAAAACTGGATGGCATACTCAAGATGTGGACGAACCATAGTTTTGTAAAGTGATAAAACTATTTTAATTTATGTAAATACCTTTTAAATGCATGATAATAGTCTGCTAGCCTGCCTTGTTTTAGCTTGGCATTGCATGCTATTGCTTATGCTTAATCTGTCAACTGCCAGGACCCCCAAATGCTTTCTTTCCTATCCTTGACCCCCCCCCCCCCCCAAGGTAACTTGCATTCATATTTCTAACCTCAAATGCATCAAATGCATTACTTTACATATTGTTAAATTATTTGCCATGCAGTTGCCCAACCCTTTATTTTATCAATGTATTTTTGTAAAGTTGCTACATTGTGTTGTAGAGTTGCTCAGCTTTGTTTCCTCAGCAAAAACTGAGACAAAACTATACACTGTATATTAACGTCATTATCATTTATGAACAAGTTAAATAGAATTGGTCCCAGGACAGAGCCTTGAGGTATCATACCTACAATTCCAGACCATTCCAAAAATATGCTATTTATTACTATTCTCTGGATGTGCTTCTGCAACTTGTTTTCTATCTAGGTACATATCATACATCGTACTGTGTCAAATGCTTTGGCGAAATCCAGGTATATCACGTCCACAGGCCTTGCTCTATCCAAATTACAGCTCAGTCCTCATAGAATGTTAACTGGTTGGTCTGGCAAGAATGATCTTTCATAGATCAACGCTGGTTACTACTAGTAATACTATTTTATCTGCAAAATCTTGAATGTGGTCCCTTATCGTCACCACCAATAGTTTACATACTATCGATGTTAGGCTGACTGGTCTGTAGTTTCCAGATATATATCGGCCCTTATTTATATATTAGTATCACATTTACTTTTCAGCAATCAGCCAGTAAACTGATTAGGAATAATGGCTTGGCTATAGCATGGCTAAGTTTCTTGAAGACTCTCAGGTTCAGGCCATCTGGTCCTGGTGATTTATTCACATTAAAGTGATTTTAAATCCTATTTTTTTATTTTATCTTAATGCAATCCTTGCACTATAGGAAAGAGAACACAGGTGGGCCTATTACTATTTTAAGATTAGGAATAATGGCTTGGCTATAGCATGGCTAAGTTTCTTGAAGACTCTCGGGTTCAGGCCACCTGGTCCTGGTGATTTATTCACATTAAAGTGATTTTAAATCCTATTTTTTTATTTTATCTTAATGCAATCCCTGCACTATAGGAAAGAGAACACAGGTGGGCCTATTACTATTTTATGCTAGAAAGACGATAGTGTTAAGTTGGAAGAAAGTGGAAGCTCCCATCGATGGTACATTGGAAAAATCTAGTGAACAACAACCTGCCATTGTATAGGAAGACATACTGTTATAGAGGATATGGGGAGAAATACGAAAGAGTATGGGCAAGTTGGATAGAGAATCCTATGACGGTTTAAGGATAAATAGGGTATAACGAGAGGATAAACAACACCATGGAATAAAGGTTATTTGTGTTAGGGGAAATGAATGTTAAGTGGAATTTTATGGAAGCTCCGGAGAGCACATAACTGTAAATTGTGAAAAGTATATGTATGTTTTTTTGTATGAAAAAAGAATGGAAAATTAATAAAGAGATTTATAAAAATAAAAAAAGCACCTACCACAGCTAATTTAAATTGTTCAGTGGATATCTCGGCAGGCACCTCCAGTTTCCTCCCACGTGGCTGCAGAATGGATACTGTATTGGTTTCTGATGATAAGGTTTCTTTGTTATCTTCATTTCCAGTATCTTCCGTAATTGGTCTCAAGAACACAAATGGCAAAATCAGAAGCACAATGCAAGTTGATTGTAATGGCAAAAATTGTTTAGCCATTCTTCCACTGATGATCTTTCAAACTGTTTAATGCCTCTGAGAATCATATGTTCTTAACCTAGCGATACATTAACCATGTTCAAACATGCCCTCTGTCCCAACAAGGATGCAAAAAAGAGGAATTCCGAAACAAACGAATAAAGAAAAAGTATCAAAAAGAAGAAAGGCCCTAGAGAATGAAATTGTGGTTGTTGCAATTTTTATGCCACACCAAATGCAATTTTTTGGGGGAAATTACGCATTAATTAAAACAAAGACATAAGCCCGGATTCACAAAGCACTTACGCCGACGTATCTCCAGATATGCCGACGTAAGTACAAATGTGCGCCGTCGTATATTTACGCTGGACGCATGTGGCTTTCCCATTGATTTTCTATTCATATATGCAAATGAGGGAGATACACAGATTCACGAATGTACTTGCGCCCGGGGCATGATTTAAGTGGTTTGCGTAAGTTTTATGTTCGCCGTAAAGTTATTCCCCATAGATGAGGCGCAACCCATGCAAAGGTATGGACCAGGGAACACAAGCCTACGTATTTTACGTTGGACGTCTCTGAATATGGGCCGACGTGGGTCTGGCTGTGCATAGGCTGTATGCATGCGCACGGGGATACGTTCATGTCCCGACGCATGCGCAGTTCATTTTAAGTACTTGTCTGGCGCCTGGCACATCATTTGCATGGAGTCACGCTTCATTAGCATGGATCATGCCCACTTCCAGCTCACTTCCACCTACTTCCACTTATGCTGGCTTAAGCCTACGAATATATATATTTTTTTTGACTCTTTTTCTTTTAGGGGTAGAGGAGAGATTTGGTCTCTTTTAGACTCCAGATCTCTCCATAAAGAAGACCTGTCTCCATAAAGAATACCATATTTGGCACCATTCCACGAGCGAGTGCAATTTTAAAGCATGATATGTTAGGTATCTATTTACTCGGTGTAACATCATCTTTGACATTATACAAAAAAATTGGGATTTATATAATGGCCCGGATTCACATACATCGGCGCATATATATGCCGCCGTAGCGTATCTCTTTTACGCTACGCCGGCGCAGCGCGGAGAGGCAAGCATGGAATTCACAAAGCAAATGCTCCCAACTCTGTGCCGACGTAGAGTATTTTTTTGATAGTTTGCATTAACCAGTTAACGACCCGCCCATAGACAAAAGACGTCTACAGGGCGGTTTGTTAACTCTGTTAGGACATCTATGGACGTCCTCCCAGAATCACGCTCACAGGAGTGTTCGTGACCGCGGGGTCCGCATCAGGGATCGCGGTAAATAGCTGCTGATATCGGCTGTTTACCACGTGATCGCTCCGTCCAATGACGGAGCGATCACTTGTAAACAATCCGGTATCATTTGATTACGCCTGTTCCTCCCTTCCCTCTCTGTACAGTCTCTCGATGTGCAAAACTGATAGAGACATACCCCAAGCGACTTACAGCTGTAATCGCAGCAAAAGGTGGCGCTACACAGTATTAACTTAAGGGGGCTAAATAATTTTGCACGCCCAATTTTTCAGTTTTTTATTTGTTAAAAAAGTTGAAATATCCAATAAATTTCGTTCCACTTCATGATTGTGTCCCACTTGTTGTTGATTCTTCACAAAAAAATACAGTTTTATATCTTTATGTTTGAAGCCTGAAATGTGGCAAAAGGTCGCAAAGTTCAAGGGGGCCGAATACTTTCGCAAGGCACTGTATATCACACTATACCATAACATAAATCGATCCATTACCATAATATATATACATATATATATATATATATATATATATATATATATATATAATGTGTGACCCATCCAATTACGCCTCCCACCCCAACCTCCTTTAACTCCTCACTGTAGATACGGGTCGGAATTAGGCAGGCTTGCTCATAGTGGTCTTTCCTGCTGCAACTTGGCATGTCTGTGGTACTCCCGGGCTCTGAATTGGCAGCAAAGCCTCTAAGGCCGCGTACACATGAGGAGACATGTCCGATGAAAACGGTCCGACGGAGATTTTGGTTTGATGTGTGTATACATGATCAAACCAAAATCCCCGCGGACAGACAGCACGGTGACGTGGCGGTGACGTTGACGCCGCGACGTCCGCAAACCAGGAAGTACAAAATCGTGAGACAAGTCGTATAAGTGTGAAAGGGGCCTAAGTGTGAAAGGGGACTAAAACTTACTTTTTTTTTATATAATTTTTTAAAGAATGTTAAAATGTATTTTCCTGACAGACTCCATGGCAGACTACGTGTGGGTTAACCCCGCCTCCTCTCCACTGCTATAGGACCCCCTACCCATAAATTTGAGCTCACCTCCATGGACGGTGTTCCTTTTTTGTCCTCCTCATGCGGACCCTACATCATACGTTTCTGTGCGATGTCCAGGCTGGTGGATACTTGGTACTTCATCTGCGGTGCACCTAGGGCCCAGCTATGAGGGGGCGAGTGGTTTTCAGGGCTGTTAATACCCCTATGGTTGAAGGGATGTGGCTCTCATGGTACTGAGTGGACGTCGGCACAGAAGTCTCCGGATGGCAAGGTCTGAAGATCTTCATTATTTTTCGTCATGGCAGACAAGTTTTTGCACGTGGTGTCCATATTTCCCCCTGTGTACTTGTTTGTGGTTCCCCCCCCTCTGCGTTCCAGAGAGAACTCCTTCCGGGTTCCCCGGCCGTCGCTCGCTGGCGCATGCGCGGTAGCCGTGTTGAAACCGAGGCTTGGTTTCTGCGCATGCGCAGTACGGCGGAGGGCTCCAAAGCCGCGCAGGCGCGATATGATTGGTCTGCTCTGCGCAGGCACGCTATGAAGGACCGGCCGTGATGTCATCCCGGCGGGGAATTTTAACCGATGAAGTGCCCCATACAGGTGGGATAACCTGTGGGCAAGAGCGGCGGCATCCCGGAGCCCCGGCGTTTTTCTTGGGCAAGGTAAGCCCTGCCTTCTGGGGATTATTAGGTCTTATAAAGGGGACACACATATATATATATATATAAAAAATGACATAAATAAATGTGTGAATAGTGTGTATGTATATGTATATATTTACATGTATTAAGGTTAAAAAAAAGTATATGTGTGTGAATATATATATATATATATATATATATTATAAATAAAATGTAGAGCTTGTATTTTTGATTTATTATTTGGTAAATGTTTTCCCTTAGCCCTTAGTGGTCTGTGGTGTCCTCGGATCCTGTCACCCTTTTCCCCCCTCGTCATGGACTCGTCATCTCCACCGCCATGTGGTCAGTCCTCCCGCACAAGGTATGTGCGGAGGGGGTAGGGGGATGGTGTGATATTGTGTTTTATTGGTCACAAGGCAGAATGGGGAAATGCTTGTTTACACCCGTGGTCAGACTCATGGAGCTCACGATGGGCACAATGCTGTTTCTTAAAGGGGACGTACCTGTACGCCCATATGCCCGCAGAAGCCATTGTGTCAACGTATATAGTCGTGCACTGGTCCTTAAAGTGGTTGAAACCCTTTACAACCACTTTAACCTACAAGTAAGCCTAGATTAAAGGGTCACTAAAGGAAAAACATTTTTTAGCTAAATAGCTTCCTTTACCCTAATGCAGTCCTGGTTTCATGTCCTCATTGTTCGTTTTTGCTGTAATCCTTCTCTGTTCTGCACACTTCCTGGTTGTCTGTTTCCTTATGAAAAAAGTACTGGGAGCTTCTCTCTGTGGTCTCTAATCAAGAAGGTGTGATTACTGTGTGTCTAAAACCCCTCAGAACCAATCAGTTTCATTTTAAAAACAAACACTGCCCTGTATTGGCTCGGTGTCTCTGTCCTTCACACAAGCATGAAACTAGATGAAAAACAAAACTGAAACTGCAGGCACATTATATGATTGATTTTTATCTTTTTTTAATCTTTTTTAAAAGGAATCAGTTAACTTTTATGTCTCTATAACCTGTAAACAGTCATTTCAGTCATTTTTCTTTTACAAGGCTTACCTGTAGGTGCAACAAATATCTCCCAAACCTAAAAGGTTTAGGAGATATTTGCAAAAAATTGCAGCACCAATGTCTATGGTGCATGCGCTGTGGACATCGGGCGCAGGAGTGACGTCATCGCTGCTCTGGACAGTCACAGCACCGGAGCAATGATACCCGGGAGTCACTTTGGGTATCATGGTGGCGTCGGAGGAGGCGAACTAGGTTGCTTCGACGGCTTAGATCTCAGGTAAGTAGTTTATAATGAGCTAGTATGCTATGCATACTAGCTCATTATGTCTTTTTTTTCGCAGGTTGTCTTTTTTATTTATTTTGTTGACAAGAGGGTTTATTTCCTCTTTCAGTGGTTAAACTATGAGGCTCGGTACACACTGGTGCGATGCGGGAAACCCTACGATTTAGACTGAGATCTGCGAACCGCTGGGGGTGTCAGTGTAGAGTTAATGACACCCCCAAGATCAGTCCATGGATTGTAGTGCGAACTGGTGCAGGAATCGGATGATATAGGTATGAACACACATGCGATCCGATTCCAGTGTGTACCAAAAAGCGGGTCCTACACCATTTGGGGGCGAATGCCATGCGATTTCAGCCATACAATTTGTATGGCTGAAATCGTATGGCATAGACATCGCATGTGATCCGCACAGCAATGCGGTGCACATCGCATGCGATGTCTGGAATTGCACGGGTGTGAACCTAGACTTATGGTACTGAAAACAAAAAGGTTTACATGGCTGTCTTCAAGTCATCAGCCCTAAAATGCCATTTTAGTATGTGAGCAAAAAAAATGTAAAAATGTCTCTAGCAGCAGCAGAAAGGAATAGAATGCCTGGCATCTTCTTCAAGGGGAGGAACACAATTGTCATCATTAATGATCAAAAGACCTGGCATAGGCGTGCGCACAGGGTGTGCCAGGTGTGCCTGGGCACACCCTAATCACACTATGCTGCACAGATTCCCCCTGCTGTTTGGCTGCAGAAGAAGGGATTGGGGAATCGCTGTTTTAAAAGTGAGATATCAAGGGTCTGATATCTCACAAAAGCCCCCCAATGGAGCTCCTAAAAAATTGTATATATAAAAATAATAATATATTATTAACCACTTCCTGCCCAGTCAATAGGAGATTGACATCCGGGAAGTGGTTGTGAAATCCTGACTGGACGTTCACAAACGTCCTGCAGGATTTCACGCCGCGTGCGCCCGTGGGGGCGCGCAGAGCGGCGATCGCTAATGAGGGGTGTCAGTCTGACACCCTGCATCTTCGATCTCGGTAACGAGTCTCCGGCGGAGGCTCGCTACCACGTGATCAGCCGTGTGCAATCACGGCTGATCACGATGTATACAGGAAGAGCCGTAGATGGCTCTTCCTCACTCGCCTCTGACAGACGCGAGTAGAGGAGAGCTGTTCGGCGGCTCTCCTGACAGGGGGGGGGGTTTGCGCTGATTGTTTATTAGCGCAGCCCCCCTCGGATGCCCACACTGGACCACCAGGGAATGCCCACACTGGCAGGGCAAAAAAAATAAAAAATCGGCAAAAAAAAAAAAAAATCAGGATTTTTATTTAAAGAAAACATACAAGTAAAAAAAAAGAAAGATGCCAGTCAGTGCCCACACATGGGCACTGACTGGCAACATAGATACATCAGTGCCACCCCTCAAAGTCCATCAGTGCCACCCCAGTGTCCTTCAGTGCCACCCCTCAGTGCCAATCCATGCCCAGTGCCCACCTATCAGTGCCCATCTGTGCCACCCATAAGTACCCATCAGTGCCACCCATAAGTGCCACACAGTGCCATTCTGTGCCGCCTATGAGTGCCCATCAGTGCTGCCTATCAGTGCCCATCAGTGCTGCCTATAAGTGCCCATCAGTGCCACCTATCAGTGCCCATTAGTGCCACCTATGAGTGCCCATTAGTGCCGCATACCAGCGCCGCCAATCAGTGCCCATCAGTGCCACCTCGTCGGTGCCCATCAGTACTACCTCATTGGTGTCCATCAGTGCCACCTCATCAGTGCCGCCATATAAGTGCCCGTAATTGAAAGAGAAATGTACTTATTTACAAAAAAGTTAACAAAAAAAAATAAAAATGTATTTTTTTTTCAAAATTTTCAGTCTTTATTAGTTGTTGCGCAAAAAATAAACACCGCAGAGGTGATCAAATACCACAAAAAGAAAGCTCTATTTGTGGGGAAAAAAGGACGCCAATTTTGTTTGGGTGCAGTGTAGCATGACCGCGCAATTGTCATTCAAAGTGCGACAGCGCTGAAAGCTGAAAATTGGCTTGGGCGGGCAGGTGCGTAAGTGCCTGGTATGGAAGTGGTTAAATACAATT
Organism: Rana kukunoris; assembly: GCA_029574335.1. Lineage (NCBI taxonomy): Eukaryota > Metazoa > Chordata > Amphibia > Anura > Ranidae > Rana > Rana kukunoris. The sequence continues at coordinate 37,876,976 of CM056059.1, read as the reverse complement.
GTAAAAAAATAGAAACATTAAAAAAGTTATGATTAAAAATAAATAATAATAATATATTTAAAATAAAATTGTAAAAAAAAAATTGAAAAATAAAAAAAAGTTATGGTAAAAAACTACTACTACTAATAATAATAATAACAACAACAATAATAATAATCTATTAATAAATAAAATTGTAAAAAGAAAAATTGAAAAAAAGTTATGGTAAAAAATAAATAATATTAATAATAATAAACTATTAAACAAAATTGTAAAAAAAAATTGAAAATTAAAAAAAAGTTATGATAAAAAATAAATAATATATATGTATTTAACCACTTCCTTACTGGGCATGTAAACCCCCTTCCTGACCAGGTGAAATTTCAGCTTGCGGCACTGCGTCGCTTTAACTGACAATTGCGCGGTCGTGCGACGTGGCTCCCAAACAAAATTGGCGTCCTTTTTTCCCCACAAATAGAGCTTTCTTTTGGTGGTATTTGGTCACCTCTGCGGTTTTTATTTTTTGCGCTATAAACAAAAAACGACGACAATTTTGAAAAAAAATACAATATTTTTTACTTGTTGCTATAAAAAAATAGCCCAATTAAAAAAAAAAAATTCAGTTTAGGGCGATACGTATTCTTCTACATATTTTTGGTAAAAAATAAAAAAAAATCGCAATAAGCGACTGGTTTGCGCAAAAGTTATAGCGCCTACAAAATAAGGGACAGAATTATTATTTTTTATTATTTATTTTTTTACTAGTAATGGCAGCGATCTGCGATTTTTATTGCGACTGCGACATCATGGCGGACACATCGGACACTTTTGACACATTTTTGGCGCCATTCACATTTATACAGCGACCAGTGCTATAAATATGCACTAATTACTCTATAAATGTGACTGGCAGGGAAGGGGTTAACACTAGGGGGTGAGGAAGGGGTTAATGTGTATCCTGCATTGTGTTCTAACTGTGGGGGGAGGGGGGGGTGACTGATCTGTGTCCCTATGTATAAGGAACACAGATCGGTATGCTCTCTCTATGACAGGACGCTGTCATTGTGTGAGCCGGCAATGAGAGATGATCTCATATGTTTACATATGAGATCATCTCTCATTGGCCCATCAGATCGCATCGCAAACGGCCACTCTGATTGGCCGTTCGCGGTAATCTGTGATTGGCTGTGTCCAAGGGACACAGCCAGTACACAAGTTCCCCGCTGCACGCTCTGGAGCGCGCGCTGGGAACGAGGAAAGGGGCTGCCGTGAAAACACGGCGGCCCAGAGAATTAGAGCCACCCTGCGGCCGCATATAGTCGTACGGCCGTAGGGAAGTGGTTAAGAAAATTGTAAAAAATAGAAAAATAGTAAAAAAAAGTTATGATAAAAAATAAAATAAAAATAAACTACTGACATCAATCTCTTCTCTGCTGACACCGTCCACTGCTCTACTGATATATATATATATATGATATACGTGTGTTTGAGCTTCGGGTGCACGCCCTAATGCCATGGTCTGCGCACACCTTTGAGACCTGGTGTTTGATTTCAGTGGCTGGGGAAAATGTTTGGCATTAGCAGTGAAGAAAGGAGGAAGAACATGTCCCGTGTCAGTGGGAAGAACAATATCCCCGGAGTCAGCTGTCACACCTAGTTGCCGCATTCAGTACTATAATCTTTCGCATAGCTTCTGGCAGAGAGGGGGCGCTCTGTTAAACTGGAGTACCCAGCGCGTCTACTCGTTTATCTTACAGGAAAGACAGCTAGTGAGCGGTCACGTGGTACAACTGAGGCACTGTCACGTGAGTGCGGCATGGTCACGTGAGATTTTCGGGATATCGCTGTAAGAAGATAAACAAATCGATGTGTTTGATTAGAATCATTTCCTCCAATGTCTTCCGAACACTTCGAGGCCATTCACGATTCTTTTAGGGTTCATTATGAACATTTGCAGAAGTTTCCCGAGAAGCTGAAGACTCTCCATGGAGGTAAATGTACATGTATTGGGAGCAATGTGTAAAGATGTCATTTCTAGGAAGTCATTGGTTCCTCTCTGTATTTGATACCATAATGACCGGGCTGATCGGATAGTTTCTGCTTACTGCTTCCTTGTATTTATACTGCTCACTATGTAGTGCCCTTTTATGCATCATCAGCAGGTGTCCTGTGGGTGAGACAGACCTGTGATTTTAGTTCACATGAGCTGCTGACCGCTTGGCATTCTTCCAGTGTGTTTTGCCTGCACTAGAATGCCAGTCACTGCTAGAATACGCGCCGTTGTTTTCTATGTGCCTGGTTCCTGCTGATACCGATACTCTTATTAAATCTCACTTTTTTTAAATCTCATGTGATAGTGGCACATGTGTCAGTAGTTCTTCTCCCTTTTTTTTTTTTTTTTTTTTTAACAATTCGTTTATTTTTTTTTAAATTTTTCTTTTTATTTATATATTGTTTTTGTTTGTTTTTTATTTTATTTTTATTTATTTTTTATCAGCCGTGTTGGGGGGCTTTCAGATATCCTGATATCCAGTGTTGTAACTAACGGTGTTAAAATAAACGCCGTTAGGTAACGACCAGATTACTCTTCCCCTCTCTGCAACGCCGCTCCCGTTACTGGGGCGGCGTTACCGCAATTACTTACCTGTGTCAGCAGCAGCCGTCGCCGTCCATTATCAAAAGCTGCGCCTCCTCCTCAGACTGTTCCGTGATAGGCAGAACACTGTTTACTGTTCAGCCTATCATGGATGCCTTCTCATCCTCAGCCTCGACCTCGGACGAGAGGACATCCGTGATAGGCGGAACACTGAACAGAGGCTCTGCTGGGAAAATTACTGTTCCGTCTATCACGGAACAGCCTGAGGAGGAGGCGCGGATTTTGAATACTGGATGGCCGCCGACGTCTGCAAACAGGAGAAGGTAGGAAGATCGTAGTCAAGGCATTTTACAGGCACAGTGAGGCATGTATGATGGCACAGTGCCTCACTGTGGCGTCATACGTGCCTCACTGTGGCGTCATACGTGCCTCACTGTGGCGTCATACGTGCCTCACTGTGGCGTCATACGTGCCTCACTGTGGCGTCATACGTGCCTCACTGTGGCGTCATACGTGCCTCACTGTGGCGTCATACGTGCCTCACTGTGGCGTCATACGTGCCTCACTGTGCCGTCATACGTGCCTCACTGTGCCGTCATACGTGCCTCTCTGTGCCTGCAACATGCCTCTCTGTGCCTGCAACATGCCTCTCTGTGCCTGCAACATGCCTCTCTGTGCATGCCTCTCTGTGCCTGCAACATGCCTCTCTGTGCCTGCAACATGCCTCTCTGTGCCTGCAACATGCCTCTCTGTGCCTGCAACATGCCTCTCTGTGCCTGCAACATGCCTCGCATGCCTCTCTGTGCCTGCAACATGCCTCGCATGCCTCTCTGTGCCTGCAACATGCCTCGCCATGCCTCTCTGTGCCTGCAACATGCCTCGCCATGCCTCTCTGTGCCTGCAACATGCCTCGCATGCCTCTCTGTGCCTGCAACATGCCTCTCTGTGCCTGCAACATGCCTCTCTGTGCCTGCAACATGCCTCGCATGCCTCTCTGTGCCTGCAACATGCCTCGCATGCCTCTCTGTGCCTGCAACATGCCTCGCATGCCTCTCTGTGCCTGCAACATGCCTCGCATGCCTCTCTGTGCCTGCAACATGCCTCGCATGCCTCTCTGTGCCTGTAACATGCCTCATGCCTCAAAAAAAAGTCAGTTACTTTGCTGAGTAACTAATTACTTTGCCAATGTAGTAACTGAGTCATTAACTCAATTACTTTTTCGGACAAGTAATTTGTAACTGTAACTAATTACTTTTTTAAAGGATGATGAGCAACACTGCTGATATCTCACCAAAGCCCCTACAACACGGCTGATAATAATAATAAAAAAAAGAATAAAAAAACAAACAAAAAAATATGTAAATAAAAATTAAAAAAAATAAACAAATTGTTAAAAAAAAAAAGTCAGAGGTCTGTTAAGACCCCTGGGTCTTAACAGACCTCTGACATCTCCCCTTTGAGACAGGGAAAGGGACTAAGGACACAGATTCCCCAGTCCCTTTCTCAGCTGCGCTGAAAATGAATGGAGAGAAGACAGCTGCTCCTCTCCATTCATAAACTGAAACATTGTAAACACAGTCAATTCCCAACAGTAAGGAGCCGGATTTACTGGCTGCTACCTCCGCTCTCCATCCTGACTAGAGATGACCTCCGGCGTGTTCGCACAATCCACGTGAAGAGCCCACCAGGAAGTCTGCACGATGCTGCGCTAATCACAGGCAGGGAGACATATTCCCGATGCTCGACTGCAGAGATCGGGAAATGTCTCCCTGCCTGTGGTTAGCGCAGCGCCGTGCAGACTTCCTGGTGGGCTGTGTACGTGGACTGTGCGAACATGCCAGAGCTCATCACTAATCCTTACAGATGGAGGGGGTGGAGGAGGAATACAGAGGGGGACACTGAAATCGCACCAAGTAGCTTAGGACTTTTTCTAAATCGTGCTGTGAACAGGGACCGTTGAAAGCATTGTGATTTCCATTGTCGTGCAATTCTGTTCAAGTCGCATCTGAAATCTCACTAGTGTAAAACAGACCTGTAGACTCTTTTGGCTGTGAAAATGGGTCAACATGCACACCCTGACCAGTCTGCAGCTACGCAGCCCTATACACAACAAACTGCGAGGCCCATTTCTCTTTTCAACACATCAACTTTATAGACAACATGTTTACTTTCTGCATAATACATCCTACTGACTTTCAGATGTCATTAAAACAACATACCGTATTTTCTGGCGTGCAAGACGACCTTTTAGCCTTAAAAATAGCCCCCAAAAATGGGGGGGGCGTCCTATACGCCAGTATGAAATGCCGCGGCTGGATGTGCGATAATACTGTATGGAGCTTTGGCTACATACAGTATACCGTGCTGAGCCAATCACGGCGAGCAATGTATTCTATTAATGAATACAAAGCCTGCTTGGCAGATGTTGTAACATCATTAGTCCGCGCCTCTGACTCTCAAAGCCAATCCGAGCAGGCTTTGTATTCATTAACCACTTCCCTACCGTAGGACGTCATATGCCGTCCTGTACTTCAGGGGGGGTTATCTGAATGATGGGTACAGTTACAGGCATCGTTCTTTTCAGGCGGCGATTCTGCGCACCATAAAAATGATTATATCGGCAGTTCCACAGCTTGATCGTTTTTATAGGCGGAGGGAGGGGATGTCCCCCTCCTCCTCCCACCACCATACGGTGCTTCTCCGGGGCTCTCCCATTCCATCGAAGGCCCAGAGAACTAGAATAGAGATTTCCAGTGACCAGATGGTCTCTATGACCGTCGGAGGCCCGGGCAGGACGTAATGACGTCACGCCCGGATACCCGGAAGTAAACAAAGCCGCAATCGTGGCTTTTTTGGGCAATGGAAAGCCAGTGGAGGGATTGGCAGAGAGGGGTGGCGGACACTGAACAGTTGGTAAGGTGGATAAGGCTGGCAGCGGCATTAATGATAGACTGAACAGCTAGATAGCTTGCAGAGAGGTAGGTCAATGGTGAGATAACAAGGGAGTGAATAAGTTGCTTATTGGTTCCAACAGTTACTCGATTCACACCTATGCATGTTGCTTTTGAGCATTTTTGCAGTGCTTTTTTGCCGTGCTTGCTGCGTTTTTTTTTCCGCGATTTGCATTTTTTTTTACATTTCCTTTAACAACCAGCTATAAACAGGTTAAAAAACAAACAAACAAAAAAACGCAAATCATGGTAAAAACGCGGTACTTACATTTTGGATGTGGGTCCATTGAATTCTATTACATGCAAAACGCTGCTTTTTGCAGGGAAAGTTTCCAAAAACGCAGAGGCCCAAAAAAGCATTGATGTGAACTTGTTCCATAGGAAACCATGTTAGAAAATGTCCCTGCATTTCTGCAAAATGCATGAAAAAATGCATTAGTGTGAAAGGAGCCTCGGAAAGGGGTGTGTTTTGAAGATGTTAGGGATATGAAGTCTGCAAGATTTGGTCAGCCATGGGATTTGGGGCTAAAAGAACAGGTCAGAGTCTAGGAATACGTCTAGCACCCTAGCATGAGAGAAGGGACGGATGGTTGTATTATTGATCTTGATGGAGAAGTCAGGGGAGGGGACAGGGGCCAGAGGAAAGATTGAGTTTGAGGAAGTAGTGTGACATCCATGCTAATATGTTGGCTTGGTTAGTAGAGTTGAGCGAACACCTGGATCATAAGTCTCATAAGTTTCAATTATTTTTGAAGAGTAATGCCCTGTACACACAATCGGTCTGATGGATTTTTCCATCGGTTAACCGATGAAGCTGACTGATGGTCAGCCGTGCCTACGCACCATCGGTTAAAAAAACGATCGTATCAGAACGCGGTGACATAAAACACGACATGGTGAAAAAAATGAAGTTCAATGCTTCCAAGCATGTGTCGACTTGATTCTGAGCATGGACATACCTACAAACAATCGTTTTTTTTTTTTTTTTTTTTCTTTTTTCTATCAGTCAGGTATCCATCGGTTAATTTTAAAAACAAGTTTCACATTTTTTAACCGATAGGGCCCACACACGATCGGTTTGACCGATCGTGTGTACGCGGCCTAAGGATACTGTTTTTTAGTGTCATCTTAACTCCTGTCCAAACAAAATTGGATATATTAAAATGCAATTGATTTGTATCTTTTAATATAACACTTGAATTTTTTTTCCCCTAGAGGAAAGAAAAAAGCTTCTTCAAGACTTTGATGAAAAACAATTGGAAGCAAATGAAATGGTAACTATCACAATGTGAATCCTGTTTACATCTTCATATTATAGATATGTAGAATCTTTCTTTGGTTGTGGACAGTCCATGTAACTTGCACCTGCTCATTGGCGAACAAGTTTACAGCATCCTTCTTCTGCTACTGTCAGCTCAGCTCATACGACTCCCGTGAGAGTTTGGTCTGAATGCAATGCAAATTTATCCATACTATCTATTTGGCTGAAATCGCATTGTACAGGGATCGAATGTGATTTGCATTGCAGTGTGGTGGGAATCGCATCCGATCTCAGACATCGCACCAGTGGGAACCAGCCCTAAAGGAGATGTATGGCCAACATTTGTTTGGCTGTAGTTCTCATATGGATCACAGGAGTGCAGTTCGTTCTGCACTCCTGTGACCCACTGTTGGCTGACGTGTCAGAGCCGGCCCAGGCTTGGGCAAGATCGCGGCAATGGAGTCAGGATCCACCCACGTGCCTGGACTGGCACCCGGCTCAGCCCAGCACTCCAGCTCCTATTCTAACCATCCTTAACCACTTAAGCCCCGGACCAATATGCTGCTAAATGCCCAGAGGTGTTTTTACAATTTGGCACTGCGTCGCTTTAACAGACAATTGCGCGGTCGTGCGACGTGGCTCCCAAACAAAATTTGCGTCCTTTTCTTCCCACAAATAGAGCTTTCTTTTGATGGTATTTGATTGCCTCTGCGATTTTTATTTTTTGCGCTATAAACAAAAATAGAGAGACATGTTTGAAAAAAAATCAATATTTTTTACTTTTTGTTATAAGAAAAATCGAATAAACTCAATTTTAGTCAAACATTTAGGCCAAAATGTATTCAGCCACATGTCTTTAGTAAAAACAATCGCAATAAAAAAAAAAATTAGCTACCTAGCGGCAACAGCAACACTAATACAGCGATCAGAAAAACGATCGCTTAGTGACGCTGGCAATAGGGGGTGAAAGGACGGTGATCAAGGGGTTAAACCTTTATTAGGGGGGGTACCCTGGACCTAACACTAACTGCCTGTCACACTAAGGCCGCGTACACACGGGGAGACATGTCCGCTGAAACATGTCCTACGGACCGTTTCCAGCGGACATGTCTCCTTGGGTTTTGGTCCAATGGCATTTACGCACCATCGGACGAAGATCCCCTCGGACTGAGGACGCGGTGACGTGGCGGTGACGTTGACGCTGCCACGTCACCACTCCAGGAAGTAAAATACTTCCACGCATGCGTCAAATCCATTCGACGCATACGGGAGATTTATGTCCGCTGGTTAGGTGTACTAACCTGTCCGACGGCATGCTTTGAAATTTGTCCGCTGGAAAAACCTGTCCACTAGGTCGTACACACGATCGGATATGTCCACTGAAACTGGTCGGCGTACGCGGCCTAACTGTCACATTGACACTAAATGCAGTGATCAGTAAATATATGATCACTGCAATCAGTGACATTGTGACAGGGGGCTGGGGGGGGTAATCGGAATGAGTTAAATGTGCCTATGTGTACTGGTGTCAGTGTAGTTTTGGTGCGACTTACTGTGAGTCTTCTCTCCTCTCGGCGGATTGAAAATACAACCGAGAGGAGAGCTAACATCATTTCCTCTGCCTGTGTTTACATTATACAGGCAGAGGAAGTGACACGGCGGAGGCTCAGGGGATTGTCTGGGAGCGATCACGAAGGGGGCGGACAGAAACGAACAGCCGCCCCCTCATCCCAGATCGCTCCCGGAGGTAAGCTGCCCGCCGCACGCAGAGGAGGGGGTCCCGATCGGACCCCCGACCCGCAAGAAGGCAGGGACGTACATGTACCCCCATCTGCCTGTACGTGCCATTTTGTGGACGTACATAGTCGTGCGGCGGGCTTTAAGCGGTTAATGGGAATCTATCATCTTCGTGTTTTTCTTTTTCTGCAAACTAAACTCCTTTTAATGCCTCCTGTGGTTACATGAGCTGGTATGGGTCAAGCGGAACGGGCGGTCAAGTTGGGTTTCTGAAAAATTGTGCTACAGGTCTCTTTCCCACTTTCAAAATATAGAGGACTTCACAATAGGATCCTGTGACTGAAGCAGTTTTATACATCACTGAAATTGAGCAAGGTATCATGTCTCCCTCTATACAAAGTCAAACTCAAACTGAGTCTGTGTGGAGCAGTGGTTCTCAACCTTGCTAGTGCCGTGACCACTTGATAACATTTTTCATGTTGTGGGGACCCCTAACAGTAAAATTATTTTCGTAGCCTGGGTTGTCAAGACAAGAAATCTCCTAACCCACAGACATTTAGCGATCCCTGAGTCCCTTCCACTCATACAGTATTAAAAGCCCTATGGTACACTCTTTTGTTTCTCTTTTCTTTCCCTTTTCTCTCTCTTTATCCTCATTTCTTGTTTTTGTCCCCCCCCATCCCTCTCTCTAGCTGTTTTTCTGGTTCTTTCTCTCTCTTTTTCTTTGTTCCTCTCCCTCTTTTCTTCTCCCTTCCATGTAGTCTATTTTTTATTCCTTCTTTTACTCCTTGGTGGGGGTGGGGGGAATGGGGTGAGTGGCAGTGCTGGCAGGAAGTTGAGATGAGTGGCAGTGCTGCTGGGGTGTGAGATCAGAGGCCGGTGCTCTTTATCAAGGTCATCTGCTGATCTGAGAACTGTAGTTGGGACTTTTAATGGCAACTCTAATCACAGGTAGTCTTACTCACTGTGTCTCCAGCTTCTCTGTTTCTCTAGCTTTGTGGTGTCTTGTAGCAGTGACACCTATGCCGAAATCAGGAGATGGGGTCTCATCCAGCCCCTCCCACTTCAGTCAGCAGGCCTCTAGTCTCTGCCCCCCATCCAATGCCGTGAACTGAATGGGCAGCTGCGAAAAGGCTGAGTGAGCGGCTGTGGGCTCCAGAGACATCCCTGCTGGGCTTCCACAAAAAGGCTGGGAGAGGGCTTCAGGAACAGCCTATGATTCGATGAACCCTTGCAAACTGCCATTCAACCCCCGAGAGGGATCCGACCCACAGGTTGAGAACCACTGGTGTAGAGGGTGGGCAAATCTTAAGGGACTGAAGCTGCATCAAGTGATGAAGCTGTCTATACCTCCGAGTGTCTAGCAGAAAGCACTCTTTTAGCGATTGCAGGAAAAGAAGACCTTGCTCCTGAATAAATCTACTGCATCTTACCTCCCTATCAGTCTCCCAAGTTCTAAAAAAGGATAAACATTCTCCTGGCTCAAACCAATGAAATCCTCCTTGGGGGGCCAGGGGGAGAAATTTGTGGTGAAAAAAGTCCCTGTCTATTAATGTCATCCCACAGATGTAGAGCATGGAGGGAGGTGGGGGAGGCAGACTCAGAGAGCCCTCTATGCTGTCGAGAAAGCCATGGAGACAAGTTACATCCTGCCAGAAATTTCTCCAAAAGGACCTAAATTGTAATTTTAATATGATGATGCCAATCTAAAATTCTCTGCAATGCTACGGATTCATAATATCTGCGTATGGTCAGGAATATCCAGGCCACCTAACTATTTGGGGCGCAGCAGAATGCATAGAGCCAAATGCGCCTGTTGATCGTTCCAGATGAACTGTGTGAAAATGTTGTTGAGGCTCAAAGAAGGACCGGGGCAACAAAATGGGTACCATTTGAAAGTAAAATAGGATCCTGGGCAAGATAGTCATTTTTAGGATATTTACACGGCCTATCCACAAAAAATAGGTTTTGTTCCGTTAGACAAGTCCTTCCGTATGGTGTTGAGAAATGGGGTGTAATTACAGGCCTATAGATTAGAACAATCTTCAGGGAGATATACGCCCAAATATTTCAGAAGACTGGCACCATAAGAAGGAGAATGAAGTTTGCAACTGTGTACGCATTCCAGATGGGACATTGAGCACTAGAATATCTAATTTTTTGTAGTTAATCTGGAAGTTAGAGAGCTGGTGGAACTCTTCAGCTCAGCCATAATGTTAGGCAAGGATACTAGAGGGTTGTTTGTGTTCAACAGAGCCTATGCGGAATCACCTGGATGTTGGGATTTTGTCTAATTCGAGAACGCAGGGTTTCTTAAAGTGGGTGCAAAGATAAGGATCAAGGGACAGCCCTGACTTGTTCAATTCCTAATAGGGAATGGCCGTGAGAGGGTTCCATCAATCTTTATTTGAGCCCCAGGGGAATCGTACAGAGCTGCGATCCACAGAAGCACGTTGGGGCCCAGTCCCAGGCGATTAACAATGTGAAGGAAAGTCCAATTCACCCTGTCAAATGCCTTCTCGGCATCAGTGAAAAGCGACATATGGGGTGGATGCCTAGCCTGTGACCGGGCCCCGTGGATATTTTGTATCACCTTGTTAGAATTTTCCCTGGCTTCCCTCCATACGATGAAACTTGTCTGCTCAGGGTGGACAACCTCCAGCAAGACAGGATTCAAGCTGTTTGCCAGGATTTTGATGTTAGTATTCAAGAGTAAAATTGGGCGATAACTACTGGGTAAGGTATGATCTTTACCTTCCTTGGGGAGAACTGTGACATAAGCCAACAGTGATTCCCGTGGTTAGGGTGTTGAAGTAGGGAAACATGGGGGAGGAAAGGAGTGTAAGGAATTTTGCATGGTACACGTTTGTGCAGCTGTTTGGACCTGGGTTTTTCCCCTTAAGAAGCTCTTTAACCACAGCCGCCGATTCACCATAGCAGGGATGGACTGGCCATTGGGACTACAGGGAGTTTACCGGTGGGCTGATGGCTCAGTGGGCTGGCTTCAGTGACAGCGGACTACCGCCCCCCTTCTGCTCCTCTGTCTCTCCCTCCCCGCAGCGCTCACCTGTTGTCCGGCCACCATGGGAAAGACCTGTTAAAGTGGGCCAGTCTGGATGAAGTCCAGGGCCACATTTCTGTCCCAGTCCAGCCCTGCACCATAGTAATAGGAACACCCAGTCTACTGGCTTCCTTGGTTGGGGGCCTTGGAAATCTTGCCTCCTCCAGATATTGGAGAATATGCAATGTCTTCCGGACTGTATAAGCCTGGGGGGAATGTGTCCGGCAAGTTGTAAAGCTGTGTATAGTAGTCACAAAATGCTTCTGCTATTTCAGAGTGGTGTTGGACTTGGGTGCCCAAAGCTGTCTGAATCTTGTGTACATGCATGGCAGCCTGCTGACCATGAGGACTCCGGCCAGCGGTCTCCCACACTTGTTTCCAAATTCATAGAATTTGTGTGAAACATGTCATAGGCACGCTTGGAAACGTGCTTCTAAAAACACTGGAGAGCTCAGAGCGAAGGGATTGAAGCATAGCCAGAGCCTCAGGGGTCGGCTTATGCTTGTGACTACTCTTTGCCTGATGGAGCTTGGATAAAAGAAGTTGGAGCTTGTTAGTGCATTCCCGTTTCAAACGAGCGCTCTGGGGGGATACGTTTTCCACCAACGAGTGCTTTGTGACCCTTCCAAATGGGGAGGGTGGTCCCACCTCTCCCGGCATATTCTCATCAAAATAGTGTGAAATGGTGTCTGAGACCTTTTGAAACTTTACAGCAACATCTAGTACATTTTCGTTTTAGCGCCATGTCCATTTCCTAGCTTCAGGGGAGAATGGCGCCAGGGAAATAGGCGCATGGTCGGAAAGCATAAGGGAGCCTATTGTCTCACCCAAGAGTGATTCCAAAAAATATTAATTAAAAGTACATAAATGCACTTTTAAGAAAAATTTCATGGGTTAAAAAGTCATCTTATACTCCTGAAAAATACGGTATACTGATTCACACTATGAGGCTTCTCCCTATTTCTTATTTGTTGCCATTCTGAGTGCCGGATGTCAGACATCGCATGTGATTTGCACTACACTGCTGTGGAGATCACATGCAATATCTGTGTGATGCAAATTCAGATTGTATGGATGAATTTGCATCCCATTCGGATCAAAATCGTGCAGGACCAGAATTGGGTCAAGTGAAAACCTATGCGATTCCTGTCCGAATTTACAGCTGGCGTTGCGATTTGCGAACCGATCTGGAGGTGTCAAGTCCTGGCAAGTTGTTTGCGATGCGGGACCCGGCACTGGAATCACGCTGGTTGCCACATGTGTGAACCGGCAGAGTGATTTTCATAAGGAGACATGATTTTTGTGAAAATATTTTGTGGAAGTTCAACATGGGCTGTTTTTGAGATCCATTTGTTCTGGTAAGAGACCATCTGACTACATTTAGGAGCACTTTTACTTCACTGGAGCACCTGTGGAGTGATTTCATGGTGTGCAGCACTGGACACTTTGAAATTGGCAACTCTTCCATGGATTTATTTAATCATGAATTATATGTGTATTTTGTGTCTACACTTTTTGCACTAGCACTTTCATTTGTGTTTGTATAAGACTTTGTATTTGTTGATTTATTACAGGTGTGTGTCATTTATATTTAAAGAGACAGAAGACAATTTTTACTCTAGCACTTTATTGCTTTTTGTTAGGTCATCACCTATGTTTCCTTGTTTATTATAGGAATATGATATACTGTACACAATTGATTTACATGTACATGTATTGTAGTGGTGCAAAGGATCGTCATTGATCCGTGATCCGAAATGAAAGATATTGATCCAAACCGCACACACGTGATCAGCGGATTGATTTTTTTTTAAAAAAGTTGTGTGCATGTTCAGGAAGGAACGGAAGAGCTTGAACGCCCTGTCAAATGTAATGATGAAGGAAAGAGGTTAGTAAATAAAACTGACGGCGTTTGGTCACTGTGGCACAAGAAAGCCATGCGACGGTGGAAACGCATCAAGCATGGCCACGCATTTGAAGCGACATCACCCGGTGTTTCACCGACAGGAGTGAAAACGAACGCGAAAACGAAAGATGCTCAACAACCGCAGAATTTGAGCAGCCCCTTGTTGCACAATCGGACCAGGCTAAAGCCATCACAAACGCTATCGGTGTGCTTATATGTGCAGACATGAGGCCATATTCGGTTGTGCAAAACGAGGGCTTTAAACACATGCTGAAATAGCTTGAGCCACGTTACGACACTTTTTTTTTTGTTTTTTGCTGATCTGAAAAATGATCCGATCTGTGACTCTGATCCGAGAAACGATCCAAACCGTAAGTTTTTTTTGATCGTTGCACCCCTAATGTATAGTGCAATTAAATTTTTTTTTGCATCGGCACTTTATCGCTTTCCATATGACATTTGCTTTGTCAAATTTTTTTTTTTATTAATTTCGATTTCTAGGAACCGCGCACCCCCCCCATCTTTTTTTTGCACCATTGCATAAACTCACCAAATTTTTGACAACATTTGGACAGCATAGATAGACTCCTGGGGTACATGATCTAGGATTCATCTTGCCAAGTATAGTGTTTTGTTTTATTTTTGTACATCCCATTGTGTAATGGTTCCCTCTCTCCCCTTCCCTCCCCTGCTACTTCCATTACCCCTTCCCTTCTCCCCTTTCTCTTCTCCCTGTCCTCTTATTATTCTCTTCTATCCTGGAACTATACCAATAGCACCCCTTGATTTTGCTATATGTGTTACCTACTGGCGATTGCATACCTTTTTGCTTTTTTGCCTTTTTCAACCATGTGTACTGATGTCATAGTTTCTAACCCAACACACTGTACTGATTATGGCAGGGTTTGACAAATTTGCTTGGAATCTAGGAGCCAGCTAAAAAAGCTAGGAGCCAGAAAACGCACCCCGTCCCGACGAGTTTGCGCGCAGAAGCGAACATATACGTGAGCAGCGCCCGCATATGTAAACGGTGTTCAAACCATTCTAGCCCTAGACCTCCTCTGTAACTCAAAACATGCAACCTGTAGATTTTTTTAAACGTCGCCTATAAAGATTTTAAAGGGTAAAAAGCGGACGCAATTTTTGAAGTGTGGCATGTTGGGTATGAATTTACTCTGCGTAACATTATCTTTCTTAATATCAAAAAAAATGGGAATAACTTTACTGTTGTCTTATTTTTTAATTAAAAAAAGTGTAATTTTTTTCCCAAAAAGGTGTGCTTGTAAGACCGCTGCGCAAATACGGCGTGACAGAAAGTATTGCAACGATCGCCATTTTATTCTCGAGGGTGTTAGGATAAAAAATATATATAATGTTTGGGGGTTAAAATTAGAGGGAGGAAGGTGGCAGTGAAGATAGTGAAAAATGACATTAGAATTGCTGCTTAACTCAGGGTTTGACAAATTTGGTTGGAATCTAGGAGCCAGCTAAAAAAGTTAGGAGCCAGAAAACGCACCCTGCCCCGACGAGCTCGCACACAGAAGCGAACACATACGTGAGCAGCGCCCGCATATGTAAACGGTTTTCAAACCACACATGTGAGGTATCGCCGCGACTGGTAGAGCGAGAGCAGTAATTCTAGCCCTAGACCTCCTCTGTAACTCAAAACATGCAACCTGTAGATTTTTTTTTAAACGTCGCCTATGAAGATTTTAAAGGGTAAAAGTTTGTCGGCATTCCACGAGTGGACGCAATTGTGAAGTGTGACATGTTGGGTATAAATTTACTCGCCGTAACATTATCTTTCTTAATATTAAGAAATTAAATGAATGAAAATAGTGAAATATTACATTAGAATTGCTGCTTAACTTGTTATGCTTAACTTGTAATATCAACGGCCACCACCAGATGGCGCCCGCTCACATCTGGTGGTAATAACTTGTAATACTAATGGCTGACCACCAGATGGTGCCAGCTCACAAAAAAAAAAAAAAAAATTTTTTGTGAGCTGGCACCATCTGGTGGTGAGCCGTTGGTATTACAAGTTATTACCACCAGATGTGAGCTGGCGCCATCTGGTGGTGGCCGTTGGTATTACATGGTATTACAAGTTAAGCATTAAGCATAGAATTGCTGTTTAACTTGTAATGCTTAACTTGTAATACCAACGGCCACCACCAGATGGCGCCAGCTCACATCTGGTGGTAATAACTTGTAATACCAACAGCTCACCACCAGATGGTGCCAGCTCACAAAATTTTATTTTTATTTTTTTGCCCACCTTCAAAGCCAAGTCGCCAGGACACCATTTTTAGTCGCCATGGCGACCTGGCGCCCGGGATTTGTCGAGCCCTGGCTTAACTTGTAATACCAACGGCAACCACCAGATGGCGCCAGCTCACCTTCCAAGCCAAGTCGCCAGGGCACTATTTCTAGTCGCCATGGCGACCGGGATTTGTCGAGCCCTGGATTATGGTATTTTGTTGTACATTGCTGTTCTGATTTGTGCCAGCTGCACCTGTTGTATTTTTTCCAACTCGATAAACCATATTTCTGAAAAAAACTTTTCAAACTAGTCACTAAAACCGCATTCCACCAGTCCAAGACTCGCCGGTGGAACGGGAATGTGGCAGGGGGTCCCCCTTCCACCACATGTAAAAGCAATCCAGCGGCTACTTGGCTGCTCAGATTGCTTTTACATTATCCAGCATCGCCAGCTGAAAAAAAAAGATACCAGGGGCATGACTGCAGCTGCAATTATTAATCTGGCAGATCTACTTAAACCAGTGGTCATATGGAAACGTTCATCTGGGGCCAGTCTTTAAGGTGTGAAACATTAAATAAACAAAAGCACAAAATACAGCTGGGACACCTACTAGGAAGGCCTAAACTTGGGCTTTATTCTAGATTGATCTCATTTTACTAATGGTGTGTGGCAAGCAGTTGCTTCTACCAGAGCAACTACAACTCTAAAAATAGCTTTGAAAACCTATGTAGAAGTTTTTTTACTGAGGTCCTGTTTACATCTAAACAACAGAATTGTGCGATTCTGCTAGAAATTCTAGATCGCACTAAAATCATGACAAAACGTGTTTGGGGTGCCATTCATTCTTAATGGCACCCCCAAATATCAGCAGACATGCGCTTTAGTGCATGACAAATGCGCAGTAAGAAAATGCAAGATGTCATGTCCAAAAAAGTGCGAGAGCTTTCTTAAATTGCCCTATGCGGGAAGGCGCTAAGATTGTGCAAAAAAAGCAAGCGGGTATGCACGTTGGACAAAGTGGGAATGGGGCCTTGGAGATTAAGGACTTTGTGTAAATTTAAAGTGGATCTCCACCCTAAAGTGAAGATCCGCTGATCGGAACCCTCCCCCCCTCCGGTGTCACAATTGACACCTTTCAGGGGGGAGGGGGGTGCAGATACCTGTCTAAAGACAGGTATCTGCAACCACTTCCGGCCCGCAGTCTCGGGCAAAAGACTTTTTTTTGGCGACATCCCGTCGCCCCCCCGTTGTGTGCTGGGAACTCTCAGCTCCCAGCACACAGCGGGAGCCAATCGCCGGGCGCAGCGCGACTCGCGTATGCGCCGTAGGGAACCGGGCAGTGAAGCCGCAGCGCTTCACTTCCTGGTTCCCTCGCCGTGGATGGAGGGGGGAGCAGCGATCGCTCGTCCTCTGCTGCGGACGCCGCTGGACTCCAGGACAGGTAAGTGTCCTAATATTAAAAGTCAGCAGCTGCAGTATTTGTTGCTGCTGGCTTTTAATATTTTTTTTCTAGTGGGCCATCCGCTTTAAGTGCATAAAAGCCCAGTGAAGTCCATTTAATTCTACATATGTAGGTCAACAAAAATCTGTAGATGACTCTTATTCAGAGCCCTGCATATGTTTTAATAATCTTGATTTACAATTTGTTTTTTTATAGCTTGTACAAATGGAAAAGGAATTAAAATGTGCTCCACCATCTTTTCAAAATGAGATGATAAGCAAGCTGCGTGTGTATAGACGAGTCCTTGTTAAATTTCAGACAGACACAAGAGACATCTATAGAGGTACTGGACCGCCTCATGAGAACATCAGGAAAGGATTTGCACGTGTGGAAGATGATCAAAATGTAAGTTATTTTCATATTGTATGCATCACATCTTTTGCTGCTTTGTTTTTTTGTACCACATACTGTATATTACTAATATAACACCTACATCGTCTCTTTACCCTGTTTGGTGTTGCTCTGGGGGGCACATGCGCGCCATGATGTGAATGATGTCATAGAACGTCCAGTCAGAACGGCAAAGTCCCCACCGGGCTGCCAATCTGCTATAGGCCAGGCGGCGATTTTGCCGTTCTGACTGGATGCATATAATGTTCCTCAAATCACATTGCTCATGCCCCCCCCCCCCAGTCCAACACCAATCAGGGTAAAAAGACAATGACATTGGCCACAGCTGATCACATGGTAAAGAGCCTATCACATGTCGGTTATCAGCATTTCCTTTTCTCAGCACTGTCAGCACTTTCCAGTTACAGGGGACATTTAGGCCCCTATTACATGGGGCAGTGGAGGTGCGGTGGCGGTATAGCAGCGCGATTTTTAGCGCCGCTATACCGCCGTATTTACCGCGTTATTCGGCCGCTAGCGGTGCGGTATTAACCCCCGATAGCGGCCGTAAAAGGGGTAAATACCGCCCACAATGCGCCTCTGCAGAGGCGCACTGCGGGTGGTATTACCGCAGTTTCCCATTGATTTCAATGGGAAGGAATGGTATAGGAGCGGTAAACACCAAAGATGCGGATAGCAGGACTTTTGGAGCGGTCCTACTAGTGCACTGCTTTAGTGTGAAAGCCTTCGGGCTTTCACATTGAAGACTACAGGGGCACAATTTTTTCAGGCGGTATAGCGGCGCTATTTTTATCGCTGTACCGCCTGAAAAACGCCCCAGTGTGAAAGGGACCTTACACTGATAATCAGGCTACTCATAACCGGCTTTTCAATTTACAGGTGACATTTACTATTTACTTTACTATACTATTACTATTTATTATTACTATTAATTATTAATGCAGCCTCATCAGCTAAAAATTGGCCCTTACTTATATCTATTGATTTAGCCATAGGTGATACACAGAGTTGAAACAAATCCTATTATTATATAGGTTGTGCCTGTTATCTGCAACCCTCTCTCTACATCTGTTCAAAGTCCAGAATTTCTACAGCTTGTATGAACTTCCAGAATGCAGGAGGTGGGGAGCTCAAGTTTCACTCTGCAGAGCTCAGTGAGGAGAGCTCTGAGAGCTGATTGGAGGAAAGGGATACACCCCTTCGCACAGCACAGAGCTAATGCTGTCAATCACAGGCTGTGTGTTGGAGCTCTAGCCATCACCTTTTTTCTCTTGGCGTAAGGGAAACTTTTCAGAAATTACTCAATCTGATAGCAGAGGAACAAGACCGCAGACAGAAATTAAACTTGGTGCTCTGGATTGAGGCAAGTATACACCACAGAGGGATATGCTTTGAGTTTTGCAAGCATTTTTGGCTGAGGCCATACACAGCCATATCCGCATCTGACGCATGGGGTTGGTTTACCCCACATATAATATGTGAATTTAGCTGCTCACATATGGTTCCATCTCAAAATGATTATGATAATATAGGATTTATACTGCGCCGAATACGCCCCCTTAGGAGCGCGTAAAATTTGAAAATTTAAAAATGTTTTACATGCAAGTCAGATTATAGACAATGGACCCTCATATGGGATTTTTTTAAGACAAAGACACAGATGGGTTTAAAAATTAAAACACTATTTTTATTAACATATATTCATGTACAAAAGACGTAGATACATCATAAATCTTGTGCGGGGTTTAACATAATGGTGTGGATGTGCAAACAGGGATACCCATTTTCAACTGTCAAAGATGTATAGGACATTTTTGAAATTTTAAATAATTTTTCAGGTGGCTATAGTGTGAGACTTTTCTATAGATGCCAAAAAGTTAGACAAAAAAGAATACATACAATCGCAGGAAGGGAAACCATCATGTCCATAGGAATTCCCACATATCCATACATATTCACAACCCACATCGGGATACATGCATATTGAAAATGGGGTAGTAGTTTTTTTTTTTCTCTCTCCCCTTGTGCTTGTACCTTCCCCACCGCTACCTGTGTCTTCCTTGTGACATTAAACCATAAATTCATATAATAAACAAATAGCATAAAAAGTCTCTTTCATAGATGTTCTAGAAGAGTACGCTGCAACACCCTGTGACAAGTCTTCAATAGACACTGTGAATTGGAGATCTGACAGGTTCATTTCTGTACAGTGTGCAGAGACGGACTAGTCATCCACTGGCTCAGCTGGGATCAACAAAGTGATCCCCGCTGAGCAAGCGGATGTCTAAAAACAGATCTGCCCGTCTGAAAAGGGCCCCATCGGGAACTACCCTCATTTAGGGCCCAGCAGATAGTCTGAGACTGAAAGAGGGAAAAAGGCCACAGAAAACGGCCTGTATAGTCCTGATGAACAGTCCCTGCAATGGAGGGATAAAAATAGAGCTCAACAATATCACTATGGAAATAAAACTGGAAAGTATTTGCTAGAATATTAAAACAACAATAACCCCTGACCTCTAATGACCTATGATCCTAAAGAAATAGCTAAAACATTCCATGCATACTACTCTTAAGTTTTATACAATATATTAAGACAACAAGAAAAGGAAGAAAGGGAAGAAAATGTTGAAGAAATATGGCAGTATATCAAGAAAACAGCATTACCCACTTTCTAAAAAGAAACATAAAAAGAAACAATAGAATATTTGGAAAGGTAAATCTCACTAGAAGAGATACAATAAGCCATATCTGCACTGGTCCTGTGCAACAGCCCAGGCCCAGATGGATATACGCAGAGATTCTATAAAACATTCCAAGATATAATTACACCTAGCTTAAAGACATATAATGCCATTTCGGCATTTCAAACGTTTACACCACAAAGTATGGAAGCACGTATTACATTAATTCCCAAACCAGAAAAAGATCATACATTATGTAGTTATTGCCGTCCAATTTCCCTTTACTAATATAGATATACGATTATATTCTAAAATTATTGTCAACAGATTAACACCTATTTTGCCTAAACATATAAACTTAGATAAACAGGATTTACTAAAGGTAAAGAGGAGAGATAACATAATAAAAACTTGTATATTGATGGCGTATGCCCAAAGAGCCGCCATCCCAGCATGTCTTCTGTCAATAGATGCTGAGAAAGCATTTTATAGGATGGGATGGCGGTTTTTGGAAGAAACTCTAATTCAGGATGAGGATGGGACCTAGGGTGTTGAGTAGGATCATGGCGTTTATACCTGAGTCCTAGAGCAAAAGTAACAACAAATGAAATGTATTCCGAATACATAGAGATCGCAAACGGTACTCGACAGGGATGTCTCTTATCTCCACTATTATATGTAGTGGTGATGGAATATCTCACTGCAGCTATACGGGAGAATAAGAACATCCAGGGGATTAATATTAAAGGAAAAGAATATAAAATGTCAGTATATGCAGATCTGTTGATGTATATTACTTACCCAATTATATCAGAACCAAACTTAAAGCGGAGTTCCACCCAAAATTGGAACTTCCGCTCAACCCACTCCCCTCCCCCTTACATGCCACATTTGGCATGTAATTTTTTTTTGGGGGGGGGAGTGGGGGCTTCAGGAGGAGTGGGACTTCCTGTCCCACTTCCTGCTTCCGCCGAGGGGCTGGTTAGGCGATTAAGCTTAATCGCCTACACCAGCCCCTCCCTGTAGGCGATCGCATGGGACACTGACAGGTCCAATGTGATCGCCTGTCCAATCAGCGGCGGGCCGCGCCGCTCGCGCATGCGCAGTGCCGCTTGCGCATGCGCAGTGGGTGCCCGGCCGTGAAGCCGAAGGCTGTCATGGTCGGGTGCCCACACTTAGGATGAAGACACCGGCCGGGCAGGGGGGGAGACGAGCGGACCCCCCGGCCGTCGCGTCGCTGGAACGGAGCAGGTGAGTGTGTGTTTATTAAAAGCCAGCAGCTACACTTTTTTTTTTTTATTTCATAAAGATTTTATTTGAAAAAAAAAAGTTTGTACAGGCATCTTCCACAACATCAACAGGCATTAAATCAGAACAAATCGACAAAGAGGCTTCAATTGCATGTAGAACATAGGTACATATAGTGCACTCCTAGAGAGTCTAGTCAGGACTTACAGTAAATAGCATGAACCGCAGCAATATATATCACAAAGGGGTTAGATACCTGCTCAGTAATAAGGTTTGTGTGAGTCTAAACTAGCTCCCTACTTTTCGTCCCGATTTGGTGGACCACTGGATCCACTATATCCATTTTAATTCCATCAACCTTATCGCTTCCCTCCCTGAGAAGATCCAACCCCTTACGGGGCTTGTAGGAGCCTCCCCTAAGGTAGATCCGTCCCCTCATTTAACCTTATTCTTGAGGTCTCCTATACTCCCACAAAAAGGAGGACATGGAATGCAGGATCAGTAAAAAGGAAAGAAAAAGGGAGAGAAAGAAGAAGAAAAAAAAAAAAAAAAGAAAACCTGGGGAGGGGGGGAGTCATTGCCAGGAATTCTCAGTGCCCGTATTCAGGAGAGGGGGTGGGAGGACCACCAACTACCCTACCCGGCTCTTACACTGGAATATCAGAGCAGGTCAAAGATACTATCGACTTATCCCTGGACTGTGCAACAAGGTTGTGTTTAGTCAACATACTGCGTCAACTCACGGTAAGTCGTAGAATCCCGAAACTTAAGCCAATCTTCCCAGATATATGTAAATCTGGGGACTCTATCTTGTGCGCTGTATATCAGCTCCTCTATCGCTGCAATGTGATTAATCCGTGTCACCCATTCTTTGATAGGTGGTGGCACCACGGCTCTCCAGTGGACAGGTATGCAGAGCCTGGCTGCGTTAATCATATGCAACGCCACTGATCCACTGTACCGCTTCTTGGGTATTTCTGAAAGATGGAGGAGGTATTGTTCTGGTGAGAATTCCAGGGGTAGTGAGGATACCTCAGTCGTCACTTTATGGACCTCCCTCCAGTAAGGTTGGATAATCGGGCACTCCCACCAGATGTGGAGGAAGGAGCCTGTGGTCTGTCCACATCTCCAGCACTGGTCTGACACTGACGGGAAGAACTTGTGGACAAGATCAGGAGTCCTATACCAACGGGTCCTAATCTTGTACCCATTCTCCTGGGTGTTTACATTAAGCGAACCTTTATGTGTGTACCAGTGAACCCGTTCCCAGCTCTTTGCATCAATCTGTCTGCCCAGTTTGTTTTCCCAGAAGGTCTGCTCCTTCTGCATGATCGCAGAGGGTTTTGTGAACATGGACGCATACAATACTGAGATCATATGTCTCTGGGGATCCGTACTCATGCATAAAGATTCAAAAGCCGTGATCTGCCTCATAAAGTCTTCTCTGACCTTTGGGTTGTCTAAGAAATGCTGTATCTGAAGGTAGGGCATCAAAGGGAAGTCTCCGGTCCGAGACATCGAGGACAATTCTCTTATGGAGCAGAATCTACCCCTAGAGAAGAAGTGTTTGGCCAACATTTCTGAGTGGGGCCATACGTCCATCAGGTAAGTCCTTTCCATTCCCGGTTGAAAGTCGGGGTTCCCTTTAAGGGGAGTGATGCCACATTCCGTCGCCGAGATTGAGTGTGCTCCACAGGCCCTTACAAAGGCCGTCAGGGTTGCCCCCACCAAAGGGTGGGATTGAACTCCAGGCGCCCAATGCTTCCTGGAAAACCAAGGCATCTTACCCAGATCTGACCCAGTGACCATGTTCTCCAAAGGTACCCAGCTTTTGTGGCGGGCGTGCACTTTCCAGTCCACAACTCTTGTCAAGTGTGTGGCCCAATAGTATCTCTGCACATCCGGGAGGCCAATACCCCCATCCAGTTTCGGGAGTACCAATTTCGACCAGCTGATTCTCGGTCGTTTAGACCCCCACAGAAACTTACTCCCTATCCTCTTGTATGTCGCAAAGAAGGAGGGCGGCAGAGAGATCGGCAGTGTTTGCATTTTGTACAATATTCGGGGGAGGACCGACATCTTTAAGATAGAGGCTCGACCGAACCATGAGATCGTGGGAACATCCCACTTAAGCAGATCTTGTTGTACAGCCTTCAACTCGCTCAGGAAATTCTTGTCGTAGAGATCCGCTAAATTGGTCGGTAGCTTAATGCCCAGATAGGTAATGTCATCTGACTTCCACCGGAAGGGAAAGTTCTCCTGACACAGACTGACCATCGAAGGAGGTAGCGACACGTTCAGGGCGAAAGATTTAGAATAATTAATTTTTAGATGGGAAATCATCCGGAATTGTTCAAGCGTACGCATTAGGTTGGGCAAGGAAATCAATGGGGACGAGAGAAAGAGCAATACATCATCAGCAAAAGCCGCTATCTTATATTCTTTCTGGTGGACTTTAATACCCGTTATATCCGGGTGTGTCCGTATGCACCGTAGCAGGGGTTCCAACGTTAGAATATACAAGATGGGGGAAAGAGGACATCCCTGCCTGGTGCCATTATGGATGGGGAAGACCTCCGACAAGTGACCATTGACCCTGACCCTGGCCCTCGGTCTCCTGTATAGTGCTTCAATATAGGCTTTCATCTTGACCCCTAGACCCAAGGCGTCCAGGACCGAGTACATGTAATCCCAGGCCACTCGGTCGAAGGCCTTCTCCGCGTCCATGGATAAGAAAAAGCCTTCAAGCTTGGAGGACGTGAGCCAGTGATGCAGGTTGAGGGCTTTGATCGTATTGTCCCTGGCTTCCCTGCCAGGGACAAAGCCCACCTGATCTAGTCCCACCCAAGCCGGGACATGATACACTAAACGGGTTGCTAGGATTTTTGAGAAAATCTTGACGTCTACATTCAAGAGCGAGATTGGTCTATAATTCGCTACGTCAGAGGGGTCTTTACCTTCTTTGGGTATAACTGAGATATATGCTTCTAACAGGGTAGTAGACGTACAAAGAGTTGTTGAAAGAGAATTGAAGGCTCTGAGAAAGCCCGGCGCTAAGAGTTCTGAAAAGCACTTGTAATATTGTGCCGGAAGGCCATCCGGCCCTGGGCATTTGTTAGGTTTCATAGTTTTTAAAGCAGCAACCCATTCCTCTAAGGACAGTGCTGAGTCCAGGGCTTGTCTATCATCCGCAGAGAGGGCTTTCGGGCAGTATTTACGCAAAAAGTCCTCCATCAAAGTAGCCCTCTCAGCTGTCGAGCCCGAACAGTCCTCGTTCGCCTTAATATTGTACAGTTTGCTATAAAATTCTTGGAACTGATGCGCAATGTCTTCATTCTTGGTATGAGTCCCCCCCTGTCTATCTCGCACATGATGAACAGTAGAGGCGAGAGTCTTCCTCTGCGTGAATGCAGCCAACAGTCTGCCTGGCTTATTACCTTGCTCATAGAACAATTTCTGCGATAACATAAATTGCTTGCGGGCCTTTTTGTACAATTCCTCACGCAAGAGAATTCTCGTGTCTGCGAGTTCCGTCGCAACTGACAGGGCCAACGAGCTTTTGTGTTGGGCTTCCAACTTAGCAATCTTGTCAGACAGTGTCCGAATACGAGCCACGCGCTCTTTTTTTTTTCTAGCCGCTATAGATAAGAGGTGTCCCCGCAACACACATTTGTGTGCCTCCCATTGGGTCATGGGTGAGACATCTGCAGTATCGTTCAGGGTAAAGTATTCCCTGATAGCTTGCTTAAGAGCTACAACATCCGGGAGGTCAGTAAGGAGGGAGGCATCCAACCTCCAAATCTTCGTGGACGTTACCTTCTGTGGAAATCTGAGTGTCACAGTCACTGGATGATGATCCGACAAGACCATGTTTTCAATGGTAGCTTCAGAGAGATATGATAGATCTTTTTGAGAAATGAAAATGTAGTCCAGCCTCGAATAACGCTGGCACGGGGCCGAGAAAAAGGTATAATCCCTGCCCTGGGGGTGCAGGGTGCGCCACGTGTCGTGTAGGGTAAGGGAGGCTAACCCTATCTTGGCCTGTCGCAGGGCCGAGAATGGGAGAGAAGAGGTCCCCGTGGACGTATCCAGTGTTGGGTCTAAGGCCATATTCATGTCCCCACCCAATATCAAGAGGCCCGATTTAAAGGACGTGAGCTTCAGCAGTATATCCCTTAAGAAGGGTACCTGCTTGGTGTTAGGGCAGTAAATGTTAGCCAGTGTCATTGGCCTGTCCTTCCAGGTCCCCTTGAGAAAGATAAATCTCCCTTCCGAGTCGATCAACTGGTCCGTGAGGGAGAAAGCGAATGATTTAGCCAGCAGGATCGCCACCCCCTTCGTCTTAGAGTCAGCACATGTTGCGTGAAAAGCTTCTGGAAATCTCGTATTAGTAAGGCGTTGGATAGCGCTAGATTTGAAGTGAGTTTCTTGGAAAAAGATAACTTGGGCTCTTTGTCTGTGAGCTTCCAATAAGAAACTCGAACGTTTCTCCGGGATGTTGAGGCCCTGAGCATTAACCGAGAAAATTTTTAGCGATAGAGGAGCTGACGACTGCATTACAGAGGCCATGATGGCGTACAATATGGTAAACCGCACACCGCTTCCAGTTACAGCCGGGGAGAGCAGTTGGCGGCACGAGCTGTGGTGAAAAAGAAGAAAGAAAAAAAAAAAAAAAAGGGGGGGGGGGATGTGAAAAGCGAACCGTCGAGAGAGACGAGAAGTACGTACGTATCTGTACCTATGCTCTGGATAACCTGTCAACTGATCAGGAAGCCTACCTTGGTCAGGAGGGGCCCTTAAAAAGAGAAAAAAAAAAAAAAAAGGGGGGCGCCCCAGGAAAAATACCGGAGGTAGTCTAAGTCCTGCCTAGCTACCTAAGGAGAGTAGTGGAGGTCCTCAGTCGGAAACTTCACTACTGCGCCGGAAGGTTCAAGAGTGGAACCTGCCTCTCCCGTGGTGGGGAAAATAACCTGTACCGAAAGTCCTCTCTTCCATCCAGACTCCCCATGCTTATAATTAACCAACTCAAATAGAAAATCCTCACATATGACTAGAGTGGGGATGCCCTGCAGGAGCTCACCTAACAAAATGAGGTAAACACCTCCATGGCCTCCCCCTCCCACATACCCCCCCCACGGATGAGCCAGGAGGAGACAAGCAACCACCCCCCCAGCCCGCATGACTCCCACAGTTTATAGCACTGGGAGCCATAGTATGGCTCGTAGAGCCCCAAGGTGCGACCCCCAGTCTTGAACAGGACCTCTCCATGTGAATATCTTTTGCCCCTGGGCCCATGAGGCTTAATCGTGGAGCAAAAATATACAAATGAAAGAAGTAGGGAGGAGGATCCCAGACGTACAAAGAGGTGCTCTCAACCATCATTATATGAAACCCCAACAAGGCTAAACGGTGGGCCACGTTATAACACAGTTTAACAAAAGGAAGAAAAACAAAAAGATGAAGAGAAAAAAAAAAAAAAAAAACGCAAACAATAACATTAACAGTGGATCTTAAGTAAATAGTTCAAGCCCCCCTATCCCAACAACCACCCAATGGAAACACAGGACAAATTGGGGTCTTCCAGTAGAAATGCACACTCAGATTATAAGACCAGGGAGAAAAATGTTCCCCATTCCCATTCTATCCCAATACGGACAACTGCCCTGACAACTAACCATAGGCCTTTCTAGTCTGCTGATGTGTCTCCCCGGTTCCCTAGTCCGATCCCAATCAATGACTGTGGAGCGGGCCCCGGGGACCATTAAAGACCCACAACAATCATGTCAACGAAGTGAACACAGGGTGAGCATGGAGCGAACATGAAATGAACATGGCGTAAATGATCACAAACAGAACCCCCCTGCCTCTCCCCCATCCCCCAGTACTCCAGATCAGGTGACCCCCACTTCTAGCAATTAAGCGGTCTCCATATATATTAGGAAAGGAGGGGTGGGGCAGCGAATTGAAGGAACAGGGGTAAAGGCAGGCCTAGGGGTTCAGGGGAAAGGCAGGCCTAGGGGTTCAGGGGAAAGGAAGGTAAGGGAGGGTACGGAGGGCAAGGGGAGGGAGGGAAACCCTGTAATGGGTAGAAGGAGTAGGGGGAATACGGTACAGGAGACCAAAACCAGGGGATATCAAGATCGAGGCAACAGTTGACCAGGTACCTTTTGCATTTGACAAACAGCTTACACACAAAAAAAAAAAAAAAAAAAATGTCAAGAAACAATGCATCATATCTCAATAGGTGCATGAGTATTCCATGATATCAAATCGACCAGATCTGTAAGTGCAAAATTGCATGCATGAACCCTAGAGCCACTCAGTTATATTTTAAAACATTAACCCTCCAGAGGCCCAGCACCCTTGTACCAGAGATAAACAGGGACCCTACAAAACAGGATATATGATTTGGGAGGCAAGCCTGCCCCCCTATCAAGAGGGGCCAGTGTGTCAGGTAGTGTAGGCCCAGTTCAATGCATTGACAATCTGCTGTCCAAGTCTATACTCACGAACCCCAAGCCTGGGGTGTGCCTGTCTGGCGAGCGGCAGAAGAACAATCCCTTGCATGCAGCGAAATGTCCCGGTTCCACTATGCAAGATAGGCCAGCGACAGACATCATAAGGTACCCGGCAAGGGCCAAGTTAAGATGGTTGTACCAACAACAATGAAGGAGTCCTTGAGTGGGGGCAGCCAGGGGGATTGACTAATTAAGGGGTGCGACAGCTTACCGACCATGTTCAGTGTCCTCAGTGTTCCGTCCGTCGTCGGACAGACGACGGCGATGCCCGTGGACTTTCCTCCGTTTCCATGTCCCCTCGCCTAGCGGGCGGCGAAGCATCTGAGGTCCTGCGACGTCTTTGTCGATTTCTCTGGGACCGCGGGGTGTCATCAGGGCGAGTGGAGATCCAGGGCTCCGGTGGAAAGAAGACGCCATACCAGTCAGGGACATCGACGACAGGGATGCCCAGCGTGTCGCAGAATGGTTGCAGATCCGCGGGTGTCTTTAGGTAGGCTGTACGGTTGCCAGCGGTTGCTTGGAGACAAAACGGGAACTTCCATTTGTACAGGATATGTCTATCACTCAAGACTTGCAAGAGAGGCCGCAGATCTCTCCTATGCTGCAGGGTAATGGCGGATAAATCCTGAAATAGTTGAATGCGTGCTCCCTCATGTTCTAAATTGGCTTGATTTCGTGCCAGCCGCAGAATTTCTTCTTTTTGAACGAAATTCACCAGGCAACATACAGTGTCTCTGGGTGGATCTGTGTCCCTGCCCCTGGGCCGGAGCGCTCTGTGGCATCTCTCCATCTCCACCGGAGCATCCGGTGGCCTGCCCAGGAGTGTATTGAAAATAGCCCAAACAGCCTGTTGCAATTGTTGGGGTCCCTCCACTGTCTCTGGGATCCCCCTGACACGTACATTCCTCCTGCGACCCCTGTTGTCTAAATCTTCCATAAATCTATGCATGTCAATAAGATGGTGTGCATGAGAAGTGGAGGCTTTCTGCACTTGTTGGATGGCTACGCCATGTGTTATGGCTACTGACTCCACGTGTTCAATCCGTGTGGCAATCACCCTGATCTCTCCCTTTAGCTCCGCAATAGCGGAAAACATGGCCGTTTTAATGTCCAGGGCCACTTGTTGCAGGTCAGCCATGCAAAGAGGAGGCGGTATGCGACCCATCTCGTTACCTTGCGGGGCTCCCAGCGCGACGACAGATGCGGCCGACGGCGAATCCATACTAGAGGCCGGGGCTTGAGATGCGGCCTGTGAGTCCGTGGGCTGGGTGCGAAACATCGCCGGGATGGTCTTCCCCATCTGCGTGGAGGGATCCATCTGCGACCGGGTGGCAGCCTGACCCCTCCCGGTCATCCCGCGAGTAAAATGCGAGGATAAGTGCTAATGGAAAGCAAGTTAGGGAGTCTGGATGACGGAGCTCTCCTACTCAGCAGCCATTCCGTTCCAGTGCCAGGCCACGCCCCCCAGCAGCTACACTTTTTGTAGCTGCTGACTTTTAATAAACACTAAATTTGGCTGGAACACCCCTTTAATACTGGAACTCAAACGTTTTGGAAGATTATGCAATTTTAAAGTGAACTATGACAAATTAGAAATGTTAAATATCATTAAACAGAAAAGCTACAGACACTTCTTCAAAAAGATTTTTCTTTCAAATGGCAAAAAGAGGCAATCAAGTATTTGGGGATATATATCCCAACTAATTTTAATAAGCTACAATAAGTGAATTATTATACCTCAATAATAAGGGAAACTACAAAATTGTTTAAAAAATATGATAAAATAATTCACTCATGGATGGTTAGATGTAACGTAGTGAAAATGGATATACTACCAAAACCACTATATATATATATTCCAAGCCATACCTTTTTTAATTCCTTCCAAAAAAAATTATGCAATTGCGAAAAGCTATGGGAAATTTTATCTGGGCACAAAAAACTCCACGAATAAAAAGAGCAACTTTGATTAGAACAAAACAAATGGAGGCCTTGTGCTTCCTGACTTCTCCTAAATATTTACAAGCTGCATCACTGGATAATAGATTGGGATCTTAATGCAGAAAATAAGCGATGGGTCAATATAGAAGAAAATGTCATAGAAATACAACTTAAAACCCCAGTTCCGACCCGAGAAAAAGGATTAATTACTTTTCTTTCAGACACTCTTAATATATGGGATACAATAATAAAAAAAGGGGGGTTATTTACGATGGTTGGCCCAATGACTCCATTGTTCTCTAATCTGAATTCCCTATAGCAGAAAGGGCTAAAAAAATGTTACCTATAACCTCAGGATCAATAAAATCAGATAACCTTCACCATATGATAACAGCGGCCAGAACAATAATAGCCCATAGATGGAAGAAGACAGAAACCCCAACAATAATGGAAATGTGAAATGAACGAAATAAGGGAAGAAGGATTTTATAAAAAAAATTGAATGCCAAAAATGTGGCAGCAATGGGATGAATTTCGGTCATCAGCAAATTTATAGCATCTACAGGGAGTGCAGAATTATTAGGCAAATGTGTATTTTGACCACATCATCCTCTTTATGCATGTTGTCTTACTCCAAGCTGTATAGGCTCGAAAGCCTACTACCAATTAAGCATATTAGGTGATGTGCATCTCTGTAATGAGAAGGGGTGTGGTCTAATGACATCAACACCCTATATCAGGTGTGCATAATTATTAGGCAACTTCCTTTCCTTTGGCAAAATGGGTCAAAAGAAGGACTTGACAGGCTCAGAAAAGTCAAAAATAGTGAGATATCTTGCAGAGGGATGCAGCACTCTTTAAAATTGCAAAGCTTCTGAAGCGTGATCATCGAACAATCAAGCGTTTCAATCAAAATAGTCAACAGGGTCGCAAGAAGCGTGTGGAAAAACCAAGGTGCAAAATAACTGCCCATGAACTGAGAAAAGTCAAGCGTGCAGCTGCCAAGATGCCACTTGCCACCAGTTTGGCCATATTTCAGAGCTGCAACATCACTGGAGTGCCCAAAAGCACAAGGTGTGCAATACTTAGAGACATGGCCAAGGTAAGAAAGGCTGAAAGACGACCACCACTGAACAAGACACAAAAGCTGAAACGTCAAGACTGGGCCAAGAAATATCTCAAGACTGATTTTTCTAAGGTTTTATGGACTGATGAAATGAGAGTGAGTCTTGATGGGCCAGATGGATGGGCCCGTGGCTGGATTGGTAAAGGGCAGAGAGCTCCAGTCCGACTCAGACGCCAGCAAGGTGGAGGTGGAGTACTGGTTTGGGCTGGTATCATCAAAGATGAGCTTGTGGGGCCTTTTCGGGTTGAGGATGGAGTCAAGCTCAACTCCCAGTCCTACTGCCAGTTTCTGGAAGACACCTTCTTCAAGCAGTGGTACAGGAAGAAGTCTGCATCCTTCAAGAAAAACATGATTTTCATGCAGGACAATGCTCCAGCACACGTGTACAAGTACTCCACAGCGTGGCTGGCAAGAAAGGGTATAAAAGAAGAAAAACTAATGACATGGCCTCCTTGTTCACCTGATCTAAACCCCATTGAGAACCTGTGGTCCATCATCAAATGTGAGATTTACAAGGAGGGAAAACAGTACACCTCTCTGAACAGTGTCTTCGAGGCTGTGGTTGCTGCTGCACGCAATGTTGATGGTGAACAGATCAAAACACTGACAGAATCCATGGATGGCAGGCTTCTGAGTGTCCTTGCAAAGAAAGGTGGCTATATTGGTCACTGATTTGTTTTTGTTTTGTTTTTGAATGTCAGAAATGTATATTTGTGAATGTTGAGATGTTATATTGGTTTCACTGGTAAAAATAAATAATTGAAATGGGTATATATTTGTTTTTTGTTAAGTTGCCTAATAATTATGCACAGTAATAGTCACCTGCACACACAGACATCCCCCTAAAATAGCTAAAACTAAAAACAAACTAAAAACTACTTCCAAAAATATTCAGCTTTGATATTAATGAGTTTTTTGGGTTTATTGAGAACATGGTTGTTGTTCAATAATAAAATGAATCCTCAAAAATACAACTTGCCTAATAATTCTGCACTCCCTGTATAGAGGGGAACATTTTCAGTTAAATAATTCCTTTTTTTTGTTTCGATATTGAGGAAATTGTTTTTGTTTTGTGTAATATGTTTATAAAACCAATAAAAATATATATTGAAAACAGTTAGACAAAAAAGGAAAAAAAACAAACACACACACATATATATATATATATATATATATATATATATATATATATATATATATATATATATATATATATATATATATATATATATATATATATAGGAAAAAACTGTGCTAGGGCAAAATCGTGGGTGCGCGATATACGCCGATACCCGTTTCCCACGCCGGGTTTGAATTACTGCAGCGGCATATACCGAGCGCAGTACACTCGTGTATAGTCGGGCAGGCTCGGCTTCTCTCGCAGTCACGTCCTGGATGTACAGGACGTGACCGCGAGAGGAGCTGAGCCTGCCCGACTATAATTGCCCGCAGTAATTAAAATTCAGCGCGGGAAGCGGGGATCGAGCGGGGAGGACACCGCAGAAGGACGCCGGACCCAACGAGGAGGACACCACCGAAGCCGCAGACGGACGCTGGACCTGAGGAGGCCACTGATGGACTCCGTGTACTAAAATCTTTTTTTATTTTTTTTTACAGGAATGCGGGTCCATTTTAGGGGTGCGTGCTATACGCCGGAGCGCGCAATACCCCGATAAATACGGTACATAATAATAAAAAAGCTGCACTAATATAAAATCAAATGTGTTAACCAGTGACATAAACAACTGAATAATAATGTAATTACTAAATGCAAGTTGATAAACACACCAAAGGAAATTAAGTGAAAAATTGCCAAAAAGATCATATACTGAAACCCTATATGACAGGTCCTCAATAAACCATAGTATTAAGTGACATTAAACCATATATTGATATAATAAACAAATGACATACAAAGTCTCTTTCATGGATGTTCAAGAAGAGTACGCTGCAACACCCTGTGACAAGTCTTCAATAGACACTGTGAATTGGAGATCTGACAGGTTCGTTTCTGTACAGTGTGCAGAGATGGACTAGTCATCCACCGGCTCAGCTGGGATCAACGGAGCGATCCCTGCTGAGCAATCGGATGTCTAAAAACGAATCCGTCCGTGTGAAAGGGCCCCAATGGGAACTACCCTCATTCAGGGCCCAGCAGATAGTCTGAGACTAAAGCAGGGAAAACGGCCACAGAAAACGGCCTGTATAGTCCTGACACTGAATGGCTTAAAATGTGTCTGAAAAACAGGTAATGTATCATATAGCTTGGCTTAAATGGTACATTTACACCATACAAAACCAAATTGTATCTATGGATTATCAACGCAGGTGTGGTCCCATGGCATCGGCTGAACTAGAGCTCGGCAAAGGTGTGCCGGGTGGGAGAGGGTGGTTGGGCAGAGAATGTGACACCGCCTGGTGGAGGATCAAAGGAGCACGCAAAAACACAGAAATTATCAGTGTTCAACAATGAAAGGAATAAAGCGCACAATGTTTTGCAGTGATCGTGCTAGAGTTTAACCACTTGCATACTGGGCACCTACACCCCCTCCTGCCCAGGTAAAATTTCAGCTTCCGGCACTGCGTCGCTTTAACTGACAATTGCGTGGTCGTGCGACGTGGCTCCCAAACAAAATGTACGTCCTTTTTTCCCCACAAGTAGAGCTTTCTTTTGGTGGTATTTGATCGCCTGTGCGGTTTTTATTTTTTGCACTATTAACAAAAAAGTGAGACAATTTTGAAGAAAAATACAATATTTTTTACTTGTTGCTATAATAAATATCCCAATTAAAAAAAAAAAAAAAAAACTTTTTTTCTCAATTTAGGGCGATACTTATTCTTCTACATATTTTTGGTAAAAAAAAAAAAATCGCAATAAGCGACTGGTTTGCACAAAAGTTATAGCGCTTACAAAATAGGGGAGAGAATTATTATTATTTTTTTTTTTTTTACTAGAAATGGCGGCGATCTGCGACGTTATGGCGGACACATCAGACACTTTTGACAAATTTTTGGCGCCATTCACATTCATACTGCAATCAGTGCTATAAATATGCACTAATTACAGTATAAATGTGACTGGCATTGAAGGGGTTAACACTAGTGGGTGAGGAAGGGGTTAAATGTGTATCCTAGGTGTGTTCTAACTGTGGGGGGGGTGACTGGGGGGGGTGACCGATCTGTGTCCCTATGTAGGAAGGAACACAGATCGGGCTCCTCCTCTCCAGAGACAGGACGCTGTCTCTGTGTAAAACGGCAATGAGAGATGATCTATGAGAGATCATCTCTCATTCGCCCACAGATCGCATCGCAAACGGCCACTCTGATTGGCCGTTCGCCGCGATCTGTGATTGGCCGTGTCCAAGGGACACGGACAACACAGGGCTTCCCCGCAGCGCGCTCTACAGCGCGCGCTGGGAACGCCTGAATGACATGACGTCAAATGACGGCATGTTGGATATTCAGGCCCGCTCTGTTGCCGTCATCCGACGGTAGCGCGGGCCTGAAGTGGTTAAATAACATTGGGTACATTGTATATAGATAACCAAATGGATTATTGGTAAACTTTAATGAAGAAAATTAAAAATACAATATTATCCCTTGCATCACAAGCACTACCGTATTAATAACATCAAAAGAGTAATGGATAGAGTTAGAAAATACTTTTATTTTATGTGGGGCCATCTACACTATCATAGCAGTCCATATAGATAAAAAATTGGGGGTACTAATCTAATTCTGGGCCCCCTGATACAAAACCCTCTAGGAAGGGTTTGTATGATATTGATTTATTGAGTCCTGGTGCATATGTTGCATTGAGCCTAAATATTCATCTTTGTTCACGTTGTAGTAAGATTTTGTTCCAATCCTCCCCACGCATCCCGGGGTGCACTCGATTTTTAAGATTAAGAAAGCAATTTTGGGGAATACGTCCCCATGTACAGTGATAACATATCTTCCCAAGGGGAGATTTGGATTACACCATTGCATACTCGGTATGTGATAGTATGCTCGCTGCCAGAACGAGGTATACCACCCCCTTTGTTTTTCAATTAGCAAAATGTTGCTGTACAGATTTCTCCCCATTTGGTAGTATGATGATGATTGAAATATCCTGGTACTTACAGTAATTGCAACCACCACATTTAAAGGTCCCTAGTCTCTTACAGGGATCACTATTGGCTCCACCTTTTTATTTATTGAAACCAATTTATCTTTCAGAGACCTAGTTTGTCTGAATGTGAATGCTGGACACTTAGGTACTAAGGGGCCAGCTATGGGATCCATGGTTGGCACGTGCCAGTTCTTCTGAACAATGCGTTTAATAGTTGGATGTTGGCTAGAAAAACGGTTATTAATGCATAGAGGGTTGCTTTTTGCTTGTAGGGCAGGTGGTTTATACAGCAAGTCATGATGTTTCCTAATGATGGCTCTCTTGTAGCCTTTTTCAGACACATACAGGTGTAACCACGAGAGAGGAGTTTCTTTCATTTTTTTCTGCTTCCTTTTTAAAGGTATCATCATTATGCAGTTTCATCGAATTCTAAGGTATTGACTGAACAGTATTGATCTGATAAGGGGCTGGGGGTGGAAACTACTGGTGTGTAAGATGCAATTGCCTGCCGTGGGTTTCCTGTAAAGGCTGCTGGATAGTAAGCCATCTGGGCCTTTATGGATTTGAACATCAAGAAAGGTAATTGTGTGTGCGCATCATGTAACATAGTAATACTAAGATTGAAGGTACTGTTGATGTGTTGGATGAAGGTTTGTAGGAGGTCACTAGGGCCATCCCACACCATAAACATATCAATGTATCAAAACCAGAGCACTGCATGCTCCAATAAAGAAGCTAGGTCCTCTGATGTATTGATCATGCGCTCTCATTACCCCAGGTACGCAAAAAATGCCCGGTCATTAAGCAGGCAAATCTCCCGGGGCTGAATTGGTTAAAGTATGTCCATGGGATTGGTATATTATTTGAAATTTATACAGTATTTTAGGTAATATTATCATTTTTACCAAGTTTACTTGCCAGATCCAGAAAATTGGTCTAGTTGATACACTTTCATTCAGAAGTGATATATAATTAATTTGATAAACATGTTCCTGATATCTGAAGCTGGTGTTTCCGGCATAGATGTGTTGTGAGCCGTAGTCTGTGTTTTCCCCATAATTTGATTCAAGGTCTATCAGCATATACGCAGAATGTCCTGAGGAAGGATTATAATTTGTTTATGGGGGGAGTGGACTTCAATGATCATATTATCCAACCTTACCCTTGCCACTTGGTATAAAAAGTCTAAATGTATCTTTTACATTTTTCCACATACAATACTTATGTAATATACTGCACATCCACTGGGAAACCCATATCCTTCCTTGGCTATCAGGAGGAAATCATCACTGCCCTTATCTCCCCCCAAACGGCCAACAAGGAAACAATTGATCAGATGTGATGAGCAGACTCCACGAATGCCACTTTCCCAAGAGAATTCCTCCCAGAGAAACAGGCCAAAGAGGCAAGTAGGGTGTGCTCCAGAGGAGTAGTTAGAAGAGACATCTTATTATTGTCCCCAGTGTCTTTCCCAACCAGGCCTCTGCGTAGGTGACTGTTTTCATGGTTACCATACTTCTTTACATTTATTAGTGAAGTATGGTAAACGTAATTACTGTTATCCTGTTAGCCGTCCATGCCTTTGCCTGCCATCTTAACTGTACATACCTCTGCCTTCTCTGAAACTGGCCCTGGACTGTTTATTGACCACATTTGCCTGTTGTTTGGACTGATATTTTACCCTGCTACTGTAGTAGGGGTGTTTGTGATAACACAGGGGTCTTGCGTTAGGTGAGCGGCTCCAGAATAGGTTTTCTGGATGAAGAAAACTAATTTTGTTTTCTCATTCCCAGACTAGGGTCTGGAGACCGGAGGCTTCAAAGAGATTTGGGTGAGAGAAGCCTTCTTCCTCTGTCCCCATTCTTTCCTGGCTGAGGCCTTTTGCCTGATACTTCTGCCTGCTGCCGACTTTCTTCCATCATGAACTGACCACACCTCTGCCTGCCACCTGTACTATCGACCATGTTCCTGCCTACTACCAGGGCCAATATTTTGGCACTGTTGACAATCTCTCTGCCTGCTGTCTGTACTGACCGTGGACTGTATATGGACAGTATCCCTGCCTGCTGCCTGTACTGACTATGGATAATATTCCTGCCTGCTACCTGGACAATTGAATAGTTAGTCAGGAAATTAGATGTTTAATTTATGTTCCTAGGGTGCCTGGAGGTGCTACTTGGGTGTTGGGCCCTCTGTATTTGGCCAGGCTGTGTAAAAGTCTCACATGTGGTATTGCCATACTCAGGAGTAGCAGAATGTATTTTGGGGTGTAAGCTTTGCTATGCACATGCTATGTGTTAGAAATACCTTTTTATAAAAGGACAACTTTTGTGTATGTTCCAAAATGTTGAAAAAATTACATGTTCAAAAGACTCATTATGCCTCATAGAATATACATTGTGGTGTTTGCTTTCCAAAATTTGGTCATTTTGTGGGTGTTTGCATTGTCCTGGTGCTCCAGGGCCTTCAAAAGTGTAATAGTCAGAAAATAAGATGTTTAATTAATGCTCCTAGAATGCCTGTAGGAGCTACTAGGATTTTGGGCCTCTGTATGTGGCCAGGCTGTGTAAAATCTTAATTTTGCAAAGAATTGTGGGAAAAAAACGACTTAAACAAAATTCACCATGTCTTGCTAAATAGCTTGGGATGTCTACTTTCCAAAAAGGGGTCATTAGTACTTTCCTGGTTTGTTAGTGTCTCAAGAAATAGGCTGTCAGTACATCGGGTGTGATCCATTTTCCATGATTAGCACCATAGCTTGTAGGCTACCTATAAGCTACTCTACACAGACTAAATAATATACACTTATTTGGGTTATTTTTTTACCAATGCAATGTAGCAGTATGAATTTTGGCAAAAATGTATGAAGAAAAATTACTAATTTGCATTTTGTAACCGAAACAAAGAAAAATGTTTGGTGTGTGTGGTGTGTTTTTTTTTAATTTTTTTTTAATTTTCAGTCTTTTTTCGTTTTATAGCGCAAAGAGAAAAAACCCAGTGGTGGTTAAATACCACCAAAAGAAAGCTCTGTGTTTAAAAACAGGGTAAAACATGTCATATGGGTATAATGTTGCATGACCTGAGTAATTGTCATTCAATTTTGCTTAAATGTGCATCCTCACAGGGTGACACTGTGGATGCTTCGGTATACATGTGCCAACGTCCCGATTATATTTACTAATTTAAACTAGAAACTTGGACTTTAAACGGCACACCGGTAATGAGTATAAAAATCTATAGATATTTATTTGTAGAAAAATATATAAAAAAAATATACATTCATAAATTAATATAAAAATCGTCAAACTATGGCCCCAACAGGTACTAAAGTCACACTTCAACAACGTTGTAAAAGTATAGGTATATTCAAATTATGAGGACTACATAACCAACAAACAATAGTTTGGGGTGTGTAGCCTTGAACAGGGGTCCAATATGCAGGATTTTTATTCTTGCTCTGCATGTTTCGTGTATCAGAATGCTTCCTCAGGAGCATGGGGCTGCTGTATCACACACGAGAGTCTCCTCACAGGACCCGTTTTTACGCCAATTCGTCAGACTTTAAGAGCCTTGTCGTGTTTACCTTTTTCGGCAAACTTTTGGACAGATAATTCTTCTGCCTAGCCCATGCACTAGATTTATACTAGTGTGGTACCTGTGGCGTTTAAGGTTAGAGATACCTGGAAGGAATCCCATTCCTTTCTTCTGCTTACCAGCAGACTATGTCTGGTTGAATATTTGGCTGTCTTACTATGATTACAAAAAACCCTACTGGCTATCTGGGTTAGATATATATTGCCAGTGTGTTGGTATCCAGGCTCGTGTTCACTATTTAATACGACCTGCCTACCACCATGCTCCTGAGGAAGCATTCCGATACGCAAAACATGTAGAGCAAGAATAAAAATCCTGCATATTGGACCCCTGTTCAAGGCTACACTCCTCATATATATCACTATTGTTTGGTTACGTATTCCTCATAATTTGAGTGTACCCATACTAATACAATGTTGTGGACGTGTGACTTTAGTACCTGTTGGGGCCATAGTTTCACGATTATTATATTGTTGTTTATGAACCACTTGCCAGGGGGCAAGTGGTTAATAAAGCAGATAACAGATTAAAATTAAATAGCAATGTGTTATGTATACTTCTAGTAAAATAGCTGAATCTATGTGTATGTTTGTTTCCTGTAATCCAGAAGTAGGCAACCTTTCGGAGATTGAGATCATGGATCCCTTGTGCCTCGTCGTCGCTTTTAACCAAAAAATAAAGCCCCCCTAAAAAAACAGTGTGCCACAGTAGTCTCTACTGCCCAGCTTCCAATGATCCCAACAGTGGCTTCTTCTGCCCCCTTTCACATTATCTCCCCTAGTGATATACTATTCACCCCCCCCCCCCACTGCATTGTTCTCTGTCTCCCCCACACAGTAGTGTCTTCTGCCCCCCACACACACACACTTGGTAGTGTCCTCTAACCCCCAAAAACAAACACGCTTGTGTCCTCTGCCCCCCACATACATGTTTGTGTCCTCTGCACCCCCCCCTTTTAACAGTAGTGTCCTATGCCCCCCAAAGCAGTATGCTCTGTCCCCATCTACCCATAGCAGTGTCCTCTGAACCCCCCCCCCCCCCCCCCCCAGTAGTGTCCACTGCATAACACTTTCCTCTGCATCACACCCCAATCACCTGCTGGTTAACTTGCAAAGTTAAAATGTTACTAAAATGTTACTAAACTCGCAAAAATCAGTCTGTATATGTAGTATATATGTATAAGCATGCTTAATATACTTACTGTGGAATCTAAGAGGTTAATCCTCTGCATTGTGTAAAAAGGCTGCTTGATCTTGTATGCACAGATCCTCCCCTCCCTGCACTCTCCAAATAAGATGGAGCCTTTGGAGTGAAGCTTCTTTTTTTTTTTTCTTGGGAGATTGCATGTGATCAGCACAGGGCCAATGAGCACTGTCCAGACCGAGGGTCAGGAGCCCTGCAGCCTCATAGGACAGCTCAGTGCAATATAAACAATGCTACAAGTTTCACCAGGAACTGATAGAAATCACAAAACTGCTATATACAGCTGTTGAGAAAATGTATTTATCAGTTTATATTTACTAAAATAATTGCATTTCCATGTTTTGTGTTCTGTAGGAGGCCAGATACAGTTAATGCAGATTCTGGGTTTAGTAGCACTTTAACTAAAGCAGCTGCTGTTCTCATCCTCCTGAGTGAGTGAGTGAAAAACTTGTAGAGCGCAACACCTTCGAACTGAATCGCCTCTGGACGCTGTTTCCATTCCATTGGTAGGAAAATCCCCTTGACCTCAGAAGAGATGGGTTTTAATCTTTCTCCTATAGGCCAAGTGGTCCGACTCCAAACGGATAGTAGTTGGTAGCGCATTCCACAGCCGTGGTCCCTGGACTGCAAATCTTCGATCTCCTTTGGACTTGTATCTGGCTTTGGGTATTTGGAGAATGGTTTTGATTTGTGGATCGCAGAATGCGATTTGGGTTATGGGCTTTTAATTTTTTGCATAGATATTGGGGGGCGTTTCCTTGAATACACTTATGTGATAGGCAGAGTGCCTTAAAAGTGATTCTATCTTTTACTGGCAACCAATGAAGAGATCTCAGCGAAGGTGAGATTGATTCCCATGTTTTTTTGCCAGTCACTAATCGAGCGGCCGTATTTTGAACGACTTGCAAACGAGTGATTTGCTAATTGGGGAGTCCTAGATAGAGGGCATTTGCGTAGTCAAGTCTGGAATTGATGATTGTTCACACTACGACTGCAATGTCCTCTTTTGGGATAAAGGGGGTGAGTCGGCGCAGCAGATAATGGGATCCACTGACTACAGACCCTATTTGTGCATCCATTGTCATGTAGGAGTTGAAAATGACTCCGCGACTTTTGACTTTGGTGCTAGGGGTGGTGGTTTTACCCAGAATGGGCGGGGGTGTCCACGTTGACGCAGGGGGACTTTTGCGGTTGGCGTGAAACAGGAGAAGTTCTGTTTTTGAACCATTGAGTTTTAGATAACTGGATGTCATCCAGCTATCTATTAGAGAGAGGGTTCCCTCTAGTCCAAGAGAATGATGCTTTTTGTTGCAGATGCGGAAATACAGTTAAGTGTCGTCTGCATAGGAGTGGTAAAGTAGCTTCTGGTTCTTGATGATTTCAAAGAGAGGGCGAAGATAGATATTGAACAATACAGATGACAAGGGAGATCCCTGAGGGACTCCGCAAGATACAGTACGTTTTTTAGAAGTGAAAGATTCCAGTTTCACTGTTTGTGATCGGTTTTCCAAAAAGGAGGAGAACCAGGGTAGATCACCTTCCACGACCTTTCG
The DNA here is from genome assembly GCA_029574335.1 of Rana kukunoris. Lineage (NCBI taxonomy): Eukaryota > Metazoa > Chordata > Amphibia > Anura > Ranidae > Rana > Rana kukunoris. The sequence continues at coordinate 37,835,389 of CM056059.1, read as the reverse complement.
CGACCACTTCAGCTAGCCTAGCTAGTAGTAGTTTGTGGTCTACAGTGTCAAAGGCCGCGCTTAGGTCCAGCAGTACTAGAAGACAAGATTCTCCTTCATCTGCGGCCTCTAGCGCGTCACCCCATATTTTGAGCAGCGCTTTGCCTCTCGCTTAGCTCTGCTAGTAAAAGGAGAGCAGCGGAGGCTGGGGGAAGGGTTTGACATGGCCCAGATCGTGATCTAGCTGTTGGCTTTCCGCAATCGACGGGTAGATCGCGGTTGACAGGTTGCCAACCCCAGCTGTAATCGCTTACACAGAAATGAATAGACAAGGAGATGAAGGCTTAGCAATGTGAGGCTGTATTGTATTTTACAGTGCCACCAATCTAACATCGGGAAATTGCAGACAGGGTGATACATCATTAACCTGTGTGTTGATATCATCAGTAGGGTAGTGATTCACTGTCCAGTCAACAGGCTAGGGGTAAATGAGTAATGTTCCTTTAAATGTAGCAAAAAAAATGTGAGGTCCCCAACATGAGTGCGATGTCTAATAGAACTGGATTTTTAGACTGGCTGAACAAAACTACAAATGTTTTGGCAAGTAAGATACTGTATGTATTTTGGCTGCATATGTGACTTTTTTTTTTTTTGTTTTTTTTCCTTTTTTTTTGTAGAATGCTTTTCTATCACAAAGGACACTTCTTCTTGATTGTAACAAAAGCTTGAACAGAGGTACAGACAGTATAGCTAGATCCCACCATATAGCTGCTGAAACAGATGCCATCGGACAAGATATTGTAGAAGTGCTTGGTGGTCAGAGAGAACAGCTGGAACGAACAAAAGATCGAGTAAGTAAGATGTACATTTCATGAAAAAATAGTTGTTGCACTGTTCTATGATCACGCTGTGAGAGGCACAAGAAGTGAGACATGCTGTGAAAGGTGCATGCTTTGTGAGAGCGAGGAGAGTGACTGGGACCAGGAACCTGGGAGTGAGGTGCACTGACCTGACCAGGGGAGGTGGCGGGGAATGGTAGGGTGATGGTGGATTGGGAGACAGGTGAGTGTGACAGCTGACTATGTGATGCGGCGGGGACCCAGGGACCAGTGAGTGTGATAGCTGATCGGGAGAGCAGATGGGGACAGAGAGAGGTGGCAGGCACAAGACCAGGAGTGGGATAGCCAGACCAAGAGGGGATGCAGGAGCCGACAAGTCCTAAAGGAGCAGCCAAGCACAATTAAGGAGCAGATAAGAAACACAATCGGTAAGCTGTGTAGTGAAGCTGTCAGAAGGGGGGAAAAAATGGGGGCTGTGAGTAATGTGTGTAGTAGTTGGGAGTAATTGGGAATACCTAGAGTAACTGGGAGTTGCTGGGCGTACCTGCAACTACCTGGGAGTTCCTAAAGTAACTGAGGGTACTGAGAGTCACTGGGGAGGACCTAGAGTTGCTGAAAATACCTAGGAGTAACCAAGAGTACCTGGGAATACCTAAAGCAACTGAGAGTACCAAAAGTAACTGGGAGGCCTGGGAGTACCGAGGGTCAAGTCCTGGGAACTCCCACCCAAGATCCACAAAAAAAAATGATACGCTCATATGCATAATAAATAAACCGCAAGTTCTTTCTAAATCCCGCGATAACTCGCGGCAGACCTCCGCAATGTCTCCTGGGAACAATGACAAAAGCTCCCAGGAGACATTGAGGAAGTGACGGTATACCCGTACACTACCTGATGAATCCATATACAAGAAGCGGCCAGTAAAATAAAGGATTACTAAGGTTCGCCTGCCCCTGACAGTAACTCGAGCTGGGCATCGCCGCTTAGTGAAGGATTGGCTCGGGCGGCTCGGCTGCTTTAGTCCTGCAAAGTGAGATGGTGCGATGGTATACATTGGTACCAACGACAAAATTAGAAGAAGATGGAGTGTCCTAAAAAAAAAGATTTCGGGAAGTTAGTAGCTACATTGAAGAAGAGGTCCTCCATTGTAGTTTTCTCAGAAATACTGCCTGCACCTTGAACCACATCAGAGAGGTAGCGGGAGATTAGGGAAATTAACAAGTGGCTGAGGAGCTGGAGTAAGAAGGAGGGGTTCGGGTTCCTAGAGAACTGGGCTGACTTTTCAGTCGGTTACAGACTCTTTAGCAGGGACAGGCTGCACCTAAATGGGGAGGGTGCAACTCTGCTGGGAGAGTAGATGGCCTAAACGTTAGAGGAGCTTTTTGACTAGGTATTGGGGGGGGGGGATACCAGATGAAGTCATAGCCAGCAATGAGCAAGGTTCAGCTGGTAAAATGGGGTGCATTAGTGGTGGAGTGACTAGTATACTTAAACACAAGGTAAGTAAGTTGGCATATCCAAATTGCTAACTCTTAGCAACTAACAAGAAGTCTACATAATAGGAGAACTGGAGCTGCTAATTTATGAGGAGGGTTTTGATTTTTTGGGAATTTCAGAAACTTGGTTTGACAGCTCACATGATTAACTGTCCAGGGTTATTCTCTATATCAATGACAGGGAGGGTAGGAAAGGGGGAGGGGTATGCCTGTACATCAAGAATGATTTGCAAGTGAATGTGAGGGATGACATTACTAATGGGTCAAGGGACTCTTGTGGGTGGAGCTCCAAAGGGAGGAAAGTAATAGTGAACGTATGCTACAGGCCCCCCAACCTGAGGGAGGAGGGGAAATCTGACCTATCACAGCTATGAATGGCAACAGGGCAGTGTTAAAGCGGAGGTCCACCCTAGAAAAAATTACATAAAAAGGTTCCTAAAAATGTAAAAGAAAAAAATAAAACTATTTTCTTTCTCGTACATCATGAGACACAGAGCAGCATAGTAATTACTATGTGAGTTATAGAGCCTACCTTCAGGTGATGCACACTGGCACATCCAAGACAAGAAGTCCCCCCTCCCCTATATAACCCCTCCCATACCGGGAGCAACTTCGTTTTTTTGCCAGTGTCTAAGGTGTTGGTCACGGTTGAGATGTATTTCTAAAGAGCTTTGTTTATAGTTACCTTGTGGCCTAAGCAAGCTGTTTCCGGATCCGTCCAAGGTGCTTCATAGCCAAAGTGGACGGTACCCGGGCATCAGTTAAAGAAGAACGAGGTTTTGTCTGTAATGCCTCTCTTAGGAGGGCTGGATTCTGGGTTTCAGTTCTTTGGTCAGACCCAATACCAAAAGTTTCTGGCAGGGTGCGGTACAGGTCCAGGAGTGTGGTGTTCCTGACCATGGACCCCGGTCCCTAAAGGTCTGCATACTTAGCCCGCCGTGATGGGTGAAGATTGGGCTGTCTGTGTTCCAGTAGAGTCCGGGATGGGGAAAGGTAAGCGGAGGTCCTGGCGGAACTTGGTTCATCTAGAAGTCTTTCTATTGAACTATTATGGCATGCCTTGGGTCCAAATTGCCTATTTTTTTGTCTATTTACTAGTCTGCCTGTCAGGTCTAAAGTGACTGTTCCCCTTTAAATTCCTGGGAAAGCCATCCTTAGTAAAGTAGAAAAGAATGTTTGGACAGCAGCACTCTGAAAAAACCTCTCGGTTGCCTTTTTATTGGTAAAAAAACTTTTGAAACACCACACATCACAGCAAAAGGTTGGGGGATGCAGTTGACGCGTTTCACACTATTGGTTAGTGCTTAGTCATAGCTAAGCCATCCTTAGTGACGTATTTTACAGCCCCTAAATAGGGGTTTACTGTGTTGCCCAGGCGTGGAAGGATAAAGGTACTTGCCTTTTTGCCAAAGGACTGCATATGCTATTCATAGGGGGGGGGGGCTCCTCTGGTGGTTTTTCTGTCCACACCACAGAGTGACTCAACAGGCTTTCCACACTGTTCCTCCTTGCTGGAATGAAGACCACAGACAGGCAAGGAATATGCCTTTCTGCCCAGGACAAGATGTGTTTCACCTCTCTTTGAGCATCCAGATTTCTGGTGCCCCCTTGGTTATTGATATAGGCCACAGCCTGGGCAGATGCCTCTTCTAGAACTGCCCCCCAGGCTAGAAGGCTGGCAGCTGTGGTTACCAATTTCCAGGTAACCGGAGTAAATGATCTTGCTTTTGATAGATTTTGGGGGAGAAACCACCAAATGAGGCTCTGGCAAACCTTTGGAGATAAGATCAAAGGAACGTCCAGGTCCTGAACATCTTTGTTCCAAGCGGACAGAATTCTTCCCTGTAACGGCCTTGAGTGAAACTGGGCGTAAGGGACAGCCTTGAATGAGGCTACCATCTTTCCCAATAATTTCATGCATAGACGGATGGAAGGCCTTCTTTTTGCCTTTATCACTAGGACCAAGTCTCCTATGGCTTTTGCCTTTTGACTCGGGAAGTAATACCTTGCTTTGGGATGTGTCCATAATCCTGCCCAAATATTCTAGCCTTTTTTGAGGCTGTAAGGAGGATTTTTCCAGATTAAGGACCTAGCCTAGGTACTCTAAATACTCCACTGTGCTGTGCACATTGTGAAAGGAGCTGCCATAGGAGAAGCTGCATAACCAGACAGGGGCACATGATCATCCTGTGAGGCTGCTACCAGACTGACAGAGGGGGATGGTAAACTGCAGGCAAACACAGAATCCTTAGCCATAAGCAGGGATTTCCTAGTGCCTCTTTTACTAGCCCTTGTACCTCTTTTACTAGCCCTTGTACCTCTTCTGGGCGACATAGTCCTTACTGCAAAGCAAAGGTACTATCCACAAAATGCAATCACTGTTGTGCTATAGTCTTACAATACACAAATATTAGCTCACTGCACAACCTGACCGAGTAGGAGTCTTAGGTTTGCCTGGTTCAATCCACAGGAATGCTTACAGCCCACAGCTGTGTGTCCATGCCGCTTTACAGAAGGCTCTGGCATTCTGGGCCTTTTAAACAAGCCTCTTGGTGCCTGCACACAGGTGCGCCTTGCACGGGCACAAGCAACCACGGCCCTCCCTCCTCCCCATTTGCCTATAGACAGTGACAAGCGTGCTCCCAGCGCTCACCGACCATCATGGCGGCACCCTAAGCTAAAGGGGAAGAAGAGCAGATCACTGGGGGCGGGGAGATGTCTGTATGTGTTTTTTTGTGGCAGAGCAGCAGAGGAGGTGTTTTAACTGACTGGCTTCACTGAGCATGTCCTGGATGTCTTTTGTAAGAATACACCAGGTATGTATTTGCTCCCTCTATTGGTGAAAACCAGGAAAGACATCCTAATCGCAGAAGATAATTTATTTAAAAATGATCCTCTTACATTATCCCTGGCGCAGGAAAGCTACTAAAAAATAGCCTTTACCCATCACGGTGGGTAATGTCATGCCAACCTTCAGGTTTCCATGGGTTCCTACTTAAAGGAACCTCACACCTGGACCTGTAGAAGACTCTGCCAGTAACTTTTCGTGCCACGGTTGCATAAGTACACCAAAGCCTGGAACCCAGAGCCCAGATCTCTGCAGAGATACATTTCAGGCAAACCTTGTTTCTTCTTTACACAAGGCCCGGGTACCACCAATCTTAGGCTTTTGATATCGGCCCGAGGTATGGATCCGGTTATAGCTCCTAGGCCTCCACAGAAGACCATCAAAATAACTTTTTCTTCTTGGCACATGTTCAACATGACCAACCACCTTAGACACTGGTGAAAAAACTGAGGCACTCTCCATTTGGGAGGGGTTATATAGGGGAGGAACTCAATTCTAATTGGGTTTGCCAGTGTCCAATCACCTGTGGTGACTACATAACCCATTAAGTAAGGCTCTGTGTCCCGTGATGTATGAGCAAGAAATAACATTTTTAACACTAGCCATCGTAATCCGATAATGTGGAAACTTAACAAAAGTCTTTTACAGGATCAGGAGGTTATGGATGACGTTAGAAGGGATAATGGCATGTTTTTTTTCAGTCCGATATGGGAAGCTCATAAAGCAGTGATTTGGGGAATCCTGATTAAATTTGGGGAATCCTGATTAAATTTGGGGCTAGGATTAAACGTGAAAGAGAGGCAAAGTTAACATCTATATGTTAGCGGAAAAACATAGATTAGAAACTGTTCATAAACATACCTCCTCTTCAGAGGTGAAACAACATATTTGTTGTTTGTACCTGCCCAGAAACAATAGTGTGCATTCAATTTTTTATGCTACCTAATTAAAAAACCAAATAGTATCAATACTGTTCAAAAACTCCAATCTGTTATTCCTGCTGACTAGCCACAATGTTTGCTGGTCAGGTTGAATGCTGGTTCGTCATAATGTTCTGCTATAATGGACATAGCCCCTATATCTCATCTGCATGGTTTACTGTATGTTTTGAACTCCAGCCACTTTAGTCCTATGTGCGTACTTGCATTAATAAGCAGGCATAGCTGATATAGCTAGTGTGTGTGTTCACTAAACAATACTTGTGATGTTTACCCTTCCTCTTCTGTAACCATGCTATATAGCAACTTTTTACCATGTATTCCAAAATGTAGCTCTTTAGATTGGCTGTTTTTTAAAACGGAGTTCCACCCAAAAGTGGAACTTCCGCTTTAAGGTATTCTGACCCACTGACATGCTCATTTGGCATGTCAGTTTTTTTAGGGGGAGGAGCGGGTACCTAGTTTTGACAGCTACCCAGCTCCCACTTCTGTCCGTGCCATCTAGGCATCTCCTCCTCTCTCCCTCCCTCACTGCAATCTTATGGGACACATCAGAAGATTGCCTGGCCATTTAGGACATGCAGTGCGCACCCGGCTGTGAAGCTGTCATAGCCGGGTGCCCACACTTGCAATGCTGTGGACAGACAGGGGAGAGAACAGAGGCTTCGTACAGCCTCATTGCTGGACCGTGAGACAGGCGAGTGTGTTTATTAAAGCGGAGTTCAACCCAAAAATGGAACTTCTGCTTAACCCACTCCTCGCCCCCTTACATGCCACATTTGGCATGTAATTTTTTTGGGGGGGGGAGTGGGGGCTTCAGGAGGACTGGGACTTCCTGTCCCACTTCCTCCTTCCGCCGAGGGGCTGGTAAGGCAATTGGCTTAATCGCCTTACTGCCGCCCTACCTGTAGGCGATCACCTGGGACACATCACAGGTCCCAGGCGATCGCCTGTCCAATCCGACGGCGCAGTGCCGCTTGCGCAGTGTTGTTCGCGATTGCGCAGTGGGTGCCCAGCCGTGAAGCCGAAAGCTGTCACGGCTGGGTGCCCACACTTGGCATGAAGACGCCGGCCGGGGAGGGGGGGGAGAGGAGCCGAGCCATGGCCGGAGTGTCGCTGGAACCGTGGAGCAGGTAAGTGTATGTTTATTAAAAGCCAACGGCTACACTTTTTGTAGCTGCTGACTTTTAATAAAAACAGGCTGGAACACCCCTTTAAAAGTCAGCGGCTACACTTTTTGTAGTTGCTGACTTTTAATAAACATGGGTCCAGCTGAAACTCTGCTTTTAGTTTCGTTCATGCTCTGTAAGTTGCCATTCTTATTCAATATTTAAATATACGTTTTCCTGTTTTATAGCTGATAAATACAAGTGAAAATTTGAGCAAAAGTAGGAAGATCCTGCGATCCATATCTAGAAAGTAAGTTAAATAACTTGTAAGTCTAAAAAGTATGCAATACCCAGTCTCATAAAACAGATATAATTATTTTTGTTCTTTAACCCTTTCGCTGCCTTGCCCTGTGCTGCACTTTTAAAACGGGGGTCCGCCTAAGAAAAAAAAATATTAAAAGCCAGCAGCTACAAATACTGCAGCTGCTGACTTTTTAATAAACGAACACTTACCTGTCCAGGGTGCCCGCAATGTCGGCAGCTGAAGCCGAGCAATCGCTTGGCTCTCGGCCACCTCGCCACCATCCTCAGTGAGGGAATCAGGAAATGAAGCGTTGCAGCTTCACTTCCTGGTTCCCTACTGCGCATGCGCGATTCGCTATTTTCTGGGACCTGTGCGTTTCCCTTAAGACAGCGGGGGACAGGAAGGGATGTGACCGTAGGAGTCTATGCCCGGAAGTGGGTGCAAATATGTGTATTATACAGGTATCTACACCCCCCTCCCCCCAGTTTTGAAAAAAAAAGAAAAATTATTTTTTTACTTTTTGCTATAATAATTTATCCCAATTATGTCCTCAGTTTAGGCCAATATGTAATCTTTCACATATTCTACTTATTTCTACATAAAATCTCAATATCAATATATTGATTGGTTTGCGCAAAAGTTATAGGGCCTGCAAAATAGAGGGAAAAAACATATGGCATTTTTATTATTATTTTTTTTTACTAGTAATGGCGGCGATCTGCTATTTATATCCTGACTGTGACATTGTGGTGGACAGATCGGACAGTTTTGACACTATTTTGGGACCATTGACATTATTACAGCTATCAGTGCTATGAATATGCACTGATTACTGTATAGATGTCGCTGGCAGGGAAGGAGTTAACACTAGGGGGCGATCAAGTGCTTAAATGTGTTACCTAGGGAGTGATTCTAACTGGGGGGGGGTGGGATTGACTTGGGGAGGAGAACGATCAGTGTTCCTATATACAAGGAACACACAATCTATCTCCTCTCCCCTGACAGGACGTGGATCTGTGTGTGTAATCTGTGAAGAGCAATCGCAGGTGTCCGGTAGGTATAACGGCCCCTGGGCACGTGCATTGGCTCCTGAGCATGCCTTCTATACCACTGGGAAGCCATGGACGTTATGACTCCTGCCCAGGATTAAAGATCCCACCTGTGGACGTCATATGACTATGGGCGGGTAATGAAGTGGTTAAGGACTAGCCCACATACATGTACTGCGGCAGGACGGCCCTGTATGTGATTTCTGTTGACGGCTCTGGCGTGTGTGTGCACCGCCAGAGCCACGCTTCCGCTGTGATTGGACACCTCGGGACCCGTCGATTGTTCACTAGAAAGCAGAACGGCAGTCTGTCTATGTAAACAAGTCAGACCGCTATTCATTCAGAGGAAGAGAGAGGTCTTGTCTTCCTGCTAATCGGGAACGCAGATCTCTCTTCCTCCAGTTAAGCCATCCCCCACACAGTTAGAAATCACTCCCAAAAGCACAATTAACCCTTTGATCGCCCCTGTTAACCCCCCTCCTGCCAGTGTCATTTATACAGTGACTGATCAGCTCTGATCACTGTATTGATGTCCCTGGTCCCCAAAAAGTGTCACTTAGTGTCAGGTTTGTCTGCCGCAATGTTGCAGTCGTGCTTAAAATTGCTGATCGCCGCCATTACTAGTAAAAAAATATGAAAAATAAATAGGTCCATAAATCTATGCCATAATTTGTAGACGTTATAACTTTTGCACCAACCAATATATGCATATTGGGATTTTTTACCAAAAATATGTAGCAAAATACATATTGGACAAAATTAGATTTTTTTTTATTGGATATGTTTTATAGCAGAAAGTAAAAACTATTATTTATTTTTTTACAAAATTGTTGGTCTTTTTTGTTTTATAGCACAAAAAATAAAAACCGCAGCGGTGATCAAATACCACCAAAAGAAAGCTCTTTGTGGGGGAAAAAATTACATAAATGTTTTTGGGTTACAGCTTCGCACAACCGCGCAATTGTCCATTAACCACTTAAGGACCGCCTACTGCACATTTACGTCGGCAGAATGGCACGGCTGGGCACATCAACGTATATATACGTTGATTTTAGTACCCAGCCGTGGGGCGCGCGCCCGCGACCCGGTCCGAAGCTCCGGGACCCGCGGGATTCGCGGACCCGATCGCCGCTGCAGTGCGGCGATCCGTCCCTGGAGCGGAAGAACGGGGAGAGCCGTGTGTACACACGGCTTCCCCGTGCTTCTCTGTGGCTGTAGCATCGATCGCATCCCTGTAATAGGGGGACGCGATCGATGACGTCACACCTACAGCCACACCCCCCTACAGTAGTAAACAAAACACATAGGCACACATCCCCCTACAGCGCCACCTGTGGTTAACTCCCAAACTGCAACTGTCATTTCCACAGTAAACAATGCAAATTTAAATGCATTTTTTGCTGTGAAAATGACAATTGTCCCAAAAATGTGTCAAAATTGTCCGAAGTGTCCGCCATATTGTCGCAGTCACGAAAAAAATCGCTGATCGCCGCTATTAGTAGTAAAAAAAAAAAAATTAATAAAAATGCAATAAAACTATTCCTTATTTTGTAAACGCTATAAATTTTGCGAAAACCAACCGATAAACGCTTATTGCGATTTATTTTTTTATTTTTACCAAAAATACGTAGAAGAATATGTATAGGCCTAAACTGAGGAAAAAAAATGTTTTTTTTTTATATATTTTTGGGGGATTTTTATTATAGCAAAAAGTAAAAAATATTGAATTTTTTTTAAAATTGTCGCTCTATTTTTGTTTATAGCGCAAAAAATAAAAACCGCAGAGGTGATCAAATAACACCAAAAGAAAGCTCTATTTGTGGGGAAAAAAGGACGCCAATTTTGTTTGGGAGCCACGTCGCACGACCGCGCAATTGTCAGTTAAAGCGACGCAGTGCCGAATCGCAAAAAGGGGCAAGGTCCTTTACCTGCATTTTGGTCCGGGTCTTAAGTGGTTAAAGTAATGCAGTGCTGTATCGCAAAAATGACCTGGTCATTAAGGGGGTAAATCCTTCTGGGGCTGAAGTGGTTAAAGCAGGGGTCTCTAAACTGTGGCCCGAGGGCCAGATGTGGCCCTTTGCCAGCCTTTATGCGGCCCTTGGGGCACTATTCCTCCAACTGATATGAGGCACTATTCCTTTCACTGACACCAACAAGGGGGCACTATTTCTTCTACCGATATCAATGATGGGATACTATTCCTCCTACTGATAGGAGCCCTACTCCCCCTCCTACTGACCACCAACCCTGAGGCCACATTTATTCTCACCGGAGCTGGACCTGGGACATTTTCTGCCCCCGCTAAAGTCTGAAGGACAATAAAGTGGCACTTTGTTTGAAAAGTTTGGAGACTCCTGGGTTAAAGTGTACAGAATGATTTTGAGGACATGTTTTGCTCTCTTTAAACTTCCTTTGTGTGTTCCTTTCTAGAATTGCAACAAACAAGCTTTTGCTCTCCATCATCCTCATCTTGGAACTTGCCATTCTTGCTGGATTGGTTTATTACAAGTTCTTTAGGAAAACCTGACCCTTCGCTGCAAATGATACTCTTCCAATGAAGACCAAAGTTAAGATGCGCCAACCATAAATCTGCTGATTTTGTTAAATATGAAATGTACTGAAATGTTTTACCAACATAAACAAATTGAATTTACTGAAAACATTCTTTCCAGTTTGTCCATTCTCATGACATCATATAATTGCAATGTATTGTTGATACTGCAACCAAATTAACCACTTCAGGCCAATTCTGACACTTCGCTCCTACATGTAAAAATCCAAATTTTTTTTTTGCTAGAAAAATTACAACTTTTTATCTTGCACAGCAATTTTTCAAACACGTTTTTTTGGGGGAAAAAGTTTCTTGCTTTAAGGACCCCTTCACGCCGATATACGTCAGCAGAAGGGCACGGCCGGGCACAGGCACGTACCTGTACATCGCCTTTAAGAGCCCAGCCGTGGGTCGTGAGCGCCCTGCCAGCGGGGCACTGGCGACCTGGTCCTTTTCTCTGTGACTGCGCCCACGGACGCGATCGCCCCCCCACAGTAAGAACACACCTTTAGGACACATTTAACCCCTACAGCGCCCCCTCCTGGTCAACCCCTTTGCTGCCATTTTCACAGTAATCGGTGCATTTTTATAGCACTTGTGAAAATGACAGTGGTCCCAAAAATTTGTCAAAAGTGTCCGATGTGTCCGCCAAAGTGTCGCATTCAAGAAAAAAATCACTGATCGCTGTCATTACTAGTAAAAAAATAAATATTAATAAAAATGCCATAAAACTATCTCCTATTTTGTAAACGCTATAACCTTTGCGCAAACCAATCAAATGCTTATTGCGTTTTTTTTTTTTACCAAAAATATATAAAAATGAAGGCCTAAACTGAGAAAAAAATACGTTTTTTTTATAGATTTTTTTGGGGATATTTATTATAGTAAAAAAAAAATATATATTATAATTTAAATTGACACTTTTATTTTTGTTTATAGCACAAAAAAAAAAAAACGCAGAGGTGATCAAATACCACCAAAAGAAAGCCCTATTTGTGGGGAAAAAGGACGCCAATTTTGTTTGGGAGCCACGTCACGCAATTGTCAGTTAAAGTGACGCAGTGCCGAAGCGCAAAAAGGGGCCAGGTCCTTTACCTGCATATTGGTCCGGGTCTTAAAGGGGTTGCCCCCTCTCCCCTTAAGAGGCTTTCTCCACACCAGGAAGAAAGCCTCACATTACGGTGGTGAGTTACAGACAGAAGAACAGGAAGTGAGGATTTCTCAGTAGAAATAAGGACATTTAAAAGCAAAATGGAAGGATGAGGTAAGTGAAGGAGGACTGCACTAAGGTAAAGGAAGCTATTTAGGGAAAAATGTTTTTCCTTTACAAATTGTTAATTTTACTTAATTTTTTTATCTTGACACTTTTCAAAAAAAAATGTGATCACTTTTATTCCTATTTCAAGGAATGTAAACATCCCTTGTAATAGGAATGTGACATGACAGGACCTCTTTACAGGGAGATATGGGGTCAATAAGACTTCACATCTCACCACTAGGCTGGGAAGCCTAAAATAAAAAAAATTAAAAACGACCAGTGCTTCCCAGCCGATGAATGCAGAGGCTGGGCGTGACGTCATAATGGCCTCCGACCACAGACTCCGGGACCATCTGGATGATCAGCATCCATGGCCGGCGAATCCATTCTCCCACTCACAGATCGCATCGGTGAGTCGGTAGAAGCACCAGAGGGCAGCGGGAGGTGGGGACGTTCACTTTCATCGCCCGTTGGAACGATCAAGCAGTCAAACAGCCACTGTGATTGTTCTTATGGTGTAGGGAATCGCTGAGCGCGCAGCGGGGAACTGCGGTGCTGGCCGTGTTCCCTGGACACCGCCAATCACAGCGGCTATTTACAGCGCGATCTGTGCGGCCAATGAGAGATGATCTCATATGTAAACATATGAGATCATTTCTCATTGCCGACTCTCCCTCCGCACACAGACAGCGCGCGTGAGGAGGGAGAGCAAACGGAGCTGCAGCGATTTGAAAAAAAAAAAAGGTGACCAATCTGTGCCCAACTGTGCCCACGTGCGCCCACCAGTACCACCCACCAGTAACACCTGTGCCCATCTGCCACCTCAGTGCACATCTGCAATCAGTGCCCACCTGTGCCACCTCATCAGTGCCCACCTGTGCCACCTCATCAGTGCCCACCTGTGTCGCAGTCAATCAGTGCACATCAGTAACCACCTCAGTGCCATCTGTGCCGCCTCATCAGTGCCATCTGTGGGGATTTGTACTTTCCTGGCTTGTTAGGGTCTCAAGAAATGAGAGAGGCCTTCAGTACATCAGGTGTGATCAGATGTGATCATTTTTTATGATTTGCACTATAGCTTGTAGACTCTAAAACTTCCACACAGACCAAATAATTTCCCAAAACTTTGGGTTATTTTTATCAAAGACATGTAGCAGTATAAATTGTGGCCAAAATTTATGAAGAAAAATTAATAATTTGCAACATTTTATCACAGAAACTAAGAAAAAAATTTTTTTTTCATTAATAGCGCAAAAAATAAAAAACGCAGAGGTGATCATATACCACCAAAAGAAAGCTCTATTTGTGGGAAAAAAAGGACAAGAAAATCATTTGGGTATAGTGTTGCATGGCTGAGTAATTGTCATTCAAAATGTAAGAGCGCTGAAAGCTGAAAATTGGTCTGGTCAGGAGAGTGTTTAAGTGCCCAGTATGGAAGTGGTTAAAGTGGAGTTCCACCCCTTTTTTTTTTTTAACCTCAAAAATCTTAAAATAAAAAATAAATATTTTATACTCGCCAGAAAGGGCGCTTGCTATGCGGAAGTAGCTCTTCTGCCTCTTCCACAGCAGTGGATCTTCTGCCTCGTCCTCTATCGCGGTGTCTTCTGGTGATTTGAGCCGCGCTGCCTTCTGGGAACTGTGTGTATCCCAGGAGGTAGCTGTCCATTCACAAAGCGTCGCGCATGCGCAGTAAGGATGAAGGTGCCAGGACCGAGCGATCGCCATCGGGGAGGACCGACATCGCGGGCGACTAGGACAGGTAAGCAGTTACAGTGTTAGTAGCTGCTGACTTTTCAAAAAAATTAAAACGCAGGTGGAATCCCACTTTAATATCATAAATCTGTATGTTACAATGTTGGGGGGAAAAAGGGAACCCAAAAGTGAACCCTATTCGGACTTAAAAGGCACAGTAAACAAAAGAGATGCATAAAAAATGTTTTAATAGAAAGACACATACATGAAATATAAGGACAGTGCAAATGTTAAAAATCATACATATGACTACATATTATACGATAAGAACCCAAATGCATACATTTTTACAATGTTATGATCTCTTAGAACAAATCATTTGTAATGAGTGCTTTCACAGTGTGCTCTGATCCTAGCCTGCTGTTAACCCATTCTAGCTGGAACCAAAACAATTGGGCCCCTTTCACACATCCATTCCAATCAATGCATCTCTATGGAAAAACAGATGCAAATGGATGATCATGCGCTCTTATCAACATCTGTTTGCAAGGGATCAAAACCTTATTTCTTTATCGTACATCACGGGACACAGAGCCTAGTAATTACTAAGTGGGTTATTTTCCACCTTCAGGTGCTGGACACTGGTGTAATCAATTAGACAGGAAATTTCCTCCCTATATAACCCCTCACCAGTGTCTAAGGTGTTGGTCACGAGATGTGCTTTGAGGAGCTCCACTGGAGGGATCCATGCTAGATTTAAATGGCCTCCATAAAAACCAGATCCATCCAAAGTACCTTGAGCCAAAGTGGGAGGTACCTGGGGCCTCGTATCTGAAGCACAAAGTTTTTGCCTGTAATGCCTCTCTTTGGAGGGCTGGATCCTGGGTTCCAGTACTTTGGTTATAAATGCATACCAAAAGATTTCTGGCACGAGGCGGTACAGGTCCAGGGGAGTGGAAACCCTGTCTTGGATCCCATTTCCTGAAGGTCTGTTGACTTAACCCGCGGTGATTGGTGAAGATTGGATCTGTCTGTGCTCAGCAGTATCCTGCAGCGGGAATAAGGTAAGTGAAGACAATCCTAGGTAAATACCTTAAGGATTGTCTTCCATGAGTAGCTGCATGTCTTATCTGTTTTCCGCCACTAGAGGCAGTAAAGATACATACCTGGTGTTTCGCTTACCATGCGCTCCAGGAACGAAAGCTCAGTGTTAGCCGGTCTGTTGAGCGTCTCACTTCCTCCGCTTCAGGCTGTGTGTGGTAGTCCGGGTCCACAGCGCTCCTTGGGGGATCTTGCTCTCTCCTCCCGCCTCCACCATTTCCCTACATGTGCGATGAGGGGGGCGCACTTTTGTAAGGCGGGGGACAATGTGGTTGCCGCTGGCGCACATGCTCGCTAGCTCATGGTGCAGACGCAGGACGGCCCTTCAAAAAAGCCCAGACTTCAGGCTAACCAAACGCACAACTGTGGGATGCACATTGCTTACACACAACAGCTATATCGCATGATTGCGGAAACGTATGTCTGCAGAGGATAACTTAGTCTTTACCAGTTCACATGTTTGCATAAAATACATGAGTTTGGAATGTTCAAAATGCATGTGGGGTAAAAACAAGTAACAGAACATGTTTATTGTTGATACATGTTTCTGTTTGTATGGGTTTACATGTTTTTTACATAGTCGCATGAGGATGCTTGGTCACATTAACCACTACAGATCCGCGCTATTGACAAAAGACGTTAACAGTGCGGACCTGAGCTGCCGGGGTCACGTCTTTGGATGTCAATGTCGTTGTAATTCCCTGCGCGCGCCACTGGGTGGCGCGCAGCGGGGAAAAACAGTGCCGTCACATCGCCGAGGATTCGATGCATGTACCCGGCGGCCGTGGTGTCCGCCTGGTACAAGCAATCGGCGGTGACAGGGCAGGGTCGTGGAGCTCTGTGTGTAAACACAGAGCTCCACGTGCTGTCAGAGGAGAGGAGACCGATCTGTGTCCCTTGTACATAGGGACACAGCATCGGTCACCTCCCCCAGTCACCCCCCTCCCTCCACACAGTTAGAACACACCCAGGATACACATTTAACCCCTTCCTCACCCCCTAGTGTTAACCCTTTGAATGCCGGTCACATTTATACAGTAATTAGTGCATATTTATAGCACTGGTCGCCGTATAAATGTGAATGGTCCAAAAAATGTGTCAAAAGTGTCCGATGTGTCCGCCGTAATGTCGCAGTCCCAATAGAAATCGCAGATCGCCGCCATTACTAGTAAAAAAAAAATCATAATTCTGTCCCCTATTTTGTAGGCGCTATAACTTTTGCGCAAAGCTGTCGCTTATTGCGATTTTTTTTTTATTTTTTTTTTTTTAACAAAAATACGTAGAAGAATACGTATCGGCCTTAACTGAAAAAAAAAAAAAGTAAAAAAATAAATAAATTGGGATATTTATTATAGCAACAAGTAAAAAATATATATATATTTTTAAATTGTGGCTCTTTTTTTGTTTATAACGCAAAAAATAAAAACCTCACGGGCAATCAAATACCACCAAAATAAAGCTCTATTTGTGGGAAAAAAAAGGATGCCAATTTTGTTTGGGAGCCACGTTGCACGACCGCGCAAATGTCGGTTAAAGCGACGCAGTGCCGGAAGCTGAAATTTCGCCTGGGCACGAAGGGGGTTTATGTGCCCAGTAAGCAAGTGGTTAAAGTGCTTAAGTCGCACGGAGAAGTTTAATTAAAATCTCATAAAAATATTTGATTGCATAAAGATTCTGGACCACACGTGGTTTCCTGATCACCCGAGTCCTTGATTACTCAAGGATACTTGATCACACAGAGAGGCTTGTTTTCACAGAAATGGCTAAAGTCACAGAAAAATGCTTGATCGCATAAAGATGCTGGATCACACAAGGTTGCCGGATCACACAAGTCCTTGATTACCCAAGGATGCTTGTTTTCACAGAAATGCCTAAAATCGCATTAAAATGCTTGATTGCATAGAGATGCTGGATCGCACAGGGGTGCTTGATCACACAAAGTAGGAAAGGAAAAATCCCCCAATGTGGGGGCTTGAACAGCAACAATTAATAGAGTGAGAGTAATGAGTACAATGTATATTTATTAGTGATTGCAAAATTATGCTAAAAACAGATTGTTTTAAGAACAAAGTGCATAGATGCATGTTGGACTCATCCACAGGGATAAATTCAGTCCCTACGCGTTTCGGAGTAGAGTCCCTTCTTCGGGGCGATGCCCGTGTGGGTTAGTAATATATCTAATATAGATAGCAAAAACAATAATTACAAAACATATTGTGGACAAATGTTTATGATACATAAAACAGGAAACAATGTGGATATGGTTTTACATGTGTCATACCAGTCACAACGTATGCAAGCTTGTAAAGCATCCTGAAGATGGAAAAATGTAGGAATGGGCAAAAAAGGTGGGCATCCCTCTCCTCCAAGCAGACCCAGGGCAAACATATCTGGAGCCTGAAGAATGTGTACACTGTCCTTATGGGGTAAAAGACAGTGTGCACATATAAGTAGGTAACTATATGAAGTAGAGGTTTATTTAAAAAGCTAAAAATTTCAATAGAACCAAAACCAAGCCCAAAGGGGATGTCCAACCGACACGTTATATATTGGGTGATAATGCGTCCGCTTCATGCTTTACTCCCACCGCCCCACCCCCCATATTAGCATATGACACCTGAGGCATGCTTGACGTGGTGGCGTCACACACGATGCCTCCCGCTCGACCCCGCCCCTATGTCCCTGCCCACTCCACTCAGTTCCCCTATTTAAACATCACCGCCTTTTCAAAATGCCGGTCACGACAGACGGTGGTGGTGTTTTGTTTCTATGAGGTACTTGCACAGTTCATCTTTTACCTCTACTCCCACAGGTCCACCTGGGCAGGTTGCAGGACCACTTGTATCCCAATACACAGGGGGTGTTTATACTTTGCCTTACCTCTAATCATACTATCGTAACATATGGTTTTGCAGATCCCAAGCACTCGCGTGCTCTCTTCTGACCCTGTTGGCCACTACTGATACTACACTCTTCCCTTAAAGGCACACATCCTTTTATCAATATATGTCTTATTTTTGTGCTTGTAAAATTCCTTTGTCAATTAGCTTGCATTATTCTCTGGAGCTGTCAACAATTGTTCCCGGGAGAATGACCTCTACACCCTGACTTTTTTCTGACCAAATGCCAGAGAAAGGGTAACCTGTACATAAAAGGTATTGGCGTCCAGGTTCAACAAGAAGTTGAACAGCTTTGTGTCAAGGACAAAGGATCCACTTGCTTGTGGGACAGATGCGTTACTGACCCTGTGGGACCAATTGTCACTGGATTATGCATTCTCTCCCCCAGTGCCGCCACTTTCGTGGCTTCTATGCAACATCAGAGGGGAACGGAACCCGGCCTAATTGCGCTGGCATAACCCAGATGACCTTACTGTGCAGGAATAGTAAGGGTGGTAGTAGAGGACCCAGGGTCCCTTTCATCTTGTACAGGCCTACTTCGCATGGCGGTATTCCATCCCGTCTTGCAAACATGGGAATTAATGGTCTGGCTGTTATAGCCCGCATTCTTGAGGATCAGGGCTTTCAGAATAGGAGTCAAATTACCTTGATTCATACAGGAGAGCTGGCCTCCAGGACCAGGTATTAGAGGATCCTGGAAGGCCCATGTTCCTGGTGTGAAACCAAGGGGTGGCATCATTGGAAGTATGTCATAGGTAAAATTCTTAATTCTTAAGTTTTTCCTCCGATTTCTATTTTCCTGGTCTTCTAGTTTATATAGAATCTGTCTCTGCTGTAGTTTTATCTGGTCTATTTGCTCTTTTATGTGTATTGACTCTTGTTCTTGCTTTTCCGTTTTTTCCTCCACTGTCTCTATTCTGGAAAGGAGATGTCCCAGGTCTGTCCGTAGTGCTTGTATTTCGCCCTTGATGACATTTTCCAGGCTCAGTAACATTTCTGCCATTTCACTCTTTGATGGGCCTTGTTCTTCTGGTCTTTGTTCGTCTGTCCAGCTTTGTTCAAGGTCTTTATCTAACACTCCTTCTCCCCTTAATTCCAGGGTTTTTTCCTTCGAGGTCTTAGTTTGGGGGTTCTTGTTGTCCACCTTTTTGTCTTTGGCCATTTGTTGCTGTTGTTGTTGTTTTTTTTTGTGTCCTGTGTCCTGTGTTCGTGGGCTGTCCTCTTTAGTCATGTATTGTCTGATAGAGCTTGTTGCTGAAGTGTTCGTTAAGGCGTTCGGGGGAGTTTTTGGGGGGCCCCCCTTGGTGGACCTACTCGTCATCCTTTGCATAGTAAACGCTTTTCTTCTGATTCTCTTCCCCAGTTTGCTCTCTTGAATCTTTCACTCCAATTTCAATCCCCTTGGTCTTAAAGACCATAGGAGATCTTAGGGCGTCACTTTTGGTCTCTTTTCGCTCTTTGTAGTCCAGCCGGGGCAGGCCCCTCCAATCGTCCTGGGGGTCCGGGGAAAACTGAGGGGGGTTCTGGGAGTGTATCTCTTGTAGACCCTCTTGAATTAGACTCTCCACCTCTCTCTTCCCCTCTCTTTTCCCCAAGTCCTTAAACGTTTCCCCTATAACTCTCAACTTTCCCCTTTCTTACTTCTAGACCAGACTTTAAGTGTTATTCCCCCCAGCAACAGCTATATCTGAATTTTCTTGGCCTCCCCTTCAAGTTAGAAGCACCCGTTCTATATTCGAGAGGTCAATATATGTATGCGGTTAATATTGCCTATTATGCTAATGTGGCTATACGATTTGGGGGTGTCCTTCAATTCAGCAGGTGATCACATGCAACAAACTTTCAGAAAGAACCTGAGAGCATTTCATACAAGAGCATTCACATTTACATTTCTCCTTGTGATTTCAAACAGTTCCATAAATACAGTGGGGTGTTATCTCAGATCTCCCTTCTTCTGGTCACTTTTCCCTTCGTGTATCTCCACTTTAGCAGTTCATTTATTTGTATATGAGTATGGAGAAGAAAAAAAAAAAAAAAAAAAAAAAGTCGTACCTTCTGAGAGGGTCCTTTACTTAAAGACAGGATGACATACCTTCCATGCAGGTCAGCGGCTTCCAGCAGCTCTTGTTGATATCTTCCAGGGAGTTATCTAAGGGGCTTACCTTTCCTATGAGCCCTTCCAGCTGCAGCTCTGCCGGTCAGACTTCAGTAGGGGGGAGGGGGTTGAGCAAACATCCCGCTCTGCTCTACTCCCTGTATAGATCTGTAGCCGCTCGTCTGCAGTGTTTGCCTGGCTCACGGTGACCCCCACGAAGTTCTCCCAAAGGCAGCTTCTGGTAATCTCTGATCTGAGCTCCGGGAGCACTCGAGGGGGAGGAGGGGGGAAGGAGAGGGCGGTGTGCGGGCGCTCGCTACTGCAGCGTACGGCTCAGCTTATCCCCCTGCGTGCTAAGCATGCTGAGCAGCTGACTAGGAAGTGACTAGGAAGTGTCGGCGCGTGGCTGAGCTGACAGCTACGGGTGAGACGGTGTTTTCCTGCTTGCGCTGTTCGTGTCGCTCGCGTCTCTCCCGGCTTTCCTCTGCCCCTCTGCCCGATCCATCAGCTCCGTCAGCTCCTCTGGACTCCGACCCGGCAATCCCGTGGCTCCTCCCACCTACAGATGCGTCACGTCCTCACGTGCACGCCATCATGACTGAGGGGGGTGTCACGATCCATCATGCATAGGTAAAATTCTTGCCTTCCTACATCAGTAAAGGAAACAGATACACAAAAAAATCACTGGCGCTAGATGTGGATACAGATAACCCTGATGTGGTTTGTATATAAGGTGTGGAGTAGATAGTCCAGCGCTGTGGGAATCACAGTACCCGGAAGTACCCAGCACAGGTGCTGACCTTGTAAGCCGACAAAACTAGACTCCATACCCCGAGCACAAGGGCGACCTAACTGGCGGACTTATATGCATTACCCCTTGTATAAAGGCCCGGATCAAAAAGTGTGAAGCAAGCGACCTTTAAAAATACTGACAAGGCCGAGATTGGATCCTTGATGGAACTTAAAGCTAGCTCCATCTCCTTTACTGATGTAGAAAAAATACCAGAAAAATCCGCGCTCATGGGTATCTACGAATCAAATAAAGTCCAATATAGTTGGGAATAAATGAAAATATCAAAAGATTAAAAATTAAAATATTGGTAAAAAATCCATTTAATAAAGATCAACTCTATAAATATAAGGAAGTTCTTATCAGATAGTTCCGTGCAAAGTTATATGCAAAGCTGTAAAGCTAGATTGCCATATGAACAGTGTACAAATGATGTGATTTTCCACAGACAGTCACTTCATAATTCATGGGGTTAAACCTCCAGGGTTCAATACACATGCCATCATATGGAGGAAATACCGACAGTACCTTAGGGGCAGATGGTAGACTGGCAGTAATATGGAAATAGCCGTCCAACATTCAGCAGGTGCCTGGCATCAGATAATCCACACGACCGAAGTGTCACCGCAGAGCAGGAAAGATGGGACCATCTGACAGATCCTGCAGCCGGGGACACAACGCGATGAGGTCTGGGAGGACGTACGCTCGTTCCGTTCGATCATGTTGACGTCACACGTCTGAGACGCCGCTCTACGTTCAGAACAGTGGAGCAAAGAGGTAGTAGATGCCCTCTGGTGAAGGATCCATAGACTGCACGTTCCCATTGTAACATAGTGAAGGCTGCCAGCGGGAAATACAAATGCGATGTAGCTGCTCTTGCAAAGTTTAAAAGTTAGGAGCCCCCATAAATCAGGGGATCAGGGGGGGTGTGGTTTTAAGAGCCTTGACGACGCGCTTCGCGCTTCCAAGCACTTTTTCAAAGTCAAGTATGTGTGGCTTGTACAGGGAATTAAATAGTCTAAAATAAGGGGAGGGGTGATGTTAACAGGAAGAGGAAATGGATACGAGTGGGCATGTCCAAAGAAACCGAAAGCTTTAAACCCTTCCATGGCAAAACTAGTTAAAAATACACATACAATATAAATATATATATAATAAAAATAGATAAAGATAAAAATAGAAATAAAAATAATAGTAGAAACTAATAACTTTGCAAGAGCAGCTACATCGCATTTGTATTTCCCGCTGGCAGCCTTCACTACGTTACATTGGGAACGTGCAGTCTATGGATCTTCCACCAGAGGGCGTCTACTACCTCTTTGCTCCACTGTTCTGAACGTAGAGTGGTGTCTCAGACGTGTGATGTCAACACGATCGAACGGAACGAGCGTACGTCCTCCCAGACCTCATCGCGTTGTGTCCCCGGCTGCAGGATCTGTCAGATGGTCCCGTCTTTCCTGCTCTGTGGTGACACTTCGGTCGTGTGGATTATCTGATGCCAGGCACCTGCTGAAGGTCGGACGGCTATTTCCACATTACTGCCAGTCTACCATCTGCCCCTAAGGTACTGTCAGTATTTCCTCCATATGATGGCATGTGTATTGAACCCGGGAGGTTTAACCCCATTAATTATGAAGTGACTGTCTGTGGAAAATCACATCATTTGTACACTGTTCATTTGGCAATCTAGCTTTACAGCTTTGCATATAACTTTGCACGGAACTATCTGATAAGAACTTCCTTATATTTATAGAGTTGATCTTTACTAAATGGATTTTTTACCAATATTTTAATTTTTAATCTTTTGATATTTTCATTTATTCCCAACTATATTGGACTTTATTTGATTTGTAGATACCCATGAGCGTGGATTTTTCTGGTGTTTTTTCTACATCAGTAAAGGAGATGGAGCTAGCTTTAAGTTCCATCAAGGATCCAATCTCGGCCTTGTCAGTATTTTTAAAGGTCGCTTGCTTCACACTATTTGATCCGGGCCTTTATACAAGGGGTAATGCATATAAGTCCGCCAGTTAGGTCGCCCTTGTGCTCGGGGTATGGAGTCTAGTTTTGTCGGCTTACAAGGTCAGCACCTTGGGCCGATGCACCATATTTCCCTTCATCCTTCTAACAAGGGAATTGGTGTTCTTGGTTGCGGTAGCCTCCGCAAGAGCGTTTCAGTATTGACAACTTTCTTTGTTGGAGCCATACTTAATTATTCTTAAGGATAGGGTGATGTAATCTAGTTTTTAATTATTTAGTATTTGAATCAATATATTCTTGCCTTTCTTTTTTTCCAGAACCTCGTTCTGCAGAAGGAAAAATTATTGCTTTTCTCTCAATATAGATGAGAGTTAAGATGAGCAGTTAAATCTATCTGAAGGTTTCAGATATAGGAAACTGATGTTTTGTTGTGCTGCCAGAAGACCCTAGAAATGGGCAGGCAGTGTTAAGATCAGCTACTAAAATGGTTACACTCTCTCTTGTTAGGCCCCGTACACACGACCGAGTTTCTCGGCAGAATCCAGCGAGAACCTCGATGGGAGACGCATTCTGCCGAGAAAACCGGTCGTGTGACACGAGCCAAAATAGAGAGCATGTTCTCTATTTCCTCGTTAAATGAGGAAATTTGGCTCGCTGACCTTTTCGACCGCTCATCAGGAACCTCGACGGGCGGAACGATGAGTTTTGCCTGACGAGGTTCTCGGACGTGTGTACGCGGCCTCAGAGTAAGAAAAGTCCAGGCCTATCTGAAGTGGCTGCTCGGATACAGAAAACTGATGTTGTTGTGCTACCAGGAGGCCCCAGGAATGGGAAGGCAGCATCTAAATGAACCGTTTTCAATGTTGATTCATCAGGTTATTACTTCAGGCTTGTGGTTTAAAGAGTGTACACTACCAGGATAGTAAGCTCTTAATGCGTGGTGCATTAGCAAGCCTTTATGATTTGCAAGGCCGCAACCTGTTCATCGGTGCTTACGTTCACTAATTTCTATCGGGTGAATGTAAGACGGCAAGAGGATGCCGCTTTTTGGCCCAGGATGCGCCAGTATAGGTCCTCACGTCTGATGGCGGTCTGTGTTATTTTTGTCTCCCCCCTCAGTAGAAACTGCTTTGGGATTTCCCACTTAGTAATTACGAGGCTCTGTGTCCCGTGATGTACGATAAAAAAATAGGATGTTTATAACAGTTTACCTGTAAAATCCTTTTCTTGGAGTACATTACAGGACACAGAATGCCCGTCCCTCTTGTTTGGGGATTTTGGCACAATTATTGCTTTGCTACAAAAACTGAGGTGCTCCCAGTATGGGAGGGGTTATATAGGGAGGGAACTTCCTGTCTAGTTGATTACACCAGTGTCCATCACCGGAAGGTGGAACATATACCCCACTTAGTAATCACTAAGTCCCATGATATATAAAAAAGGATTTTTACAGGTAAGCTGTTATAGAAATCCTATTTTTTCTTCCGTTTAAAAAAAAAAAAAAAAAAAACAGATCGGCGACTGTTGCAAAGAGAACTTTGATTGGGTTATTACTCGTTTATGCTCAGAAAAATATAGCTATGCACTGGAAGAAACCCTCGGTGCCTTCTCTGGCTCAATGAAAGCGCCTTGTAAACGAGAGCCTTCCCCTGTATAAAGACACATATGTAAATAGAGATTGCCCCTTGAAATATGATCAAATCTGGCGTACATGGCCAGCGGAACCTACTACGGCTTGATTGTCAGGTGAAGGGGTTACGGATTGGATTTTTATGTTTTAGCTTCTAGGTACTTCGCCAATACGGGGAAATGGAGGATTTGTGTGCCTGATCACGGAATAGTTGGTTCCGATGATTGAGGATATCGTATCATACATACTGGCTATCATGCTGTGTCCGATTACGCATATCTATAGTCATGAATTGTTCATTCTACATGCCAAGCATACGGATATTTGTTAAGCACTAACTGATATGATGTTTATGCCCCTGTTGTTTTTCTCTTCTTTTTTTTTGTTCAAAAATACAATAAAAAATATAAAAATAACAACAGATTGGACGAAAAAGCTGGCAGATGTAAAACTGGATGAAAAACTGATGGAAACTTCATCCAATGTTTCTTTTAAAAACTTGACTAAACTGATCAAACGAATGGTCTGCATGTGTGAAATGAGCAAAAACAAGAAAGTGAAGGACCCAAAAAAACTTGCCTAACCTGCACGGTCTCTTAAACTTCCATTTAGTGTTATTTAGAGTCAAACCCTGTAGAACATGCAGGCAGATCCTATATGGCCAAAACCCCAAAATAGGAACTCTATCCCTTTTTGAATGTTCACAATCCAGTTCACACTTTCACATAGCATCATTCACATGTTATTGCCGTGAAGAGAAAACAATAAATTTACCTACATTGTGTAATACTGCCTTAAACACATTTACATTTCACAAAAAGTATCTTTAAAGGGGAGTTCCACCCACAATTTCACTTTTTAAATATAAATACCCCTGTAATACACAAGCTTAATGTATTCTAGTAAAGTTAGTCTGTAAACTAAGGTCCATTTTGTTAGGTTGTTACAGCATTTAGATAGTTTATAATCTAGAAATAGACCGTGGGCATCATGAAGCCAGACTGTATGACTTCCTGGATTTCAGCTTTGCATATCTCGCACATGCTCAGTGCTGCACAAGCAATGTAATAGGTTTCAGTCAGGTTTGCAAGGACTACTGGGAAACATGATGCCTATCCCAGAAACCCTTGCAAATAGCCATGTGACTTAATAGCCTAGGCTAATAAGGAGGAAGTAATGAAGGACTACAAAATAAAGGTATTTACAAGCAACAAAACAAATAAAAATTGTCCATTCTGAACACTATGAGATTAGGGCATGCAGCACAGACAAACATAAATAAATGGGTGGAACTCCACTTTAACCGTATTCTCAAAACGACATACGCTTAAATCTTGCTAAGATACGACCGGCGTAAGTCTCCTACGCCGTCGTATCTTAGTTGCATATTTACGCTGGCCGCTCGGTGGCGCTTCTGTCGATTTATGCGTCAAATATGTAAATTAGCTTGATACGCCGATTCACGAACGTACGCCCGGCCGTGGCAGTACAGATACGCCGTTTACGTAGGGCGTTTTCAAGCGTAAAGATATTCCAACAAAAAGATGGCGCAGCCAATGTTAAGTGTGGACGACGGGACCACGTCAAATTTTTCTAATTTTACGTTGTTTGCGTAACTGTTCCATGAATGGGGCTGGACGTAAATTACGTTCACGTCGTTTTTAATGACTTTTGGCAACGTCATTTGGAGCATGTGCACTGGGATACGTCGACGGGCGGCGCATTCGAGCTTTGAAAAAACTTCATTTACGTGGGGTCACACTTATTTTAAATAAAACACGCCCACATCAAACACATTTGAATTCGGCAGGCTTACGCCGGCCCATTTATGCTACGCCGCCGTAAATTAGCTTTGTGAATAGAGCACTCGCCTCACTAATTTACGGCGGAGTAGCGTATCTGAGATACGCTACGCCCGCATAACATTACGCCGATCTACCTGAATCTGGCCCACCTTCTCTTCTTTGCTTCAGAAGAGGTTTCCAGAAGCTAGGTGAGCTGCAGCAGCCCCCTGACAGCAGGATCTCTTCAAACAGCCAACTTAAGACCAGGATAATCTTTTTTTAGCATTGCATGGGGCAGCAGGCACTTCTTATGCCAGCTTACTCTTTCTTCTTTGGAACCCCAGAAATACTTTGAACCTCTAAAATGTTACACCCTTCTAAACAACCTCAATTAATGATCCCAGAAAATCTTATAGCTTTCGAACACCGAGCCAAATGACTACACAACTTGGAGGAAGTATGTATGTTAAATGCATCCCCACACCAATATACTGCTTCACCCATCTACCCACATTAACTGCTTACCTCCCGCCCACAGTAGATTTACTGCGGGAGAATGGCACAGACAGGCTGGACAATGTACTGGTATGTCACTGGATTGCTTCTGGATTTGGGGCACGCATGCATGTGCCCCTATCAATTTGTGCAGTGAATGGACACTGCACAAGTTTGGCAGCTGATTTCAGACAATGTTTTAGCTGAAGTCAGCTGATGAGATTGTGGCCAATCACACAGAGTTCTGTGTGCTGTAAACGGAGATCTGGCTGTTTCTTCAAGGAGAAAAAACAACCAGATTTAAAGTGAAAGCAGCACACATTACACATTGTTAGGCACACAGTTAACCCCTTTATTGCCAGTGTACAGTATTATCACTGATCACTGTATTAGTGTCACCACCGATGTCCATAATGCAGACAGATAATGTCTGTTAGTGCCAGATTATCCGCCACCCTATCAGTCGCACTATAAGCCCCTGATCACCGTCATTACAGTATATTGTCTATATCTGTGTAAATTTCAGTATATATACTGGCATTTGTAGACACTAGAACTTTAACAGAAGCCAAATATATACTTTTTGGGATTTTTTTTTTTTACCCTAGACATGTAGCAGAATACAGTTGAGCTTAAATGAATGAGGAAATCGATTTTTTTTTTTTTATCAAATATGTTTTTTTACCACCAAAGAGAATCTTTATTTGTGTGAAAGAAATGTAATTAGCGTACAGTGTTGCATGACCACGCAGTTGCCAGTTAAAGTAGTGCAGTGCTGAATAGCAAAAAAAAGCTCAGGTCATGAAAGGGGGTAAAACCTTCCGGAGGTCAATTTGTCAAACTCAAAAGAGATCATTGCACCCCTCCCACCATTTTATAATCCAGATTATGTAAATCCACAGCTTTGAACTAAGTCTATATAATATCAAAGCCCATAATGTGTGTAATATAGTAGAGTTTGATAGGACATAACTGCAAATCTTTCCTGATCCATCCTGGTATAAACTGCAATAACGCAGATTACTGTAGCTTCTACTAACACCTTGAGAAAATCATATCGGCTACAAATGGGGTTTTCTATACAGCCTCATCACAGAATGGAAGAATCTCCATTCTTACACTAGTGCAATTTTAGATTCAACTTGAGTGGCACAGAATTTCATGATAATGGAAATCACATTTTCAATGGTGCCCATTCACATCAATGCAACTCAACATGGCACAATTTTGGAAAAGATTCCTGTACTTACCTTAGTGTGATTCCAGGATGATTTTGCCCCTTAAAAAATGCAAACCAAGTTGGATTAAAATTGGACCACACCAGTGTGAACCTAGCCTTATCCTCATACACACAATATTGACTATGCCCACAGAGTTACCAATTTATGAAACTGTCACATCCAGGAAAAGATCCCAACAGCACACTCATTGCCCTCTAACAACCGAGTAGATGGCAGTGACAGTTATTTGCACATCTACAACTTATATCAGATTCCGCAAACTACCTAATGCACCCAACCATTCCAACAATTGCTTTTACTCCACTTCCTGCTACATCATGGGAACAGCCATCTGAAATAGGCTTTGCTTCCTTGATATCTAAATGTTTTCCTTTACTCTATGTTTAATGTAAAACCGATGTGGTTTCAGGTTTCCTCATATATTTACCAACTACATTGGTTTGGAAAGGACCGGGCACAAGCAACCTGGACATCTCCAGTCATTTCCCCCCATCTAGGTTTCTCAATCCCCACAATTTTAGTTCCTTCAGATCCATTTGGAACCCATGGACCTCTGGATGATTGAGAACCCCTGACCAAGGGTCAATTCATACTATATAGAGAGCTGCAGCAGAGCTTTAATGTTGCATGCACAATTCAGTGCACCACACAGTCCTTTTTTTTTTTTTTTTTGGGCAACTTTATGTGATATATACAAAAACGTACAACTCTTTCACTGCAATGTCAGGCAGTGCGCTGCCTGACATTGCAGTGTGATTCAGGCAGGTGCATTGCAGTGTGAACAACTGTTTCCTGTGTGTCCCTGCGGTGACAGATGTTTTACCATGCGGTAAAACGTCTGTCACCACACATAGATTGAGTTGGCATAAAGAAAATGGGTTCCTAAACCCACCATTCTTCTTGCATTTTGCTCACCTCTCCTAAAACTGCTTACCTTTTTTTTTTTAGTTCATAACATTCTTTACCCTCTTGAGTGCAGAACGTGGATCTTCCTTATCAGCAGCAGTGGAGATCACAACTGCTGTCTCCCAACTTTCTCCCACAGGATCAGGATAACGATGCCTGCCACAACCTCACAGATCTGAATAAGTTTAAATCTAACGCCGCATACAAACCACCATTTTTTACAACGTTAAAAACGACCCGAGAATTTACAGCATGTTCTAAATTTTTAATGCCCATTTTTAACGTCACGAAAAATGCTTTGAAGCGTACACACGATCATTTTTTAATGACATTGACATTTAACCACTTGAGATCCGCGCTATAGACAAAAGACGTCCACAGAGCGGCTCTCAAGTGCCAAGTTGACATCTTTGGACGTCATTTAAAGTGCATCAACTGGGTGGCGCGCAGCGGGTAAACACTGTCCCGGCGCATCGCTGAAGAGCTGATGCGTGTACCTGGTGGCCGCGATGTCCGCTGGGTACATGCGATCGGCGGGAACACAGCAGGGACATGGAGCTCTGTGTATAAACACAGAGCTCCACGTGCTGTCAGAGGAGAGGAGACCGATGTTGTGTCCCTTGTACATAGGGACACAGCATCGGTTACCTCCCCCAGTCACCCCCCCTCCCCCCACACAGTTAGAACACACCCAGTGAATACATTTAACCCCTTCCTCACCCCCTAGTGTTAACCCCTTCCCTGCCAGTCACATTTATACAGTAATTAGTGCATTTTTATAGCACTGATCGCTGTATAAATGTGAATGGTCCCAAATTTGTGTCAAAAGTGTCCGATATGTCCGCCGCAATATCGCAGTCCCAATAAAAATTGCAGATCGCCGCCATTACTAGTAAAAAAAATAAAAAATAGAAAAAAAATCATAATTCTGTTCCCCATTTTGTAGGTGCTATAACTTTTGCGCAAACCTGTCGCTTATTGCGTTTTTTTTGTTTTTTTTACAAAAATACGTCAAAATACGTATCGGCCTTAACTGAGAAAAAAAATTGTTAAAAAATAAATGGGATATTTATAAAAAATTTATTAAACCGCAGAGGTGATCAAATACCACCAAAATAAAGCTCTATTTGTGGGGGAAAAGGGACGTCAATTTTGTTTAGGAGCCACCTTGCACGACTGCGCAAATGTCAGTTAAAGCGACGCAGTGCCGGAAGCTGAAATGTCGCCTGGGCACGAAGGGGGTTTATGTGCCCAGTCAGCAAGTGGTTAATGACAAGATATTGAAACAAAGATAAAAATTAGTTGAGTATTATTTACTCATAAACATGGCTACCAAATTGTTCTAAAATGAAAAAAAGAAAAGAAAGGAGGGCGCACCGACCTTGTGCATTACCACTTATACATTTTAATATACACAAAATAAAAGAGCCACATTGGTGTTTAGGGTCTGACTGGCAGGTGCCGTGAGGTCCAGGTTCAGCTGTTTTTAATGCGCTTACTACTGAATGTTTGTAAGTAGGACCATTGCTTTTTATTTTGTGTATATTAAAATGTATAAGTGGTAATGCACAAGGTCGGTGCGCCCTCCTTTCTTTTCTTTTTTTCATTTTAGCCATATGAACACCCTTTGTTCTGTGGAGGGCTGCAAGACTTAAGACTTTGCCTTTATACCATACTGATACACCCAGTTTGGCGATACACCAGAGCGCAGGAGGATTTTTGTGGTACCAAATTGTTCTCTCTTCATATTAAAGGGCAGACACTAGTCACACACTGTGAATTTCATATTTAACCACTTAAGACCCGGACCAAAATGCAGGTAAAGGACCTTGCCCCTTTTTGCGATTCGGCACTGCGTCGCTTTAACTGACAATTGCGCGGTCGTGCGACGTGGCTCCCAAACAAAATTGGCATCCTTTTTTCCCCACAAATAGAGCTTTCTTTTGGTGGTATTTGATCACCTCTGCGGTTTTTATTTTTTGCGCTATAAACAAAAATAGAGCGACAATTTTTGCTATAATAAATATCCCCCCAAAATATATATAATTTTATTTTTTTTCCTCAGTTTATGCCGCTACGTATTCTTCTACCTATTTTTGGCAAAAAAAAAAAAAAAAAAAAAAAAAAAAAAAAAATCGCAAAAAGCGTTTTATCCGTTGGTTTTCGCAAAATTTATAGCGTTTACAAAATAAGGGATAGTTTTATTGCATTTTTATTCATTTTTTTTTTTTACTACTAATAGCGGCGATCAGCGATTTTTTTTTTCGTGACTGCGACATTATGGTGGACACTTGACAATTTTGACACATTTTTGGGACAATTGTCATTTTCACAGCAAAAAATGCACTTAAATTGCATGGTTTACTGTGAAAATGACAGTTGCAGTTTGGGAGTTAACCACAAGGGGGCGCTGTAGGATTTGTGTGTTCCCTGCATGTGTTTACAACTGTAGGGGGGTGTGGCGTCATCGATCACCTCCCCCTATAACAGGGATAACGTGATCGATGCTGCGGCCACAGTGAAGCACAGAGAAGCCGTGTTTACACACGGCTCTCCCTGTTCTTCAGCTCCGGGGACCGAGCGGCGGTCCCCCGCCGCACTCCAGCGGCGATCGGGTCCACGAGTCCCAGAGCTTCGGACCGGGTCACAGGAGCGCACCGCGGGCGCGCGCCTGTGACCCACGGCTGGGTATTATGACCAACGTATATATACACGTTGATGTGCCCAGCCGTGCCATTCTGCTGACGTAAATGTACAGTAGGCGGTCCTTAAGAGGTTAAAGGACAGCCACCCGAGAGACCTTACTTTTTGCTGGAAACACTGCGCCAGCCCACTTTACATTTTCCTCCTCCCCTGCCGCAGTGTCGGCTGTTTTTTTTTGGAGGGGGGGGGAAGCAAACAATCCTCCACAATCTCTGAGTTGCACAACATGTACTGGTTTTGTGTCTGCAGCTCTGATTCACTTCTCATTGAATCTCTGCTGACTGTGGTATGTGAATCACTATTTATTCCCTTCTTGCAGAAAGATGCAGGCTCCGCTCCACAGACTAACCTGGACAGCCAAGTGGACTTGAAGTGGGCTGAGAAGGTATAGCATGGGGAGGGAGCTGGTTTAATCGTCCCCCAATGGATCAACCCTAATGTCCAGAGTGAGAGGAAGGAAGAGCCGACACCTGGACAGGCAGCACAGAAGAATGGGCCAGCTTGGCAGCCCCGCTCCAGTCCCTCGGAGTGTGTAATTGGTACAGGGTACATGTGAGCCAGATCCCAAATATCATTATTGGCATGAATGTCAGGTCCAGGCACGCACCAATCCAGGCATGGTGTCCACACTGAGCCTTCCACCTCCTGACCCTGACTAGTCACCCCATGTACCGGCTGTGCCTGCTCCTCCGTGCCCAGTCCGCTCTGTACTCCTCAGATACTCGCCCATACACGGACTGCTCCAGTCCTTGGCATCTTCCTGGCAACAGCCCAGGCTGCCCCGCTCCTTCTATACAAGTCCATTGTGTGCATGGGGCAGGAGAGCCGACACCGCCGCCTCACTCCATCCTCGTCCTCCGCCCACATCCCCGGATCCTCTGCTTGGGCTCTACTCTGTCATCATGGCGGCCATGCATCTCTTCCCACCTCCTAGGATCGCATCTCCTTTTGGCCAATCGGGAACCGTGTCTCGGGACCTTTTTTGGAAAAAACACCCTTTGGAATCCATGCATCTGGTGCCCTGCATGTAGATTAGGGGCCCAGGCACATGGATAAGGGGTGGCGCCCCTGCACCCCTAATGGAGAGGCTGCCACCACCCTGCCGTCTCCTTAGTTATTGCCGTTTCCTCTGGAGGGGAGACACTGTGTGGGGAAATGAAGCCTAGAAGGGGGCAGAGGCTCCTTGGACTAGGGCCAGGAGGCTTACCTGGTCCCATGGATCACTGCCCCCCGCCTCTTCATACTGGGCAAGTTTGGGCCAGTGGGCTATTCTTACAACCCAGTAACCCAGTGGAAAGCTCTCCATGTCTGTTTTCGCCCCTAGATAATCTCCCACCATGATGCAGATGGGATATGGAAGCTGACAGCCTTGGGTGCCAAGGACTAAAAAAAATTAAATGCATCACTGAAGAGGCCACATTCTCTACCGCTCCTCTCTTGACCAACAGAAGCCTCAAAACTAGCCTTTCCATGAGACTGTAACCTAGCAGAGTCTGGAAAGGCATTACATAAACTCCTCTGCCTCCTTTGTGAAGAGGAGATTAGTTCTGAGACTTTCCCCTTGGAACGGTACTCAAGGAGGGTTGCCAACCAATAGTGATCCTTTTTCTTGATGCCAAAAAAATCTGGGGTCCTTTCGCAGTCTTTGAAGAATGAGGGAGCCCATGCACCCAAAGTTTGTGGAGGCTTGAGAAGCAGAGTCCTCGGGATCACCGAGGATTACAGTATCTACTCCTTCCAGCCATGTACTACTCCCAAGGGTTCTAGGGATGGAAAACTATACCTTAAAGTGGATGTAAACCCTCACATATACCCAGTGAAATAAACAGCCTCAGATGATACATAGGGATGAAACAAATCTCCCTACATAAGCTTTACATGTATATCTGCTCTCTTCATCTGTATATAGGAGATTGTTTTGTTCTGACCAGGAAGAGACAAAGGCAGATGCATTAATGATTGTAGAAGGGTTTGCTGTAATTGTGCTGTTAGACAGGCATATGAAATGAAAGTACTATTGTAATCATTTATAGTTATTACAAAATATGTGTTGTGTAATATTCACTGTTCTTCTATATGAATTTTCAAGCAGCAACATATGTTTAGTATTAGTGGCCCTAAAACCCACGATTATGTAACGGGAGGGATTTATTTTTAGGCTTACATGCATGTAGATATGATGTAAGATACCCATGCTTTGAGGCCTAGATGGTTTAAACCCGTTATATAAATATGTATTTCAGAAAGCATCTCTCAATTCTGTTTTTTTTATCTTCATATTTAACCCATGTCTCCAGTACATTAGAGAAAAAAGCCATGTAAAAAATGTACTTTATTGATTATACAACATATTATACACAACTGGTAAAGTCTAGCTAGCAGCTTAAATACATTAAGGAAATACAAGCATTTTCTTGTAAAAACAAAAAAGGAAATAAAAGCATTTTAAAAACAAATTAGATATTTGTATTAGTTTGACTGTAACCTAATATGTGTGCTTACAATTGCAAGCAAAGACATCATTCAGGCTGAATTCACACTAGAGACAGCAGCGGCCAAAGCAGGAGTCTCCAATCACCGTTTCAGGGCTGATTTCAGGTCGAATTTTGGGCTGAAATGGACCAAAAGATGCATAGGACTTCCGCTGCGGACATGTGTGAACTGGCTCCATAGAGAGCCGGTCACAATCTCCTGCTATGTAGGGTGACCACATTTCCAAACTACAATTCAGGGACACCTCCCTTCCCAAAAATCAGCTTGTGCTTTAACGAATCACAGCACAGTAATTGGACATAAGAGGCGGGATTTATGATTTCTACAATCACAAAACGGGGGTGGAGATTGTGCTCCTCCAGGTATTCCCGGCCAGAACAAGTATTGTCCGTGAGTAAAGCGGTGATGTGGCAGGCTTTTTTGGGGACATCAGATTGGCCTGGGGGGTGGCTGTGTTAGTTTCATTCCGGGACACTGTATTGTCCTGGAATGAAGGTGCCCGGGACAGACCTGCAAAATGCAGGACTGTTTCGGGCAACCCGGGACACGTGGTCACCCTACTGCTATGCGAATAGAATGCGGTGGAAACCCGCGTCTAATTCGCAATAGTGTGAAACCAGCCTTAGGCTCCATTCACACCTGATCGTGTACAGAATCACTGCTTTGCGATGCCATTACTGGGAAAATTGCAACACGCAATACTGTCGCCCAAAAGAAACTCAAGTTTTCTTTTTGAGTGTTACAATTGCAGCCCGATTTAATGGAAAGGCACAGCATTTAGGTGTGAACGGAGCCTTAGTGTTGTGTTTAGTTTCCTACAGTTATTGGCAAATGTATAACCAGTACTGAAAAGAAAAGTCAATTTCAACTCTATTCAAGTGATGATAGTAGGCATCCCTTCATCTTCTAAATCCTTATTTGCTCTTCTTTTTCTGTTTCAAATACTGACGTAGGCTCAGGGAGCTCTTCTATAATGATTTGCGTGCATTCTCTTGTCTGGCCAAGACAGGAAGCAATAACATCTACTGCCAAGTTTGTTGTTGCCTTGACTTCGTCAGAGGAGGATCCTAGAGCTGGGTTAACTTCCACCAAATCTAGGGCTGACAGCATTCCTGAAAATGTAATTGAAAAACATTAGGTGTTTGTGCATTATATAGTGAAAATGTCAGGCCAGAACAAATTGTACATATTCTCTAACAAATAATGGACATTTTAGGAGTAATTTAACCACTTCCCGACGGCCATACAACTTTGTACGGCCGCAGGGTGGCTCTAATTCTCTGGGAGGACGTCTATTTACGGCCTCCACTCCTTCAGGCCAATGGGGGGCGCGCGTGTGCCCGCCACATCCCGAGATGCCCATACGCATGCCCGGCGGCCGCGATGTCCGCCGGGCACTCGCGATCGACAGTACACAGACATGGACATGGACGTGGATCTGTGTATGTAAACACACGTCCTGTCAGGGAGAGAGGAGACCGATCTGTGTCCCTTGTACATAGGGACACAGATCGGTCACCTCCCCCAGTCACCCCCCACAGTTAGAACACAATGCAGGGTACACATTTAACCCCTTCCTCACCCCCTAGTGTTAACCCCTTCAATGCCAGTTACATTTATACAGTAATTAGTGCATATTTATAGCACTGATCGCTGTATAAAATGTGAATGGCACCAAAAATTGGTCAAAAGTGTCCGATGTGTCCGCCATGTCATCGCAGTCCCAATAAAAAATAAAAAAAAACGCAGATCGCTGCCATTACTAGTAAAAAATAAAAAAAAATAATAATAATTCTGTCCCCTATTTTTTAAGCGTTATAACTTTTGCGCAAAACAGTCGCTTATTGGGATTTTTTTTTTTTTTAAACAAAAATACGTAGAAGAATAGACTGAGAATTTTTTTTATTTTTTTTTTTAAATTGGGCTATTACAGCAACAAGTAAGAATATTGAATTTTTTTTTTTTTTTATTGTCGCTCTTTTTTTGTTTTTAGCGCAAAAAATAAAAAAAAACGCAGAGGTGATCAAATACCACCAAAAGAAAGCTCTATTTGTGGGGATAAAAGGACGCCAATTTTGTTTGGGAGCCATGTCAGAAGCTGAAATTTCACCTGGTCAGGAAGGGGGTATACGTGCCCAGTAAGCAAGTGGTTAAAGTTAATTGTTATAAGGCAAAAACTATACGATTATATATATATATATATATATATATATATATATATATATATATATATATATATATATATATATATATATATATATAATGCAACTTGCTTTTGACATCAGTTTAAGATGCTTTTGAGAAAATGTGAACATTTCCTTACAGATGCATTTTAATTGATTTTAAATGTAAAAGTGATCACATCCCCTCTGTTCTCAGCGGCATAAGAGCTGGGGGGAGGATAAGCAGCAGCAGCATACTGAGCTTCTCAGTGAATGGCTGTGCAGGGGAGGCGTGTCAGGACAAGTCTGATCATTGGAGGAGAGCATAGAATTCCCAGCATAGCTAGAGAACTTACCACTGTGTGTTCTCCTCCTTAGTGTGGTCAGTTTTTAATAGGAAAGCATACAAAGAGGATATTTTCTCATACAAGTACATGATAAAGCAAGGCACCTATCAGGAATAACAAAATGCTTTAACCTTCAGTTTTTCTTCCAACCTGCATTTCACCTGCTTTGACCTTTTTTTGCATTCCCATAGGAGTGTGAGGAGAGAAATAATTCTCACATCAACAAAAGTCCATTCATACAGACTCTAAAGCCTCGTACACACAATCGGATTTTCCGCAGGCAAAGCTTTGGACTTTTGTCTGAAGGGCGTGTGCTTGGATTGTGTCTTGAATATAAAACGACACACAATTGTCGGCCAACAAACCAACATGGTTTTTCAGCTCTTGAGCACCCCCGTTGGGCACCTTCTGAAATGTTGTGTTCTGTGAGCATTGATTCTGAGCATGCGTGTTTCGACTTTTGTCTGAGAATTGTGTACCTCCACTGTGCAGTTACGTTTTTGCACCTAGTGGCTCCGAACGTCCTCTTCTGGGGCCCCACGGTGGCTGTCTTGGCTCCTCCTCGCAAGAGCTAATCCCCTCATAGGATGCATTAAAGGTGAAAAAACACAAAGCTTTATAACCCCTTTAAAGGCTAAAGCTGGCCCTAGAGAATACAATCTGCCATTGGCAGGAGGAAGAAGGCTATAGCCGCTGGCAACAATCACATAGAAAATCCGACAGGCTGGTTGTACCCAAGTTGTACAACAATTGAATTGGGAACAATCAGTCTGCCCATAGATGGTTAGAATCTCAGCCAGACCCTACTGAACTAGCCGAGATGTAAACCATCTATGGATGGCTTAGGTTCAAAATTTGGCCCAATATTCACTTTTCACAGTAGAAGCCTTTTGTAATGCAATTGTTGTGCTCATCTCTCATTTACCTCATCTATAGAAGGCTAGAAATTTGTTCTTTACGTTTTTTAAATAATTTTTGCTTCCATCGCTTACTGTAGATCATTGACATCCAGAAAGCTTTGAATCATGCACTGGCGCATCACAGAAGAGGGTGTGATAGGGCGGGTTCACTACTGTGTGTATCAATCATTTGTGGACCGCAATTTATCACCGCCAAGCCAAATTAATTTCTGTAATGATACAATACATTATTCTGCACAGTCCTTTGACTGGAATTTTTGGGCTCTGTGGAATTAAATCTTTTCATCTCTTACTATATACTTATTGTATTTATATTATGTTGGTTATTTGCAGTAAGTAGGCGTTTTCTCATTCATTCTTATCGCCAGTTTTTGTTTGGGACCGACATGAGGGGTGAAGATGCAGGAATTAGAAACGTGAGGTATAAGGGTGCAGAAATTGGGACTGATCTGAGGTATAAGGGTGGAGAAATTGGGACTGATCTAAAAAGGTGTAATAGGGCAGGCATTGGGACTGATCTGAGGCGCAACGGTGCATACCACTCCTCTACCGCTCCTGCCCATTGAAATCAATGGGGCACCATGGCTATAAGGCCGGCAAAGTGCCTCTGCAGAGGTGCTTTTAACCCCTTTTTTGGCTGCTTTTTTAGCAGAATAGCGCCGCAAAATTGACAGTAAAGCGGCGCTTTACCGCTGACACCGCCCACGCCCCAATGTGAAAGGGGCCTAAGCAGCAGTCTTTAGGCACTAATTGATTCAGCGGTTATTGAGGTTTACTGTATAAATAAGGCCGGGTTCACAAGGGTATGACAAACGCTCCGACATTGGGAGCTCATGTCGCATGACGTGTGAAAATCAATGTTTCCCTATGGGATCCGTCTTAACTGGTCCGACATTGAAAATGCTCCCTGTACTACTTTGGTCCAACTTTGATCCTACTTCAGCCCGTTGAATATCACTGAAGTCAGAATGCTGTCTTGACTGATCCGACTTTAGCATGAATGAATGAATGAATGAATGAATGAATAAATGAATGAAAAACTTATATAGCGCGGCACATGCGAACTGAATCGCCTCTGGGCGCTGCTTGTTTCTGTCTCTCTGGTCATCAAAAGAGCAGAGTTTTTATCTGTCTTCTGAAGGTCAGGTGGTTTTCCTCCAACCGAATGCTGGTTGGTAAAGCGTTCCATAGTCTGGGACCTTGGAAAGCAAACCTTCTTTCTCCTTTGGACTTGTATCTGGCTTTGGGTACCTTGACCAGATTTTGGTCGGTGGATCGCAGAATGCGATTGGGATTGTGGACTTCTATCTTTTCGCATAGATATTGCGGAGCCTTCCCATGGATGCACTTATGTGTCAGACAGAGTGCTTTGAAAGCAATTCTGTCTTTTACTGGCAGCCAGTGAAGGGTTCTTAGTGAAGCTGAGATTGATTCCCATGTTTTTTTCCCAGTCACCAGTCTGGCGGCCGTATTTTGAACGACTTGCAGATGAGTGATTTGGTACTTGGAGAGTCCGAGGTAAAGGGCATTTGCATAGTCCAGTCTGGAGTTCACAATTGTTCCTACCACGACTGCTACGTCTTCTTTGGGGATAAAGGGAATAAGTCTACGTAGTAGGCGCAGCAGAAGGTGAGATCCGCTGACTACTGACCCTATTTGTGCGTCCATTGTCATGTTGGTGTCAAAGATGACTCAGAGACTTTTGACTTTGGAGCTAGGGGTGATGATCTGGCCCAGAATAGGGGGGGGGGTGTGTCCAGGTTGTTGCAAGTTGACTCTTGCGACTTGCATGAAACAGAAGAAGTTCTGTTTTGGAGCTGTTGAGTTTAAGATAACTCTTTGTCATCCAGTTTTCTATCAAAGAGAGAATTCTCTAAACTGAGATGATGATCCTTTTTGTTGCAGATGCGAAAGTACAGTTGCGTGTCGTCTGCATAGGAGTGGTAAAGCAGCTGTTGGCTACTGATGATTTCGAAGAGCGGGCAAAGATAGATGTTGAAAAGCACTGGTGACAGGGGTGATCCTTGAGGGACTCCACATGACACTGTGCGTTTTTCTGAAGTAAAAGATCCTAAATTTTACTGTTTGTGATCGGTTTTCCAAAAAGGAGGAGAACCATGATAGATCACTTTCTGCGAATTTGGCTACTTCAGCCAATCGAGTCAGTAGTAGTTTGTGGTCTACTGTATCGAAGGCTGCACTTAGGTCCAACAGAACCAGCAATCGTCCCATATTTTCAGCAATGCCGTTTCCGTCCCGTGTCCGGGACGGAAACCGGATTGAAATGGATCAAGTAGATTATGGGTATCTAGATGCTGTTGCAGCTGTTGTACCACTGCTTTCTCCATTATCTTTGAGAGGACGTTTAGGCCCGTTATGGGACGGCGGTGAGTAGAGTCTTTGGGGTCTAGGGTGGGTTTCTTCAAGATGGGCTGGATAGTGCCCTCTTTCAGCAGGGAGGGCACTATGCCTTCCCTGAATGACTGGTTTATAAGCTGCATGATAGGTGGTGCCAGGATGTCGGCGCATTCCTTCAGCAATTTAGTGGGAATAATATCATTAGGCGCTGTGCTGTTTCGCAAAGTGTCGATGATATTTTTTGTGGCATCCACGGAGATGGGTTCCAGAATGAACTTGGTTGATTGTAGATGGTTTCTATCGATGTTGCGAGGTTGATCAAGGGGGGTGTTGCAGGGGGTATTGTTTTGACGAATGCTTTCCCGGATTCCCTCAATTTTATTGATGAAGAAATCCGATAATTCATCACAAAATTCTTGGGTATCTGAATTGGGGGCCTCAAGACAGCCTGGATTCATGGTCTGAGTGACCAACTTGAAGAGTTCGCGGGGGCGATTTAAGGCGCTATTGATGGCCTTAGAAAAATTATGTTTCTTGGCTTGGAAAATTTCTTTGTGATATTTTCTTGTTATTGCCTTGTAGCA
This sequence comes from Rana kukunoris, assembly GCA_029574335.1. NCBI lineage: Eukaryota > Metazoa > Chordata > Amphibia > Anura > Ranidae > Rana > Rana kukunoris. Next base: position 37,794,836 of record CM056059.1, on the reverse strand, counting down.
GATGAGGTTCTCTTCTGAGGCGCTGCGTTTCCAGGCAGCTTCCGCCCTTCTGCGCTCTTGCTTCAGTAGTGACAGCTGGTTATTGAACCAGCCGCACTTGTTTTTCCGGATGCGGGCTTGGCGTTTCGGTGCTACTAAGTCGGCTGACTGTAGTAGGGCTGCATTTATGGCATCCAGTGTATCTGAAACTGTTCGGAGTGCTTTTATTTTAATTCCTAAGGTAGATTTGAAGAGTTCCGAATGGAGCTTCTTCTGAGATCTAGTCCAGTGTGTTGTCACCGGCTTAGGTGTTTATCAATGGGGAATTTTGGAAATTATGAATTTGATTGCATGGTGATCTGTCCATGGCGATCTGTCCATGGCAACGGTTCATTTTCCAAAATACTTATTTTCAGATTTTGTCTGAAAATTAGGTCAAGCGTGTGACCTGAAGCATGTGTGGGCCCACATACTAGCTGCTGTAGCCCTAATCCTTCCAGTTGGTCAATACAGGCGTCCGCGATCGGATCCTGTGAGGAGTTGGCCCAGAGATTGAAGTCCCCGAGTAGCAAAAGATGTTTGCTGTTCAGGGTATAAGTGGAGATAAACTCCGTCAGTGAAGGTAAAAGCTGCGATTTTGGTCCGGGTGGCCTATAGCAAAGTAGAATACGGACGGTCTCCTGGGGATTTGTTTGCAGTTGTAGAGTAAGGGTTTCCATGAATGGAAGAGGATTTTGAAGGACTGGTTTACTGATCGCAAGATGCGTCTTGTGGATCACCGCCAATCCTCCTCCTCTTTGCCCTATTCTGTTTTCCGTTATAATACGATCGTTTTCTGGCACCAGTTCTCCTAGAATGGTGTTACAGTCGGCTGTAAGCCAGCTTTCTGTAATAAAGAGGCAGTCTAAATCGTATTGTAGTATGAAATCATGGATTTCTAATCGGTGTTTTACTGCCGATCTTGTGTTCATCAAAGCACATGATATGTGCTTAGGCTGGGATAAATGGCTGTGATTTTTGATAGTCGATCTTCTATCGTTTCTCAAAAGTCGCAGACTTATTAGGGCTTTTTTGGTGACGGCAGGTAACGTTGCGACAAATCGCCTCAGATCCCAAATGGTTTCTGCGGAATATTGCCGAATAACCATGGTCGCCAAACACCAGGGAGGTGGGGGGGGGTGGCGATTCGAGGATTCGGTGAATCCTCCCTCATTGACTTGGTCCAGAGGAAGGCAAAAAAAGTAGCAGTGCTACGCTAATATACTGCAGTAGGGCCAAAAAATGCCTTCCTGACCCCTTGAGAGGCGATCGGACAAACCCTGGATCAAGTACTAATGGTTTTGGGACGGGGGAGAATGGGGCTGGGTGTAGCAAGATGGCTGCCTATACTGCAGCAAGGTCCAGGAAGGGGGCTGGGATCCTAAATGGGTCAGTGCTGCTGGGGAAAGACTGGGACTATAATCGGGGAGAGTGGGTACTCTTATGGGGTAGGGGGGGTTTGCTGGGCAACTTAGGGTGATTAACAGTGATTGCAAGGGGTGTGGAGCGCTGCGCCGGTAGGCCGCGGGTGAAGCCGCGGCCTTTCCTAGTTCGCGGCTGCCGCGATTGTGACCACGCTGGTGCGGTAGAGAAAAAAAAATCGCCCAGAGGCGACGGAAATTGAGGGGAGAGGTGGTGGAAGGATTTCTTATGAGGGGGATGATGTGGGGGAATGATGGTGTGGAATAGGGGGTACGGAGCACGGGGGCCGCTGCTGCGTCTTGTCCTGAAAAGGACAAGGGGGGTGGAAGAAAATGCCCAGTGCCCTGTGTCAGGGGCTTACCTTGTGGGCTCCGGTGATTCCTGGATGGAGGGGAGAGCCAGGGGAGGGAGGATCGTGAGCCAGAGCAGGGGTCTGACAGCAGAGGTGAGGGGAGGAAAACCCTGCCTGTCTGGCTCCTGGAGCCGTACGTCCTACTGCTAGGAGCATACGCCGATTATTACAGGAGCTCAGTTCTAGCCCTGGGGAGGAGTCACTCTTTCAGACTCAATCCTGGAGAGCAGGAGAACGTGCAATTGCAATCAGATTCCAGTACGGCAAAAAAAAAAAAAAAAAAAAGGATGCGAATTGTGCCGATGATCTTGAGGGGGAACTCCATGGCAAATAAAAAATGTATGGGTTCCCCCCTTTTAAGAGCATACCAGACGTTACGGTCCCCCCCAAAATCCATAGCAGAACCTTATCCGAGCACACAGCCCGGCAGGTCAGGAAAAGGGGTAGGGACGTGCGAGTGCCCACTCCCCCTCCTGAACCGTACTAGGCGGCATGCACGCAACATGGGGGTGCCAAGCCTTTATCCTGTGTTCACACTTGTGCGGTGCGGGAGGGATACCGCATGTGATTTGGAGAGGAAACCCCCCCGCATTCCTATTCAAATCACATGCGATTCTTTGCATTCAATTTGTATGGGCTCAATTTGCAGCCCATTACACAAAAAATATGCAGCGTCTTTTTTTTTGCCATACTGTAGTCGGATTGCAATCGCACTGTATTTTGCAACCTGTTTTGGGGTGTCATTCATTTAACATTGACACCGGTGGTAGATGACATGAGCGGTGTGCGTTGCAGGAAACGCTCAGGATTCGCAGGAATTCTCCCATTGCATATATGTGAACCGGGCTAAGTCAGTTAGCTTGTGCTATTATTCTTTTAAGTCAATCCTTGTCTATATTGTCTTGTAGAAAGGGTGGTTTTAGATTCTGGTGTGAACTGAACCAGGTTCTCCTGCACTTTTCTATATGGTAATAAAGGGAAGATACATGGTTTTACATTCACAATGTCATTGACCATCTTAATCCAATTTTTAAAATGTTTAGCTTCTACTACCTTAGTCTACGTATTTTAAGTTAACTTACCTGTGTTGTGTATTTCTTCTGTAATATAGATTCCCTCCCTATAAGTTAACCCTCCAATTACTGGTGTTCCGGTAGCTGCTGCCAAGGATGGATCAAATGCATCTATGTCAAAGCTTAAATGAATTGGTCTTTGTCTCCTATTGAGAAGAAAACATGAACCCATAAAATAATTAGATCCAAAGAAATGCAAATAAATTCATTTATATATCTGAAAACTACAGATTTCAACTGGCAATTAGATTACTTGTTTTTAATATAGTAGACAATACCATGACATATTCTTTAAAGTGGTTATAAAGGCTCAAGGTTTTTTTCTATTAAAAACCTCCTCTGTGTAGCAGCCCCCCAAATACTTACCTGAGTCCTATCTCGATCCAGCAATGTGCATGAGAGCCTCGGCTCTCTAAGGACTCTCCCTCCTCATCGGCTGAGACAGTAGCAGGAGCCATTGGCAATCACAGCCAGTGAGCCAATGAGGAGAGAGAGAGGGGACAAGCCATTTCTTCTGCACAACATAAGAACGATCATAGCGGCGGTTCCGCTGCTTGATCGCTCTTATAGGCGGCGGGAGGGGACATCCCCCCCCTCTCCCGCCGCCATCCAGTGCTTCTCGGGGCTTTCCCGTGCCATCGGGGGCCCGGAGAATGAATCGTCCGGCGATAGCAGGAACCATAGTGATGACTGGTTACCAGATGGTCACCAGTCATCTCTATGACCGTCGGAGGACCCAGGTACGATGTGATGTCACGCCCTGGTCCCGCAAGTAAACAAAGCCGCGATTGGCTACTAAGCCACAGTATTCATGAGATCGGTGAATTTTTTTCACCGATCTCATGGTTTCCAGCCTGGAGGAGAGATGTGGGGTCTTGACCCCACATCTCTCCATAAAAGAGGACCCTTCACACACATTTATATTACAAGGGATGTTTACATTCCTTGTAATAGGAATAAAAGTGATAAAAAAAAAAAGTGTAAATAAATAAATATGTAAAAAAAAAAAATATATAAAAAAAAAAAAAATATATAAAATTAAAATGCCCGTCCCCTTTAGCTCGCGCGCAGAAGCGAACACACACGCAAGTCCCGACAACATATGTAAACGCCGTTTAAACCACATATGTGAGGTATCGCCGCGTGCGTTAGAGTGCCAGCAACAATTCTAGCATTAGATCTCCTCTGTAAATCTAAATTGGTAACCCGTAAAAAAGCCTTGCCTAGGGAAAGTTTTAAGTACCGAAGTTTGGCACCATTCCATGAGCATGCGCAATTTTAAAGCGTGACATGTTAGGTATCTATTTACTCGGTGTAACCTAAGCTTTCATATTTTACAAAAAAATTGGGCTAAATTTACTGTTTTTAATTCATGAAACAATTTTTTTCCCCAAAAAAGGCGTTTGAAAAATTATTGCGCAAATACCGTGCAAGATAAAACGTTGCAATGACCGTCGTTTTATTCCCTAGGGTGTCTGCTAAAAAAAAACATATATAATGTTTGGGGGTACTGCGTAATTTTCTTGCAAAAAAAATATGATTTGTACATGTAGGAGAGAAGTGCCAGAATAGGCCCGGTATGGAGGTGTGTATAAATTATTGAAGTGGTTAAAGAAAAAAAAAAAAAAAAGCCTTTAATATCACTTGATGAAATTGTGTAGCACCCTCCTGGGTAGGTGCTAGGATTAGTGTACAGCAGGGGTCTCCAAACGTTAATAGGGCGGTTTATTGTCCTTCAGACTCTAGGAAGACTTTGACCAGTGGGATTAAAAATGTTCTGGCATCAGTAGGAGTAAATATAACAACATTTGGTATTAGAAGGAGGAATGGTGGTCATCGTACAGAGAAATAGGGACACATTACTGGTGTCAGTGGGAGAAATAGTGCCCAAGGGCTGGATAAAAGCAAGCAAAGGGCCGCATCCGGCCCCCGGGCCACAGTTTGGAGACCAGTGGTGTACAGGAATATCTCACTTTTAAGTACACAATGGGACTAGAGTATGTATGTAAAACAAAAATTAACTCAAAAGGAAGCGATACCCGTTTTCACTTCAGGGGCTGTAGAGGGGGGGTCAGGGACTAAAGTGGGGGGGTCAGGGAGTGAAGTTTATAGTACTTTACAACATAAGAGAATGGAACACATGCTAGGCTGCAACAGCCGACCAGACCAGTGGAAATAAAGTTCTCAGGCAGGGGTAGCAACACCCCTCAGCTTCATTCATTCCTGCCGATAGCTATACTGTATAGTCTTCCTGTGCACATAAATTCCACAGTAGTAACTGTGACAGCTGTATATAGTGTTATCTTGGCATATAGCTGATTCACGGTTAGTAGAGCGCATTTCCAATTATCTGTGCACGGATTACTCAACTGCAGCTTTAGCTTGTAAACCACTTTACATACACTCGCGGTTATGTCCGTACTCGCGAGCGTACGGAAAGTGATTGTTCCTAAAGTGGGGTATGCTTGTAATATAGGTTTTGTTCTCCTGCTTAACAGGATAAATTTACTTAGCTGCCTGCCTCCAACTGTGATTACATGAACTTTTGTTGCTCAGCTGCTCGTTGGGTCTGCCTCTGGCCTCCTCCGTATCCAAGTAACCTAGGAAGGTTCTGAATGTGGATGCTATGCAGAACACAGCATGAATATTAATGCTTCTTGAGCTTTCCCAGAGAGAGTGAACCTGAAGAACGCTTATTATTTATTCTTTGAATAAACTTTGCACAAGGTCTTTTCCAGGAGTGGAGTGTACCAATTGGGGAGAGGCTGCTGCCTCCCCTGGCATCTGCTGCTTTGTGGCCTCATGTGGGCGATCTGAGGGCCCAAATTCAGAGAAAGTGTTCTGTCATGTGGAGATCTGAAGTTAGTGAGCGTGACCCTGGTTCTACAGACTGCTGGCTGAAGGGGCTGTCTATTGAAGATCTGCCCTGCCACATGACCTTGAAGGAGAATTAACAAAAAGAAGTTTAAATTAAATCCACAAGGACTATTTTTTACCACTACTATTCCTTTATATTGGCTTTTAAAATGTACAAATGCGACAATTTAGACATTGGATGAAAGGTTTAGCACTGGGAAACACTTTTTGAAATATAAAAAGGGCATTTTATATACATCTATATAGACCAAAATGAGGGACAAATGAGTAGGAAAGAGGGACAGAGGGTCATTGCTTCAAATCGGGTACAGTCCCTTGAAATCAGGGACAGTTGGGAGCTATATGCTGAAGCTGGACAAAGCTGTTCAGAATACCCTTGTCTGGACCCTCAGCCGACTATATAACACACCAGAAGAGTTTAACAAAACACACGTCTATGGATCCTTTGGGTTGTCTGAACTCACAAAATGTCCAGGGACAGCTGATAACCTCCTCTCTAACCCCCTGATCGCCCGGAGGGTGATATCAATTAAATTTTAGCGTCAGTCAGGGTCTGCGTCGCCCCAGGCAGCATTAGGTTAGTGCCAGTAAGGCTTACACCCACGCGCAAAGCATACACCCCCCTTAGTAGTATAGTATCTGAACGGATCAATACCTGATCTGATCAGATCTATACTAGCGTACCCAGCAGTTTAGGGTACCCAAAACGCATTGTTAGCGGAATCAGCCCAGATACCCGCTAGCACCTGCGTTTTGCCCCTCCGCCCAGCCCAACCCACCCAAGTGCAGGATCGATCGAGCTCTGTCACTTCAAAAAACACAACACACATAACTGCAGTGTTTGCAAAGACAGGCCTGATCCCTGCGATCGCTAACAGTTTTTTTTTTTTTTAAGCGTTTTCTACGTTTGCTTTTCTACAGTCAGGTGCTTTTTTTACCTGTGAATCATCACCAGTGTACGACTAAATTTAGAGCCCAAAATGGCAAAGCGAATGTACACTGGTGAAGAGGCCTTCAGGATCCTGAGCATGACAGATAGTGAAGAGGAGGTCACGCATCTGTCAGATTCTGGCTCAGAATACGATCCTATTTACGACAGCGGCTCCATGTCGGATAGCTCGGACGACGAAGTTGTGGTCCCTGCTAAGGCCAGGCGTACCCGACTCTGCTCTGATGTTGAGCAGCAAGAACCGCAGGACCCTTGTAAGGAGCATAGAAGTACTAGCGCCGCTATTCCGTCTGGTGAACTGGCAAGCACCAGCGGCCTACACCCTGGTCGTTCATCCAGCACTGCAGTATCACGTGGCGAGTCCCATAAGTGCAGTTCAAGCTGGCGAGGTGGCAAGCACAAGTAGTGTCCCGCTGCCACCAAGAAGACAGACAGGCCTGTCGTGCCCATAGTGCCCTTCCTGCAGAATTCTCCTATCCTGATTGGGTACCCACTACTTCTGCAGAACCCGTACTTCCCCCATTCACTGGCCAACTCGGTATTCAGGTGGATACAGCAAATTTTATGCCACTTGATTTTTATTAGCTGTATTTCACGGAAGATCTCTATAGATCTATTGTGGACCAGAGTCATTTATATGCTGGTCAATACATCGTCGCTTATCTCCAGTCTTTCCTTGCCAAAGAATGGAAACCACTTACGGTTTCTGAATTTAAGACCTTTCTGGGCCTTACCCTCAACGTGGGCATACACCAATTTCCGAAGTTGCTGATGTATTGGTCTTCATATCCAATTCACAATATGCCCATATTCTCTGCTCACATGGGCAGAAATCGATACGAGGCGATCCTGCGTTTCTTGCATTTCTGTAACAATGAACTTTGTCGTCCACTTGGAGACCCTGAATTTGACTGGCTCTACAAAATTCGGCCCCTCACCACCACAGTTAAAAAAAAGGAGCATATATGCCAAAGCATGGGGGCATTAGGGGCAGAGGAGCGATTTTGCTCCTAATGCCGCGTACATACGGTCAACATTCCTACGAAGGCTTTCCCGTGGAAAAGTCTGACCATGTGTACACGGCATAGAAAAGTCTGACCGTGTGTATGCGGCATAACTTTTTTGCGTGAGGATGCCCCCATGCTTCGGCATATATAAATGGTGCATGTATGCCCATCATTAGAAGTAGGTGGATGAAGGGAGGTATTCTAATGGTGGGCATACCCACCGATCAATCTTTTTTTCGTTCAGCCAACAGGCTGCATAAAAAAAAAAAAAAAGAAGAAGATTACAATACATGTCCAACAAGAACCATCAACGTACTGGTAGTTTGCTGGACTTTGAATGGTTATACCAGAGTGGTACCTGTCTATTGCTATTCTAAAGGGATATTTACATTCCCTGAGATAACAATAAAAATGGTAAAAAATTAAATAAAAAAGGAACAGCTTACAAAAAAAAAAAAAAAGCATCCCTGTCCCCCCTGCTCTTGCGCAAAGGCGAACACAAGCGTCGGTCTGGAGTCATATGTAAACAGCAATTACACCATGCATGTGAGGTATCACCGCGAAGGTCAGATCGAGGGCAGTCATTTTAGCAGTAGACCTCCTCTGTAAATCTAATGTGGTAACCTGTAAAGGCTTTTAAAGATGTATGTAGTTTGTCACCACTGCGCGTTTGTGCGCAAATTTTAAAGTATGTCGTGTTTGGTATCCATGTACTTGACCTAAGATCATCTTTTTTATTTCATCAATAATTTGGGCAATATAGTGTGTTTTAGTGCTTTAAAATAAAAAAAAAGTGTATTTTTTCCCCAAAAAATGCATTTGAAAAATCGCTGCGCAAATACTGTGTTGGAAAAAAAACTGCAACACCCACCATTTTAATCTGTAGGGCCTTTGCTTTAAATTTTTTATATATATATATGGGTGTTACCGGAAATTCAGCATTATGCCAGGAAGAACAGGCTACCCGATGTGCTACTACTGCATGTCGGCGGCAATTACCCATTTATTAGGGCTTCCATAGAGCTTATTCGGGACGTCAAGTGAGATTTTCTCTGCATGCGGTCAGCCTTTTCAGACATTACCCTAGATATCATTGGCAGGGCAGCTTGGAGGGGGCCCAGTTTGGTAGATCAGATTAACAAGGCCAGGATCAAGGTCAATAAAGCAGTGGCCAAATTTGTGGTACATAATGGTGGGCTGGTTGTTTGCCATGGGGAGTTGGAGAGAAACAATGGGCTGTATTTGAGGGGCGACGGGGTACACCTGTCAGTGGTGGGCATAGACATGTGGTTTCTGGGCCTCCATGAGGGGCTTCAGCGGGTCTTGAGGCTGTGGTGGGTCACCCAGGTGCAAAGCTTCACTGGTGGGCAGGGGTCTCGGGTTCTTGAAAGTCGGAATGGTGGAAGGAATACAGTATGTGGTGTGGAGTGGAACGGGTTGGGCCCATCTCGGTATGGGTACCTTCCCTACCATGGAAATAATGGGCCATCGGTCATCAGGCTGCATCAGGCAAAAAAAATTAAAAATCAAATATTGTCCCTGAGCTGGTGAAACTGCGGCTAGGGGCCAGGATGCGGAGGTGGTGGCGGTACAGCCGATGCGATAGAGATACCTTCCTTAATCAACATAAGTGAGTGAATAACTTGTATAGCGCTAAAAATGCAAACTGAATTGCCTCAAGGCGCTTAGTATCCATTAACTTCTATTTAGCCTTCAGAATAGGTGGGTCTTGTGTTTTTTTTCCTAAAGGCCTGGTGATTCCCTTCCATTCGGATATTAGTTGGTAATGCGTTCCACAACCTTCGTTCTCCTTTGGTAAAAAGCACATGCCTTTTTAAATTTCTGGCACTGTTCATTCACAGCCCCTTCTGACCTCTGACTTCTGCTGTAGCTTACACTGGCACTGTATTTTTTAGACTAGCAGCTCACTCTAACAAACCCCCACCTCTATTGTTGGCCAGTGGCATTTGGAGTTACAGCTTTTCACAGAAGTGCCACTCACCACAATGCCTGCAACCACCCCTCACCACCACTACACTACATCCTCACACCAATCATCCACTACTCTTATCACTGGAGATGACCCTGGACCACACCTGATACAAACCTCCACTCTTACCACTGCACCTGACCTTCATTCTTCCCTCCACTCCCTTCTTTCTGGACACCTCTCCCATATTGCCAATGTGTGGCAAATGCTAAAAATAAGTTTACCACTACATTAATATTTTATGACTTCTAATGTGAATACATTTCCCAGCCAAGGTGTATAGTCATTCAAAAACATACCTTATCCTTGCGCACCCGTCACAATTTCCTCACAGGCAACCCCCAGCGGATCTTGGACGAATTCCGTTGGGGGTTGCCTTGCTAAACTCTATTCCGTTCCTGCTCACACTTCTACTCAGGGCTTGAATGCCTTTTTGAGGGATTTACCCTTACCCTCCCATGCCGATACTCACATGTCTCTTATGGATCGTGACATACAGAAGTTCTCCAGTGTATCAAGGCACTAAAAATAGGTAAAAGATTGGGTCCGGACGGCTTTTCGGCCTTGTATTACCGGAAAATGGCAGACGTTTTTGCCCCGCATTTGGCGGCTATGTTTAATTCGGTAAAGGGGGTCAGTCATTCACACAAAATCTGCTGACCGCCAACATTGTTATGATTCCTAAGCCAGACAAGGATCATTCCTCTTGGGCCAATTTCTGGCCAAACGCCTGAATTCCTTTCTTCCACGTCTGATAAAGAAGGATCAGGTGGGATTTGTTCCTCAGACAGGCAGGAGATGCTATTAGGCGCCTTCTTCAAATTCAACATATAGTACACAATAGATCCCTGGAAACAATGTTTTTGTCTTTGAAAGTTATTAAGGTATTCAAACTTCTACCATGCCGATTTCCCCCCACTTTTTGGGAAGCTGGCAGCCATGCTAGCTTCATGGTCTACTCTTCCGCTATCCTGGGTTGGCAGAATAGCGGCAGTGCACATGACTTACTTCGCGAAATTGCTCTACTATTTGAGTTCTGCCAGTCCAGTTACCCTTTCACATCCTCCGAATACATCAATGTAAACTTATGCATTTTGTCTGGGGCTCAACGAGACCCAGGATCAAAAAGGCAAGTTCTTTATGCTCACAGAATCAATGGTGGCCTTTTGGTTCCAAATTTGCAAGCTTACAACACAGCAGCGGGCATTGCCCTGCTATCTCAGCTTCATGAAAAACAGATGCCACTGTGGACCACCATTGATTTAGTAGACTCCTATCCGACACCACTAGCCTCCCTCCCCTGGCTCCCCCAGGCATATCGCCCGCCCACCGTGGATCCGTGCTTTAGCAGGTCCGATTTCCCCTCACCTTCCATTACTCCGCCTCCTTCATTGCCCATTATTCCCGCCAGGTTGTGACAATCCGTTACAGTTCACTTGGTGGACGCCCATTCTATGCTCACCCCTACTAAAATAATCCTGTTTGCCACCTTGCGTTCTCACGACATCCCCCTTAGGGAGCATTATAGTTATCTGCAACTTTGACATTTTCTACAGCACCTTATAAGATCTCAACCCACCCCTTATACTATGACCCCCTTTAAAAATGTATGTAGATCACGTCTCCACTCTCCGGGTCTCGTATCTCTCATTTATGCTGCTATAATCGGCTCCAAGAGACCGCCACTGAGGCCTTATCACCTTCAGTGGAAAGCCAAGCCTGGGAAGCAGCTTGACCCGGAGGACTGGCAGATCGTGACTGTTGCACTGTCCAAGTGCTCCAAAAATGTCTGCTTTCTGGAAAACTCCTATAAAAGGCGTTATAAAAAAAATGGTACTACAGCCCGGCCAGATTGGCAAGCTTTATTCCATCCTATTTCCCCTTATGCTTCCGTGGATGCTCTCAGGAGGGTACAATGGCGCACATCTGGTGGACTTGTTCCAGGGTATGCAGATTGTGGGTTAGAATTTATGCGCTACTCCATAAACTTTTTAACACCACTATAAAGAGGGACCCTTTGATGCCCCCTTGTGGAAACCAATCTCAGTGCTCCTCCGTCCTGAACACCAACTGGCAGCACATGTTTTTACTGCAACTAAACTATAGCACGGTCCTGGAAAAGCCCGAACCCGTCAAAAATTGCGTGAATGACATTATGGTTAACGAGAAGCTCACTGACATATTATTGGATACTCATGATAGGTTCCTTCGGGTATGGCAACCCTGGGTGACTTATAACCACTCTTCACGATGGGACCCTACGCTTCTCTCCCTTTAATAAGCCTCTGTCCTGCCCCACCCCGTGGACCCTCCTTCCTTTCTATCCCCCCCCCTTCTCTTTTTTCCTTCCTCCCTTTTTTCTTCTCTCTCTTTTTGGTTCTATGTTGACACTATTTTTTCTCCTGGCTCTTTCTCTCTGCTTCCTTTCTCTGTTGTTCTGGCCCACAGGCTCCGTCCTGCTGGGATTGGACACAAGATGTGACGTCGTTTGTTTATCTGTGATATTGGTGGAGGTTACCTCCCTTTTATGTAATTCATTGTTTGTTTTCTTTATTTATGGCCAAGCGTGATAATTTTTTTTTGTGTCATGGGTTCTGTCATGGACCATGAAATACGGAAGGGTTTCTACGTAAAATCCTAATTCATGTATTACAGATTTTATTCTGAACCCCAGCCAGGTCAACAGACTCATAAGAGATACTCATTGTCCATTGTGTGATAAGCCTATTTAAAGCCTTTCTATTATCAGGTGTAAATGACTTCTGCCCTGTCTCTGGTCTCCAGACAGTTCCATTGTTCTGTGGCTGGCTATTGTGTACATTGATTGACCCCCCGGGGCTTTTGTCTGAATACACATCACAGGCTTCTATCCACACATATTCAGGCTATTCAAGCTTTGGGACCAATCTCTGCTGAGACATTTTCAAGTCCTCATTTGCATGGTTTAAGAGGACCTGAGTGAAGACTGCATACTTTACAATGGACCAATAGGAAAGCAGTTGTTGGGGGCGGGATGTTCCAAATCCTGTATAAAGTGTGCTGTGTACTTTCAATAAAGTGTGTCCTGTTACATTCAGCATTAAGCCTTGGCTCATGTATGGATTATTCGGCGATTCCAGGGATATTCCTACTCATGGAATATTGGGCGATTTCTTTTATGGGAGAAGAAGGGAAGGCTTGACGGGGATATGTTCTACCACCGTCACAGGTTCCATATGGGTCCCCGTGTATTAACCAGTTTATAATCCCAGACCAGTATAATGCCTCTTTACCAGGACTTAAGTGGAGTGGACTTCCTCTCGCTGGTCACTCATGCTCGCCCCTGGCCCTCTAATGGCTGGCTTGAATTTTAGTTTCCCAACCCAACGTTCCTGATGCCTGAAGTTTTATACCCGTTAGTCCATTCTTTGTTAATCGCTGTTTTTGTACTTTTTTCTGATGTTGTGCATTTTTTTTTCAATAAAACCCTTTGTACAAGAAAAACATACCTTCCCAATAGCTGTTCAAAGGACCTTTCCATAACTTTCTGTATTCCAATGCAATCAATTTGCCTCATTGAATAGTATGGGATGTCATATTTCTTCAGAATAAATCTGAAACGACAAGTTCATAATATTATTAGAGATCTATGACATATAATAATGTGAAAATTCTTTAGCTTTATTAATATGGAATTGCCATTTCATATAGATAGCCTTGATTTTGATTAAGTGAGGTTTGCCTCCTGCTTGTTCTCATGTCACAATGTTGATCTAAAAAAGAGACAAATACTCATTTAATGACTGATTGCTGTATGTTGTGAGGAAAATAATACAGGAGGACATAGAAGACAGATCGAATGAGTCCTAGGCAGCGTACACACGACTAAATAAATCCGATTAAATCGGTCTGACAGACCGATTTGATTGCTGGGCTATTTTGGTTTGATCATGTACACACGATCAAACCAAAATCCCCGCCGGCAGACAGCGCTGTGATGTGGCGGTGACGTTGTCACCGCACCAGGAAGTAAAAAACGTCCACGCATGCGACGAATCCATTCGACGCATTTGCGGACAGATATGTCTGCTGGTTAGTGTACTAACCAGCAGACATGTCGGACGGACGGGTTCCCAGCAGACAGATTTTAAAGCATGCTTTAAAATTTGTCTGCTGGAAAAACCTGTCTGTCCGCCCGTACACACGATCGGATTTGTCTGCTGAAATGGTCCGTCGGACCGTTTCCAGCAGATAAATTCGATCATGTGTACGCGGCCCTAGGGTCCTTTTTTACGGGCTTTCTGATCAGGTCCGCCTGTCTGTTTTTTCAGGCAGCCCTGATTGGAAGCTGCATAAAGCTCTATAGGCAGTATGATGTAAACAAACTTGTGTCTGTTTATACCTACCTGCCTCCGAAGCCACCTAGGTCCCGAAAAACCAATCGAAAAAAATGACTGTGTCCTTTTCTGTTTCTCCAGACCCAATTGTGGTGGATTGTGCCTAACCTGTTGTAGGCAGAGGGCCACTTAAGCAACTTAGTAACCATTCGCGGGCCACAATGCATGGAGTGGGCAGATGACAGGTCTGTGTCCAGTCTGCATATGTAAAGCAGACATAGCCCAATGTACTCTATGGCCCTCTGATCCATTCAGATGGAAGGAGATGGATCCACTTCTGTACAATTTAGCAGATCGAATTGGAGGCAGGCAGGTGTAAACGGACAAGTCTATTTACATCTGCCACTCCATAGAGGTGAATGTTGGGTCCGATTGGGTCGGACTGATTGTGTGAAAGGGGCTTAAGACTGCTTTTACACTGATGGTCTGCGGTCTACCCACACCGTGGGTGCGGCGCAGTGTACCTGTGGTTTTCCCGCCGATTAGCTGCACTTTGCCATAGACGTCTATTATATCCTGCAGGTGTGGTGCACTTTCTGAAAAGCCACTTGCTTCCTCTGCCAACCTGCAATATGGGCTTGCCAACCAGCCATTCCAGAGCAGGTGGTCACGGGCCACATAAGAGGGCTCCGCGGGCCACTGGTTGGGCACCTCTGCTCTAAAATGTATGCCTGGGCAAAAAAAAAAATGAAGTGCAGGTCTGCAATATATGCACATTTTCCCAACTCTTTATAAACACTGCAAGTATAAAAAAATACGTGTTGATCTATCAATAAAACAGTGTATACCTAATTTCTTGTTTGAGTTGACAACCTAGTGCTTCTGTTGCATTGAAATCACAAGCAAAGTAATCAATCCAGCTTAGCTTGCATGCTGTAAAACATCCCCACCCCTATGTTCATGTGATGTTGGCAGTATTCTGTAATCCAAGGGGAGAAACACACAGGGAATTAAGTGCAGCAAAGTGCACATGAAGTTAAAAGCTTGCTGGGTTTCAAACAGGAATGGTTATTTTTGTGTACTTTTTAATACAAAATGCATGTTATTTACAGTATTATTTCATCCATGTATATACAGTATCTCACAAAAGTGAGTACATCCCTCACATTTTTGTAATAAATTATTCTATCTTTTCATGTGACAACACTGATGAAATTACACTTTTCTACCAAGTAGTGAGTGTACAGCTTGTATAACCGTGTAAATTTGCTGTCCCCTCAAAATAACACACAGTCATTAATGTCTCAACTGCTTGCAACAAAAGCGAGTACGCCTCTAAGTAAATGTCCAAATTTGCCATTTTCCCTCCCCGGGGTCATGCCACTTGTTAGAGTTACATGGTCTCAGGTGTGAATGGGGAGCAGGTGTGTTAAATTTGGCGTTATCGCTCTCACACTCTCATGCTGGTCACTGGAAGTTCAACATGGCACCTAATAGCAAAGAACAAACCGAGGATATGAAAAAAAAAAAACCTTAGTTACACTTACCGGTAACGGTATTTCTATGAGTCTTTCAGGACAGCACTTGGAGAGAGCGCAGCTCCACCCACTTCCCAAGAAACACTGCAGTCACTGCTATAACTTCCGCCCACCTCCACCATGGCCTCAGTTGTACACGAGCACCTCCGGCCATACTGAAATGAGAAAAGGAGAACATAGCAACCAAAACATGTTAGTACAACACACACAATATAAATATATATATATACACACACACACACACACACACATATACATATATCCACCAGAAGAGAGAAGGGTGGGTTATCGGTGCTGTCCTGAAAGACTCATAGAAATACCGTTACTGGTAAGTGTAACTAAGGTTTTCTCACTTCGTCTTTCAGGACAGCACTTGGAGATGATAACCGAGTACTTACTCTAGGGTGGGACCACCGCTTGCAGGACTTTCCTGCCAAAAGACTGCTCCGCCGCTGAGAGCAGATCCATCCTGTAGTGGCGAGTAAAAGTGGAAAAACTCGTCCACGTAGCTGCCTTGCAGATAAGCTCTGGTGAAGCTCCAGCCCGTTCTGCCCAGGAAGTTGTCACTGCCCTTGTAGAATGTGCCACCACCCCTGGGGGAGGTTCTGTACCCCTAGCCTTATAGGCCTCGTGGATAGCCATACGGAGCCATCTGGCTAGTGTACTTTTGGAAGCACCGTACCCCCTACGTGCACCCGAGAACAACACAAACAGAGAATTGGATTTTCTAATTTCCCTGGTGACTTCCAGGTAGTGCATAATGCACCTTCTGACATCTAAGGTATGAAACTCTTCTTCCCTTGAACCGGAAGGAGTCGGACAAAAGGTAGGTAACACTATTTCTTGTGTCCCATGGAAGGCCGATACCACCTTAGGAAGGAACCCAGGATCTGTCCTCAACACGACTCTATCTGGGAAGATGGTCAAGAAGGGTTCCACAATAGAAAGAGCCTGTAGCTCACTAATTCTCCTAGCCGAGGTGACGGCCACTAAAAGGACCGCTTTCAGGGTCCAAAATTTTAAAGATGCTTCTAACAGTGGTTCGAAAGGTCTTTTTGTCAGACCCCCCAAAACCACCGATAAGTCCCACTTGGGAAAAAACTTAAAGGGGGAAGGCCTAGCCCTGGCCAATGCCTTAAAAAATCTGATGACATAGGGATCTAGAGATAACCGTCTCTCTAGAAATACTGATAGCGCAGCAACCTGCGCTTTCAGGGTGCTGGCTGCCAGACCCTTGTCCATCCCGTCCTGTAAAAACTCCAGGACCGAAAAATTATTCCTGGGGGAACAATCCTTTGAACTGCACCAGGAATTAAAGACCCTCCAGGTCTTGAAATAAATCGCCCTGGTAACTTCCTTTCTGCTACTAAGTAGTGTATCCACTAACCGTTTAGATAAACCCTTCCTACTCAGGATTAACTCTTCAGTAACCAGGCCGCCAGGTTGAGCCGATCCACGTTGGGATGGAGCAGAGGACCCTGGTATAACAAGTCCTTTCTGACTGGAAGTAGCTGATGAGGTTCTATTGCCAGTTTCAGCAGGGTTGAAAACCAAGGCCTTTTGGGCCAGTATGGGGCTATCAGGATAAGAGTCGTCTTTTCTACCTGAAGTTTCCGCAGAACTAATGGAATCATTTGTACTGGGGGGAAAGCATAACACAAACGGAAGGGTCAATGCTGAACCAACGCATCTAGACCCTCCGCTTGATCCAGTCTGTTGAGGGAAAAGAAAACCGGAACCTTGGCGTTGGCTTGGGACGCAAACAGGTCTATCTGAGGGGTTCCCCACCTGTCTGCTATTTTCTGGAACACCTCTGAATTTAGACTCCACTCGGATTCCAGAACCCTCCTCCTGCTTAGGAAGTCTGCCAGGTGGTTTAAACTGCCCTTTAGGTGTACTGCAGACAGAGATGCCAAGTTTGTCTCTGCCCAGTAAAGCATGTGTAAGGCCAGGTTCAGGAGAACCCTGCTCCTCGTGCCCCCCTGCCTTGAGACGTAAGCTACCGCTGTAGCATTGTCGACAGTATCTGGACATGCTGACCCTGTATCGTCTCCTGGAAGGCCCAAAGCCCTAGGCAAACGGCTTTGAGTTCCCTCCAATTGGAGGATCTCTTGGACTCTTCCCTGGACCAGGACCCCTGAGCCAACTGACCCCTGAGGTGAGCACCCCATCCCCAGGAGCTGGCATCCGTAGTTAGGACCATTGTAGCGGGGAAGGACCACACTAGACCCTGACTCAAATTTGCGTGAGCCCTCCACCACCAAAGTTTCCTTTTTACTGAAGTTGGAACCCTGATCTCCATTTCTAGGGGTTCTCCATGCGTCCAATTCTGTAGAATCGCCTGCTGGAGACTCCTTGAATGCAGGCGGGCCCACTGAACCGCAGGAATGGAGGATGTGAGAAGTCCCAGGGTGGACATAGCTGCACGAACTGACACTGACAGATTCGTCTGCACTGCCTTCACTGCTGCCTGAACCTTGATTATTTTCTCCTCCGAAAAGATCCTCGGAGAGGAGGAGAGACCGAACGCCAGGGCCCTGAACTGAAAGTGTTTGATCTCGCTTCCTGTCCTGATCGCTAGACGCAGGAAACGCTGAGAAGAGGCTCTTATCGGGATGTGAAGATAAGCATCCCTTAGGTCTATCGAAGCCAGAAAGCAACCTGCAGGAAGGAGTAGACCGAGTAGATGGTATCCATCCGGAACCTCTTGTACTTGATTGACCGATTCAGGAATTTTAAGTTCAGAATCAAACAAAATTTTCCTGCCGGCTTTTTTACTAGAAACACATGGGAGTAGCAACCCACCCCCTGTTCTTGTTGGGGTACCGGGGTGATCACCCTCTGCTGGAGAAATTCCTCTAACAGCGACAACATTGCCCGGGATTTCTCCTGATCCCTGGGTAGCTGAGTCGCGTAGAAACGCGACGGTGGTTTCTCTGAGAACTCCAGCGCGTAGCCCTCTGCAATAACCTTGAGGATTTATGCACTGGAAGTCGTCTCTGCCCACTGTGGAAGGAACGACTGAAGACGTCCTCCCACAGCCGGGCGACCGTCACTGGGGTTTAGCGGGCTGGCTAGGGGAGCGAAACACCCAGGGTCTCCCTCTACCCCTCTGAGGCAACCAGGACCTTCCACCCTGACCTTTTTGTATCTCTTTAGGATCTTGGGGCTGGAAAAAAAGGACGAAAATTTTTCCTGGTCCGCAGTACTACCTTCTTTAAGGGGAAGGCTTTTTTCCTATCCGCCGTCCTATCCAGAACAGTGTCCAGACCGGCGCCAAATACCAGATCTCCATCGAAGGGCAGACCACATAACTTAGCCTTCGAAGCCGTGTCCCCAGTCCAGGTTTTGACCCAGAGAGCCCTCCTGGCCGAATTCACTAGGGCCGAGGAACGGGCTGATATTCTCACTGACTCGGCTGAGGCATCCGCCATATAGCCTACTGCCTTCAGAAGAATCGGGAAGGACTCTAGCAACTCTCTGCGTGAGGTCCCAGACTCAATGTGACCCTTCAGCTGTTCCAACCAATGCTCAAGGTTCCTGGCCACTACTGTGGATGCAATAGCTGGTTTGAGGTTAGCCAGAGAGGCATCCCAAGCCTTCTTTAAGAGCGCCTCTGCTCTTTTATCTAGGGGATCTTAAAGTGCCCGTATCCTCAAAGGCCAAGTCTGTATTTCGGGATACCTTTGAGAACGCAGCATCCAGCTTAGGTTTCTTATTCCATACCTGCGCTGGATCCTCATCAAAAGGAAATCTCCTCTTAAGTGATCGGGAAAAGAAAGGAGCCCTTTTCACTCCCTTTTGACCGCATCTGACAATACTCTATGTACTGGAAAGGTTCGATGCTTGACTTAGTCTAAACCCTGGTACATCTGGTCATGCAGAGACAAATGCGTCTTATCCACCTTAATGTTTAAGGTGGAATGAATAGTTTTCAGTAAGTCATCCACCTCTTCTAAGGACAACTTGTAACGAGAAGAAGAAGATTCTCCTGTATCTTCTTCTTCCGCCTCTGACAATGAGACTAGGCTGCTAGGCTCTTCCTCCTCGGACTCACTACCTGCCCCTCTATAATCCAAAGGTGCACTAGTGGAGGCCTTAGCTGCTGACCCTGACGCCGCCCCTCTGTCCAAGTAGGAGCGAAACGACTGAAAGGTCTCTTCTAGCTCTTTCCTAAAAGAAGAGAGCATCTCTTTGGGTTGTTCGGAGGCTGCACTAGTAGAGGCTTCCCCTTTGACTATGTCCGCTATGCATGCCTTGCATAACGGCTTAGTCCAAGACCCTTTAAGGGTTGTTTTGCAGGTAGCACACCGTTTCTTAGGAGGGGCACTGCAATTTTTAGCTTCTCTTTAGCTTTCTGAAAAACACAAAAGACAACAACACCATGTTTAACTTTTTGTGTCTCAGACCCAAACCACCACCACCACAAAACAGCCAGTGAACAAAAAACACACCAGGTCCCATCACCGCTGTACCAAACAAACAACACTCTCCCAGGGACGTGACTAGGGTGAGTGAGGCAGGCTCCTCTCCCCAAAGGGGCAGTAGGAGGGACATAACAAGGAACCAGGTAGACTTAAACCGCTGTTTTCCTACCTGGGCCGGGCTGGTGCATGTGGCTCCTGCTCCCGCCACCTCCGCTGCGTCTTCTGGCTCCATTCTCCCAGAACGCGGCGATCGTTTGTGCGCCTCCTTTTGAAAAGTCCCGGTTAACCCCACCGCTGTGGGAACCGGAAATTGCACCGCCGAGGCTGTCCCTCCCTTCTGCGTTCCAGCGGCCGGAACCGGAAGCCACCACGCACCGCCGGAAGTCCCGCCTCCACCGGAAATGACGTCACCCGCCCTCCGTACTGGGACATCGCAGACCCCAGGAGACCGGCATCTAACCGCCCCAACATGGCCTGCAATGCCCAGCCTATTGGCGCGGAACCCCCGGCAGCCTTTACCCTCGCCGGGCTCGAGAAGAGGGGAGCACCGAAACGTCCCCCACGCGTCAGGGGGGAGGTAGGGTCTGCCTCCTAAAGAAAAACAACCGATCGCAGGTATGCCTTTAATCCGTCTCCCCCTGGAGAGAGTCCAGCATCCTCCTGGTTCCCTGCAGCGCTTCCACCATGGCCGGAGGAAACACTACAACTGAGGCCATGGTGGAGGTGGGCGGAAGTTATAGCAGTGACTGCAGTGTTTCCTGGGAAGTGGGTGGAGCTGCGCTCTCTCCAAGTGCTGTCCTGAAAGACGAAGTGAGAAAATTGATGCTCTTCAAAAAGATGGCCTAGGCTATAAAAGAAAATTTCCAAGACCCTGAAGACCCTACAGCGTTCTACTCAGAACAGGCCTCGCCATGGTCAAAGAAGTTGAATGCACATGCTCAGCATCACATTCAGATGTTGTCTTTGGGTAATCGATGTATGAGTGCTGCCAGCATGGCTGCAGAGGTTAAAAAGGGTCGGGGGTCAGCCTGTCAGTGTTCAGACCATACGCAGCACACTGCATCAAATTGGTCTGCATGGCTGTGGTCCCAGAAGGAAACCTCTTCTGAAGATGATGCACAAAAAAAAAAAAATGATGCACAAAAAAAAAAAAAAAAAAAACGCAAACAGCTTGCTGAAGACAAGCAAACTAAGGACATGGATTACTGGAACCATGCAATGTGGTCTGATGAGACCAAAATACACTTATTTGGTTCAGATGGTGACAAGCGTGTGTGGCGGCAACCAGGTGTGGAGTACAAAGCCAAGTGTGTCTTGCCTACAGTCAAGCATGGTGGTGGGAGTGTCATTGTCTGGGGCTGTATGAGTGCTCTTGGAAATAGGGAGCTACAGTTCATTGAGGGAACCATGAATGCCAACATGTACTGCGACATACTGAAGCAGAGCATGATCCCCCTTCCATCAGAGACAGGGCCGCAGGGCAATATTCCAACATAACAACCCCAAACACACCTCCAAGATGGCCACTGCCTTGCTAAAGAAGGGTAAAGGTGATGGACTGGCAAGCATGTCTCCCAGACCTAAACCCTATTGAGCATCTGTGGGGCATCCTCAAACGGAAGGTGGAGGAGCGCAAGGTCTCGAACATCCACCAGCTCTGTGATGTCGTCATGGAAGAGGACTCCAGTGGAAACCTGTGCAGCTCTGGTGAACTCCATGCCCAAGTGGGTTAAAGCAGAGCAGGAAAATATTGACACTTTGGGCCCAATTTGGACATTTTCACTTAGGGGTGTACTCACTTTTATTGCCAGCGGTTTAGACATTAATGGCAGTGTGTCGAGTTATTTTGAGGAGACAGTAATAGTTACAAAAATGTGAGGGGTGTACTCACTTTTGTGAGATACTGTAAATAACCTATATTAAAAAAAACAAAAATATATTTCTTTGCCATCCTTTGAGGGCACTGGGCTCTGCTTCTGGTGCTTTCTACACTTTTGTGTACTTTGTTAGATAAAGAGAGCTCTCCTGGATCAGAGCTGTGGCGCTGCCTCTGGTGTAATCCAACCTCTGAACACTGAGTAAGCTGATAGTGTTGGTGAGGCTAACCTGGAATGTGACATTCAGCACAGGCCTATGCATTGTGGCGCTCCCTACAACTTTGGTTCTCCCTTCCAGTGCACTTCTAACAACTCAAGAAAACATTGCTCAGAGTTCAGTTGCCCAAGTAATGCGGCCACAACTTGAGCTCCTCAGGGTGCCTGTGTATGGGGTGTCGGGCTAAGGAGTGCCTGTGTATGGGGTGTCGGGCTAAGGAGTGCCTGTGTATGGGGTGCCGGGCTAAGGAGTGCCTGTGTATGGGGTGCCGGGCTAAGGAGTGCCTGTACATGGGGTGCCGGCCTGAGGAGTGCCTGTACATGGGGTGCCTGTACATGGGGTGCCGGCCTGAGGAGTGCCTGTACATGGGGTGCCTGTACATGGGGTGCCGGCCTGAGGAGTGCCTGTACATGGGGTGCCGGCCTGAGGAGTGCCTGTACATGGGGTGCCGGCCTGAGGAGTGCCTGTACATGGGGTGCCGGCCTGAGGAGTGCCTGTACATGGGGTGCC
This sequence comes from Rana kukunoris, assembly GCA_029574335.1. Lineage (NCBI taxonomy): Eukaryota > Metazoa > Chordata > Amphibia > Anura > Ranidae > Rana > Rana kukunoris. Next base: position 37,772,263 of record CM056059.1, on the reverse strand, counting down.
GGCCTGAGGAGTGCCTGTACATGGGGTGCCGGCCTGAGGAGTGCCTGTACATGGGGTGCCGGCCTGAGGAGTGCCTGTACATGGGGTGCCGGCCTGAGGAGTGCCTGTACATGGGGTGCCGGCCTGAGGAGTGCCTGTACATGGGGTGCCGGCCTGAGGAGTGCCTGTACATGGGGTGCCGGCCTGAGGAGTGCCTGTACATGGGGTGCCGGCCTGAGGGGTGCCGGGCTGAGGAGTGCCTGTACATGGGGTGCCGGGCTGAGGAGTGCCTGTACATGGGGTGCCGGGCTGAGGAGTGCCTGTACATGGGGTGCCGGGCTGAGGAGTGCCTGTACATGGGGTGCCGGGCTGAGGAGTGCCTGTACATGGGGTGCCGGGCTGAGGGGTTCTTGTGTATGGGGTGTCAGGCTGAGGGGTGTACATTCCTCCCCCCCCCCCCCTCAGTACAAAGTCTTCCCCAGTCCAGAGCTCCCACCACCTAGAACATTTCAGAGAGTGGGGCTGTAGCGAAGTACTCGCACAGTGTGTCTGTGCAGGCTGCCAGTCAGGAGGAGCATCTCTCTGTGTAGAATACCCGCCTCCTCTCCTCGTCTATAGATTTTGGCACTGGTGTCGAACGTCCGCTCCCTCCCTCCTCTGCTCTCCTATAGAGATCAATGTATAGAGGAGGGAGAGGTTTGAGCGGCAGAGGAGCCCTGTCATTTGTAAATACAGAGGCAGCACTTCTGTTACAAGTGACGGAACTGGCAGGGCCGTAGGTGGCTGAACTCAGGCTGAAATAAAAACACCGGTGGGCACCGCGGGTATAAAGAGGCAGCTGCTTTGGGCCCCCCCCCCCCCCCAACAATGACTGGGCCCTGGACAACATCCCCTTTTGCCCTGCGGTAAAGATGGCAATGCCTGTTCAGACTAATGACATTTACTACACAGATATGAAATATAAACTACTTAAGGGCTCTTTCACACGTCCGTTCAGTTTTTTAGATCAGTTTTTTCCCCCTTCAGTTGATCCGTTTTTTCATCAGTTCTTCGTCAGTTTTCCGTCCGTTTACATCCGTTTCCATTCCGTTCGTTTTTCATCAGTTTTTTTTTTTTTTTTTTAGAACTTTTTTTTTTTTTACATATTTTGATGAAAAACTGACGTTAGCGGATCGGATGGTAAACGGATCATCCGCTAACGTCCGTTTTTCGTCCGTTCCGTTTTTTTGACAGAAGAAAAATAGGGTTTTCTTCCGTCCAAAAAAACTGAGCTTACCGCAGACGGATGTTAACGGACGTTAGCGGATGCTCATCCGCTAACGGACGCTAACCCATAGGGAAGCATTGAGGTCCGTTAACGGACGTCCAAAAAACGGACGAACTGAACGGACGTGTGAAAGGGCCCTAAAGCAGACCAGTCATTTTTTTCAACTTTCTGTTTGTCTGGTAAAAAGCCTAGGCTTATGTGTATGCAATCATAGTTAAAGGTAAATCTAAAGAAATGCAATAAGAAAAATTGTATAATGTATGGCCAAATGATAGCTTCTTACGATCAAACTTACTGTTCAGCTGCATCAAGATCTCGCAAACCAATATATACAATATCCAATGTGGAAATGCACGGTTTTATCCAAGAAAACCCAGGGATAGAAGGAACCTACCAAAGAAAAAAAAAAAAACACTTTCAAGATTTGCAACACGACAAAGGCATTTGCTCATTACAACTTGACGGTTATAAAATAAGTTGCCCTAAGCATGAAATCATTTTCCACTTGAAAAATAAATAAGGTCACACGAGCAGACGGGTCAATTTTTAAAGTGGAAATTATAATCATTATTATACAGGATTTGCAGTATATAGTGTCAACAGTTTTTGCAGTGCTTTAAATATAAAGGAGTAAAATTACAATACAATTTGATACAAGAGGATTAGAAGGACTTTGTTCTTAGGAGTAGGGATGAGCTTTATATTCGAGTCGAACATGAGTTTGACGCGAACATTGGCTTTTCGCCCGTTCGGCGAACAACGAACAATTTGGGGTGTTCGCGGTAAATTCGAAAAGCCACGGAACACCCTTTAAAAGTCTATGAGAGAAATCTAGAGTGCACATTTTAAAGGTTAATATTAGGGTTGTCCCGATACCACTTTTTTAGGACCAAGTACAAGTACCGATACTTTTTTTCATGTACTCGCCAATACCGAATACCGATACTTTTTAAATGCAGCCATGTGTCCCCAAATGCAGCCATGTCCCTCTGAGTTCAGCCATGGTCCCTCTGAGTGCTCCGCACTCCACCCCGCACTCAAAAAAAAAAAAAAAAAAAAAAGTATTCTATTTAGGTATCGGGAGTATTCGCGCGAGTACAAGTACTAGCGCAAATACTCGGTATCGGTACCGATACTAGTATCGGTATCGGGACAACCCTAGTTAATATGCAAGTTCTCGTCATGAAAAGTGTTTGGGGACCCGGGTCCTGCCCCAGAGGACACGTATCAATGCTAAAAAAAAAACAGCCGTTTTTTCGGTAGCAGTTAATTTAATAATGCTTGAAGTGAAACAAAAGTGAAATATTCCTTTAAAATTTCGTACATGGGGTGTGTGTGTATAGTATGCCTGTAAAGTAGCGCATATTCCCCTGTTTATAACAGTCCCTGCACAAAATGTAATTAAAAAAAAAAAAAAAAGTCATTTGAAACTCCCCCGTGCTGTAAGGTCAGTACTGTATTCACACGCAGAACGAATTTACAAGTGGGAATAGTTCTTCAGCTGAGCAATCATTAGCATCTTGTTCTGCAGCCATTGCCTTTTGTTCTTTTGGATTACACGCAAATACAAAATTATCACTGCAGTATAATATCAGGCTGGCGATCTGGAAATCTGGAAGTTAGAGACATCTACTACTTTCTTCTTCTACAAAGCTTTACTGTCCTACATTGGAGTTCTGCTTTGAACTACAACCTAGGGGGAACCATTTAGTGAGAGATAGTCAGAATTTGCATTGTTTTACATTTTTGGGACTGGTCTGTGTGCCGAGGCCTCAGTGGGAAGGTATTTAATACATGTGTAAAGGTATTGAAGGCCAATCTTCCTTTGCAACTGTTAGCATATACCCCTTCAGGTTACAAGTACATGATGTATGTGCACGGAATAATTTTTGTCAATCATAACCTGTGTTCATTCATCTGTTATTCATACCTTTTTCATTGTGTTATCCTTTATCTCAGTAAACATGCCTAAATGGTTCAGTGAAATTGTGTTCCTCATTACTAATGTGACATTTCAGGATGGAACCCAAGGTGTCAGAGGTAAGAGGATCTGCAGAGTCGGGGTTTCTAGTGGGGTATAGAGTCAATCAGCAGCCATGGGGTACCGCTACAGCTCCAAAAATAAGTCCGCCACCGCAAGATCCCTTTCCAGCTAGCACATTCTTTCCCCTTGTGTTCAGTGGAGAGGCCTCCGATCTGTGCAGCTATTTGGCTTCTCTCTACAGTGTACAAGTAGACAATTAGCTGGATAGCTGCACGGATCGGAGGCCCCACCCCTCTCCACTGAACACAGGGAAACAAGACCTGCACACACACATGGGGACACCTGATCTAAGGAGGCACTCCGCTGGGGACACCTGATCTAAGGAGGGACTGATGACATCTGGTGGCAGGCGACACTTTTAGGGCTCCCACTGATTCGGCATCATGGTGAGTTGAACTATTTCATTTTATATTACAATGTAATAACAAATAATGCGCTTCATTCATCCTCACACCATAATATGGTGCCGGGATGATTGAAGCGCTAACACCAGATGTTTTCAGTATCTTTATCTGCCAATTGTTAAACCTTATGGAATACACATATTGCTATTGTGGTGTAGGATCTGGGTCTTCTCTCTCTCTCTCTCTCCGCCCCCCTCATACCTGTACGCACTCAGCCCGCCCCCCTCATACCTGTACGCACTCAGCCCGCCCCCCTCATACCTGTACGCACTCAGCCCGCCCCCCTCATACCTGTACGCACTCAGCCCGCCCCCCTCATACCTGTACGCACTCAGCCCGCCCCCCTCATACCTGTACGCACTCAGCCCGCCCCCCTCATACCTGTACGCACTCAGCCCGCCCCCCTCATACCTGTACGCACTCAGCCCGCCCCCCTCATACCTGTACGCACTCAGCGTTTATAGCAAGCTTTATTAGGACTTGAGAAAGTACTACAAAATGTAATTTTTTTATTAAAAAGACAGAGTCTGGACTTGAATGACTGAATTATTTATCACCAATAAACATCCTCATATCATAAGTGCACACCAGGGGCATTGCTAGGTCTACAAAAGATCTGGGGCTAGAGCCCATAGCAGCGAAGTAAAGAAAGTCATACGCTCGGGTGGGCAGGTATACACATGTGGGGGAGTGTGAGCACTGCCAGCAGGCAGAGTTGTATGGGAGCCGTTCTCCCAGCGATCGCGTAGGAGGAGAGAGGATAGCAGGCGGCTGGATGATCAGAGCGTCGAGGAACATCACAGCTTTCATTTAAATTTCCATGTGTTCCCCGCACTCGCCGTTCTATACAGCCCCTCCTTGTCCGGGGACTTTGATAGATATACACTGCACATCCCGGGATTGGATGGGTGATCTATCAAAGTTCCCCAGCCAGGAGGCAGGGCTGCATGTGACAGCAAGCGCTGGGAACATACAGCAATTGAAATAAAAGCTGTGATGTTCCTTGGCGCTCTGATCATCTGGCCGGCAATTGCCCCTCCTCTCTTCCCCTGCACAGGCTGCATTGGTGGACACGGGCAGGCTGCATTGGTGGACACGGGCAGGCTGCATTGGTGGACACGGTCAGGCTGCATTGGTGGACACGGGCAGGCTGCATTGGTGGACACAGAAAAAGTTATTGTTAATATTTTTTTTTCTAACTTAATTATGCATAAAACAGTGTCATTTCATGAGATCATTTAGGGTGGAATTAGGGTGGGGCAGGTTAGGGGTGGGCTGGGGAAACTGGTGAAGGAAAGTAATCCTTGAGGCCTGGCTAATAGCTCAGGACCTGAAATTTTGAGCCCTGAATACAGTATATGTATAAAATATTGTTACATATCTGAGTGCAGATCCCATTGGGTTATTATTGATATCTACAGTATATATACACAGTTGTGCTCAAAAGTTTGCATACCCTGGCAGAAATTGAGCCATTTTGGCATTTATATTGAAAATATGACTGATCATGACAAAAATTTGTCTTTTATTGAAGAATAGCAATCACATGAAGCCATTTATTATCGCATCGTTTTTTGGATGCTTTTTATATCAGTGATAACAGAAATCACCTAAATGGCCATAATAAAAAGTTTGCATACCTTGTAATGTTTGGCCTTGGTACAGACTAGGAATGAGCCGAAAACCACCCCCCGTTTGGTTCACACCATAACCTTCAAACGGACCGAACGTTCGCACAAACTTTAGAACCCCATTGAAGACTATGAGACTCGAACGTTCGAAATCAAAAGTGCCAATTTTAAAAGCCAATATGCAAGTTATTGTCCTAAAACAGGTTTGGGGACCCGGGACATGTATAAATGCAAAAAATAAAAACAAAGTTTTAAAAACTGCCGTTTTTTCAGGAGCAGTGATTTTTAATGATGCTTAACCACTTAAAGACCGGACCAATATGCTGCTAAATGCCCAGAGGCATTTTTACAATTCGGCACTGCGTCGCTTTGACAATTGCGCGATCGTGCGACGTGGCTCCCAAACAAAATTTGCGTCCTTTTCTTCCCACAAATAGAGCTTTCTTTTGATGGTATTTGATCGCCTCTGCGATATTTATTTTTTGCGCCATTAACAAAAATCGAGCGACATTTAAAAAAAAAAAAAATAAATAAGCTATCTAGCGGCAACAGTGACACTAATACAGCGATCAGAAAAATGATCGCTTAGTGACACAGGCAATAGGGGGTGAAAGGGCTAACTAGGGTGGTGATCAAGGGGTTAAAACTTTATTGGGGGGGGTACGGGGCTACCCTGAACCTAACACTAACTGCCTGTCACACTGACACTAAATGCAGTGATCAGTAAATATATGATCACTGCATTCAGTGACAGTGTGACAGGGGGCTGGGGAGGTGATCAGAAGGGGTTAAATGTGCCTATGTGGGGTGTCATTGTAGTGTTGGTGCGACTTACTGTGCGAGTCTTCTCTCCTCTCGGCAGATTGAAAATACTGCTGAGAGGAGAGCCGACATCACTTCCTCTGCCTAGGTTTACATAACATAGGCAGAGGAACGGACACGCGGGCAGGACGCGCATTGGCTGGGAGCGATCCAGAGGGGGCGGACAAAAACCAACAGCCGCCCCCTCATCCCGGATCGCTCCCAAAGCCACAGGAACTGCCGCATGTCTAGGCAGGGACGTACAGGTACGCCAATGTGCCTGTACGTGCCATTCTGCTGCGGTCCTTAAGCGGTTAAAGTGAATTTATTATTTTTCCTTTAAAGCGGTTGAAAACTGCATATACATTTTTTTTTTTTTAAACCTGCAAGGCAAAAGACATAATGAGCTAGTATGCGCCGCATACCAGCTCATTATGAAATACTTACCTCTGAACGAGGAAAGTAGAACTTACCTGGTCCACGCCGAGCGAGATGTCACCTTGACTCGGCGTGTCTTTCGGGTATGACGTCACTCCCGCACGTGCGATTTCAAAATCGGCAGGGTCCGGCGGATGCCGGTCCTTTAGCCGTGGATTCCCCCCTGCACATGGGCCGCTGCAATCAGCGGCGCATTGCGAGGGGAATATCTCCTAAACCGTACAGGTTTAGGAGATATTCTTTATACCTACAGGTAAGCCTTATTATAGGCTTACCTGTAGGTAAAAGTGAAAAAGTGGGGTTTACAACCACTTTAAATATCGTACCTGCTGGGTGTCTATAGTATGCCTGTGAACTGGCATGTGTTTAGAAATGTCCCTGCACAAAATGACATTACTAAAGAAAAAAAGTCTTTTAAAACTTCTTGCGGCTTTAATGTAATGTCCGGTCCCTGCAATATGGATGAAAATCATTGAGAAAATAGCATGGGTTTCCTCCCCCCAGGTCATTACCACTCCTTTTAGCCCTATATACTTTGAACAGCAGTATACAGGCGGTGCAAACAAGACAGGGACTGTAGGTTTGTCAAGTAGAATCTGTTTGCAATTTTGAACTGGTACTTTTTTTAAAGTGTAGCTCCAGCCAAAAAATAATTTAAGCTTTTTGGAAAACAGAGAGAAGGGTTATCACCCCTGGAACATTTGTTTTGCTGTGTGCGCATCTGTTCAGAAGATTGCACCTCATGGTCTGTCCCAATGACAAATCTTTTTTTGAAAATTTGTGTTTTTTTGTGAAAAGAGGATTGGCGATAAAGCATCAGTGGACAGGAGACACCTCTTACAGAAGAAAATTGAACCTTCCTAGGGGTAGATTTCCTCTGTTGTCGCCTTCCATTTACAAGTAGGAGTCGTTTGTAAGTTGTATGTCTGAAAGTAGGGGCCTGCCGTATATACTCTGCAGAAATTTGGGCCCTAGGTGTTGGTGTTGCCACAACACTGTAAGCCCTCACAGTTCGGCTTGGTGGGCGCTGGAACGCCCTGCTGTGAACTATTATATCAAGAATTGTAATTACATGCCATTATTGAACAGTGGTAGAAAAATTGGGCCTTTGGTGCTGGCGCTGGTGCCACAACACTAAGGCTTCATTTCCACTGGCGTTTTTACAGCCACTTTTCTGAGCGTTTACAGCTTAAAAACGCCTGTCCATGTTTATTTTTGAGCGTTTTTTTTATGTCTGCCGTTTTTACAGCTCCCGCGTTTTTTTGCAGCTTAAAAACGTCTCAGCCATCTACAGCTCAAAAACGTCATGGTGGGCATCAGGCCATAGACCAACATGGACAGGCGTTTTTAGGCTGCAAAAAAGACTCAGAAAAGTGGCTGTAAAAAACACCAGTGGAAATGAGCCCTAAGTCCTCACAGTTACTCTTGGTGGGCGCATGAATGAGCCCTGCTGTGAAATATTAGATCGAGAATTGTAATTACACACCCCTGTTGAACAGGGGCATACAAATTGGGCCTTTGTTGGTGGTGGTGCTGGTGCCACAGCACTGTAAGCCCTCACAGTTACTCTTGGTGGGTGCAGGAATGGGCCCTGCTGTGAAATATTTGATCAAGAATTGTAATTACACGCCCCTGTTGAACAGGGGCATACAAATTGGGCCTTTGTTGGTGGTGGTGCTGGTGCCACAGCACTGTAAGCCCTCACAGTTACTCTTGGTGGGTGCAGGAATGGGCCCTGCTGTGAAATATTTGATCAAGAATTGTAATTACACGCCCCTGTTGAACAGGGGCATACAAATTGGGCCTTTGTTGGTGGTGGTGCTGGTGCCACAGCACTGTAAGCCCTCACAGTTACTCTTGGTGGGTGCAGGAATGGGCCCTGCTGTGAAATATTTGATCAAGAATTGTAATTACACGCCCCTGTTGAACAGAGGCAGAAAAATTGGGCCTTAGGTACTGGTTCCACAACACAGCAACCCCTCACAGATACTCTAGTTGGGGTGCACTAATGAGCCCTGCTGCAAAGTATTGTATCAAAAATTGTAATTACACGCTCCTGTTACACGCTCCTGTTAAGCAGGGGCAGAAAAATTGGGCCTTAGGCACTGGTGCCACAACTAAGGATGCACCGATATATCAGCCGAAAACAACTGTTTTGGGGTCATGCCAAAACAGCTTAAAAATTGCCGATAATGACTGCTCGATCACCACTGACTGTCCCGTGTCCTCCTCTAGCCCCCCTCCGTTTTGCTGCAGTCTCTCTCCCTCCGTGTCCCCCTCGGTGTTTCCTTCTCCCCCGTGTCCCCCTCGGTGTTTCCTTCTCCCCCGTGTCCCCCTCGGTGTTTCCGTGTCCCCCTCGGCGTTTCCGTGTCCCCCTCGGCGTTTCCGTGTCCCCCGTGTCCCCCTCGGCGTTTCCTGTCCCCCGTGTCCCCCTCGGCGTTTCCGTGTCCCCCTCGGCGTTTCACTGTCCCCCGTGTCCCCCTCGGCGTTTCCTGTCTCCCCCGTGTCCCCCTCGGCGTTTCAGTGTCCCCCTCGGCGTTTCAGTGTCCCCCTCGGCGTTTCCTTCTCCCCCGTGTCCCCCTCGGCGTTTCCTTCTCCCCCGTGTCCCCCTCGGCGTTTCCTTCTCCCCCGTGTCCCCCTCGGCGTTTCCTTCTCCCCCGTGTCCCCCTCGGCGTTTCCTTCTCCCCCGTGTCCCCCTCGGCGTTTCCTTCTCCCCCGTGTCCCCCTCGGCGTTTCCTTCTCCCCCGTTCCCCTCGGCGTTTCCTTCTCCCCCGTGTCCCCCTCGGCGTTTCCTTCTCCCCCGTGTCCCCCTCGGCGTTTCCTTCTCCCCCGTGTCCCCCTCGGCGTTTCCTTCTCCCCCGTGTCCCCCTCGGCGTTTCCTTCTCCCCCGTGTCCCCCTCGGCGTTTCCTTCTCCCCCGTGTCCCCCTCGGCGTTTCCTTCTCCCCCGTGTCCCCCTCGGCGTTTCCTTCTCCCCCGTGTCCCCCTCGGCGTTTCCTTCTCCCCCGTGTCCCCCTCGGCGTTTCCTTCTCCCCCGTGTCCCCCTCGGCGTTTCCTTCTCCCCCGTGTCCCCCTCGGCGTTTCCTTCTCCCCCTCCCCCTCGGCGTTTCCTTCTCCCCCGTGTCCCCCTCGGCGTTTCCTTCTCCCCCGTGTCCCCCTCGGCGTTTCCTTCTCCCCCGTGTCCCCCTCGGCGTTTCCTTCTCCCCCGTGTCCCCCTCGGCGTTTCCTTCTCCCCCGTGTCCCCCTCGGCGTTTCCTTCTCCCCCTCGGCGTTTCCTTCTCCCCCGTGTCCCCCTCGGCGTTTCCTTCTCCCCCGTGTCCCCCTCGGCGTTTCCTTCTCCCCCGTGTCCCCCTCGGCGTTTCCTTCTCCCCGTGTCCCCCTCGGCGTTTCCCCCCCCTCGGCGTTTCCTTCTCCCCCGTGTCCCCCTCGGTGTTTCCTTCCCCCGTGTCCCCCTCGGCGTTTCCTTCTCCCCCTCGGCGTTTCCTTCTCCCCCTCGGCGTTTCCTTCTCCCCCCGGTCCCCCTCGGTGTTTCCTTCCCCCGTGTCCCCCTCGGTGTTTCCTTCTCCCCCGTGTCCCCCTCGGTGTTTCCTTCTCCTTCCGTGCTACTCCTCCACCCCTGGAACCATCAGGATGGAGAGCGGGGTAGGAGCCGGTAAATCCGGCTCCTTACTGTTCCGTTCTACAGAGTCAGTGATCACTGACTCTGTCCATTCACATAACTGAAACTTTGTAAACTGTGTTTACAATGTTTCAGTTTATGAATGAAGAGAAGCCGCTGTCTTTTTTCCATTCATTTTCAGCGCAGCTAAAGAGGCAGAGAAACGGATTGGGGAATATGTGTCCCCAGTCCCTTTCCCTGTCTCAGAGGGGAGATGTCAGAGGTTTGTTATCTCACCAAAGCCGCCCCCCCCCCCCCAACAGGGCCGATTAAAAAAAAAAAAAAAAAAAAACACACACACACACACACACACACATCGAAATGCAGACAAAGTCTCGTTAACTTCAGCAATTTTAAGTGGGTGGTGTGTAGCGCCCATTTACTCAACATGCTCTAGTAGCTCAGGCCCCATTAACTTATTTTCCCACAACACCCTGGAAACACCCAGGGAGTATAAATTCCATTGCTTCCCTTTCTCAGATGCTCAGAAAAGCCATATCTGATGAGACAGAAGTAGCTGGAAAAGTGATCTTCAGTCAGGTGAGTGATTCTCCACCATCAGAACAGTGTAACTAACCGAACTGGAGCCAGGAGACCTAGCTACTGTGTGCGGAGACCTTTTCTGATTGCTGCCAAAGTTGATGATATTCTATATACCCTAAATATCTCTCTAGGTGTATGTCTGTGTTACAAGTGCTACAGTGGAAGCTAAAATAACGGCTTTAATAAACAGAGCAGCTGGATGGGGGTGTGCCAAGTGCTCCATGGCAAATGGTGGGTGTGGTAAAATTGTCCTGACAGTGGGAAGGGCTTAAAACTTGAGTCTACATACAAAGCCATGTAATTAGTGCAGGTGTCAGGTGTATGTAATGTACACAGTGCAAAGGTCAGAAGTATATGCAGCCCAGCACACCTTAAAGGGGTAGTTCACCCAAAAAAACTTTTTTTTAACATTGATTGAGGCTCGTTTTGTCAAGGGGAATCAGGTTTTTTTGTTTTAGAATCAAAGCAGCTGGTCTGGGCATTCCTATTTGATTGACAGGCTTCCGACGGTCGCATACATCGCGTCACGAGTAGCCGAAAGAAGCCGAGCGCCGGTGCGGCTCTATACTGCGCCTGCGCACCGTCGTTCGGCTACTTTCGGAAAATCGTGACGCGAGGTATCCGACCGTCGGAAGCCTGTCAATCAAATAGGAACGCCCATTCCCTAAGACCATACCCGGAAGCAACGGAGACGATGCATCTCTAAAACGGTAAGTACTGCCTCGACTCTAAAAAAAAAAAAAACACCCGATTCCCCTTGACAAAACGAGCCTCAATCAATGTTAAAAAAAAAGGTTTTTGGGTGAACTACCCCTTTAATAGGATTCTTTTCACCACCACCTTATGCATACTGCAGTAATATCTTATTTACCCATACTGTATGTGCACACATACATAAACACCGTTATACCTACATACATGTATACAGGTATGCATACAGTATATAAACACACAATCACTTGCTCCTTTCACTTTGGTTGTACCTGTCCCCACAGACAATGTGTTAAGCAGCAAAAGGCAACAGAGAAACATGACCGACACCCAGAGCACTAGGCAATAGATGCAAGGTGGTTGCCTGGCCCGACACCCATGCCAGGGACACTCTGGATCCAACTCCCAATATTGATGCCTCTGTATTTTTACGTCCATTAGATGGGACGCCATGTACCACAGCTCCAGCTAGTTTACACCTTGCCTCAATGTATTCTACCTTATAAACCTACCCACCCCAACAAAGTAATGAAAAATGTATCTTGCAATCATCCAGCTTTACCTTGTCTTGGAGCTCTCTCAAGAGAAAGGACACTGGCTGTCCATGGAGATTTCCTGATGAAGTAGTCAGTGGGGTGTTGATGTCTGCATGTGCATCGACCCAAATTACACATAGATCTGAACAGTGTTGGGCATGACCGCTAATAGTGCCAAGTGCCAAGCTGCAATATTAACACAGATTAAAATCAATTTAGAACAATAACAGAACACTGCAATTAAGTTCTGATACAAAATCTCACATATCAATATTGTACTATACTGTAACACAATGTCCCCTTAAAATACGGGTATTCCGTTGTGCAGTTTTCCTGACCAGACTGCTTGCCGTCTTGGAGACCAACGCAGTCATCGGCAAGCTGAAGGCTACAGTGGGGAACGAAAGTTCGGGCACCCCAGGTAAAAATTTGTATTAACGTACATAACGAAGCCAAGGAAAGATGGAAAAAATCTCCAAAAAGGCATCAAATTACATATTAATTTGACTGGGACTGGTGAGAGCAGAGAGGCGAGGAAGGTGGAGTGTGTGCAGCTGGCTGCTGGTTTCAAGACACTGCATGTGGAAAGCTGTCTGTGAAAGACTAAATCCCTGGTGTGTGTTTGGGGACTTCATGCCTGGTGGACTGGGAGGCTGGTAGACCTGAGGTGGCTAGCGAGTCCAAAGGGGGCTAAGAGAAGACCGGAGGTCTGGGAGACAGTAAGCTGGAGAATCCGGTTGAGGCCAGGAGTGTGCCAGATTTAGCAGGTACTACAAGGCTAAGTAAGCCTAGGAGCCAGGAGGCTTGGTATATGAACGTTACTGGAGAAGAACCCCTGCGTGGGAATCCTGTATGTGAACCGTTTTGTTTCCTTTCAATAAAAATGGGTTGGCATACCCTCAAACCTAACAACTGACTGCCGTGGACTCGCTAAAAACGCATTTACCATTGAGTTAACCCCCCCCCCAATGTTTACATACACATATATGCACACACACACACACCCCCCTGTATTGGAGATATTATTTATCATTACTACTATTATGTACCATATTACTGATGTAACTAATAAATGTATTGCTGTATACCCATGTGCTTCATTTAAAGTCCAAACGCCCTTTTCCCCATTCTTATTTAGACAGGTATGGAGGCTCTGGACCTGACCAGGTCACCACCTCACCTAAAGGCCAAAATTGTTATTTTCTTAGTTTTTTTTTTTATAATGTCCCCCGAAGTAGATCCATCAATCACGACGACCGCCAAAAGCAAAAAAAAAAAAAAAGGTAAAAAAAAGGTAAGGCTGACTGCCTAATGCCCACACCTCCATCTGTTTTTTTACAAGGTAAGGGGTGGGGTCACCTGGTGGCCCTGCCCCCTTGTGATGTCACCGACTTATGTATGCTGGGTCTGATGTCACAAGGGGGTGCAGCCACCAGGTGACGTCACTAGGTGGCCTCTTACCTATTTAAAGAACTGTCACCCAGGGGCGCATGCGCGACTTCCGTGGGATCGGCTGTAGGTTTGTTTGAGTAGCTTTGTGCTACTCACTCTGTTTAGCCTGCTTCCTGGGGCCAGAACTCAGCAAATTTTCTTGAATTCCCCCAGGATCACGCTGTGCATATCGCTAAAGAAAAAAAAAAAAAAAGACCAAGGGGACTGTGCAGAAGTCTCTCACCAACTACCTTCTGCGGACACAGGAGAGGAGAGATTTAGCATGTCACAAGATGGCTTCGGCGGCCCTGCCTCTCCCTCACAGCTCTTAAAGGACTCCTCTGTAGGACAGTAAATACAGGTCTCCTCTGACAAAAGAGGACCTAGATAAAAGTCTAGAGTATATCTATAGCAAAATCGCTGCAAAATTCCAAACGGAACTGCATAAGAGCACAAAGATTGCTCCTTTCGGGGCCCGTACTTACCCCTTGGAGACAAAACATAATGAATTCAGTATAGCCCACAAGGATCTTTCCAGGGAACATTCATTCCTGCAGCATCAGTCACTCAACTGCAATCTCAAGTCAAAGATCTCAACAGTCGCAGAAACAATCTCAGGATCAAGGGGCTCCCTGAATCTGAGATTTGGGCAGGTCTTTAGAAAAGACTTGCAGAGCTTGGAGTTTTTGGAATGTAGCCAGCTTGCCTATATTTTGCAATGTGAGTCAGAGGATATTGATGTTTTACATCAAATTATTCTTATAAACTCACAGTGAGGATTTCCCAGTGCCATATCAGGCACTTGGCTAAATTCAAGAATTTTAGGATCAATGATTATGTATACACAGTGGGAGGCATAGGGGTAGATTTACTAAAACTGGAGCACTCAGAATCTGATGCAGCTGTGCATGGTAGCCAATCAGCTTCTAACGTCAGCTTGTTCAATTAAAGGAAACATTTTTTTTAGCTAAATAGCTTCCTTTACCTTACTGCAGTACTGGTTTCATGTCCTTATTGTTCATTTTTGCTTTGAAGTTGCCGTAATCTTGCTTTGTTCTCCACACTTCCTGCTTGTCTGTTTCCTTATCACCACCATACTGGGAGATTTCTCACGATGGTTTAAGCTGTCATTACTGTGTGTCTAAAACTTCCCAGAACCAATCAGCTTCATTTTAAAAACAAAACACTGCCCTGGATTTGTTTGTTTGTTCTGTGTTTCTATTTCTACTTTGCAGAAACATGAAGCCAGTTCAAAAGTGAAACTAACCTGCAGGCACATTATATGATTGATTTTTATCCATTTCTAATCATTTTGAAAATGAATCAGTTAACTTTTAAGTCTCTATACCCTGTAAACAGTCATTTCAGCAAGAAAATGTTTTTCCTTTAGTGACCCTTTAAGCTTTGGCAATAAAACCTGGAAGCTGATTGGTTCTGTGCAGAACTGCACCAGATGTTGCACTCTCCAACTTCAGTAAATAATCCCTATAGTTTGGTTATCGAGATCAGTGATTGAATGTTTCCAAAAGGGTCAATAAGTGGGCACTACCACCAATATGGAATAGGTGCAGGTCCACATCTTCAGCACATTGGAAAAATTAATGTGTCTCACCTACTTAAGCGTATTGGGTCCCTGTACCACCAAGCTCAGGGTTTAAAATTACTCACTGATACATTTGTATTGATAGTGGGAGTATGAAGAATTTTGGATCCGTGTTCATTAGAGGGTATAGTATAAGACAATTCCTACTCCCAGTGGATCAGGAAGGAGGATGATTTTGATGCGCTGCTACTGGTGCTGCCATCAGTGTACAACAGACCTGGGCAAATTGTAGCCCCAGGGCCACATACAGCTTTTTGGATTTCCCCATCTGGCCCCTGATGGCTTCACCGTTATCATGCCTCTCTGGGACGGTCATCTTCCTCACTGAGCACATCTGACAATGTGGAGAGCTTCAAGAACTAGGAGAGGGCCTGAGGAGCTGATTAGTACAGAAGGGATGGTTGGTTATGGAGGGAGAGCAGTGCCTAGGAGACAGCTTGACATTCTCTTGCTACTCTGCTATCCGGTCTAGTTCTGCCTGTGTTAGTGGCTCAGCCACCAGTTTTTACCACCCCACAACCGCTTGTCTGAAGGAGACTTATTTCATGCACAGTTGTAAATAATATTCCTTGCGCCAGGTTTTTGTTTTTTATATGTTTACATATTTATGGATATTCCCATGTCCAAAATAATATTAAGCAAAAAGTTTCAATAGTCCCGGTTTCTCATGTTTCCCTTGGGAACAAAATACCATGATAGGAGCACAAGTGGAATAATTGTGGATGTTATAACTTTAAGGTTTAAGTTGAAGGACAAGTGTCTCTTTAGCAACATAACTATGTAACCAAAAAAAAAAATGTATTTAATATAATTATATATATATATATAAAAGACCAGAGGAGAGGCAAAATAAAATTAAAGTGCATTTAAACCCTGAACCAACAATGTAATATATTGCAACTTACTAGTCCTTGGTGTGATAGCTACTGTATATTCTCTTTCTAAGCTCCTTTTGCATCTGGTAATCAAACAAATTACAAACCTCCTGTCCCTGGGCAGCCATGTCACTCCTCCACTGTATCTATGAAGGGAGCCATGGTTGTTAACCTAGTCTGCTCTCTTGATATGAACTACAAGTATGTCTGTATCTCGTCGTCTCCATTATATGGAGGGAAAAGCAATTGGTAGTTTTAGAGTCCATTCATACTTGTATGACTTAACCACTTCAGCCCCAGGAGGATTTATCCACTTCCTGACCTGCCCATTTTTACGCCACTGGTCACTTTAACTGACAATTGTGACGTTTTACTCAAACATTTATGTGCTTTAATTGTGACGTTTTACTCAAACATTTATGTCCTTTAATTCCCACAAATAGAGATTTTGGTCACCTCTGCGGCTTTTATTTTTTTACACTATAAAACAATTTTTTTTTTACTTTTTACTATAATAAATATCCCAAAAAACGAATAAAAAATATACGAATTTCTTCATCAGTTTAGGCCAATTCTTCTACATATTTTTGGTAAAAAAAAAAAAATGCAATAAGTGCATATTGATTGGTTTGCGCAAAAGTTATAGCGTCTACAAAATAGGAAATATGTTTATTGCATTTTTTTTTTTTTTACTAGCAATGGCTGCGATCAGAGATTTTTAGCGGGACTGCAACACTGCGGCAGACAGATCGGACACTTGACACTTTTGGGACCACTGACATTTACACTATTGCTATAAAAATGCACTGGCTACTGTATAAATTTCACTGGCAGGGAAGGGGTTAACACTAGGGGCGATCAAGGGGTTACATTTGTTCCCTGGGAGGTGTTTAACTGTAGGGGGATGGGACTGACATGAGGAGAGAGATAGGCGTTACTGATCACTAGGAAATCTGAGATTGTCTCACGGAGAGGAAGAACGTGGAATTGCTGATGAAAACAAGCATTTCCCCATTCTTCCTATTGACAGGACACTGATCACCGCTCCCTGTAATCGGGTGAGGTGATCAGTGGCGTGTCACACGTAGCCCCGCCCCACTACAGTTAGAACACATCCCTAGGACACACTTAACCTCTTCATTGCTAGTGTAATTTTTTACAGTATTGAATTTTTATAGCACTGATCGCTGTATCAATGACAGTGGTCCCAAAATGGTGTCAGATGTATCCGCTATAATGTCGCAGTCATGATTAAAAAAAAAAAAAAAAAAGCTGATCGCCGCCATTACAAATAAAAAAATAAATAAAAATGCCATAAAACTATCTCATATTTTGTGGACGCTATAACTTTTGCACAAACCAATCAATAGACACTTATTGCAATTTTTTTACCAAAAATATGTAGAAGAATACTTATCGGCGTAAACCGAGGAAAAAAAATATTTTTTTTTAAATATTTTTTGGGGATATTTATTATAGCAAAAAAGTAAAAAGATATTGCATTTTTTTTCCAAAATTGTCACTCTATTTTTGATTATAGCGCAAAAAATAAAACCCGCAGAGGTGATCAAATACCACTAAAACAGGCATGTCCAAAGTCAGGCGCGGGGGCCAATTGCGGCCCGCGTTTCGGTTTAATGCGGCCCCACTGATAATTTGGATATATATCTCTTTTGTAGCCCCCAAAGAATCCCCAAGTGCATTCAGAGGCTGCATTCATGGCAATGGTGAGGCTGCATTCATGGCAATGGTGAGGCTGCATTCATGGCAATGGTAAAGGCTGCATTCATGGCAATGGTAAAGGCTGCATTCATGGCAATGGTAAAGGCTGCATTCATGGCAATGGTAAAGGCTGCAGATGGGCACTGACCCTTATTTTGCTTCACAGTTCTTTATTTAAAAAACAATTTTTTCCTGAAACTTCCCTCTTAAAGTGAAGGTGGGTGTTATAAGCCTGTGCATGTTATACGCCTATAAATAATACAGTATATCCAAATAAAATGCCCAAGCTCATCCTTAGACTCTTCAACACACACAGCCACAAAAGGTAAGAGAGTTCTTGTTGGGCCGCGTATTGGTTAATTTGCATTTAATTTTAACGGTTCAAACAATGTCGGGCAAAATGGTCGGCCCTCACGCATGTTCACTTCATTAAATCTGGCCCTCTTTGAAAAAAGTTTGGACAGCTCTGCACTAAAAGAAAGCTCCATTTGTCGAAAAAAAAAAAAATGTAAATTTTGTTTGGGAGCCACGTCACACGACCGCGCAATTGTCAGTTAAAGTGACACAGTGCTGAATCACAAAAAGTGCTCTGGGCCTTTGGGCAGCCAAATGGTCCGGGGCTGAAGTGGTTAAAAGTCAGCAGCTAAACTTTTTTTAGCTACTGAGGCCCCGTACACACGGCCGAGGTTCTCGCTGAAAATCAGCGAGAACCTCGCTGGAATGCACATTCCAGCGAGGACCTCGGCCGTGTGTACGGTCTCGGCGAGCTTCCCGTCGGGAAGCTCGTCGAGCCGAAAAAGAGAGCACGCTCTCTATTTTCTCGACGGCCCGCCTGGAAGAATGGCTGGTTGCCATTCCCGACGGGCGGGTCGCCGAATTCGACGGCCGGGAGAGAACCTCGACGGGCGGAACGATGTGTTCTGCCCGTCGAGGTTCTGGGTCGTGTGTACGCCGCCTGACTTTTAACAAACAAATAAAAGCCTGGAACTCTGCTTCAAGTTAGCTAAGATCTATTTAGTATAAGGATTTAAACCGACTAGTATACAATTTTTTTTTATTTTTTTTGCATATAACATAGGATTAAAAAACATGCGAGCCTTGTCACAATTGATCAATGCAAGAAAAAAAAAAAAAAAAAAAACACTTTTGTTGGTGAACACTTTCATGTTTCAATTTCAAGGAAGGATATATTTTTCAACTGTATGCAACTGGTGTGGATGATTTAGGACACCATTTTAAATTATTGCAAACAAACTCAGGTTTCAGGTATTCTGGGTTACAGCATACACGTTGATTTAGTAACATTACCATTGTAATAAAATACAAAAAGTTATTTTTGACAACCCAACATAAGCATGAAAAATATCCTTTCCTCCTGTGAATTCTGCCTGTCTGCTGGTCACCTCTTTCCACAACTTACTGGTGGTGACATGCATGCATAGATGGAAAAATGAAAAAATTACTGATTCCTACTGTTAAAAATTGAATTTGTACTGTCTACAAGTTGTAAAGCAATGGGTGAACGTTTGGCGATATATAAATCCTGTATAACAATAAAATAATAAAATCGCAGCTTCTCCTCTGCAGTTTATTTTCAATTCCTACGGACCAAATACCCCATGGTACCCTGTTGCCAGAAACAGTCATTCCAATTCCTCCTCTCAGCACATCTGTAGTTCAGAAGGTAGGCTCTGAAATGTATAGCAAAGCAATGCCTACCCACTGCTCACATATTGAATGTGTCACAGAATTCAAGGAAATAAATGTGTTGGCAACTTCACAAAGTAAGTTTACAAATTTCAAGATGGAGGACAATTGAGGAAGTATTCACCTTTGCAAGAGGTAATAGTAGTAAACAGACTTACCTATGATCTCCTCCCAAAGTTACACAAGTGTAACCAGCTTCTACTACTCTACTAACTTCATCAGCCAACACCTGACATGCAAGGCCAACTGTACGTGGGTATTTAACAGTGTTGTTGTACAGCTTGTCATTAGGAACTTGGGCAAAGCGTAGATCTCCAACATCATAAACATCACATCCTGAAAAACAAAATCATTTTCAGTTGTTAGTTCAATACTTTTGGGGCCTTCAGGAAATCTTATGCCACCTACTGTGGTGCCCTTATGGCCCGATAGTTCGAAACATCTGCCAATCCCCAGACTTCTCTAGTTATTTTATGTTACCTTCAACTTAATAGACAACATTCTCCATTACATCTCCCTAAACCTACCTGTCAGGCTCCTGCCAGATTTCAAATTTATTAAAACACCACAATCTGACCGTAAGAAAGAACTTAACTATCTCAGAGTCCAAGAAAACAATGTGCCAACTTTTTATAGTATTCCCAAACTACACAAATCACTGACCGACCCACCCCTCCCAGGTAGGCCCATAGTGTCTGCTATCAAGGTTCCACTAGAAAAACTTGGGAAATATACAGATGCTCTCATAAAAGAACTGGTTTGTGACCTGCCCTCTTATGTCCAGAATACCAGAGATGTCCTGTGCAAATTGAAGGATGTTGAATTTCTGAAAGGGATTATACTCATGGGAATTGATGTGGAATCTCTAAACATGTCAATTTTTTGAGAATAAGGACTTAATGCTGTACAACATTTCTTGGGGAAGAAATTCCCACTTTTGAGTGCACAAGACAAGTTCATTGTGAAAATATTTTAATTTATATTGGAGCATAATGGTTTCCAATTTCTGGGGACGACATATCAGCAGCTCAGGGGGACTTCCATGGAAGCCTTGTGGGCACCCTCTTGCTTGCTTGTCTGCATCTGGGCCTGTGGGAGGAGGAAGTGGTCTACCGCTCATCTCTGTACCTCAGCCACAGTCACTTGTGGCTGAGGTACGTTGACGATGTGCTCATGATCTGGGGGGGGGGGGGGGGGGGGGGGGGGGGGGCACTGGCCTGCAATTGGAGGAGTTCATAGATTAACTCAATTCCAACAACAATAGAATCTAAGATTGATATATTCTTGCCTCCATGAAACAAAAGGACTGCATTTTTACCAAAATGTAACGCAAAGAGACTGCGGCTAATGCGCTCCTAGAGGCCTCCAGTCACCTACCCCGTTCCCTCATTCAGGGAATACCCGTTGGTTAGTTTCTACGGATTAGGAGAAACTGCTCACAGGAGAATGATCGCTCTGTCTCTGATGCTCCTCTGTCAATCCCTCCACTGGCTTCCGCTCACCCAACAAATTAAATTCAAAATACTAACAATTACCTACAAAGCCATCCACAACTCTGCCCCCCGCATCACTGTAGATTCCTATTCCTAGCTTCCCAGCTTGCATTTTCTATCATAAGGACTGTGCAATGTCCATAAACCTGGGATTATCCAGGTGATTGAAATTTACTTCAGAGGAACACACCTCCATTTATTATTTGGGTCTAGTGTTGGTATCTTGTAACTAGGTAAAATACACGGTTCCTATTAAAAAAGCCCCCTCCTCCCTAGACTTTACTTATTTTAGGTGAGGCTCTAGTGACAGTTTTACTCTTTTTTCTTCAAGTGTAGACCTTTAAGCTACTCACTCAGTCCCCTGTAAAGATCCCGTAGCTCATGTGGTGACTGCTAAACAGTCCAATGGCTCCCAGGGTGACTCAGCTAAACCTAGCTGAAGCTGAAGGGGTACGAGGCTTCCTCCACAGTTCTCTCTCCCTCTTAATCTCTGGCCCCTTCTGCATTTAAAGCCCCCCAGCACAGAGGTCCCCTCCCAGCCCACAGGACTCTGCTCTCACATGGCCAAGCTCCAGAATACTTCAGGGCTATCTCGCCACCTTCTGGGCAGTCCTCATCCAGGTATTGAAAGAGACCCCTAATACATACATACATACACACACAGGCCTTATGTCTTCCTTTCCATCCTCTAAGTCAGGGGTCTCCATACTGCAGCCAGAAGGCCAGATATGGCCCTTTCCTAGTCTTTATCCGGCCCTTGGGGTACTATTCCTGTCACTGACGCCAACAAGGGGGCACCTTTCTCTTACTGATAACATGATGGGTTCCTATTCCTCCTACTAATAGGGGCACTACTCCTCCTACTGAGACGAACCTTAAGGCTATACTTATTGTCACCGATGCTGGTCCCGGGACATTTGCTGTCTCCGCTACCCACGATTCGGCCCTCCTAAA
This sequence comes from Rana kukunoris, assembly GCA_029574335.1. Taxonomy (NCBI): domain Eukaryota; kingdom Metazoa; phylum Chordata; class Amphibia; order Anura; family Ranidae; genus Rana; species Rana kukunoris. The sequence continues at coordinate 37,750,468 of CM056059.1, read as the reverse complement.
GTCTTAAGGGAAAAAATTGGCCCTTTGTTTGAAAAGTTTGGAGACCCCTGCTCGAAGTTCTAGAACTCTCCAGGAGCTTCTAGAAGGCAGGGGGAGGCGACAAGAGACTCAGTCCTTAGAGCACTGCCAACCTAACAACAAATTAACCCTGGGTCCCCTGGCTAAAGCAGGAGCCCAACTAAATGTACCTACTGTACACAAGGGCTGCTACCCATGAATGGGACTGCTTGTACGTGGATGCATAGTTATACCCCTGTGAATGAGGTCAAAGTATCACAGTGCTGAAAACTAACCTGGACAGGAATGAGGTTTAAACTGCGAGTTTTCAAGTGGTTAAACAAAGTAACAACAAAGAAAATCTCATATTCATTGTTTCAAGGTCTTACCTATGCCGGAGAGTCTTTCAATAAGTTTGGCATTTCTGATTGCAGCTGGTCCATGCTCTACACCTCGCCATTTCTGCAATACATTAAACGCACATAAAAAGCAGCAGTAGATATGCGTAAGCATTTTCAAATATAATACACTAGTACCAGATTTAAAAAAAAAAAAAAAAAAAAAAAAAAAAAAAAATAGGTATTCCCGCGCTACTAAACAGATTGACTCTAACTGCTGCAAAACACTAAAGGGTTAATCCATAACCACAAAAGGGAATAACTATATAATGGGTAGTGTTGTATCGTTAGCTAATTAGCCATCTCCTGTATACACACACTAAAATATATATATATATATATATATATATATATATATATATATATATATATATATATATATATATATATATATATATATATATTTAAAATAAATAATGCTACGCTATTGAGTATGAAATATAATCCATAAGTGGTAATTAACTAGATACAAAAGTGACTATGTGCAACATAATTTTATCATGGTGAAGGAAAACATACAATAAAATGCTAAGTGCAAATGTGCAATTCACATACATACAATTTAATTAATAGTCTTGGTGGGCTGATGGACCCAAGTGTTGAATCCCCTCCACAATGTGATATATACAGTGACTTTTCCTTCTTGTGCAAAAAAAAAAAAGAAAAAAAGGAAGGAGTGTGCAAGGTGACTTTTCTTCTGTGCAAAGAAATTATATTTCTTTTATATTCAGTTATTTACTACTTATGGATTATATTTTATACTCAATAGCATAGTATTTATTTTAAAATGGAGTATCTTATATAACAGAGCAGCACTATCCATTATATATTTAGTTACCAGATAACAGTCTCAAATGTAGTGCATATGTTTTAACGGTGTAATTAGGTTTGTTACAGAGCAACATAGGCTGGTTTCACTAGAAACAGTAACAGTTAAACATTTAAGATAAATCACAATGGTCTGTCAAGAATTCAATTTCAAACCATACAGCTCATGCAACAGCCTTGACAGACCAATCGAAAAGGTACTTTCGAACTTGGACACCGTGGTTCCTTTTTAACGACCCATGTCTCCACCCCAGGGCCGATCCTGGGCGGGTGCACCCGGATGCCACGGGGGAGGGGGGTTTGCCGAAGTGTCAGAGTGCTCCCCTCTCCTCTCCTTGTGTGCAGTGGTGTTGGCGTCACTGTGGGAAGGGGGGGTGCAGTCCGCCAGTGAACACAAGCAGCCACGGGAGAGGCAAGCTGCAGGATGTCAGCGTTTTTCCCCCGCTCACCCCCCCCCCTCCTCCTGTCAGCAGTGGAGATGGGAGCGTCTCATCTTGTTTGCCAGCCAGCTTGGTGCCCAGTTTGCTTCCCTCCTCATTGGCCACAGTGGAAGGCCAATAAGAGGCTAGGGGCGCATCATGGGACATATAGTCCCAGAAGATGTCCCATTGTTGTCCACAGGCAGCTGACTTCAGCCCCCAGAATGCACTCTGCTGGGGGGGGGGGGGGGGATTGAAAGCCTGGAACCCAGGAAGAAGCTGAGCGACTACTACAGGGAAAAAAAAAAAAAAAAAAGGACTGTGCTAGGGGAAGCCAGAAAGCCATGCTGTACCAGCACCACCAGAGAGGAAGCCACGCTGCTGCCCAGTACCATCATAGAGCCACACTGCTACCCAGTACCAGAGAGAAAAAAAAAAAGGACCGAGCCACTGCCAGGGTACAGACATGCTACAATACTGACCAAAGTCACCCTGGGCAACCCAGAGTGAGTGAACGTCCAGCAGGAGGGATTAACGCTGCAGTTTCGGTGGGTCTGGTAAGAGGACCTTTTGGCCATTATCCATTATGGCCCCTAGGAACTGGGCAATTAGAAAGTACCTAGCCCGCTATCCTCTAGGCCAGGCATGTCCAAAGTCCGGCCCGCGGGCCAAATGCAGCCCCCCTGGGGATTTGGATATATTGTTTGTGGCCCCCAAAAGATATATACCGTATTTATCGGCGCTGCCATGGAGGGGATAGGGAGGGGGCAGGACGAGCGCCGTCAAGATTACATGAAGAGAATCTCCTGTTTACTCAGCAGTGTCTGTATTGGAAGTCCAGTCTCCTGGGATGCCATTGGACGACTGTTTTGTCCATCATAGGAGGCATGAATTTGTATTAAAAAGGCCAACAGAGTAAACAAGAGATTCTCCTGTTTGTACTCTGTCGGCACTCGTCCCGACCCCCTCCCTCTGCCCTCCGAGGCTGCAGACTGGCATCGATCAGGCTGCACTGAGGGCAATGGTAAGGATGCATTCATGGCACATGTGAGGCTGCATTGGTTGCAATTAGGGCCGAAACTAATCGATTAATCGAAAACTAATCGATTATGAAAATAGTTGACAACTATTTTCATAATAGATTAATCGGCCAGTTGATTAGTTGGCCTGCATATAGTATGCACTATTTGTTTACATATCAGGAAATACAGTGCAGCACACATGCAGCTCAGTACACCATCCATACATGTCACTAAGTGCCTGAGAATTTGTGAATATGAAAGTGTGAGGAGCAATGCCTCATGGGACATTTAGTCCTGGGCAGGAAGGGAGTGGTTTTAAAGGCAGAATTTTTTTTTACCTTGCTATAGCGGGCGCTCTATACTATACTTTGCAGATTGCTATTGAGGCACTCTGAAGGCAGGAGGAGCCAGAAGCATCGGCGAGGGACCCCAGAAGTGGAGGATCTGGGCTGCTCTGTGCAAAACCATTACACAGAGCAGGCAAGTAGAACAAGTTTGTTTTAAAAAAAAAATAATAATAATAATAATATCACTTTAAAGACACTGTGCAGAGAAGATCAGCATCTGAACCCAGAGAAAGTGGAGGCAATAGAAGGCATTACAATTACTGTAGTTGGTTATTTATATTTACCACTGCATATGGATATTTAAGAATAAATTGCCTTTATTTTATTTTTTTTACATATTAACTAAATTGTACACCACACTTTAAGATTATCCAATTAGCCGATTAATTGAAACAATCGGCCAACTAATCGATTATGAAAATAATCGTTAGTTGCAGACCTAGTTGCAATGGTAAGGCTGCATTCATGGCACTGGTGAGGCTGCATTCATGGCACTGGTGAGGCTGTGCGTGTTATACGCCAATAAATACGGTACATCCAAATAACACGCCCAAGCTCATCCTTAGTCCCGATAAGCGCTCTGGGATTCGTTGGGGCCACAAAAGAAATATATACAGTATATCCAAATAACACGCCCAAGCTCATCTGGGCAGTGTATTAGTTGCTCGGACGAACACACTTAGACCGAATTTTAATGGTTCAAAGAATGTCAAGCAAAATAGTCGGCCCTCACGCATGTTCACTTCATTAAATCTGGCCCTCTTTGAAAAAATGTTTGCATTCCCCTCTAGGGCCTAAAGACTGCCACAACACGCACCAATCAGCTTCAATGCTGGGCTGCTGGCTCAAAAATAGGAGGGGGGGGGGGGGAGTGACACCATGTTTTACCATACCAGGTGACACCAATTACCCACCAGAACATAGAATTTGACAGGGTAATACATGAAAAATGTAAAATGTAGCCCAACCCCCTCACAGTTAGAATAACGCCCTAGGACACACTTAACCCCTTCCTCGCCCCCTAGTGGTTAACCCCTTCTGTCAGTGTCATTTGCACAGTAATCAGTGCATTTTTATAGCACGGATCGCTGCATAGATGACAATGGTCCCAAAAGTGTCAAAAGTGTCCACCACAATATTGCAGTCACGATAAAAAATAAAGGGGAGCAGATCTCCGCCATTACTAATAAGATAGATACAGACACACACACACACACACACAGACAGACACAGACAGACACACACACACAGACACACACACAGACACACACACAGACACACACACAGACACACACACAGACACACACACAGACACACACACAGACACACACACAGACACACACACAGACACACACACAGACACACACACAGACACACACACAGACACACACACAGACACACACACAGACACACACACAGACACACACACAGACACACACACAGACACACACACAGACAGACACACAGACAGACACACAGACAGACACACAGACAGACACACAGACAGACACAATTTTTTTTGGGGGGGGGATATTCTAGCAAAAAGTTCATATTGCTTTTTTTTTCAAAATTGGTGCTTTTATTTTGTTTATAGCGCAAAAAATAAAAACCGCAGAGGTGACGTAAATTTTGTTTGGGTGCAATGTTGCACGACCTCGCAATTGTCAGTTAAAGCGAGGCAGTGCCAAATTGCAAAAAATGGCCAGTTCATAGGGCAGCCAATTCTTCCGGGGCTGAAGTGGTTAAGGTAAAATGAATGCTCAGCTCATAACAATTTTTCGGCAGAGTTTGAGAGAAAAACCTCAAGATGTGCTTTATCGAATTGTGATTTTGTAGTGGGACTAGGATTCGATTGAAAGACCGCATGGGAAGAATAACATTTTGTCTCCAGTTTTTGCTGCAGCAGACATTTTTCTTTTTTTTAAGAAAAGAGGATTGTTGAATACATGCTCCACGGTTTTTGAGCCTCCCATAGTGTTAAAGGAGAAATATCAGGAGTCGCGTTATAGGCCAAATAGTCTTTAAAGCTTTAGAATGGAGTTATTAATCTGCCCTGTGGGTCCTATCTATGGTAATTAAAGTGGAGTTGTATGTTTGTCTGTGCTGCATGCCCTAATCTCATAGTGTTCAGAATGGACAATTTTTATTTATTTTGTTGCTTGTAAATACCTTTATTTTGTAGTCCTTTATTACTTCCTCCTCCTTGTTAGCCTAGGCTAATAAAGTCACATGGCTATTTGCAAGTGTTTCTGGGATAGGCATCATGTATCCCAGTAGTCCTTGCAAACCTGACTGAAACCTATTACATTGCTTGTGCAGCACTGAGCATGTGCGAGATATGCAAAGCTGAAATCCAGGAAGTCATACAGTCTGGCTTCATGATGCCCACACTTAAGATGGCCACGGTCTATTTCCAGATTATATGCTAAATATCTAAATGCTGTAACAACCTAACAAAACGGACCTTAGTTTACAGACTGACTTTACTAGCATACATTAAGCTTGTGTATTACAGGGGTATTTATATTTAAAAAGTGAAATTGTGGGTGGAACTCCCCTTTAACCACTTAAGGACCGCCGCACGACTATATACATCGACAGAATGGCACAGCTGGGCACATAGACGTATATATACGTCCACTTTAAGAGCCCAGCCATGGGTCGTGAGCGCGAGTCATATAGATACCCCGCAAGTATGAGAGATCACCCTTCAGGATCTTTAATCTCTGCCTGGAGGGAAAAGGTGTTGTACAATAAAATGCCACCAATACTCCTCGTTGATTTGTCTCAGCAGAAGCTGTGAAAACTTGAGGATATAAAGAGCCAAAATATTTAGGGGTTGACATTTTAGTAAAATGGGTCTCTTGGAGACATACAATATGCGCTTTTGTTAAAGCTAGGGAGCGAAATACTTTAGTACGCTTTAGTGGTATGTTGAGGCCCTGTACATTTAAGGGGGCCATTGATAGATCATGAACTCAATATTTGTGAATTGCATAGCCACACATACCCCGGGGAGGAGCAAAGATCTATACAACAATATAGAAAAGATTGCAGAAGGAAGAACAGGAATAAGAGTCATATGAACAGTTAATAGTAAGTAAATTATGTAAGTAACAAATAAAAATATGGCGTACTGGGTGTGTGTAGGAAATAGACCCAGAGGCCAAAAATCCACCCAAGGAAGTCCTCCTAGAAAACAAATAGGAGGAATATATGAGGATAGAGTAGAGGGGAGAGCAGTGACAAGCTCCCAGGACCACAACAACCAAAATTCTAAACATAAAAAAAAAAAAAAAAAAAAAAAAAAATTGTGCCAACACCCAAAATCGGCTTTAATATGAACTCAGTAAAAGGTAAGTAAATAGGAAATATGGGTAGGTAAGGGAGATTCAAACCCAAGCTCTGTGACAGCAGGAGATCATCGCCACTCTGATTTCGGGGCACTGGTAGGCTGCACTTGGTGTATTGATCTCTATCATTTCCGCAAGTCTCTGACCAGCCCCTGACTGCGCTATTGCAGCGGACATATCGGACACTTGACACTATTTTGGGCCCACACTTATACAGCAATCAGTCAGGGAAGGGGTTAACACTAGGGGGCGATCAAGGGGTTAAATGTGTGTCCCAGGGAGTGATTCTAACTGTAGGGGGGGGCTCACAATAGGAGTAGACCAATCTGTGTTCCTCTGTACTGGGAACACACCATCGGTCTCCTCTCACCTGACAGGACGTGGATCTGTGCGTTTACATTGGGGCCGCCAGGCACGTGCATTTGTACCCGAGTGAAGCGGCGTGTTCACATGTGTACCCCTAGAGGGTCGAAAAGCCGAGGACATCATATGGAGCCCAGCCAGAACAAGAGCCGCATTGCCCAGCCATCATTTGATGGCCGGTGGGCGGCAAGCGGTTAAATAAGCAACAGCCAGACCTCTGGCCCCAGCAGCCAGACTCCAGGACCAGCAGCTCAGCTCTAGCAGCCAGACCCTTGGCTCCTGCAGCCAGACCCTTGGCCCCTGCAGCCCAGCTCCAACAGCCAGGCCCTTGGCCCCAGCAGCCAAGCCCTAGCAGCCAGAATTGAGGACCAGCAGCCCAGCTCTAGCAGCCAGACCCCTGGCCCCAACAGCCAGACCCAGCTTCAGCAGCTGCAGGCACAAAGTGTCACCTCCCTGAAATGAGTTTGAAACCTCCCTAAATTAGTTTTTGCAGGTTGGGATGTCTGAATTTATACAGCTAATTTTTATCGCTTGAAATTTTTTTATTCATTATGCGCGCGAGTGGGGCCATACAATTTTCTTATTCAATTTCCTTTAGCTTTACCTTCAACTGTGTAGTAGAAGAGCCTGCCTGATTGTATACAAATTGAAAGCGTTTAGATTTGAACTTCTATTATATGGTTTTGGTAAATCTATAGAAGAAAATTGTATAACGTATGGCCAGCCTATAGCCTCACAAAGCCTAGAGCAGCCTATGCCAAGGTAACACTTGCCTCCATCTCAGAGACTACATGTTATTCACCTGACAAGATGAGTAAATATTGAATACCAAATGCAGTGCGATACACATAACGGGCCAGATTCAGAAAGGCTTTACGCGGGCGTATCTATTGATACGCCGCGTAAGTTAAAATATGCGCTGTCGTATCTATGCCCTGTATTCAGGAACCTAGATACGCCTGAAATATGTCTTCAGCCGACCGACGCAAGTTGCTGTACACTGTCGTAACTTAGTTGCATATTTACGCTGGCCGCTAGGGGCGGTTCCGTAGATTTACGTGTAGAATATGCAAATGCGCTAGATACGCCGATTCACGAACGTACTTGCACCTGGCGGATTGATATACATCGTTTACGCAAGGCGTATGACCGGTGTTAAGTTACCCCTGCTATATGAGGCGCAGGCAATGTTAAGTATGGACTTTGGAACAGCGTCAAATTTTCCGTCCTTTGCACAAGTCGTACGCGAATAGGGCTGTGCATAAGTTGCGTTCACGTAGAAACCATTGAGTATTTGCGACGTGATTCTGAGCATGCGCACTGGGATAAGTCCACGGATGGTGCATGTGCCGTTCGTTAGACGCTTCATTTACATGGGGTCACGATTCATTTCCATACAACACGCCCACTACCAGCCTAATTTGAATTACGCAGGCTTATGCCGGCCCATTTACACTACGCCACCGTAACTTACGGCGCAAGTTCTTTCTGAATATGGTACCTGCCTCTTTAAGTTACAGCGGCGTAGTGTATACGAGATACACTACGCCTGGCAAAATTAACGCATTCTTTCTGAATCCGGCCCCTTATTGATATTGCAACACAAATGCCTGAAATTAAGTCCAGAATTATATATCAGACAGGAGGCTCATATCTTATGCATTATCTTCCTTTAATAATGCCCACAGCAGAAATACAAACTTTCAGTGAATTTCAATAATAAAGAACTTTTCTAAAAACAAAACTACAAGTCCCAGCAGCCTTCAGTGTATGACTGCCAATCACGTGGCAGGACAGAGCGTATATAAGGTACTGCCTCTTTAACCTCCCCCTCTTTCTTTCTGCTCACAGAACAGAAATCAGATAAGTAATATTTTTCCATTGTTTTGTTACCTGTTGTCTGTGGAGATAGCCCATCGGGGTTTTGTTCCCCGCTGCTATCCCCACAACCATGATATAAATTCTTTCTTGTCATCTTATGATATTTACTATCATAAGATATCTGCATATATATATATATTTGTTTTATTTTATAGTTTTATGCCTTAGTTCATTCTTCTACCTGGCTCACCTGTTGTCCTGTACTTCGTTCCTCTCTGTCAGCTGACCCCTGACCCACCGCTGACACGCTCTCACCTGCGCAGTCTATTCGCTCCCACGGCAGGTCGGCGCCATTTTGGGGTTTTTCGCGCCCTCCCTGCTCCTTCTCTACCAACGCGCGCTTCCCTCAGAACGGCTCGTAGCTGAGGGGGCGTGGCGGTACACTCACTGCGCACCACTCAGCAAACCGCGCGTAGCGGGGGGCGGGTCCGTCTGCCTCCCGCATCCTCCAATCACGGCTCTGGAGATGTAATCTCGCGAGATTACGCTCTCCAGGGCTAGGACATCCCTACACTTCGCCACTGCTCCAGTGCTGAGCGAACGGCTGATCTGGTAGGGTGTTCTGGCGCGGAGGAAGCAAAAACTTTTATTAACAAATTTTTAACAACCCTGTCATCAGATCACTCCTAGAGTGTAGGAAGTTACCCATATCCCCCACACCTAGACGGATTGCCCATATAGAGGGATTGTCTGCCCACCCCATCTGGGTTAGGAAACTGTGGGCTTCATACTACCATCATGGCTGATGACAGACACTCCGGATCACCTCACATCTTAGATGGGGGGGGGGAACCTCACCTTAATAACCCCATATTCCTGACTGCTACACAGATCCAGGAGTTAATTAACCATTCAGTGCAAGCAGCCATGGCTTCTGCCCCCATAACAAAGCCGCCTGCACCTGTCAGGCCTGATCCCTCAGGATGTGGTGAACCGCCCACAAAAAAGGGCAAAGCGTCTTAAGAAACGCAAAAATGTTGTCACTACACACGACTCCCGGCAGGGGAAGTAAATAATGTGCCCCAGGCAGCACTCTACCCAGTCTGCCGACCCACTACCCTTCCAGACTCACACCGACCCCTGAGCCTCGGGAAGCAGCACTCGCAGGGGCATAGGTCCGCTAGACGGTCCAAACCAGATTCCTTTGTGGATACGTCTGATTCATCCACGGAATCCGAGGCGGCAGACGCCTATGAGTCTGATGATGATGATGATGTAGAATACGAGGGTAGTGGACATATGGCGCCCCCAGTAGACGCCAACCCTGTAACCCAGGGCGAACCACTTCTAGATGCACGGGGAGAACCCTTCTTCGACCCAGAAGGGATTTCTCACCCCCGATCTGGGGAATGGGCTCCTCTCCCAGAGGTAGCCCAATATGTCCAATACTGGGCCCGTAGGTCCGTGGACAAAAATAACAGAAACAAATTGAGAGCCGAGTGTCCCCGACCTTCTATCCCCAAGAAGGCCGTAGTCACCCCCGAGGTGGACCCGGTACTTCTCAGGTACCTAACTAGACAGGGTAAATATTCAAAAAAGGGTATCGAACGTTTCTTTCGCTCCATCCAGGATCGAATCCTCGACCTGTTTGGCCCCGTCACCAAGATTTTGAATATCGCCGAGCAGGCTTCCTCCACTGACAACCCAGTGGACCTGGACCAGCTCAGAGGCTGGGCCCAGAGAACGGTTTGTCTCTTGGGGTGCGCAAATACCATTTGCTCCACTGAGCGTCGCCGCTCCATTTTAATGAGACTGGACCCTCAATTATCTCACCTTGCAGAATCGGAACCTGGCCCGGCGGCCGAGGGCATGCTCTTTGGCGATTCCCTTATTAAAGATATTAATAAAATGGTCGGACTGTACACGAGTCTTGACAAAGCGTGTATGACCCATTATTGCCAATAGTAGCTCCTTTTATCAACTGTGATCTCCTCCTTCTTTGGAAATTAACTGTTTGGTAGCCCTTTTTCTTTTGGCCCAGACGTCACTGAAGAAGTCAGGAACCCCCAAAAAAATTCCTAGGGCCGGCAGAAACAGGGGCCGTTCTGCCGGTCGCTACTCCGCAAACAGGCCATACTGTAGAGCTCCCGCTCAGTACAGCCAGGCTCCCCAGTCATATCCAGTACCGGTGGCACAACCGGCACCGTTTTTCCCACCCCGCGGACGTCCTTGGAGGGGACGGGGAGGGAGAGGCTACCCCCGCTCACGACCTACTACCGGTGAGTACTATGTACCCGAATTCTTTTCACACTTTCTTGGGGGGGAAGACAGACATTTTATCCACGCCTGGTCTGCGATTACGGCAGACGCCTGGATAATCAACACAGTGACAGGATACCAGATAGAACTGTATTCCTCACCAAAGATGAATGTAGTACCTCAACCTATCAGGTTTTCAAACCAAAACTCGACACTTATAGACCAGGAGCTTCAAGCTCTTTTCACCAAACAGGCCGTGGTAGAGGTCGACCCTCTCTCAACAGGGTTCCTCAGCAACCTCTTCCTGGTCAGAAAGAAGGATGGCGGATTCCGCCCCGTTATAAATCTAAGAACCCTCAACCAACATGTCGTTTACCGACACTTCAAGATGGAGGGGATCCATTATCTGAGAGATCTCTTACGTCCTGGGGACTGGTTGGTAAAGGTGGATCTGAAAGACGCCTACCTCACAGTTCCCATTCATCCGTCCTCCCAACACCTTCTACGCTTCCTTTGGAGGGACAGGATGTGGCAATTCACTTGCCTCCCCTTCGGGCTCTCGTCCGCCCCATGGTGCTTCACCAAGTTGCTGAAGCCAGTAGTGGCGGCGTTACGAAGCAGAGGCGTACGATTGATTATCTACCTGGACGATCTCCTCATTATGGCCCGATCCAGCCCCCAGGCGACCTTACATGCCTCCTGGACCGTGAATTTGCTCCAGGAGCTGAGGTTTGTCATAAACCATGACAAGTCCATACTGACTCCATCCCAAGAGATGGAATTTATGGGTTTCTTGGTGGACACCAAACAATCTGTACTTCGCCTACCCAAAGCCAAAATGACAACCATCCGCAAGGAGATTCGATCCGTGTTGAACAAACGTCGAGTATCCTTGCGCGGTCTGGCACAGGTAGTGGGTCTTTTATCAGCCTCCATACAGGCCATTTTTCCGGCCCCCCTTCATTATCGGGCCCTTCAAAGGCTCAAGGCGCTCCATCTACGCCAGGGACTTCGCTATGCAGACGAAGTTCCTCTGGATACAGAAGCCGTAATGGAGCTACGCTGGTGGTTACGTCATGCCGTCGAATGGAACGGCAAAACCATTTTCTGCTCCAATCCGGATTACATTGTGGAATCGGATGCGAGCCGTCACGGCTGGGGTGCTCGGTGCGGACCCTCCTCCACAGGAGGGACTTGGTTCGCAGAGGAATCTCTGCTCCACATGAATACGTTGGAACTCTTGGCGGCGTTTTTCGCCGTCAAGAGTCTCCTTCCGACCGTATCCAACTGTTGTGTGTTGTTACGCATGGACAACGTGACCGCAGTCCAATATGTCAATCGCCTAGGGGGCTCCAGGTCCAAGGCCCTAGCGGACCTTGCGAAAGACTTTTGGCATTTCTGCCTGGAACGCAACATCGTTCCTTTGGCGGAATACATTCCAGGCACCTCAAACCTGATCGCGGATTGGAACTCCCGGTACCTCACCGACTCCAGCGATTGGCGTCTGGACCGATCGATATTCCTCTCCCTAGTTCGGCTCTGGGGCCCATTTTCTATGGACCTGTAAGCCTCCCGCCTCAATCGGCAACTACCACGCTTTTACAGCTAGAGGCCAGACCCCGAGGCCCAGGCGATAGACGCTCTTCGCCAAACCTGGCCACAGGGGACGCACTATGCGTTCCCTCCCTTCGCGATGATCCTCAGGGTTCTTTTGCACATTGCGAATCTGGGAGCCTCAGTTGTGCTGGTCACTCCGTGGTGGCCAACACAACCGTGGTTTCCCCTTCTCCTGGGAATGACTGTCGATCTCCCCAGACTGCTCCCTCGTTTTCCTCACCTCCTATCCAATCCAACCGGAGAACTCCACCCCTTGGTGGTAGACCACAACCTTCAACTCCTAGCATGGCTGGTATCGGGGTGCCGGACGCGGACGATGACCTTTCACGAACAGCTAGAGACCTCATCACCCTGGCCTGGGCCCCCCGGGACTAGATCGGCATACCGATCAGCCTGGCGAACCTGGGTGCGTTGGTGTGATCAACCGCAAACTGATCCCATTCACGCACCTATATCAACGATAGCTAACTATCTGGCGGAATCTTTTGCATCCGGTAGATCGTATAGCTCCATTAACATGTACCGCTCGGCGATCTCAGCCTATCATCCTCCCGTAGACTCTCTTCCCGTTGGTAGACACCCCTTAGTGTGCCGCCTTTTGAGAGGTATTAAGTTCCAACGCCCTCCACGTCCCAAATATCAAAACACTTGGGACGTAACTACGGTATTGAACATGTTTAGTAACTGGGATGACAATGACACTCTCCCACTGAGACTACTGTCCTTTAAACTGACGGTTCTACTATGCCTGATCTCCATCAAACGCGTTTCCGACGTCAAAGCCTTAGACATATCTAGGCGTCAATTTTCCCCTCACGGTGTTCAGTTCTCGGTCGTGCGTAGAACAAAGACGAGAATTCAATCGGTCTTCTACCCATTCTTTCCCACACACCCACGCTTATGTGTGGTGCACTGTTTACAGACTTATGAGTCACAAACAGCGTCGTTGCGACCGTCGTCCTCCTCCCAACTCCTTATTTCCTATGTTCATCTGCATCGTCCGGTTTCTTCAGCTACGTTGGCCCGTTGGGTGAGATCCACCATGGACATGGCAGGCATTGACGTTTCCCTGTTCGGGGCCCATTCTTCCAGGTGTGCTATGGCCACCAAGGTGATCACCTCTGGAGGCTCGCTCTAGGATCTCTTGATGGCGGCAGACTGGTCTTCCGAGACCACCTTCCGCCAATTTTATTTTAGACCGGAGGAACACGTATCTATGTCAGTTCTGCGATTCGGTTACTAGATAGATTTGTCATTGTTATTATTGTGTGTATATCCATGTATGACTTTGAACTTGCATAAGATATGAGCCTCCTGTCTGATATATAAATTGAGATTTTCCTAGCTTGTGACGGAAAATATTAGTTATATGAAGACAGGAGGCGAGTATCTGCCCACCCAACCCAACCCTGTCACGGTTTTATCTTATTTTGTTCCAGGTTATTGATGACCACAACGCGCGAGCCAAGGGCTGAAATCTTTTCCGGAAGTGGTCCCCTTTGTCCCCCGTTGGGACGTTACCTACTCGACTTACCGGGTCCGATTCGTTGACGGTCAGAAGAAGAGTTACATCTGAAGATCCGGTTACCGGTCCATACAGTTCGCTCCAAGAAAGAGGAGGAGGTTAAAGAGGCAGTACCTTATATACGCTCTGTCCTGCCACGTGATTGGCAGTCATACACTGAAGGCTGCTGGGACTTGTAGTTTTGTTTTTAGAAAAGTTCTTTATTATTGAAATTCACTGAAAGTTTGTATTTCTGCTGTGGGCATTATTAAAGGAAGATAATGCATAAGATACTCGCCTCCTGTCTTCATATAACTAATATTTTCCGTCACAAGCTAGGAAAATCTCAATTTGCCAATGATCAAACGTCAGTGCAAGAGGTCTAAGGCCTCGTTCACACGATGGGCCAGATTCAGAAAGAATCGCCTATCTTTAGGCGGGCGTAGCGTATCTCAGATACACTACGCCGCCGTAACTTAGAGCGGCAGGTACGGTATACAGAAAGAATTTGTGCCCTAAGTTATGGTAGCGTATCTGGCCCGGCGTAATTTAAAATAGGAAGGAGGTGGGCGTGTAGTATTGAAATGAGTCGTGACCCCACGTAAATGATGCGTCTAATGAATGGCGCACGCGCCGTCTGTGGATGTATCCCAGTGCGCATGCACGAAAATCACGTCGCAAATAGTCAATGCTTTCGACGTGAACGTATTTTACGCCCAGCCCCATTCCCGAACGACTTACGCAAATGACGTACAATACGACGCTGTTCCGACGTCCACACTTAACATGGGTTGCGCTTCATATAGCAGGGGTAGCTTTACGCCGGTCGAACGCCTACGTAAACGACATATCAATACGCCGGGCGCACGTACGTTCGTGAATCGGCGTATCTAGCTCATTTGCATATTTTTAATGGGAAAGTCTAATGCGTCCAGCGCAACTATGCACCCAAGTTACGCCGGACAAGCCATGTTTTTCGGCGTAACTTGGTTTCTGAATCGGCGTAAAGATGCGACGGAGCACATTTGAATTTACGGCGGCGTATCAGGAGATACGCCGGCGTAGATTCTTTCTGAATCTGGCCCAATCAGTCCAAACCGATGGAAAAAAAAAAAAAAAAACGGACTGAAGTTCAGTTTCATCGGTCCAAACCGACCGCGTGTATGCCCCATCAGTCTGTGGTCCTTCGGTCCAAAAAACAGAGAACTTGCTTTAAAATTGGACCAATGGATGCCTGACCGATAGGTCAAAACCAATGGTTAGTACGCAAAAACATCGGTTCCAAACCCGGGAATGCTCAGAATCAAGTCGACGCATGCTTGGAAGCATTGAACTTCATTTTTTTCAGCACGTTGTGTGTTTTACGTCACTGCGTTCTAATACGATCAGTTTTTGAACTGATGGTGTGTAGGAACATGAGACCATTAGTCTGCTTCATCGGTGAACCGATGAAACTGAACTTCAGTCCGTTTTCATCAGTTTGGACTGATCGTGTGTACAGGGCCTAAGACTGGCAATAGATTATACCAATATTTCTCAACTCCAGCCATCAAGGCACCCCAACAGGTCATGTTTTCAGGTTTTCCATTATTTTGCCCAGGTGATTTAATCAGTTTCACTGCATCAGTCCAATTCAAATATTCTTTATTGAATTTCTTCAGTACAAAAACATGTATTTGTTTACATTGCAACCATCATTATAAATAAATCACATCTTAAAGGGGTAGTTCCCCCAAAAACCTTTTTTTTAACATTTATTCAGGCTCGTTATGTCAAGGGGAATCAAGTTTTTTTTTTTTAGAAATGAAGCCATACTTACCGTTTTACAGATGCATCGTCTCCGACGCTTCCGGGTATGGGCTCCGACTATAGGCGTGCCTATTTGATTGACAGGCTTCCGAGGTCGCATACATCGCGTCACGATTTTCCGAAAGTAGCCGAACGACGGTGCGCAGGCGCAGTATAGAGCCGCACCGTCGCTCGGCTTCTTTCGGCTACTCGTGACGCGATGTATGCGACCGTCGGAAGCCTGTCAATCAAATAGGCACGCCCAGACCAGACGATCATACCCGGAAGCGACGGAGACGATGCATCTGTAAAAAGGTAAGTATTGCTTTGTTTCTAATAAAAAAACACCCGATTCCCCTTGACATAACGAGCCTCAATCAATGGTAAAAAAAGGTTTTTGGGGGAATTACCCCTTTAAGACCTTCATCAGGGCCGATCCTAGGCAGGGTGCACAGGGTGCATTGCACCCAGGCGCCTGCAGAGGTGGGGGCGCCGAACATCTAACAGGCTCTCTAACAGAAGCCCTCTCTGCATCCGTTAGAGGCCCCCTCCAGGTCCCAATAAAGTACTCTGCTTCTCTTTCTCTATTTTGTTTATTGTTAATAGATCATGTAAGGATCCCAGGTTAATGAAGACTTTGTGGGGGAGCATCTCTGTGTTTGAGTCATGGCCATAGAAACATTTGTAAAGGGGAGGAATTGGTAAAATTACGACGCCCATGTGGGGGCACCAGAAATATTTCTGCACCCAGGTGCCTGTGACCCTAGGATTGGCCCTGACCTTCATTGTGCCCCTTATCCCCCTACCCCTTACCCCCACCCTTCTTATCTGTTCCTCAAATGTGCACACTTTATTATAGTATTCACTTTTTCTCACATCTTTTTGCGTGATTTTCAGCACATTATCTCTACAAAGTTTCTCTCTCGTCGTTTCCTCTCTCTTCCCCACAGGCCTTTCCCCGTCAACTGGGCTCGTTTCCTCTCCCCACTCTAAGGTGGACATCCCATTCTGCTCAACCAAGGCTCCCACAATGTTTTAAACTTTTTGAAGTTTCCCTGTCTCGTTAGAGTTACCTTCTCCTTCCATACTGTAGCATTAATCACATTTACCCATTCTGCTGATGTAGGCGCTTTCTCTGATTGCCATTTTGGTGCTATAAGTTTCCTGGCCTGGAACAAGCACCTTGCAGCTGCTACCATGCTGCCTCTTTGCCCAGACCTTTCCTCTATACACCCCAATATGCAAACCCTGGCCTCCAGTTCCAGGTCGATCTCAAAAGGTTGCATTTATAATCTCTAATACGTTTACCCAGTATCTATACAATTTCGGGCATTTCCACAACATGTGTATAAGGTCTCCTGTGTTTTGACACCTGGGGCATTTATCATCTGCTTTCCTACCAAAATTATATAACCTCTTTGGGGTGTAATAAGCTCTATGAAATAAACAGGTGAGAAACTCTCTGTGACGGGGCTAGTGACACCAGTTTCCCCCACTCGAGGATCTGTTCCCATTGTTCAGTTTTTATATGGTCTATATCCTCCTCCCACCTTTGTTTATTTTTTCCCCAGTCTTTCTGCTCCAAGCGATTCATCACTGATTTGTGCATACAAGTCTAAAATAGTTCCCATGGAAATCTCGGATTTAATTAACCGATAAAGGTGGGGGATTTTTTGCCCTCTCACCGGGTCCGTCTTGAATTGAGCCTGGAGGGCGTGCCTAACCTGCAGGTATGCGTAAAACAGGGAGTTTGGTATATAATTCATCCCTTAATACTGCAAAAGGTTTCAATGTATCGCCTGTATATAATTGTACCAGTATGGTTATTCCTAGCTTTTTCCATATTTACAATCTCCTGCAAGTTTTTGTTTTCCCAAAGTGGGGAGTATTCCGTTAACCCCTTGTACCCCAAAGCTAACTTACCTGCTAACTTACCTGCCTGCCATATTCTTTTAACCAACATAATTTTCCCACTGACATTCCCTCCTCCTTCGGTACCGCACACCCCCCCCCCCAGGTGCTGTAATTGAGCCGCTAAAAAGAAGCTACGGGGGTGTGGAACCACCAGGCTAGGCATGTGCAAAAGTGAAAAATTTGTTTCGTTTCAATTCGTCATTTAATTAATTTAGTTAAGTTAGGTTTGTTACATGTGTTGAATTTGTTTTCGAAATTCGTTCGTTTTCGACCGAATTTCGTAAAATCCGGTCGAAATCGAAAATATTTCTACCGGATTAGAAAATAAATAGTCTCTTTTCTAATAGAATTTTTTTCAAATTAAATTCGAATAGAATTATTTTTTTCGAATTCCGATCGAATTTAGTCCACGGGTTTTCGATTCGGAATCGAAAAACGTTCGTTCTGATTCGGTAAATTCGCTAATATTGCAATTCGGGAATTCGCATGCATCCGAATGTCCAAATAATGGAAAATTCGTCCGAATGCACATGCCTACACCAGGCCTCCCTTGTTCGTTGGCAGTTATAATGTCTGAAGACTGATCCCGGCTTTCCCCTTCTTCCAAATTAGTTCCCTAAAAAGGGTCTCTATTTTTTTTAAACCATACCTTACCTATCCACACAGGTGAATTGTGGAATACGTAAAGCAGTTGCGGCATCCAGATCATCTTTATAAGATTACTTCGCCCAGCTACCGATAAAGGAAGTCTTCCCCAAATATCCGCTTTCCATTTAAAATTTAGCCGAAATTGGCTCCAAGTTATTACTAATGTACTGTTCTGGGTCACGGGTTTTTTCCACTTTTTTCCACTGTTTTCAGTTGGGGAATTGTGTCTGCATGTGCCAGTTAATCACCAGGCCCGAGAGACGTTCGAATGACTCTACTGTCTCTAATGCCATTTTAAAGGAATTTGTAGAGTCCCCCAGAAAAAGCAGGATGTCATCTGCATAAATTACCAGTTACTTACCGGTAGCTGGATTTCTACGAAGTCTTACAGGACGGCACCCTGAGAGAGTAGACTGGCTCACCTGACAGGAAACACAATCAAAATGAGGTTTAAAAGGCCCCACCCCTCCCGTGTGCCTCAGTTTAAGATAAGTAACCGCTCTTTTGAACACGGTATAGACAGAAACTAAGAAAAAGGAGGAATTTAGATAGAAGTAAAAGGGAGGGAAGTAGGCCTGCCGTCCTGTAAGACTTCGTAGAAATCCAGCTACCGGTAAGTAACTGGTAATTTCTCCCTCGTCTTCCAGGACGGCACCCTGAGAGAAAAGCAAGTAATCTTCAGGCCTACCTTAGGGCGGGACCGCCGTCTGTAAGACCTTCCTACCAAACATCAGGTCTTGAGGAGACAGTAGTTCGACTCTATAATGTCTGATGAACGTATTCCGGCTGGACCAGGTTGCCGCTCTACAGATCTGCTCTATGGAAGCTCCTGCCCTTTCTGCCCAGGAGGTTGCCAGAGAACGCGTGGAATGAGCCTTAGTAACAGGAAGTGGTCTACCTGCCTGTGTGTATGACAAGGAGATAGCCTGCCTAATCCATCTGATCCATCTGGAGATGGAAGCCTTAGTTGCCTGTTGACCCTTTTTCTGCCCTGAGAAATTAACTAAAAGGTGAGGGTAAGTTCTGAACTCACTAACCCTCTCTAGGTAAACTAAAAGGCAGCGTCTTACATCCAGGCAATGGAAAGTGGCTTCCTTTTCATGGCTGGGATTTGCGCAAAAAGAAGGAAGTATAACTTCCTGAGACCTATGGAACCTGGTTGCCACCTTGGGAAGGTACAGAGGATCCTGAGTCAAAATAACCCTATCTTCAAAAACCCGCAGAAAGGGTTCCTTGATAGAAAAAGCATGCAAGTCTCCAACTCTCTTGGCAGACGTGATGGCTAACAAAAAGGTAAACTTAATTTTAAGAAATTTTACAGAAATGCTGTCTAAAGGCTCAAAAGGTGCCTTAGTCAGCTGCTCCAGGACCAGGGAGAGGTCCCATGAGGGAACCCTGGAAATCTGCACAGGAGAAAGTCTGTCCCTAGCTGTCAGGAACCTCTTGATGAGAGGGTCCGCTGAGAGGCTCTTCTCCAAAAAGTATGATAAAGCTGCCACTTGGACTCTTAGAGTTCTGGTAGCTAAGCCTAGTTCCACGCCGTCCTGAAGAAACTCCAAGATGGCGGGAGTTTTGGGAGAAGAGATCTGCTTTGTGGTGCACCAACGCGAAAAGACTGTCCAGACCTTTGCGTAGATGTGTCTGGTGACCTTCTTGCGGCTGGATAGTAGGGTATCTATGACTCTATCCGAGCAGCCCTTCTGCTGCAAGTTCCGCCTCTCAAGAGCCATGCCGTCAGGCTGAAGAACCCTGGGTTCGAATGAGAGATCGGCCCCTGCCGCAGGAGATCCGCTCGGAGAGGAAGGGGAAGCGGGGGAGCTAGAGACCAGAGCTTCAGAATGGGAAACCAGGATCTCTGGGGCCACCAAGGAGTGATTAGGATTAATTTGGTCTCCGAGGAGGCCAGCTTTTGTAAGACCCTTGGGATCAGATTCAGCGGGGGAAAAGCGCAAGCCAGACGGAAATCCCAGGCCTGGGCTAGCGCATCCACCCCCTGAGAACCCTGTCCCCGCAGAAGGGAAAATAATCTGTTCACTTTTCTGTTTTCCCTGCAGGAAAAAGATCTATCTCCGGAACGCTGAACCGCCGACAAACCCAGTCGAAGGTTTCCTGGCACAATTCCCACTCCCCCTGAAAAATTGGTCGACGACTCAGAAAGTCGGCCTCCAGATTGGTGGCTCCCCTTATGTGGATTGCCAGATTAGAGGGTACTCTCTGTTCCGCCCAACCCAGGATCTCCAGGGAGAGTGTCAGGAGAGATTGGGACCTGGTGCCTCCCTGTCTGTTGAGAAAGGCGACTGTTGTAGCATTGTCGGAAAGGACCAGGACATCCTTGCCCTGAATTCTTTCTTCGAATGCCCTCAGAGCTTCTCCCACTGCCAGTAATTCTCGATAGTTGGAGGAGGTCCGCCTTTGATGGGGATCCCAGGATCCCTGAGCCCGTAGTTCTTGTACATGGGCTCCCCAACCCCAAGCACTGGCGTCCGTAGTGACCTTCACTGGATTGGTCTGACTCCACGGACGGCCCTTCAGGAGGTTTTGGTGGTGAAGCCACCAATCTAGGGAGTCCTTGACCAGGATCGGGACCCTGACCCAGGAATCGAGAGTGTCTTCCTTTCCGTTCCAGGCGGAGAGGAGGAACCTCTGAAGTGGTCTTGCGTGTAGTTGGGCCCAGGGGACCGCCGGAATGCAAGCGGTCATCCGACCCAACAGCTTCATGATCTCTCTGAGGGAGGGATTTTCTGTAGCCACTAAAGACCCGATCGTCGTCACAAGCCTCTGGAACTTCTCTTGGGGAAGAAAAAACTTCTTCTCTCGGGAATCTATGATAACCCCCAGATACGCCTTCCGCTGTTCCGGCAGAAGGGAGGACTTTTGCTTGTTGATTATCCAACCAAGCGACTCCAGAGTGGTCATGACGACGGTCAGGTCCGAAAGGAGCTGATCCCGACTTGGGCTGAAGAGCAGAAGGTCGTCTAGATCAAGGATCTCCAAACTACGGCCCTCCAGCTGTTTCGGAACTACATTTCCCATGAGGCATTGAAAAATTCTGATATTCACAGACCTGACTAAGCATGATGGGAATTGTAGTTCCTGAACAACTGGAGGGCCATAGTTTGGAGATCCCTGGTCTAGATAGGGGACGAGGGAGACCCCCTTCAGATGTAGATGAGCCATTACCTCCGCCAGGACCTTCGTAAACACCCTTGGGCTGGAGGCCAGACCAAAGGGGAGGGCAGCAAATTGCCAGTGCTGAATTCCCTGTGCGGAGGCGAGGGCAAATCTCAGAAACCTCTGATGACCTCTGATGTCCCGAAAAAAATTGGGACATGCAGGTAGGCGTCCCTCAAATCTATGGTCGCCATAAAGACGCCTTCTAACAAAAGACCCCTTAGGCTGTGAACACTCTCCATCCGGAATCTTTTGTAGAGGAGATGGGAGTTCAGGGGTCTCAGATTGATTATCAATCTGAACTTGCCGTCCGGCTTGGGAACCACAAAAATGTGGGAGTATACTCCCTGACCTTGTTGATCTGGTGGGACTATGACCCCCTGTTCTGCCAGATTTGCAATATTCTGGGAGAGGCCTACGGCCTTGCTGGAGTCCCCTGGGAGGTGAGTGAGGAGAAAGGTCAGGGGGGGAAGCTCTCTTAACTCTAAATGGTACACCTCCCTGATTATCTGCAGGACATGGGGACTCTGGGTTATGCTCTCCCAGGCAGGAAGAAAACTGGAGAGCCTGCCCCCCACCTTCCCGTCACTTGGTGTCCTTTCCGGATGGCTTGGGACTGGAAAAAAGGATCCCCCCTTTTGGTCTATCTTTATCAAAGGTCCAACGTCGGCTGGTGGACGGTCTTTTGTCCGGGGCCGGAATCTTTCTCTGGCTGGGACGAAAGGACCGCTTCCTACTCTGCCTGGGTTTTGAAGGGAATTTATTCCCCTTCTCAGAAGACCTGGACAAAGCCTGATCTAAGGCATCCCCAAACAAGAGGGAACCCTTGAAGGGGAGTGCACATAGGCGGCGTTTAGAGGCAAGATCACCCCTCCAGGTTTTTAGCCAGACGGCCCTCCTAGAGGCATTAATAAGGGCCCCGGTCTTGGCCGAGGCGCGAACGGTTTCCACCGCTGCGTCTGCCAAGTAGGCCACTGCCCCGCTAATAAGCTGGAGGGAGTCTCGTATCTCCTTTGTCTTGTTAGAACTGGGGAGATGGTCTAGAAGCCTGGAAGTCCAGGCGTCGGCATTTCTTGCCACGCAGGCTGAGGCCAATGCAGGACCAAGGGCGGCTGCATTGGCTTCCCATGCTCTACGGAGAGAAGTGTTGGTACACCTATCCATGGCATCCTTTAAACTGCCCGTGTCCTCAAAGGAAAGGTCTGACTGTCTGGAGACCTGTGCCAAGGGGGCATCAAGCTTAGGGACCTTAAAAAAGGTGTCTACTACCTCCGTCTTAAAGGGACAGCGGCGTTTCCAAGTTTTGAAACTTGGTAAGCTTTTTTCAGGTTCTGCCCACTCCCTGAGGATAATGTCCTTTAGTGACTGATGGACAGGAATGGTCTTGGTTTGAGGCTTTATTAAACCCATGTACATCCTGTCCTGGGCTGAGACCTGCTCTGCTGGTTCTTGAATATGCTCGGTAGCATAAACAGCTGCTAGAAGGCCCTCCATATCATCAGCAGGAAACATGTATTTTCCTGTCCTGGCATCCTCCTCCTCCTCCTCCGCCTGGCTGTCAACCAGGGTTTCACTACGCAAGGTTAACTCGGATTTCTCAGAATCCGAGGGGTACACTCTACGAGCCTGTAGGGGTACAAACGGACGAGAGGCAGAAGAGGATTCCTGGGAGGAGGGGCCCGGAACCAGAGAATCAATGTCTCTTTTATTTAGGGAAGATTGAAACTCCTTTAGGGTGGATAGCATTTCGGTCTGAACCGAGAGAAATTGCTTCATAATCTGTGAGGTCTCCTTCCCTGTTAGTTTACAGATGCACTTAGAACAGAATGGCTTGTTATGCTCAGCTGGTAATTTGTCACTACAATTGCCACATTTCCTAACACGCTTAGGAGGCTTAGCCACTCTGCTGGACTCCCCCTGGGCAACAGGGTCTTCACCTAAACATATCAGGGAGAAACATATGCCCATTAGCCCTCAACCTCTCAGGATTAGGGGAGGGGGGGGTTGTTTGGGAGACAAAAACCCCCTAAGAAAAAGGAAGGACTCACCCTTGGTGGTTTCCTCTGCAGCCATGGGAAACAGACGGTCCTCCTCCATAGTAGCGTCTTGTGCCAAGAAAAGGGCTTCCATGAACACGCTCTGAGGCCGCCAGGCCCCTCTATCTCCCTGGCTGCTTTATAGTGTGCCCCGATCGCCTGCAGCGTTCGTCCGGTGGGGGCCGCAATCTTGCCACGCGGGAGCGGAATGACGTCACGGCGCCGTGCGCGTCATCAACAGGCGCCCGGATGCTCCTGGCGCCGCTCGGAGCGGCGCCCAACTACCCGCCATGCGGTCCAGCAAACCCCCGGACGGAGCCAGCAGGAAGGGGGAGGCCTTAGCCCAACCTCCAAGGTAGGGAACCAGGCGGGGGAGAGAGGATGTGGCCTCTTCGGAGCACTGGAGAGCCCTGCCCTCCTAGGAGGCTCCGGCGTCCAGGGGAGTCCGTGTCTTCTCCTGTTCCCCCCCTGGACTAAGACGAAGGGGGAAAACCCCCCGGGGGGGTAGCAAGCTACACCGGACCCAACGGCACCCAGTACCTGCGGTCCGGGCTCCGGGGGGGGGGGGGGGCCACCAGCCCCAGGCCTTAGGTCACAAGGAAAAAAACAAACGTTTCGCTGAAAGGGAATCAGAACTGAGGCACACGGGAGGGGTGGGGCCTTTTAAACCTCATTTTGATTGTGTTTCCTGTCAGGTGAGCCAGTCTACTCTCTAAAGTGCAGTTTTTTCCTCTCCTACCCTTCTCTGGAATCCCTGTATGTCCTGTCTATTTCTAATAGCAATGGCCAGCGGCTCTACTGCTAGGGCAAAAAGGAGGGGAGACAGGGGACATCCCTGCCTTGTCCCCCTTTCTAACTTGATTTTTATTTTTGCGCTTGGGGAGCTATAGAGCGTTTTTATCCACCCAATAGAGTTGGGGCCAAATCCAAATTTTTCCAGGAGGTGTCAAAGGTAATCCCATTCTAGGCTATGAAACGCCTTGGTGGCGTCCAGGAGTTTCACTGCATTAGTAATTACCACAGCCGCTTCATCTGAGGGAAATCCTGGAAACATGACCTGTTGGGGCGCCTTGAGGACTGGAGTTGAGAAACACCATTATACAATTTCCTTTAGATTTACCAAAACCATACAATATGAGGACAAACCTAAACACTTTCAAATTGTAAGCAATCAGGCAGGCCCTCGCACTTCATAGTTGAAGGTAAATCTAAAGGAACTTGAATAAGAAAATTGTATAATGTATGGCCAGCTTTAGACTGAGACCACAATGTCTGTGTGCTTCCCGAGTGTGGCTTTCTTTAACCACTTCAGCCCCGAGCCTGTTTTACAGATTCGGTGCTTACGAGACTAAAACAGTTTTTTTTGCTAGAAATTTAAAACCCCCAAACATTATATATATTTTTTTCTAACACCCTAGAGAATAAAATGGCGGTCATTGCAATACTTTTTCTCACACCGTATTTGCGCAGCGGTCTTACAAGCGCACTTTTTTTGGAAAAAATTAACTTTCTTGAATTAAAAAATAAGACAACAATAAAATTTGGCCCAATTTTTTTATATATTGTGAAAGATGATGTTACGCCGAGTAAAATGATACCCAACATGTCACGCTTAAAAATTGCGCCCGCTCGTGGCATGGCGTCAAACTTTCACCCTTAAAAATCTCGATAGGCGACGTTTAAAAAATTCTACAGGGTGCATTTTTTGAGATACAGAGGAGGTCTAGGGCTAGAATTATTGCTCTCGCTCCAACGATCGCGGCGATACCTCACTTGTGTGGTTTGAACACCGTTTTCATATGCGGGCGCTACTCGCGTATGCGTTTGCTTCTGCGCGCGAGCTCGTCGGGACGGGGCACTTTAAAAAAAAAATTATTTTGGTTTTCGTTTTTATTTATTTTATAATTTTTAACACTGAAAAAAAAAAAAATATCACTTTTATTCCTATTACAAGGAATGTAAACATCCCTTGTAATAGAAAAAAGCATGACAGGTCCTCTTATATATGAGATCTGGGGTCAAAAAGACCTCACATCTCATATTCAGGCTTAAATGCAAAAAAAAAAAAAAAAAAAAAAAAAAGTCAAAATGTAAACAAATTAAATGTCTCTTTAAGACGCTGGGCGGAAATGACGTTTTGACGTCACTTCCGCCCAGCAGAGGTATGGGGACGGCTGAGGGACATTTTTTCCCTCAGTCGCATCCCCGGACAGCCAGCAAGAGGACCCGATCGCCTCCGCCGCTACGGTAAGCGGCGGAGGGCGCGGGAGAGCGGCGGGAGGGGGGGAATCCGCCGCGATGACCGCCGTTATCGTTAACAGGACCGCCCCACGAAGAGATGGATATCTCGGTTGTGGCAGCAGCTGCTGCCGTTACCGAGATATCCATCTTCAAAAAAATGACGTCTTTGAACGCGGGGCTGGTCAGAAGTGGTTAACAACGTTGTTGGATTTTCATTCATGTTGGTGATTTTTAGAAGAACGATTTGCCATTTTAGTTCCTAAAACATATGCCTTCCATGTACTGAAATATATTTTTGCTTCTGTCCACGTCGCCTATGAAGCAATAGCCCGGATTCACAAAGCACTTACGCCAACGTAACTCACCTTTTCCCGGTGTAGCGTAAATATGCGCCCGGCGTATATGTGCACCAGAGTCACAAACCAAGATATGCCTAAAAATAGGCCATCCTACCCCGACGTATCTTACTTACGCTGGCGTGGGCGCAAATATGGTCAGGACGCATGTTGCTTCTCCCATTGATTAGGCATTCACAGAGGGAAATGAGGGAAATGAGGGAAATGAGGGAAATGAGGGAAATGAGGGAAATGAGGGAAATGAGGGAAATGAGGGAAATGAGGGAAATGAGGGAAATGAGGGAAATGAGGGAAATGAGGGAAATGAGGGAAATGAGGGAAATGAGGGAAATGAGGGAAATGAGGGAAATGAGGGAAATGAGGGAAATTCACGACCGTACTTGCGGCCAGAGCATGATATACACGGTTTGCGTAAGTTTTATGTCCGGCGTAAAGTTATTCCCCATAGATGAGGCGCAACCCATGCAAAAAAGGTATGGACCAGGGAACACAAGCCTACGTATTGTACGTTGGACACCTGAATATGGGCTGACGTGGGTCTGTGTGTACTGTGTGTGCGCTACGCCGGCGTAAATATGCGCCCATCTCTGTGAATCCGGCCCAGAGTCTTTAAAGTGGGGTACCGTTTCATAGTTGGTCAGGTTGAAAAAAAGACACATCTAGTTTGCAAAAGAAAAATAGAAAACCTCCTTAGACACAATCTGCCCACAGTTGGTCCAGAGGAAGGCAAAAACCCCAAGGAAGCATGACCCAACGTGCTCCAGCAGGGGAAAAATGCCTTCCTGTATATGAAGCAAAGACGCTTTTGTCATTGGTATGGTGAGGGGTGGGATTACAAAACAAGAGCAAAGTGCACTTGAAATTGCACTGAAAGTTCACTTGGAAGTGCAGTCACTGTAAATCTGAGGGGTAGGTCTGAAATGAGGGGAAGCTCCGCCGATTTTATTATCAAATCATGTGAAAGCTAAAATGCTGTTTATTTTCTCCTTGCACGTCCCCCCCAGATCTCCAGCGACTGCACTTTAAGTGAACTTTCAGTGCAATATTAAGTGCACTTTGCATTTGTAGTGCAAAGTAGATTTGTCTTTCGTAAATAACCCCCAATGTGTCTGTATGCCATAATCTGTTTAGCCTGCGGTAACATGCAGGCTGTCCTTGAGTAAGGGGTGTGTTCAAAAAACAGTCTGTGATTGGGAGAGGCTTTAATAAGCCAGAGGGCACAGTGGGTGAACAAACTACCCAATTCAGACATGCTGTGTGTCTGCACAGTGTCCTTTACCTCTAAATGGCCAACCAAAGGAGACAACTGACCACCCTAAGGCCAATTTCACACTAATCCGGCATTAAAACTGTATCACTTCTGAACCGACTTTGCCCTCTGACTTCAATGAACAGGATCCGACTACACCAGACCGATATGAACCTTGAGGGGGGAACCCCATGCCAAAAAAAAAAGTGTGGGGTCACCCCTAAAATCCACACCAGACCCTTATCTGAGCATGCAGAGGAGAATACAGTAGCTGAGGGAGAAGACTGGAGGAAAAACAAATTGGAGGGAGAAGTAGAAGACACATTAGAGCAGGGGTCTCAAAGTATAAATAAATGGACCGCGACTCGCGCTAAATCACCGCGCGATTCACGGTAAATCCCCGCTGAGCCGTGGACCCCCCCCCCCCCCGCTCAACAACTTTGACCTGCGGACCCCCCCACCCCCCAACAACTCAGATCCGCGGACCCCCCCCGCTCATCAACTATGATCTGCGTACCCTCTCCCCCCCCCCCCCGCTCAACAACTTCGTTGGGAGGTATGCTCATTTGTCCCTGAAGTTGAAAAGTTGGGAGGTATGCCTGATGTACCCCATGTACCCTGATATGCCATGTGTCCCAGTTACCCTGACGTGCTCTGATGTGCCTCATGTACCCTGATGTGTCCCTGATGTGCTGGGCTCTGTACATCAGGGTACCCTGTGCCCTGTACCCTGATGTGCCATGTGCCCTATACTGATGTGCTGTGCCTGATGTGCTCTCATGTGCCCTGATGCGTGCCATATACACTGATTTGCTGGGCTTTGTACTCTAATGTGCTGTTTCATATGCCCTGTACCCTGATGTGCCGTGTGCCTTGTCCTGTCCTGATGTGCCGTGCTCTGTACCCTGTTGTGCTGTACCAGTATGTGCTGTGCTCTGATGTGCTGTGCCCTGTACCCTGATGTGCCCTGATGTGTGCTGTACCCTGTGCCCTGATGTGCTGTGCCATGTGCCCTTATTTGCTGGGCTGTGAGCCTTGATGTGCTGTGCCATGATGGCGAGTGGTCAGTGTGTAGTGTAGTGGTCTGTCGGCAGTGTAGTGGTCAGTGTTTAATAATGCGTCCGCTGACACCAGTGCTGGGGGTTAATAATGCGTCCGCTGACACCAGTGCTGGGGGTAATAATGCGTCCGCTGACACCAGTGCTGGGGGTAATAATGCGTCCGCTGACACCAGTGCTGGGGGTAATAATGCGTCCGCTGACACCAGTGCTGGGGGTTAATAATGCGTCCTCTGACACCAATACTGTTTTTGAAGTTTGAAAGTTTGCATGCGGCCCCCCATGGGATATGAAAACTTGTCTTGCGGCCCTCAGGTAATTTGAGTTTGAGACCACTGCATTAGAGCTACGATGGGGGACATTCTTCACTTTCACTAAAGGACTTGTCAAAAACCATCTCTTGTTTTAATTTACACTACTTTTTTAAGGGGGTGAAAGGGTAGGGGTACAATGTACCCCATACTCATTCACATGGGGGAGGGTCGGGATCTAGGGGCTCCCTTGTTGGGTCCTACTTGGGCATATTGCTAGACTAAGAGGATCCTCTCCTTTTTTATACTCAGTTGTGACATGACGCTACTCTTATATCAAGACATCGCTTGTATATTAAAGCAAAATTTATTAAAACACTTTGCTTGTCTTGAAAAACGCTCTCAAACCAAGTTACTCTCAAACCAAGGTTTTACTGTATATTATAGGGTTTTACAGCTGGTTCACACCACATGCCCATCCAGTAAGTTTTTTTTCTGCATCAAAAATGCATGGATTGGTTATATGGTTTGCAATGGCATGTGCGGTCAGTTCTGGTGCATTCCAGAAAAAAAAAAAAGAAAAAAAGCAAATTTTGCCCAATTGTTTTTATATATTGTGAAAGATAATGTTACGCCGAGGAAAATGATACCCAATATGTCACGCTTAAAAATTGCGCCCGCTCGTGGCATGGCGTCAAATTTTTACCCTTAAAAATCTCGATAGGCAACGTTTAAAAAAATTCTACAGGTTGCATTTTTTGAGTTACAGAGGAGGTCCAGGGCTAGAATTATTGCTCTCGCTCTAACGATCGTGGCGATACCTCACTTGTGTGGTTTGAACACCGTTTTCATTTGCGGCCTCTACTCGCGTATGCGTTCGCTTCTGTGCGAGAGTTTGTCGGGACGGGGCGCTTTAACCACTTAAGGACCGCCGCATGTACATTTACGTCGGCAGAATGGCACATCAATGTACCTGTACGTGGCTGCCTTGACGTGGTCGGGGGACCGATCGGGACCCCCCCCCCCGGTATATGCGACAGTCCCAGTGGCTGTAGGAGCGATCCGTGCTGAGGGGGCAGCTGTTCGTTTTTGTCCGCCCCCGCCGGATCACTCCCAGCCAATGCGCGCGCTCCCCCTGCAGTGCACTTCCTCCTCCTGTGTAAACACAGGAAGAGGAAAGTGATGTGATCTCTGCTCTCTGCGGTTTTTTTCAACCGCCGCTGAGGAGAGATCACATCACATAGTAAGTCTGCACAACACTACACTGACACCAGGACGCGCAGGCACACTTAACCCCTTGTGATCACCCCCCCTCCCCCTGTCACAGTGTCACTGAATGCAGTGATCATATATGTATGATCACTGTATTTAGTGTCAGTGTGACAGGCAGTTAGTGTTAGGTCCAGGGTAGCCCCCCGTACCCCCCATATAAAGTTTTAACCCCTTGATCACCGCCCTAGTTAACCCTTTCACTCCCTATTGCCAGTGTCACCAAGCGATCATTTTTCTGATCACTGTTTCCGCTAGGTAGCTATTTTTTTTTTACTAAAGACATGTGGCTAAATAAATTTAGTTTATTTGATTTTTCTTATAACAAAAAAGTAAAAAATATTGTTTTTTTTTCAAAATTGTCGCTCTATTTTTGTATATAGCGCAAAAAATTAAAATAAAAAAAAAAAAAAAATCGCAGAGGCAATCAAATACCACCAAAAGAAAGCTCTATTTGTGGGAAGAAAAGGACGCAAATTTTGTTTGGGAGCCACGTCGCACGACCGCGCAATTGTCAGTTAAATCGACACAGTGCCGAATTGTAAAAACCCCTTGGGTCATTTAGCAGCGTATTGGTCCGGTCCTTAAGTGGTTTTAAAAAATAAATAAAAAAAAAAGTTGTTTTCTTACTAATTTTTATTTCGTTTATAATTTTTTACACTGAAATAAAAAAAATAAAAAAAAATAAAAGAAATTGATCACTTTTATTCCTATTACAAGGAATGTAAACATCCCTTGTAATAGAAAAAAGCATTACAGGTCCTCTTAAATATGAAATCTGGGGTCAAAAAGACCTGAGGTCATATTTAGACTTAAATGCAAATAAAAAAAAAATTGAAATTGAATTTTTTCAAATGACAAAAAAAAATATGTTTAAGACACTGGGCGGGACTGACGTTTTCATCATCGGGACTGACGTTTTGACATAATTTTCGCCCAGCAGAGCTACATCTCCACACAGCCAGCAAGAGGACCCGATCGCCTCCGCCGCTACCGACGGTTTCAGTAAGCGGCGGAGGGCGCGGGAGAGCGGCGGGAGGGGGGCTGGCCCCTCTCACGCCACCGATAACGGCGAATCCGCCGCGGAGACCGCCGTTATTGACAGAAACGCCCACTGAAGAGATGGATATCTCGGTTGTGGCAGCAGCTGCTGCCGTTACCGAGATATCCATCTTTAAAAACAGGTCGTCTTTTTACAATGGGCGGTTGTCAAGTGGTTAAAGACATGTGTCTTTAAGGTAAAGAAAAAAAAAAAAATTAGGAAAAATGCACCGGAATGCATCAAAAAGGTGCCAAAGCACAAAAAAACGTGCATTCAGAAATGCATCCAGACTGCGTTTCTATGATGTGAACTGGCCCTAAAAAAGGCTAAGTTTCCACTATTGCGAATTGGATGCGGTTTTCCCCTCCAGTTCGCATAGCAGGAGATTGTGATTGGCTCTATGGAGATGGTTCACATATCCCTGGAGCGGCTCCGGTGCAAATTGCACAGCAGTTCTGTGCGTCTTTTGGCTTCAGGTCCTAATTCGGGCTGAAATCAGAGCTGAACCGGTGAATGGAGCCGCTCCATTTCTCAGTGTGAACCCAGCCCAAAGGTTCTCAAGTAATCCAACCTGATTTTCTAGAATATATATTTTTTTTATTGTCAGAGTAGTCACTTGGAAATGCGATAATCCTAATTACTAGCTATGAACGCGGCTTGCTGCCAAAACGCATCTGCTTGTCAGTTTTACCCTGATACTATAAAGATCACAGAGGTTATATCCAGAAGTGCCGTCTCTTCCTTCGGATTTTCTCACGTTTGCCATTTTGGATGTTTGAAGGACATCCTGAGCCTCAGAGTACCTGGATTTTGGGAATGCCAGATTTACCAGCCACTTGTTATCCGGATATCGTAGTGTTACTCTGTGCTGCAACCTAACTACCAAGACCTGAGGTGTGCCCTGGTCAAGTTGGTCAGTATGCCTAAGGCTGCTTTCACACTGAGGCAGTGGGGGCGTCGGCTGTAAATCGCCGGTATTCGGCCACTAGCGGGGCACTTTTAACCCCCGCTAGGGGGCAAAAAATGGTTAAAACCACCCGCAAAGTGCCGCTGATTTCAATGGGCAGGAGCAGTATATACACCGCTCTTTCGCCGCTCCAAAGATGCTGCTAGCAGAACTTTTTGTTTTGCGTCCTGCCAGCACACACCGCTCCAGTGTGAAAGCCCCCTGAGAGCGGGGATCAGTGACGGCGTGCTACTCGCGCATGCGCCGTAGGGAACCGGGCAGCGAAGCCGCAACACTTCACTTCCTGATTTCCTCACTGAGGATGGCAGCGGGTGCAGCCAAGGGATGAAAAAGTGTCCATATTTTAAAAGTCAGCAGCTGGATTTAAAAGTAAAAAAAAAAAAAAAAAAAGAAAGAAAAAAATTTGGCAGAACCTCCGCTTTAACTCTATTAGGCCTCGTACACACGATCGGACATATCCGATGAAAACGGTCCGCGGACCATTTCCATCGGATATGTCCGATCGGGAGTTTGATCCGATGGCGTGTACACACCATCGGATCAAATTCCCCGCCGCCGGACGGCGCGGTGACGCGGCTGTGACGTTGACGCCGCCACGTCACCAGGAAGTTAAACACTTCCGCGCATGCGCCGAATCCATTCAGCCGCGGCGGCGGTGGGGGATGACATGTCTGCTGGTAAGTGTACTAACCAGCAGACATGTCGGGCGGACAGATTCCCACCGGATAGATTTCAAAGCATGCTTTGAAATCTGTCGGGTGGAGAAATCTGTCCGCTAGCCCATACACACGAGCGGAGATGTCTGCTGAAACGGTCCATCGGACCGTTTTCAGCGGACATATCCCCTCGTGTGTACGAGGCCTTAGTCCAAGACTATTCTACATAGAGAGAAAAGATTTGACATTATAGAGACTGTAGCAAAAAAGGTCGAATGTGCCTAACCTAACTATTAGTCCAAGATTATTCAACATAGAGAGAAAAGATTCGACGAAGCAGTCGCCACCAGCGGACATTTATGGTCAAATGCTCCGCCCATAGGCTATAGAAGAATTCTAATGTTAGTGGACTAGTAATAATAATTATTAATAAATATAATTGTTACTATTCATACAACATTAGAACATTCAACCAGAAATGTACGATTGCGGCGTCGTACAGTTTAGCTGCTCCCCCTAATTTTCTGAGAACATTCGACAGACACCATAAGCCTTCAATGACAGATTCAACCTTAAAGTGGGTTCCACCCTCAAAACATTTTTTGAACCAAAAAAAAAAATAATTTTTAAAAAATGTTTTTACTTACCATAAATAGCGGTTGCTATGCAGAAGTCTGTAATCTGCCTCTTCATCGTCCGTGGGACAGGTCTTCTTCCTCCGTCCTACTCGCGGTGTCTTCTGGTGAATGTGGCGCGCTGCCTTCTGAGAACTGTGTGTATCCTGGAGAGCAGCCGGCCCATTTACATAGCGCTGTGCGGCTCGCGCATGCGCAGTAGGAAACGGGCAGTGAAGCCGCACGGCTTTACTGCCTGTTTCCCTTACTTAGGATGGTGGCACCGGGAGCTGCCAGGATCCAGGGATCAGCTTCGGGGGTCTGACAACGCGGGGGAGTAGGACACAGGGGCGGACCGACAACTCATGGGGCCCCCGGGCAATAGAAGATTATGGGGCCCCTGGGCTTACTGATGGCCACCACGCCAGGAGGCTGTGCAGCTAAAATCCACGGGATTTTCACATCAAAAGCATGTCAGTTTCAGACATATCAGGGACAAAGAAAATAAAAAATAAAAAACACACTGATTTTTACATACTGTCCCTGGTTTTACTGAGCCTGGCAACCCTGATGGGGCCCCCTAGTGGCATGGGGCCCTCAGGCAGTGCCCTAGACTCAATGGTCAGTCCGCCCCTGGTAGGACAGGTAGGTGTCCTTATTAACCACTTCCTTACAGGGCATTTTCACCCCCTTCCTGCCCAGACCAATTTTAAGTTTTCAGCGCTGTCGCAATTTGAATGACAATTGCGCGGTCATGAGACGTGGCTCCCAAACAAAATTGACACCCTTTTTTTTCTCACAAATAGAGCTTTCTTTTGGTGGTATTTGATCACCTCTGCGGTTTTTATTTTTTGCGCAATAAACAAAAGAAAGCGACAATTTTGAAAAAAAAAAACAATATTTTTTACTTTAATAAATATCAATTTTTTTAAAAAAACTTTTTTCCCTCAGTTTAGACCGATAAGTATTCTACATATTTTGGGTAAAAAAAAAAAAAAAATGCAATAAGCGTATTTAATCGGTTTGCGCAAAAGTTCTAGCGTCTACAAAATAGGAAATAGAATTATGGCATTTTTTATTTTTTTACTAGTAATGTCGGCGATCTGCGTTTTTTATTTTTTTATTATGACCGTGAGATTGCGGCGGACACATCGGACACTTTTGACACATTTTTGGGGCCATTCATATTTACACAACGATTAGTGCTATAAAACTGCACTGATTACTGTGCAAATGTGACTGGCAGGGAAGGGGGTTAACACTAGGAGGGGCGCTGAAGGGGTTAAATGTTCCCTAAAGTGTGTTCTAACTGTAGGGGGGAGGGGCACTCACAAGGGGAGGAGATCGATGCGTGTTCCTCTGTACTGGGAACACACATGTCTCCTCACCGCTGACAGGACATGGATCTGTGCGTTTACACACACAGATCCATGCTTCTGCCGTGATTGCGGGCAATCGCGACCGCCGGGCACACGCAGTGGGTCCCGAGGAATGCGGCGGGGGCGCGCATGAGTCGTCGTCGGCGCGCCCGTCCCCTAGCGCCAGAAAAAGCAAGGACGTCATATGACGGTCCAGTCTGAAGGACGAGAGGCCCCCACCGACGTCATTTTACTATGGCTCGGTGGGGAAGGAGGTTAAAAGTCAGCAGCAACAGTGTTTGAAAGAAAAAAAAAATTAATTTGCGGGTGGAATTTTTCTTTAATTATTTTGGATTTTCGGACAAATGCATTTTTTAACGAAACAAAATAAATAAAAACGAATTTCGGGAGTAACTAATAATAAATTTTTTCGGACAAGGCGAATTCTTTCGGTGTGCGCATATAGAGTAAAATATTGGGGACGGTAATACAATACTAGTTGTAGAAACTTTACATTCGTTTTTATTTATGAATTTATATATTTTCACATAATTACTGACAATATATTTCTTACAAGCGATTCATAGGCAATGCTCAGCTTTTTATATATATAATGCCTTTACACCTAAATCGTGTAATCTAGTGATGACTCTCAGTGCTATGCAATAACATACAATGCAATCAGTGTAATTGAAGGCATTTGTTCGCACTTCCCTACCTGGCCCTTGTAGAACGGAGCCCCAATAACAGCCACAGAGCGGGTGCATTTCTTCCGCAGAAAAATCGGAGCGACATTCTTTTTTGCCAACAACGTAAAACAAGACCTAAGAGACATTTTGTATGCAGCAGGTGCCCGGTGCCCGGTGGTGCCCGGCGGTGGATCTCTTTGTTATCTGCTTAACCTAGTTTGATCTGTTCCCAGCAGCATCCCGTATCCAGCTAAATGACATGCTAGGCCCGCCCACAACAACAACGTCAGGACAGAAGCTCCCAGATGACCAATCAGGAGAGCCCGATTCGGAGGTGTGTCAGGCACTGCCTGCTCAGCTCACTCCCTCGAAGCATACTTAACATTAGATGCTGAGGGTTCGATGAGTTGTTTGTTGGGATATTTTTAGAATATTTTTCTAAAAATTGCAGCATGATTTTTTTTATTTCTTCTACTGACAGCTCTTCATTTGACATTTTGTAACCCTGGTGGCTATTTCTTGTTGTTTTCTGGGGACACGATTCAAAGTCTTGACTTATGCACAGTTCAATGTACTTCTAAATCCTCTAAAACTATATATTGTTTAACCACTTAAGACCCGGACCAAAATGCAGGTAAAGGACCTTGCCCCTTTTTGTGATTCGGCACTGCGTCGTTTTAACTGACAATTGAGCGGTCGTGCGACGTGGCTCCCAAACAAAATTGGCGTCCTTTTTTCCCCACAAATAGAGCTTTCTTTTGGTGGTATTTGATCACCTCTGCGGTTTTTATTTTTTGCGCTATAAACAAAAATAGAGCGACAATTTTGAAAAAAAATGCAATATTTTTTACTTTTTGCTATAATAAATATCCCCCCAAAATAAATATAAAACATTTTTTTTTCCTCAGTTTAGGCCGATACGTATTCTTCTACATATTTTTGGTAAAAAAAAATCGCAATAAGCGTTTATCGGTTGGTTTTCGCAAAATTTATAGCGTTTACAAAATAAGGGATAGTTTTATTGCATTTTTATAAATTTTTTTTTTTTACTACTAATAGCGGCGATCAGCGATTTTTTTCGTGACTGCGACAATATGGCGGACACTTCGGACAATTTTGACACATTTTTGGGACAATTGTCATTTTCACAGCAAAAAATGCATTTAAATGGCATTGTTTACTGTGAAAATAACAGTTGCAGTTTGGGAGTTAACCACAAGGGGGCGCTGTAGGATTTGAGTGTTCCCTGTGTGTGTTTACAACTGTAGGGGGGTGTGACGTCATCGATCACGTCCCCCTATAACAGGGATGACGTGATCGATGCTGCGGCCACAGTGAAGCATGGGGAAGCCGTGTTTACACACGGCTCTCCCCGTTCTTCAGCTCCGGGGAACGATCGCCGCACTCCAGCGGTGATCGGGTCCGCGAGTAGGGTTGCCACCTCATCCCTTTAAAACAGAACACATATGAATTACACAGGTTCTGAGGCTAATTTAATGCAGGTAAAGCACCAAGTGAGTTTAATTACAACCTTAATTAGCCACAGAACCTGTGTAATTCATATGTGTTCTGTTTTAAAGGGATGAGGTGACAACCCTATCCGCGAGTCCCGCGGTCCCGGAGCTTCGGACAGGGTCACGGGTGCGCGCCGCGGGCGCGCGTCCGTGACCCACGGCTGGGTACTAGAACCAACGTATATATACGTTGATGTGCCCAGCCGTGCCATTCTGCCGATGTAAATGTGCAGTAGGCGGTCCGTAAGTGGTTAACTGCTTCAATACTGGGCATTTTCACCCACTTTCCTGCCCACACCAATTTTTAGTCTTCAGCGCTGTTGCACTTTGAATGACAATTGCGCGGTCCTGCGACGCTGTACCCAAATGAAATCTTTATGTTTTTTTCCCCCACAAATAGAGATTTAGTTTGGTGGTATTTGATCACCTCTGCGGTTTTTATTTTTTGCGCTATAATTGTAAACACAGGGCCAGATTTAGATACCTCTGCCTATCCTCAGATACACTACGCCGCCGTAACTTTCAGTGGCAGGTTTCTTATTCAGAAACTACTTACGCCGTAATTTACGGCGGCGTAGTGTATCTGTGGCGGCGCAAGGCCGCGCAATTCAAATGTGTAAGATGGGGGCGTGATTCATGTAAATGAATCATGACCCCACGTTAGTGACGTCCACGTCCGTGGACGTTCCCAGTGCGCATGTGCAAAATCACATTGCTTTTTGTCAACGTAAACGACGTGAACGTAACCGTGTCGAGCCCCATTCCCAAACGATTTACGCAAAGACGTAACCGACGTACAATTCGACGCTGTCCCGACGTCCATACTTAAAGCGGAGGTTCATACTTTCTGTCTCTATCTCATTTGCCCCAGCATACTGCTAACATCTGCAGTATGCTGTTTTTTTTTTGCTACTTATCTTTTCATGATCCGTTGTAATGCGGCTCCGAGCGGGGGATTACTTCCAGGTATAGGCATTCGTAAACGAGGAGGAGTTGATTGACAGCTGTGGTAGGCGTGTCACGACTTCCGAAAATACCCGAAGTGACGCTTCGGGGGGCACTCTTTTTGTCTGGAGGAAAAGAGATTTCACCTCCAAATACGGAAAGGTTTCTTCACAGTAAGGCCGCGTACACACTATCAAATCTGTCTGCTGGAAACGGTCTGCTAGACCGTTTCAGCAGACAGATTCGATCGTGTGTATGGGCGAGCCGACGGATTTGGCCACCCGACAGATTTCAAAGCATGCTTTGAAATCTATCGGGTGGGAACCCGTCCGCCCGACATGTCTGCTGGTTAGTACACTTACCAGCAGACATGTCGTCTCGCACCGGCGCCGAATGGTTTCGGCGCATGCGCGGAAGTGTTTTACTTCCTGGTGCGGTGACGTGGCGGCGTCAACGTCACCGCCACGTCACCGACACGTCAGCGCGCTGTCTGCTGGCGGGGATTTTGGTTTGCTCGTGTGTACACGCGAGCAAACCAAAATGACAGCAGACAGATTTGTTCAAATCGGTCGGACAGAACGTTTTGAACAAATCTATTGCCTCGTGTGTACGAGGCCTTAGAGCTGTGAAAATGTGAAAAAGACTCCCTCCAGAGGTGGTTCTGGCCAGCTCAGTAGATTGATACTTTCCTAAATGCACATAACTGAGTATAACTGAGGTAAAGTTGATCCAGGGTAAATCCGATTGCCTCTCGGGGTGATCAGGAAGGAATTTATTCCCCTGCTGTAGTTGGGTGTATGGGATTGTATTGTGTTTTTTATTTTGTTTGTTTATTTTTTTATGGTTGGACTGGATGGACTTGTGTCTTTTTTCAACCTGACTAACTATGTAACTGTGTAAACAAAAGAAAAGCAACAATATTTTTTACTTTTTGATTTAACCACTTAAAGCGGAGGTCCGGTAAAAAAATAAAATACAAATAAAAGTCAGCAGCCACTAACCGTGTAGCTGCTGACTTTTAATAAGGACACTTACCCGTCCTAGTCGCCAGCGATGTCGGCCCCCGCCGAGGCCGATCCTTGATCCTGGCAGCTCCAGGTGCCGCCATTCACAGTAAGGGAAACAAGCAGTGAAGCCGTGCGGCTTCACTGCCCGTTTCCTACTGCGCATGCGCGAGCAGCGCAGCGCTTTGTGAATGGGCCGGCTGCTTTCTGGGATACACACAGTTCCCAGAATGCAGCGCGCCCCATTCACAAGAAGAAACAGAGTGTAGGACAAGGAAGAGAATCGACCGCGGAACATGAAGAGGCAGATTCAGGACTTCTGCATAGCAACAGCTATTTCGGGTAAGTAAAACATTTTTTTTTTCCAGGGTGGAACTCCACTTTAAGGACCTTGCCTGTTTTTCAGACTCTGTGTTTACAAATTTAAAACAGTTTTTTTTTTTTTTACTAGAAAATTACTTGGAACCCCCAAACATTATATATATTTTTTCGAACACCCTAGAGAATAAAATAGCGGTCATTATAATACTTTTTGTCACACCGTATTTGCGCAGTGGTCTTAAAAGCGGACTTTTTTTGGAAAAAAATGTTTTTTGAATTAACCACTTCATTACCGGCCCATTGTCATATGACGTCCACAAAGGGGATCTCCCATCCCGTGTGGACGTCATATGATGCCCTGGGCTTTGTGGGGGGATATCTGAATGATGCCTGCAGCTAGAGGCATCATTCAGATATCCTTTTCTTCTGCCGGCGATTCTGTGCAACATAAGAACGATCATAGCGGCGGTTCCACCCCTTGATCGTTCTTATAGGCGGCGGGAGGGGACATCCCCCCTCTCGCCGCCATCCGGTGCTTCTCCGGGATCTCCCGAAGCATAGAGATGACTGGTGACCAGATGGTCACCAGTCATTTCTATGACCGTCGGAGGACCCGGGCGGGATGTGATGACGTCACACCCGGGTCCCTGTAAGTAAACAAAGCTACTAGGCTACTAAGCAACAGTAATCATGAGATCGGTGAATTTTTTTTCACCGATCTCATATTTTCCAGCCTGGAGGAGAGATGTGGGGTCTTATTGACCCCGCATCTGTCCATAAAGAGGACCTGTCACACACATTCCTATTACAAGTGTACATTATTTATAATAGGAATAAAGTGATAATATATATATATTTTTTTTTAAAGTGTAAAAAAATAAATAAATATGTAAAAAAAAAAAATATATATATTAAAACGCCCCTGTGACCGGTAGATCGTGCGCAAAAGCGAACGCACACGCAAGTCCCGCCGACATATGTAATCGCCGTTGAAACCACATATGTGAGGTATCGCCGCGTGCGTTAGAGTGTCAACAACAATTCTAGCACTATATCTCCTCTGTAAATCTAAACTGGTAACCTGTAAAC
Source organism: Rana kukunoris (assembly GCA_029574335.1). Classification (NCBI taxonomy): domain Eukaryota; kingdom Metazoa; phylum Chordata; class Amphibia; order Anura; family Ranidae; genus Rana; species Rana kukunoris. The sequence continues at coordinate 37,710,360 of CM056059.1, read as the reverse complement.
ATCTTCAAAGCGTTGCCTATGAAGATTTTTAAGTACCGAAGTTTGGTGCCATTCCATGAGTGTGCGCAATTTTAAAGCGTCACATGTTAGGTATCTATTTACTCGGTGTAACATAATCTTTCATATTTTACAAACAAATTGGGCTAACTTTACTGTTTTGTTATTTTTTTTGATTCATGAAACAATTTTTTTCCCAAAAAAAGGCGTTTGAAAAATGATTGCGCAAATACCGTGCAAGATAAAACGTTGTAATGACCGTCGTTTTATTCCCTAGGGTGTCTGCTAAAAAAACATATATAATGTTTGGGGGTCCTGCGTAATTTTCGAGCAAAAAAATGATGATTTGTACAGGAGAGAAGTGCCAGAATAGGCCCGGTATGGAGGTGTGTATAAAAGCCCGGTATTGAAGTGGTTAAAAAATAAGACAACAGTAAAGTTACCCCCCTTTTTTTATTATTGTGAAAGATAATGTTACTCAGAGTAAAACAATTCTATAGGTTGCATCTCTTGAGTTACATAGGAGAATTATTGCTCTCGCTCTAATGATCGCGCCGATACCTCACCTGAACACTGTTTTCATATGCGGGCGCTACTCACGTATGCGTCCACTTTTGCGCGCGAGCTCGTCGGGACGGGGCACTTTAAAAAAAAAATGTTTTTGTTTTCTTATTTATTTTACTTAAAATGTAAACATCCCTTGTAATAGAAAAAAGCATGAAAGATCCTCTTAAATATGAGATCTGGGGTCAAAAATACCTCAAATCTCATATTTAGACAAAAATGCAATAATAAAAAGAAAATTGTCATTTGAAAAAATTACAACAAAAAAATTTGCCTTAGGCCGCGTACACACAATCGGTCCAAACCGATGAAAATGGACTTAAGTCCAGTTTCATTGGTCCAAACCGACCGTGTGTACGGCCCATCGGTCCGTAATCCGTCCGACCAAAGTTTTAAAACTTGCTTTAAAATCGGACCGATGGACGCCTGACCATCGGTCCAAACCGATGGTTAGTACGCAAAAGCATCGGTCCAAAAACCCACGCATGCTCAGAATCAAGTCGACGCATGCTTGGAAGCATTGAACTTCATTTTTTCTAGCACGTCGTTGTGTTTTACGTCACCGCGTACTGACACAATCGGTTTTTGAACTGATGGTGTGTACGCACATCAGACCATCAGTCTGTGAACCGATGAAAGTGGTCCGTCAGACCATTCTCATAGGGTTGGACCGATCGTGTGTACGCGGCCTTAAAGACGCATGGGCGGAAGTGACGTTTTGACATCGCTTCCGCCCTGCTATGCTATGGAGACGGGTGGGGGTCATCTTGCCCTCACTCTTATCCATGACAAGCAGCGAAAAGGACCCGATCGCCTCCGCAGCTATCGACGGCTCCAGTAAGCGGCGGAGGGCGCGGGAGAGCGGCGGGAGGGGGGCTCCTCTCCTCCTGCTGATAACCGTGATCTTGCGGCGAATCCGCCGCGGAGACCACCATTATCGTTTACAGGACCAGCCACGGTAAAGATGGATATCTGGGTTGTGGCAGCAGCTGCTGCCGTTACCGAGATATTCATCTTTAAAGTGCCGACATATATGTATGTACGTGAACCGGTCCTTAAGTGGTTAATAAATATCACAATTAAAAAAAAAATATGTCCTCAGTTTAGACCGATACGTATTCTTCTACATATTTTTGGTAAAAAAAAATCGCAATAAGCGTTTATTGATTGGTTTGCGCAAAAGTTATAGCATCTATAAAATAAGGGATAGTTTTATGGCATTTTTTTTTTTTTACTAGTAATGGTGGCGATCTGCGATTTTTATTGTGACATTGCGACGGACACATCGGACCCTTTTGACACGTTTTTGGGACTATTCACATTTATACAGAGATTAGTGTTATAAAACTGCACTGATTACTGTGTAAATGTGACTGGCGGGGGAAGGCGTTAACACTAGGAGGCGATCAAGGGATTAATATGTTCCCTAGTACGTGATTCTAACTGTAGGGGGAGGGGACTCACAAGGGGAGGAGACCGATGTGTTTTCCTCTGTACTGGGAACACACATTGGTCTCCTCACCTCTGACAGGACATGGATCTGTGTGTTTACACACACAGATCCATGGTCCTGCTGTGATTGCGGGCAATCATGGGTGCCTGGCGGACATCGCGGCCGCCGGGCACGTGCACCGGGCCCCGAGCGATGCAGCGGGCGCATGCCCTCTAGTCCACCCGGAGGGAGGGAGGGTTCCTGCCGACACCATTTTACAATGGTTCGGTAAGGAAGGGGTTAAAAGCAGGCATCCTAAAGACTTCACCTGTAAATTACATAAAAAATGTGAGATGTTACGAAAAAAGAGCAAATGTTTAATTACCAGCTAAAAATATTACTCACGTTCAAGTTGTTTAAAAGTCACCGTGCTTGTGGATTTCACATCTTCTTTACAGCTGCAGATTATAACTGAATGACAATTTAGAGCTGTTTCAAACCCAAAAGCAAACATCTTTACATTGCAATTTACCAATTCTTATGCTGCGTACACGCGATCATTTTTAACGGTCTAGAAACAACAACGTTTTTTTCAACCCGATTATCGTTAAGCCAGCCTTGCCTGCACATGATCGAGAAAAATAAATGCTCTAGCAAAGCGCGGTGACGTACAACACGTACAACGGCACTATAAAGGGGAAGTACCATGCGGATGGCGCCACCCTTGGGGCTGCTTTTGCTGATTTTGTGTTAGTAAAAGTTTGGTGAGAGACGATTTGCGCTTTTCAGTCTGTTACAGCGTGATGAATGTGCTATCTCCATTACGAACGCTAGTTTTACCAGAAAGAGCGCTCCCGTCTCATAACTTGCTTCTGAGCATGCTACTTTTTTGCTTGCCCAACTGGTAAGTGCCAAAGGTCCTGCTGCCCTCACAGGATTGTGGGCGTCTTTGCGAGCACTGGAAACAACAAAAGAAAGGGTGCAGCGACCTAGTGCATTACCAACATAATAAAACAGCGTAGAAAATCTGTGCTAGGTAAGTAAAACTCAAAAAGCAGCTTGCTAAAAAAAAAAATGTGATACCAATTATCGTAAATTATGTGTGTCAAAGCAGCGCTATAGCTCAGGGGTCTCCAAACTTTCTAAACAATCGGCCAGTTTACTGTCCTCCAGATTTTAGGAGGGCCGGACTGTGGCCATCAGAAGTACAAAATGTCAGAGCATCAGTGGTAGTAAACAATCCCCCATTATTGGGAGGAACTGTGTCCCATCTTAGGTGTCACCAGGCCCCATTGTCTATGTCATTGGGAGGAACTGTGCCCTATCATTGATATCATTTATTGGAAATTGTGCCCCACTATTGGTGTCATTGGGTGAAATTGTGCCCCACTATTGGTGTACTTGAAAATATAGTGCCCCGAGGCAATTTGAAAGCAAGCAAAGGGCCGTATCTGGCCCCCGGGCCATAGTTTGAAGACCACTGCTATAGATCAAACAAATAATGTGCAAATAATTGCAATATGAAACAGCAAATAAAGTGCAATATGGAACAGCAAACTATAAGTGCAATACAAGAAAGCAAATATTTAAACATGCATGTTCCAATAAAAAAACAGTAGATAACGTGCCAGAGATTGCAATATGGAACAGCATTCAATAAATTGCAGATATATATCTGTAGCGCTCATATGTATCTGTAGTGCTGGGAGGAACAGGTCTCCATGACAGACCTGGCTCGGGCCTCTGCCACAGGCCTAGTACTTTAGTACTCAAGAGAACAATTCGGAGTGAGCGAATCCTCCCAGTAAATGCAATGAAAGAGGTCACCGGTTGACAGCTGACATGTACCTGTCAATTCCAGTAACCAGATCCCCGATGGTTCGTTCAAGCCCTTTTGGATAACCTGCCTCCGGGTTCTCCTCAAGCCGATCCCCCACCGAATGGCACACAGCCTGGGATCTTCTCAGTAAGGGTGGGAACCCCGTAAGTCACTGGGGCCCCCATCGACATCCAGATGGGTCTCCATGGAACAGGTGGCTCTGGCCAGGAGGGCCATGCGAAGCGGGGTCCGTGGATGCGAGCACCATGAAGGTGGATGCCGCACCTGGAACGTGGACCCCGCGCAGAGAAGAAGAACCGACCACCGACCAGAACACGCGGCAGCTGCCACAGATATACCCCTCCCCAGCATGTCCAGCGAGGGGAGAACTCCTCTAATTGGCTGCTGGGGAAAAGTGGCTCTGTCAGAAACCCTCTAGCACCCACTGCCACGCAGAGGTGTAATCACATCTTGGACCGACCTACAGGACAGTTCTGAAGTAGCAGTGGCCTGCAATTTGGCAAATTATGAATGAGAGCAAATTAAAGCGGAGCTCCACCCGCATTTTTTTTTTTCAAAGTCGGCAGCTACTACTACTAAGTGTAGCTGCTGACTTTGAATAAGGACACATACCTGTCCTAGGCGCCCGCGCTGACGGCCCCCGCCGATGCCGATCCTCGATCCCGACACCGCCATCCACAGTCAGGGAAACAGGCAGTGAAGCCGTGCGGCTTCACTGCCCGTTTCCTACTGCGCATGTGCGAGCAGCGCGGTGCTTTGTGAATGGTCCGGCTGCTTTCTGGGATACACACAGTTCCCAGAATGCAGCGCGGCCCATTCACAAGACTACACCGAGAAGAGGAGGAGGAAGAAAACCACACCGCGGAAGATGAGGGCAGATTCGGGACTTCCGCATAGCAACAGCCTATTTAGGGTGAGTATTTATTTATTTTTTTGTCCATTTAATTTTTTTTATTTATTTTTTAGATTTTTGAAAAAAAATAAAAATTTAGGGTGGAGCTCCGCTTTAACTCTCCCATTTGCCCGCTAACTTCAGCGTAGTGCCCGTACTGAAAGTAAGGGGGCGCTACATATCCAACACTTAACTGTGCATAAAAATAACAACAAATGTGCAAACAAACACGGTGCAGATATAAATGTGAATATAAAGAAAATTGCGCTAATCTAAACACGTGCAAAATGTGCAAATGGTGAGCAGCTACACAACAATGTGACAAGAATTGAAAAGTAATAAAAAGAAAATATGTAGCGCTGGAAATGATGATGTCACCTGAAGTAACAAATAAATAAAAATGTGAAAAAAGAAAAACAATTAATGTGCAAATGAATGTCCATTAAAAAGTGAGTGAAGAGCTGAATCGCATATGGCCACATCAATCATCATGGACTGGACATTCTTCCCAGCTAGACGGAGTAAATCAAATACTCTTACCGGATGGAGAGGATCTGCCTGTCAGCGACAACAGATCATGCAAGCTTGAATGATCCTTGGTAGAATCTACTCGACTTATCTACAGGCCTGATGGTGAAGCCGCACGTGACACCTGGATGCGATCCGATGATCCTAGACTGAAGATTCTCGATGAAAGGATGATTCAATCTGGATCCGGCGGGTGAGCCCAAAGGGAGAGATAGGAACCCCTTATTTCAAGCCGATGGTGCGTGATGAGGGGAAGAACTTGTTCAGGGATGGAAAGGGCACGATATTGAAGCTTAAAAACGTAGTCCGGCAAAGTATGCAGGGGGAAAAAAAAACAATGCTCCGGATGGTGCAGGTAAAAGAGAGATAGGGTTTATTGTGATAAAACCAAATATAACATAAAAGTGATCACAAAAATTTTAAAATTGTAGATAAAAGCAATATGGGGAGTAGGCGTACCAAACCCGACGCGTTTCGTCCAATGGGACTTCAACTGGGGCATCTACCTGCTTCCCCATATTGCCATGCTTATATACTAGATACTCCTGATTAAACTGAAGAGCAACCAAGCTCGACAGCATGTGTCTGTGATTGGAGGAGAGTCAGTCACGTGACTCATAAGGCTCTTGACCTTCAATCTCGGACCAATCCAATTATAATACATATAAAACATACACCCATTTTTCATATATAAATGTCCTTGTGTCATAAAATAAAGACAATTGTGAGAACAAAGACCATAAGCATGTGTTGTGAAGTTTTAGGATTGGGGGGCTCCAGACCCTGCCCTTCCTTAATGACCCCTCCCACATGAAAAATGGGTGTGGTTTCAGTGAAATAGTGGGCGTGACTTAAAGGGTGTGGCTCTAAGGGGTGTGGTTAGCGTCTTAGATAAACAAAGGGATGGAGGGAGAGGGAGAGAGATGGAGGGACAGCAGGACCAGATCCTACACAACAATAGAAATATGTGTATTCCAAAAAGTTTAACAATCAGCAGATGAAGATACTCCAAACACCTGGTTTTAGCACTTCAACCATCATGGCACCATGGTTGTTATGGTGTCAGGATGATTGAAGTGCATTATTTATATTATTACATTGTAATATAAAATGAAAACATTCAACTCATCATACGGCAGAATCAGTGCCCTCAGCGGAGTCCGTCCTTTCATCAGGTGCTCCCAGCGGTGTCCCTCTTTACATCAGTATCCCCATAAGCAGAGTCCCTCCTTACATCAGTGTCCCCATCAGCAGCAGAGTCCTTTTCACATGTGTCCCCTACATTACATTCCTCTTGTTACATCTCCTTCATGCCTCGTCTGTCTCTGTCCCCTTCAGGCACAGATAGTTCCTGTCTTTCTCTGTGTGTTCAGTGGAGAGGGTATGGGCCTCCCCTCTCCACTGAACACAAGGGGATTAGTCCTCACGGCGGACACTGAGAGAACAAAGTACCCAGCCCTAGTGATACACTATGGGTGCCGGGTGGAAGCCTCACAAAGCAGCTCCAAACCCCGCAAATGAAGCGCCTCGTCTGCAATCTAGTGATTGCATAGACATAGCGCTTCCTATAGGCACTGTGTCCGGCGCCTGAACACAGTGCACTTAAGGACCTTTTTTTTCTTATTTTGAATTTTTTTAAAGGGCCATTTAAAAAAAATATATATATTTTGTGACTGCCTGGGGAAGCGTCCCCTATGAACGGGCCGCCTCTGACCACCGGCTAGGAATAATCATCGCGCCTCTTACCAGAAAAGATGGGCCAAAGGTTATAATAGCCAAAATCGCATAAGATGTTGCGGTCAGCAAGGAAAACAATGGTCATCACTTCACAGTCAATCCCAATGGAATGCCAGGAAAGAAAAACAAATCTCAATCCTGAAATCCATAATACATTTCAAAGTTTATTGAAAGTTTAAAGGGTTACTAAAGGATTTTTTTTTTTAGCTAAATAGCTTCCTTTACCTTACTGCAGTGCTGTTTTCATGTCCTCATTGTTCGTTTTTGCTTTGATGTTGCTGTAATTCTGCTCTGATCTCCACACTTTCTGGTTGTCAGTTTCCTTATAACCACAGTGCTGGGAGCTTTCTCACTGTGGTCACTAATCAAGGAGGTGTGATTACTGTGTGTAAACTGAAACTGGGTTGGTGCTGAGGGGTTTTAGACAAACCATCACTGCCCTCTATTGGCTCTCTGGCTCTGTACATCAGAGAGACAGGAAATAACAGCAAAAACAAAACTAGAACTGTAGGTTGATTATATGACTGATTTTAATCTATTTTTAATCGTTTTTAAAAGGAATCAGTTAACTTTTATGTCTCTATACCCTGTAAACAGTCATTTCAGCCCAATTTTTCTTTTCCTTTAGTGACCCTTTAAGTTACAGGGTTCCACTGATAAGCTTCAGAGCAGGGTGGATCAGCAGGCTGATAGTAAAGAGCAAGGAGCACTAGATGGTGCTTGATGGCTAATGCAGATGGACGCCGAGAGTAGTCAAACTCCTACGTGCTATGTGTATTTGTTCTCACTATGGACGTCACAATTTCCTTTATATTATGACATAAGGACATTTATATATGCGCCGTTTTTGTTTGCACATTTTTTATTTTTAGCGGCACTTTACTGTCATTTTCGCTGCGCCATTCGGCCGCTAGCCCGCAAAGCATCGCTGCAGCGGCGCATTTCCGGCGGTTTGGCTTTTAATGGGCAAGTGCGGTGGAGGAACGGCGTACACACTCCTTCACCGCTATAAAGATTCTGCTTGCAGGACATTTTTTAACATCCTGCCAGTGCACCGCTCCAGTGTGAAAGCCCTCGGGCTAAAAATAGTAGGGATAAAAATAGCGACGCTTTACCGCCGACGACCCCACCGCCCCAGTGTGAAAGGGGCCTTAATAAATTGCAGAAATACAAGCCCTCTGGATTTCACACTGGAGTGAAAGGAGCCGCTCTTTCAGGATGCTTTGCAGGCGCTATTTTTAGCGTTATAGTGCCTGCAAAGCGCCTCAGTGTGAAAGGGGTCTAAATGCTGTTCCATTTTGCACTATCTGGCACTTTATCCACTGTTTCTTATTGGAACATGCATGTTTAAATATATGTTGTCTCATATTGCACTTATAGTTTGCTGTTCCATATTGCACTTTTTGCACTTTATTTGCTGTCTATATTGCAGTTACCAACATAATTTTATTTTGAAACATGAAAGTTACTCCTTTTACGTTTCAACCGCCTTTGGACGCTACGAGGGCTTCTCACACACTGGGTAAGTGCTGTGGACCTGGAGGCTTTCCTTTACATGCCTGTGCTTGTCATGCATTTGTATGTAGAACGCCTTTAACCACTTCAGCCCCGGAAGGATTTACCCCCTTCCTGATCAGAGCACTTTTTGTGATTCGGCACTGCGTCGCTTTAACTGACAATTGCGCGGTCGTGCGACGTGGCTCCCAAACAAAATTGGCGTCCTTTTTTCCCCACAAATAGAGCTTTCTTTTGGTGGTATTTGATCATCTCTGCGGTTTTGATTTTTTGCGCTATAAACAAAAATAGCGCCACTATTTTGAAAAAAATGCAATATTTTTTACATTTTTCTATAATATATATCCCCAAAAAATATCTAAAAAAACGTTTTTTTTCCTCAGTTTAGGCCGATACGTATTCTTCTACATATTTTTCGTTAAAAAAAAAATCGCAATTAGCGTTTATTGATTGGTTTGCGCAAAATTTATAGCGTTTACAAAAAAGGGGGTAGTTTTATGGCATTCTTATTAATATTTTTATTTTACTAGTAATGGCGGCGATCAGCGTTTTTTTTCGGTACTGCAATACTATAGCGGACACATCGGACAATTTTGACACATTTTTGGGACCATTGGCATTTTTATAGCGATCAATGCTATAAAAATGCATTGGATTACTATAAAAATGCCATTGGCAGTGAAGGGGTTAACACTAGGGGGCAGGGAAGGGGTCAAGTGTGTTCCTGGGTGTGTTCTAACTGTATGGGGGGGTGGACTCACTAGGGGAAATCACTGATCTTCTGTTCATACATTGTATGAACAGAAGATCAGCGTTTCCCCGCTGACAGGACCGAGAGCTTTGTGTTTACACACAAAGTGCCCGGTCCCCGCTCTGTAACGAATGAGCGCGCGTGCCCGGCTGGCGCCCCCTAGCGGCCGCAAAAGATAGGACGTAGAGCTACGTGCTTTCGCCTAGCAGTGCCGACCTGCCGCCGTATAACTGCGGTTGCCGGTCGTCAAGCAGTTAATGATTCAAAATAAAATTATGTTGGCAATGCACTAGGATGGTGCGCCCTTTCTTTTGTTGATTTTATTGCTAACAATGATCACCTTTTATTTATTTATGTAAAACCTTTATCCCAAAGCTGTTGCTGCAACAGGGTCGTGGGCGGTGGGTACGCTGGGTTGGACCTATGATATTATGGACTTGAGTGGGGTAGGGGTGGAGGGGTGAGAGTGGTGGCAACATGTTAGAATGGAGAGATGGAAAGGGAATTGACTCTGAGCACTGTTGGAGTGTAGTGAGTTTGGATGGCCAGGAGGAGTGCGAAGTGATAGAGCCTGTGAGAAAGCATGGGCTTGTATCGAAGGGGGTAGCTGTGGAGTCTGCGGGGGAAGAGAGGACAGACTGTAATGGACAGCGGGTGTTAACCACTTGCCGACCAGCCACCATCATTACACTGCGGCAGGTCGGCTCGTTCCCACTAACCGCCGTAGCTGTACGGCGGCCCTTTAAACAGCTATAGCAGGTGCACACGATGGCAGCTGACCCGCGATCGTCCCACAGAGAGGCAGAATAGTTCAAAGTAAACAAACAGGTCCCCATTCTGTCAGAGGAGTAGAGAGTGATCGTTTGTTCCTAGTGATTAGGAACAGAGATCTCTCTCCTCCTCCAGTCAGTACACTGCCCCCACAGTTAGAAACACCTCTCAGGGAACACATTTAACATCTTGATCGCCACTAGTGTTAACCCCTTCCCTGCCAGTGACATTTATACATTAATCAGTGCATTTTATTTAGCACTGATCGCTGTATATATTTCAGTGGTCCCAAAAAAGTGTCAAACGTGTCCGATCTGTCCGCCGCAATGTTACAGTCCCATTGATCACCACTATTACTAATAAAACATTCAAATAATAAAAATGCTATAAATCTCTTCCCTATTTTGTAGACGCTACAACTTTTGCACGAACCAATCAATATACGCTTATTGCAATTATTATTATTTTTTACCAAAAACAAGTACAAGAATACATATTGGCCTAAACTGATGAAGAAATATTTTTTGGGGGGATATTTATTATAAAAAGAAAAAAAAAACATTTTTTTCCTTCTTCTTCAAAATTGTCTGTCTTTTTTGATTATAGCAAAAAAGAAATAAAACCTCAGAGGTGATCAAATACCACCAAAAAAGCTCTATTTGTGTCAGAGAGGTTCCCCTGCTGGACACACTGGGTCAGATTCAGGTAGAGTTACGCCGGCGTATCAGTGATATGCCGGCATAACTCACACTTTGCGCCGGCTTATCTGTTTTCTGTATGCAGAAAACAAAATACGCCGGTTTGCTGCAAAGATCCGACAGGCGTAATTGTATTACACCGTCGGATCTTAAAGGCAGTTTTAAAATGGCCGCCGGGGGCGTTCTCGCTGATTTACGCCGAGAATATGTAAATCAGCGAGATACGGCAAGTCACGAACATACGCAGGCCCGACGCAGTCACTTTACGACGTTTACGTAAGGGTTTTCCCGGCGTAAAGATAAAGCAACAAAAAGCAGGCGCATCCTATGTTAAGTATGGACGTCGTGACCGTGTTGAATTGAAAAAGTTTTACGTCGTTTGCGTAACTCGTCCGAGAATGGGGATTGACGTCATTGACGTTCACGTCCCAAACACCGTCATAATTTGGAGCATGCGCACTGGGATACATTGACGGCCGGAGCATGTGCAGTACGTTCGTCGCGGGATCGTGCCTATTGTAAATACTACACGCCCCCTACCTGCCGGATTTGAATTACGCCGGCCCATTTACGCTACGTCACCGCAACTTTAGGAGCAAGTGCTTTGTGAATACAGCACTTGTGCTAAAAGTTGCGGCGGCGTAACATAAATGAGAAACGTTACGCCAGCCAAAAGAACCGCTCGCCATCCTGAATCTGGCCCTATATGTGCAAAACGGCTCTGGCAAAAGGATTAAAGCAGGAGACAACCTGGCAAATAGTATTTTTTTTTTTTTTTTTTAAGAAACTCAGCAATGTGAAATTCCATATTTATCTTTGTGAAGAAACATTAAAATGACACATAAATAATTGTAAAACATGTTTTTTCAAGTGTTTGCCTGTGAGGGAAACTCGAATTTCTGTGAATTTGGAATAGCTATAAGGCAATAAATACAGCACACCGAAAACCTTCACCAAATGTTATGCCTGAAGGGGCATAATACACTGCTAGTGCATGCTATGAGAGATCTCCAATGTTTATAAAACGAAATCCTGGCAATATATTTTATGCACACCTTTTAGATTGTTGAGGAAAAAATAAGAACACATTTGTAGTTGAGGAAGAAAAATGTGCTATTACTTATTATGTGAACACAGTCAATAGTCGCTTTTTCCAGAAACAAAGATGGCTGCTAATGACCGAACACGAGACTTTACTATAGTTACAACGGCTATTTCCGGTGTACGTTTGACATTTCCGCTCGTCGCCTAGAAACGGTGGACAGCAGCAGCCTTTCAAACTGCAAAAGTGAAGGGTAATGAAGAGGGGCAGTAATATCAGACATGCTTTATGCGCCTTGTGTCGGGTTTTGTCTTTTTGCGGGTGTGTGACGGATCCGGAGACTTTTAGAAAAGCAAAGTTTAACCGCCCAGAAGCAGTAAGTGCTGACGTTTGTCATATGGCTGCTCTAGCTGTTGTATTTGGTGATTCTTTGCTAACAGTGGTCTGTGGTATTAGTTTTATCACTTTATGTTAGCTATGTCTGAAGAAATGTACTGTCCTGGTCATCAGTAATGCAACTAAAAGAGGCCGGAATCCATCTCCAGTGACTATTTTTTAACCTCTTAAAAGAACTTGGAACCCAAAAACATCATATTTTCTAAAAGCGGCCCTGGAGAATGAAATTGTTGAGGTGCACCTTTTTTATGTCGCACAGAATTTGCGCAATTAATTATCAAACGCTTATGTTAAAAAAAATAATTACTTTTAGGGCAGATATGCATACAATATAATACCCACATTTTTGGTAAATATAAAAAGACAAGGTTGTGTCGAGTAAATAGATACTAAACATGTCAAGTCTTACTATTATGTGTGCCTGTCATACCGCAAAAACCGATGGTACCCAAAAATATCCATACCTTTTTTAAAAGCCTAACTGCTTGCTGACTGCCTCACATAGATATACGTCGGCAGAATGACACGGGCAGGAAAAGCACGGTGCCATTCCGCCGGCGTCACGGAACGGCAGAACGGGAGGATTCCTTTGTAAACGAGGCATCTCCCTGTTCTGCCTGGTGACATGTCACTGATCGTCTGCTTCCTCTCATCTGAAGCAGCGATCAGTGATGTGTCACAGTAAGCCACGCCCCTAACAGAATCACTCCCTAAGACACACTTAAAGCGGAGTTCCACTCAAAAATGGAACTTCCGCTTTATCCACTCTTCGCCCCCTTGCATGCCACATTTTGGCATGTCATTTTTTTGGGGGGGGGGGGGGAGTGGGGGCTTCAGGAGGAGTGGGACTTCCTGTCCCACTTCCTCCTTCTGCCGAGGGGCTGGTAAGGCGATTAGCTCAATCGCCTTACTGCAGCCCCTCCCTGTAGGCGATCGCCTGTCCAATAGTGACCCGCGCGCATGCACAGTGGGTGCCCGGCCGTGAAGCCGAAAGCTGTAACGGCCGGGTGCCCACACTAAGAATGGAGACGGGGGGGGGGGGGGGGGGAGCGGAGCCCCGGCCGGCGCATCGCTGGAACTGTGGAGCAGGTAAGCGTCGGTTTATTAAAAGCCAGCAGCTACACTTTTTGTAGCTGCTGACTTTTAATAAACATAATAAAAAAAGGCTGGAACACCCCTTAACCACTTCCTGCCCCCCCCCCCCCCACTAGTGGTTAACCCCTTCACTGCCAGTCACATTTATACAGTAATCAGTGCATTTTTATAGCACTGATCGCTGTATATATGTGAATGATTCCAAAATGACATCAAAAGTGTCCGATGTGTCCTCCATAATGTCGCAGTCACAAACAAAATTGCAGATCGCCGCTATAACAAGTAAAAATTGATGATAATAAAAATGCCATAAACTACCCCCTATTTTGTGGGCGCTATAACTTTTGCTCAAACCAATCAATATGTGCTTATTGTGATATTATTTTTTTTCCCCCAAAAAATATGTAGAAGAGTAAACTAAACTGAGAACATTTTTTATTATAGCAAAAGGTACAAAATATTGCGTCCAATAAAAGTCCTGCAAGCAGCTTCTTTTAGACTCTTTAGGAGCGGTGTAAAGAGCCCCTGCCCATTTAAATCAATGGGCAGTGCCTGCAAAGTGGGGTTTTGTGGGCTCTAGCGGTGGTTAAAAGGGTTAAAAGCTCCCCACTGAAAAGTGCAGCTAAAACTACAGTAAAGCGTTGCTAAAACTAGTGGCGTTTTACTACCGACGCTTCTGCTCTTTCAGTGTGAAAGGGACTCTTAGGGCCAGTTCACACCACATGCAGTCCAGTGCGTTGTTTTTTTTTTTCTAAAATCAAAAATGGCATAGTTCACACCAGTGCTTGCAGTTCCAGTTCTATAAAAAAAAAAAAGTAGAAAAGCTGCATTTTACCTGCACTGTACGGGAACTAGAGCTAAAACGATTAATCGATAATGAAAATCGTTGTCAACGATTTTCATTATCGATTAGTTGGTCCGCACCTTCCGACTGTCCGCCCGCCCTTCCGCCCATTCAAACCCGCGGCCTCAATTACCGGCCGCCGCGATCGAGCAGCGGGGGAGGTGAGGGAGCACGGAGGCACAGGATCCTGTGTTTCCGTGCGCCCCCACCTCCCCTGCCACGCGATCGCGGCGGGTCCGCGACGGCCGGTAATTGAGGCTGCAGCTTTGTGGCCTTGTGAAGTCCCAAGCTCTTCCTTCTGTGAGCTGGCACCATCTGGTGGTGGCCATTTGACATTACAAGTTAAACAGCAATTCTAATGTAATTTTTCACTGCCATCTCCTTTCCTATAATTAGAACCCCCAAACACAATATATATATATATATATTACACACACACAGCCCTCAAAATTTCCACTGGCCTACTAGCATTTGGCGAGTGGATTTAAGCTGGGGGCGAGTGATGACAGGGCTGCATGACCAATCTCCCTGCAATCTGTGCCTACACTTAGAGTCCCGATGAGATTGGCGGCCGAAGAGGAAAGGTGCATGCTCGGGAAAAGTAGTCTGGTGAGCCGCGCACAGGCAGAGCAGTACACAGGTGCTCTTCTTACAATTCTCATTAAGCTATGGGACCTAGCAGTATGACCTCTCTGAGCCTGCCCCCCTCCCCCCCGGGCCCTGACCAATGTAGCTGGAGAGCAGAAAGTAATGAGTGAGGTGGAGGATTGCAAAAATTACCACTCCGGTGCAGTGCTCACTGAAAGTTGCCCTGACATGAGAGCGGCAGCCTTCCAGTTTGTGCAGTTTTCTTCTCCTTGTGCTCTATGTACAGTAAGTGTCCAACAGTTTAGCCTGAGCACTGTGAACAGACTGGTCTTAATGTGCGCTGTGCTATGGTGTCAATGGCTGTGCAGTTGTGTGGATCTCAGCGCTGGATTGTACTCCCTCCCGCTGTGCTGCAGCTCCTCTCCTATCTGCCAGCCTGAATAAAAGGGGGAAGTGGGGACATGCAAGCGTGGAGCCGCACACACAGGCTCCTGATGATGAGATGAATGGGAGAGAGAGAGAGGGAGAGAGGGGATGGATGGGAGTTGCAGAGGAGATAGCAAGAGAATGGGGAAGAGAGACGCAGTTCCAGTGCCCTGTCCCTCTGGTCTGCCCCCAGTGCCCTGTCCCTCTGGTCTGCCCCCAGTGCCCTGTCCCATTTTGTTAAAGTTGTTGGTAATATTTAATTTTTTAACTTGATTCTGCATAAAACATCATCATTCCATGAGATAATCTACGTGGGCGTGTTTACAGGTACAATTAGGTGCAGGGCAGTGTATGAATTAGGTGGGGCAACTGATGGCAAGTAACTCTTGAGGCCTGGCTAGTTATATATATATATAATTTTATTCTTACACCCTAGAGAATAAAATGGCGATCGTTGCAATACTTTGTGTCACGCCGTATTTGTGCAGCGGTCTTACAAGCGCACTTTTTTTGGATTTAAAAAAAAAAATTTAAAAATAAAACCGTAAAGTTATCCCAACATGTCACACTTCAAAATTGGATCCGCTCGTGGAATAGCTCGTGCGGCGGCTGGTCGGCAAGCAGTTAAGGGTTAAAAAGGAAGGCCATCTTTCAGAGTGTGTCCAGAACTGCAAGACATGTAAGGAAAAATCAGGGATCCCGGCAGTGTAGCCTTATGGCTTCACGCTGGAAACCCTACTGCGCATGCCCTGCATGCGGAATTCTGGAAATGGGAACAGGATACCTGTCAAAGATATCCTGTTTCTCCCCCCCCCCCCCCCTAAGGTATCCACTTTTGGATAGAACTCTGCTTTTCAGCAAATTTCTATTTTAATTTTTTCACAAGAAAAGGCAGACTTTTATTTATTTAGCGGAGACTTCGACTTTTTAATGCTTTTGATCAGCAAGTTTATATTCATGTATGTAATCACTTTGGGTAAATGTTTTTCCATATCTTAACTTTTCACTTCTGTCTTATTTGGCAGGCTTTGGAGTTCTGGAAACTTTTGCACTGCTTATTAATACAAACCTACTCAAGAAGGGACCATTCATCAGTTTCAAGTAACGGAAAGGAGACTAAAGGTGTCTTTTATTTTCATTATTCAACATATATTGTTAATGTTTTGTGTAATGTTACTGTCAAGAACTATTGCAAAGTGTTTTTCTTTTTTTATGTTTTGTTTGCAATAGAAGAAGCACTTGGGATTTCCACATTACATAGTATTAAAAACTCATTGAAAATTCAACTCCCATTCCTCAGCATGTCTTAGCCATAGTTAACTGGGTGGAAAGAAGGTACAGTATCTGTTAGAAAATGTATTGTACATCACATACAGAGTTTTGGAAAGGTAGCAAGGAAAGTAGCCATTTAAAAATTAGAAACAGTCTAAAGATGCAGTAAAAAAAAGTGTAGGTCTTCTCCCCTTTAATTTTTATTATATGCACACAGGGTATGTAGGAGAAGAGAGATGGAATGTTTAAGAATAGTTGGTGTTCAACTTGTTTGGAGTCCACCTGTGGTAAATTTAGTTGATTGGACATGATTTGAAAAGGCATACACCTGTCTATATAAGGTCTCAAAGTTAACAGTGCATGTCAGAGCACAAACCAAGCCATGGCGTCCAAGGAATTGTCTGTAGACCTCCGACAGGATTGTATCAAGGCACAGATCTGGAGAAGGGTACAGAGAAATTTCAGCATCTTCGAAGGTCCCAATGAGCACAGAGGCCTCCATAATCCGTAAATGGAAGAAGTTTGGCAACACCAGGACTCTTCCTAGAGCGTGCAGCTCATCCAAACTGAGTGATCAGGGGAGAAGGGTCTTAGTCAGGGAGGTGACCGAGAACCCGATTGTCACTCTGACAGAGCTCCAGCGTTGCTCTGTGGAGAGAAGAGAACCTTGCAGAAGCACAACCATCTCTGCAGCACCCCACCAATCAGGCCTGTGTGGTAGAGTGGCCAGATGGAAACTATTCCACAGTAAAAGGCACATGACAGCCTGCCGGAAATTTGGCAAACGGCACCTGAAGGAAACTCGGACCATGAGAAATCAAATTCTCTGGTCTGATGAAACAAAGATTGAACTCTTTGGCCTGAATGGCAAGCATCATGTCTGGAAACCAGGCACTCATCACCTGGCCAATACCATCCCTACAGAGAAGCATGGTGCTGGCAGCAGATGTTTTTCAGTGGCAGGAACTGAAACTAGTCAGGATTGAGGGAAAGATGAATGCAGTATGTATAGAGACATCCCTGATGAAAACCTGCACACAGACAAGAAGACAAAGAAGTGGCTTTGGGAAAACTCTGTGAATGTCTGAGTGGCACAGCCAGAGCCCAGACTTAAACCTGATTGAACATCTCTGGATCGAAATGGCTGTGCACTGACCCTCCAACCTAATAGAGCTTGAGAGGTCCTGCAAAGAAGAATGGTAGAAACTGCCCGAAAAAATAGGTGTGCCAAGCTTGAAGCATCATACGCAAAAAAGACTTCAGGTTGCTTTAACAAAGCGTCAAGCAAAGGCTGTGAATAGTTATTATAATATATATATTATATATATATATTTGTGTTTCTTTTCTTTAAATACATTTGCAAAGATTACTTATTTCCATGCTTCCATTATGGGGTATTGTTTGTTGAATTTTGAAGAAAATAATGAATTTAATCCATTTTGGAATAAGGCTGTAACATCACAAAATGTGGGAAAAGTGAAGCACTGTGAATACTTTCTGGAGTGTGTGTGTGTGTGTGTGTGTGTGTGTGTGTGTGTGTGTGTGTGTGTGTGTCCTCTCTCCCCTCCCTGGATTTTTTTTGGAGAATAAGGATATCGTTTAGATTGGCTTTAAGTATCTTCATGGCCTTTTGGTTTCTTTTTGCTTGTCTTTCTCAACACACTGAATTTTCCCTACCTCAAGAGAAAAAAATTGCACACACCACCACCAGAACAGGAAGGACTTTTCTGCCAAAGTAATACCTGACACTGTGCATGCCAGGTAAAATATCGGACCACTAGGCTGACGGAAAAAATGATCCACATCAAAACCCTTGTGATTCTGCAATGCTCCATACACCAACTCAACATAAGACATGGACAGAAAATAAATATTCAGAACCCTCCCCACCTCCTTTATAGACTTCTACATCGAAAGGGCACTGATGCAAGAAGTGATATGTGGTTTCCATTATACCCTGACTCTCTGCTCTTGGACAACCGCGGTTGTCCAAAGAGCAGTACTTCTAGTTTCCCCTCATGTAGAGCCTACCGTGAAAAGTGAGCCAGGCCTGGTCCCTAAACTTCAAGGGAATTCGTTCTGAATTTTATTAAATACAAGCCCTCCCTCATACGATGACCTGGGCAATCTCTTAAGGCTAGTGGCACATGAAAGACCGTACCCACAATCCTCACACCCAGTAATCTCCTAGGGAGGGATCTGATATCTTCTGCTGTGACATTTCATCACCTGAACATTTTCAGGCACAGGGGCAACATAAGCTGGGAGCCTACAGTGCTTGACCCCCAGGCTTTTCACTGGCCCGCCATTCTCCAAACAGTTCAGAAAAGGCATAGACCAAATCTTGAAAATACCTACCCATGCAGGCGAACTCTCTGCTAGCATAGCATATTACCAAAAATAGGTTTTAAAAGCCTCAGAAGAAAACTGGGTGGCCCATCCTTAGGCCACCCTTCCACCTGCATAGGTAAGTTACTTTCCGCTTCACAAGGTTCAGCCTGTTTCCCTATAACTGAAAGAAACCACTATAGATCCTGATATAGCGAGCTATGGAGGTCAAGATGCAAAGCTCTATAAGACATGCAGAAAGGAAGATATCGGGTAGGTCTTGATCAAGTGAACCCTTTCCCTCAAGGAAAGCTGCCATCCCTTCCAGCACTTCACCTTGACATTGGCATCATTCAGCCCGGCTTCCCAATTTGACTTGCTGTAATCACTGGGGCCAAATCTAATGCCTAACACTGATTCTCTGCTGAGGCCTCTGGAAGCTCTCGCCTCCCTCCCCCATCCAGAAGACTTTAGTTTTACCATGATTGACCTTAGAGCCTGATGCCTCAGAATACTGCTCTGCCACCAATACCGCATTTCTGTGCCTCCCCTGGCCCAGAGATAATGACAGAATCATCGTCGGCATAGGCAACAACCCTGAAGGGTGTGTGATTCTACGCAAAGGAGAAAAATACCAGCAGGGGAAAAAAAATATAATATGGTAAATCAAAAGAACTGCTGCCTCTACAGATTACTACCACCTAGGTGGAGTAAATGAATGAAGGAGAAAAATAAGTAGGTGTGGTGCTGTTTAATGGATTATAATTGTCTCTCAATGTGGTGGTGATGTAATGTGGGTGTGAATATAACACCAGTAAATGTGCAAAATGATGACAAATAAATTACAAGTAAACATGTGCATGTAAATAAGCAATAAAATGAATACACATTTAAAAAGTTATAATCTTTTATTGAGCATTCTAATAAGTCCTAATTAGATATTCAATAAAGTGCTTGTGCTGGTGAAACTTGATCTCTAATGTAAATGATTTCTGGATGAAATAAATTCAATAAATAGAGCATTTAAAACGGTTCAAGAAAGTGCTTGTGCTGGTGAAAAAGTAATCACTGTTCGTTTCCCACTTTTACAAAGTGATCACAGCAAGTGTGGCTTATCTGTGCTCCTAATGTGCACACACACTTACGGGAATCTTCCTCCCCGCTTGGGTTGGTAGCATTCACAGTATATGCCACTGTGTAGCAGCTTATAGTTTTTTTTTTTTCCTGTCCACCGAACAGATTCTTTCCCTCAAATCTCCCTTTCCTTCTGGCTCGTTGGTCTGCCCTATTGGGGGCAGTGCAAGACTTGCTAAGTTGCGGGGTAACTTTACCTGTTGCGCAGGACGAGAGGTTTCAGGGATTTTATTCGTATCTGTTTGTGGTCCCGAAGATTGATGGGGTCCATCCAATCTTGGACCTCAAAGCCCTAAATGCCTGTAAAGAGTGCGAAAATTCTGCATGGAGTCCATTAGTTCGGTGGTGGCAGCGCTCCATCCGGGGGACTTTCTGGCATCCTTGGACATCAAGGACGCATACTTGCATGTCCCAATTTGCGCAGGACACCACAGGTTTCTGTGCTTTGCAATCGGAGAAGACCACTATCAGTTTGTGGCTCTTCCCTTTTGGCCTAGCGTCAGCACCAAGAGTTTTTTCACCAAGGTGCTAGCCCCAATTCTAGCTTTGCTGAGACAGCGAGGCATTGCCATCATGGGCTACTTCTGAGAGCAGCTTTGGCTCAGAATTAGAGGTGGATGTGTCTATAGCCAGCCAGACCCTCCGGGAATTCGGTTGGGTGTTAGACATCCAGAAGTCGGTCCTGATACCGACTCAGCGTTTGGAATACCTGGGGTTGATTCTGGACTCCACAGAGGCGAGAGTCTTTCTTCCCTTGGAAAAATTGCAGACTCTAGTCTTCGGTGAAGCTGTTGGCATCCCACAAATGGTCGTCTCTCCGTTTTTTGCATGCGAGTCCTGGGCATCATGGTAGCCTCCTTCGAGGCGGTAACGTATGCCCAATTCCACACTCGAGTATTGCAGAAGAAGATCCTGTCCAAATTGAACAAATCTCCACTGTCTCTGGATCGCCAGATTCAGGTAGGCCTCCTAGTCAGTCTCTCTGAATTGGTGGCTGAAATCCCCGGCTCTTCGGTCCGGTAAGTCGTTCCTTTCCTTCCAGTGGATGGCGATTACGACGGACGCCAGCCTCACGGGTTGGGAGGGTGTCTGGGGGTTCCAGTCGGCCCAGGGTCGCTGGACTCTAGAAGAATCCTGTCTGCCGATTTAATGTCCTGGAACTTCGGGCGATCAGGCTGTGCCTTTCCTCGTAGTAGACCAGGTTGCAGGGTCGCCCCAAACAGGATCCAGTCAGACAATGCCACAGCGGTGGCTTATGTCAACTAGGGTTGTCCAGATACCGAGTATTTGCGGGAGTACTTGTACTCGCGCAAATGCTCCCGATACCTAAATAGAATACTTTTTTTGTATTTATCAACATGTTCTGTGAAAATTCTTTACGTTTTTTACTACTGCGTGACAAGCAAATACATTTTTTTTATTCATTTTTACTAATTTTTATTCTTTTTTAATGTCTTGAGTTAGAGTTCTTCATAATTCTAAAGAAAATATCCTTAGTCTGTATTGTGGTTTGAAAACTGTTACATGGCATTTAAAAAAAGTATCGGTACTTGTACTCGGTCCTAAAAAAGTGGTATCGGGACAACCCTAATGTCAACCATCAGGGGGGAACACGGAGCTCGGAAGTTTAACATGGCACCTCATGGCAAAGGACTCTGAGGATCTGAAAAAAAAAATTGTTGCTCTATATAAGAAGATTGCCAAGACTTGGAAACTTATCTGCAGCACAGTGGCCAGGACACATGTTTAACAAGACAGGTTCCACTCAGAACAGGCCTTGCAATAGGGGACCAAAGTAGTTGCGTGCACTTGCTCAGCATGATATCCAGAGGTTGTCTTTGAGAAGTAGACGTATGATTGCTGCAGAGGTTGAAGGGGTGGGGTCAGCCTGTCAGTGCTCAGACCATATGCCGCACGCTGCATCAAATTGGTCTGCATGGCTGTCGTCCCAGAGGGAAGCCTCTTCTAAAGATGATGCACAAGAAAGCCCACAAACAGTTTGCTGAAGACAAGCAGACTAAGGACATAGATTGCTGGAACCATGTCCTGTGGTCTGATAAGACCAAGACAAACTTATTTGGTTCAGATGGTGTCAAGCGTGTGTCGGGGCAACCAGGTGAGGAGTACAAGGACATGTGTCTTGCCTACAGTCAAGCATGGTGGTGGGAGTGTCATGGTCTGGGGCTGCATGAGTGCTGCCATTACTGGGGAGCTACAGTTCATTGCGGGAACCATGAATGCCAACATGTACTGTGACATACTGAAGCTGAGCATGATGCCCTCCCTTCGGAGACTGGGCTGTAGGGCAGTATTCCAACATAACAACCTCAAACACGCCTCCAAGGTGACCACTGCCTTGCTAAATAAGCTGAGGCTAAAGTTGATGGACTGGCTAAGCATGTCTCCAGACCTATACCCTATTGAGCATCTGTGGGGCATCCTTAAACAGAAGGTGGAGGAGCGCAAGGTCCCTATCGTGCCAAGCAGATGGTGAGGCGTGGTCGTGCCCCAAGTGGCTCTCGGTGGTATTGAACCTGGGACCTCTCTGTTGCTGCTTTTTGGTTCTTTACTTCTGAGCCACTCCTCAGTTTGGTATTCTGCTTGCTTTCCATCTAAGGTGGTTCTGAATGATGTGCTGATCACCTTTCTCTGGATCTCCTTGCAATCTGCACATGTCAATCCTGGTCCAGCTGAGGCAGGTTACCCAATCAACTAGGGTATAAAACACTGCCTCACTCCTGAGGGATTTGTCAGTTCATTGTGATTGTCCTGTCATTGCCAAAGGTTCCTGTGTACCTGTATTCCTGTGCTTTGTTTCAGCTTCAAGACTGACGCCGGCTTCTGACCCTGACTATGTTTATCGTGGTATTCTGGAATCCCTGACCACGGCTTAACTTTGACCATCCTTTGGCAAATCCCTATCAAGCCCCCGTGCACAGACTCACAGCCCAGGTAGCTTCTTACTTTGTTACCGTGGGCTGTGTGTATTTGCAAGGGTGAGCATACAACTCTGCAATATGGACTCCAGCCAAGGTAAGCCCTTACACCCTTCTGCTGACCTCAAGCCAAAACTACTTGCGTAACCTGGATGCCTTCCACAGGGCATTTGATGTATACGCAGGGCAATCCGGATTCCAGAGGCAAAAAAGCAGCGCTAGATCTGTGCTGGACACACCTAACAGCCACCCGCTTTTAGCTTGGCATCCAGCCAATGCAAACGCTCGCCAATGGCTAAGCCCACTCTCCAGACCTCTATCTTTGCATATGTTTGCCGTTACACCATCTCGCTGATATCTGGAGACTCTGTGACCACTCGCGCCATCCTGGAAGACTTCTGGATACCACAGGAGGCTACAGACATCCGCACAGCTGACCCGCATGAGCCCCAGCCGCCAATAGTTCCAAAAGGTAGGAAAACGTTTTATACAAAATGGTCCTAATGAGTGAGGAGGACAAAAAGGAACCAGGCCTCTGGGACAGTCTGATATTTATGGGAGTGAGTTCCTATGGGGTAGGAGCGAGGGTGGGGCGACTCAAACATATTCTGCCATTGAGTCTGTCGGAAAAATAGGATACAGATGATGCCTGCAAAATGCCACGGTTTTTCACTCTTGCTATGGCCGTAAATGAAATTATGTCCTGGCTTTACCACCTGTCACCAGTATACAGGTGGATGAGAAATAAGCCTGGATTTTGCTGTCTGTGACCCATTAAGGAGATTCACCCTCTCAATTTGTCCTGTTTACCATTATTGAAATAAAAAATTTGGGTTCACCCCAGAAAAGTAATAGCGGGAAAATCTACAGATGGGGACACAAGAGACCCTGGGGGTCTTCAAGGAATTACCTTTATTTTGCAGGGATTTCCACTCGCTTCCTGCTTGGACAGGAAGGGAGGGGAAATCTCTGCAATGGGACATTGATGACGAGGGAAAGAAAAAAATCTGAAGGGTTAAAACCCTCCATTACTTTATCCAAAATGTTGCCTATAGTTCTATACTGGATGCTGCAGCTTTAAATGTTTGAAACGGTGCTTTAACATGCCAACATTTTTTATCTTTTTTTATTTTTGTTTTTGTTTCAGGGAACGAAATTAGATATGTTAAAAGTTTACTGCAGATTCAAGGCTATGGCAGACCCGCTTTTTATGAACTTGCAGATGATGGCACAGAAGGCAGCAGGGAAATATTACTAGCATTCTCATGGCTCTTATACACAGGAAAAATACTTGAAATCATTTTGGAGAAGAAGAGAGTTGAATTTGGCAATCACATTACATTTTGCATGGTATGTATTGACACTTCTAAACAAACAAGTAAAATGATTATATAATGTTCACATTTTCTTACTGTCGGGCCCTGGTTCTGAATCCAGGACCGCTACTCTGTCTACGATGTGTCTTTTCTTGCTGAGTTACCTGGAATCTGTGTCCTAGCACTCTGATCTATTGGACAATTCTACCTTGTTTCTGCTGAGGAAAACGAGTAAGGAGACCTCCGCCTGTGCCACATCCAAATTCACTAGTATATGCACAGGTTGCAGGAACCAGTCCTGGTGATAATGAACTTTACTTGCACCCACATAAGACAGAATTAAATGTTATTTAAAAAAAAATGTCAATCTTTAACACACAAAAAACAAGTTGGTAATTCATTAAAACCAAAGATATTTATTCTACATACAGGAGAAGTTTTTTTTGGTTAAGAATAAATAAATAATTATATAGTGTAATATACCATGGCTACTTGCAAACAATATGGCGGAGAGTCGTATATGCCACTAAACATCAGGGGGGTGGACACAGGGTAGAGGGACCAACAGAATCGCCCAACAGATCTTGAATATATTATTAGATGGAAATCTATAAGAGTGTGTGTATGTGTGTGTGTGTATGTGTATGTATATGTATATATATAATATATTGTAGTAGTCTGGTACCCCAGGGGTGTGGTGACCCAGGGTTCTCAACCGCTCTGGTTGAGGGGCTCCAGGAAACGAGTCCACTTTGGGACCTGGAGCCCGGGGATTTCAAAGAGATCTGGGTGGGATGAAATCCCCAGTCCTGGGTCCAGATTTTCAAATAGATCGGCACACTGATTGTGCAGGTGTGTGTGGGCCTGATAGGAGACTCAGGACCAGCATTCTGGGCTCCACCCTCCCGAGGAGACCAGGATTGCAAGGGAGACCCCAGAGTGCAGGTGTGCATGGAATAAGCTGGAGAGTATTGCAGACTGTTTTTTGCTACACAAACTCCAGTTAAAGGGAAAGTGCATGTGGTTGCCCCTGGTAACGCTAGTACAAGCAGGCCAGCTGTTAATATGCAAAGACCTAAGTTTGAAAGATGCTGCAGTTGGGGAAGTCCTGCTAAGGCTCTGAAGCAAGAGCGCTGTTTGTGGTGCAGAGAGTGGGGGCATGTTGTCTCCAAGTGCCCTTTGTCTCAGTCCCCAAGACAAGATGACATTGCTAAACAAAGGTCTGCAACAATGTTTGGGAAGCCTGATTTGAGTGCCAGGAGTGTTCAAAAGGCTCAACAGAATTTCGAGAGGTATGTGGTTACCCGTAGCAACGGTGGTGATATCAAGTCTGCAAACCACGTGAGAAACCTATTGCCGACAGAGGATCGTGGCAAGTTGGGAGCAACAGTGCGTCAGGGATCGCAAAGTCGCTGCGTTTGGGAGAGTCAGCAAAGTACAGCTGGAAGAGTGCCATCTCCCTTGGCAACGAGAGATCAAATGGTATCCGGAAGGAGGAGCTACAGTGGAGATGTGGAGAGGCGTCCCACTAAAGATATGTGCAAAAATGTACCCTGCCTGGAATGTGGTCGGCTTGGGCATGGAATTTTTTCTTGTCCCAGGTTATGGAACCTGTCTGGAGATATGGCTACTGGACAGAAGTCTTTGTCTGCAAGCCCAGATCCTTGTGCAAGCGTGTTTGCAATCGCCTCTGGCAACAGTGAGGAAGTACCTGTTGTGCCTCCTGGGAGTGTTAAGGAGTCAGAAATTGCTGCTGCAGTTTCATCCCATGGCCACCAGGGAGAGTTGGCCAGTGAAAGACAACGTACTCAAATGAATATGACAACCCCTGTTACAGTGATCGGTAAGACTATTGTTGGTAAATGCATTCAAGAGATTGACTATGTGAATGTGCACACTGGAGTTGAAGTGACCCCAAATGGGAGACCCACTGTCTGTGTGGAAAAGGACTTGCCTCGCTGCAGTGCCCTGTTCAGTGGGGAGGCAAGTGGTAAACTTGAATATGACAATGTGATGGGTAAAGCTGATAATATTGTGTCGGCTAAAGTTGATGGCCCAGCTGCTAATGGGCTAGTGCAGCTCACTAGAGATATAAATGTTGCTATGAATACAGTTAAAGATGTGTTATCTCCCCTAGCAACCATGATGAAGGCCACAGAGGTGTCTCTAGAAACCCCCAGGGAGCTCTGCGTTTTGGAGCCGGAGGTTGCCCGGGACAACTATGGTGCCGCTCTGAGGTATAAGACGGTACCTGAACATGATGATAATGAAATGTTTGAAAGCGCTCATGATGGTAATGGGTTAATGCAGTCTGGCAATGACAGGTGTGAAGGTCTTCATGCATTTAATGAAGCGCCACCAGAAGGTGAGTGTGGTATTGCAGCCTGCTCTGGTTAAAAAGGTATTGCCACAGTCTGGTCTAAGCAAAAGTGATGTTTGCAATGTGTCTGTTGCTGTGCCACTCTGTCCCTCTGGTAGCGCAGAGATAACAGACTGGGACAGATAGGCAAAAAGCCTGTTGGCTTTGTTGGGAAAAGGCCTCTGTTGGTAAGAGTGGAGCAGACATGATTTCTGCAGTGCCAGATGAAGGACCTGCAGAGCAACTTGTATGCAATGGTGCATTTGCTGCTGCAGATGATGTTGCTCACAAGATGGAAACGCCAAGTAATGGCGAACGCACAGTAGATGTCATGTCTGTGATCCACAAAGGGCCTAATGATATGGTAATGGCTGATGCAGTGCCCAATGAGCTGGTGTTGGTGGAAGTGCCAGATGGCACAGCAATAAATGAAGTGATGGTAGTCAAAGGTCCAAATGTTATGTTATGCGATGATGTTCAGCGGTCGGCACAGTTGCTGGCAGAGGATCTCATGCCAATGGAGCTGGTGTATACTGAAGCTGCCATGGACAACCACTCTGCTGGGTGCAGTTCCTCTCCAGACACTGCCCTGCTCAACATGGGTGAAATTAAATACGACAAATGCATTGATATTTCTGATCATAATGAAAAATGCAGCATGTTGGCGATTTTTGATGGTTTGGTTACCATGGGTGACAACAAAAACAATGGTAGACCTGATGGTCTAGGTCAAGTTGATATGGTTGTAGAAAACCCTGAAAATTGTAGTGAGACAGGGAATGGTATGTTTGACACAGAGGTAAAAGGTAAAGCAGAATTAGGCCCCCTACAGGTCCAGAAGGGTAATTCTGAGGAAGGTTTTCTGAGGTTTGAGGAACTTCTAGGATCTGAGAAGGATCCTGGTAAACAATGGTCAGAAGGAAATGGCCCAAAGCTTAGCAAGGTGTCACATGACTTAAAAACCCCAGAGTGGCGAGATAGTCAGGATGTCCTTCAGAGGGAGACTAGGGCGAGGCCGCATGAAGGTGTTGGTGATGAAACTGACAGAACGAAGCATGCAGTGTACATGGGGAAACAAGTGACGATAAGTTTGGACAGTAAGCGGGTGCCCGTACATGGAGCTCAGAGAGGGACCAGTGTCCCCCCCCCCCCAATAAAAGAGCCCCCACTTATCGCTAAACAAAGGTTTAAAAATCTGATCCCTTCTAAATTAAATGAAGGGAAAAGGGGTGGTCTATCAGAAATTGCGGTAGCCCTTAGTAACCTTAATGGTATCGGACCCTCAAAGCTCAGAAATCAGCCTTGGGAGCAAAAAGGTGCCAAGAGTAGTAAACTCCCTACTGATAAGGTGGTTAGTGTAGGTCCAAGGGAAATAGAAAAACATCGCTTTTGGAAGCGTGCGCGGAAAAAGGCATGGGAGTGTCTTTGCAGACCCCAAGTAGATGTAGCAGGGGGACGCGGAGAAAGTCACCTGATGGGACAAGGTTTGGCCCATGTGAATGGTAGCTTGCGTGGTCAAGTGAGGTTGTACTGGTGTGTTCCGCCCTCTGGGTCGAAACAAGGGGGGGGTGTATGTAGTAGTCTGGTACCCCAGGGGTGTGGTGACCCAGGGTTCTCAACCGCTCTGGTTGAGGGGCTCCAGGAAACGAGTAGTTTACAGAGGAAACTGGCATTTAAGTTCTCTCATTTAATAAAGTCCACTTTGGGACCTGGAGCCCGGGGATTTCAAAGGGATCTGGGTGGGATAAAATCCCCAGTCCTGGGTCCAGATTTTCAAATAGATCAGCACACTGATTGTGCAGATGTGTGTGTGGGCCTGATAGGAGACTCAGGACCAGCATTCTGGGCTCCACCCTCCCGAGGAGACCAGGATTGCAAGGGAGACCCCAGAGGGTGCAGGTGTGCATGAAATAAGCTGGAGAGTGCAGGCTGCACTGTGAGACCCCAGAGACCTGAGTGAGGTTGCTGACAGGAGTCAGGGAGGTCCATGCTGGAGCTTAAGCAGTTGGGCTACTGCTGAGGAGAGCCACGTGTAAGCCAGGAGGCTGAACGAATCATTTTGTGTGGACATTAAAGAACCCCTGTGTGGGAATACTGTGTTTAGATTTTTTGTTTATTTTTGCCTTTTAAATAAAAGTGGGGCAACAAGCCCTTAAAGACAGTTCCTGACTGGCGTGAATCGCTTAAAACGCATATCCCACTTGAGCGAACAACCCCCAATATTATATATATATATATATATATATATCTATAAGGGGCTAGGAAATTACCCCTGCAACCAGTATATTTTGTAGTGTAAAGCAAAAAAGCATCCAAGTTGACAGTAAGATATGCTGTAACATTTCAAGAGGCCTTCCCATGTTCTCTAAAGCTAAAGGGGAGATGCAGTATAAAAGGAAAGGAACAAAAAAATCATGTCCCATTGTATAAATGTATGTGCCCAAAAGGATATCTGAGGCCAATACCTTACCCCTGTGTCATCTGCCTGACAGGTATAGCGTAAAATCTGCCACAAAAGGACAGAGGACGACCATTTTTATGCTCTCGTGACACCGCCCAGCAGGACGCCGGGCTAAGACTTCATCTGCCATATTGGAGCCTAATTCGTACACATTTGACCGTTAACATTTGCATACTATAGACACAATATTTAGCAATAGCCAGTGCATATAAAATGAATTTGTATTCAATACCAAATATTATACATTGTATTTTGTGTGTTCACGCATATATTTGTGATACAAGTTAAGTATTTTTAACACCGGCTATGGGGAGGATTTATGTTGATGTTCCAAAGTCAGCAAAAATATATAGGCAGACCAAAGAACCTATTCTCGAAGCATTATGGGTTTATACCGTACATACAACCACGTGTAAACAGATCTTTAATGGCAGGAATCTTGGTACAAAATGACTGACTATGGCTGTAAGGGGGGATAGTATTTTTACATTGTACTTACCTGTAAAATTATTTTCTTTGAGTACATCATGGGACAGAGTCGGGCTAATATTTATTACCTGCTGGGTTATACTCCAATCTCAGGTGAATGACACTGGTAGATCAAAAATCTTTAGAAAGGAAGTGCCCCTCCTTATATAACCCCTCCCATACGGGAAGCACATCAGTGTTTTTTTTTTTTTTTTTTTAACCAGTGTCTACAAGGTGAATGGCACGGTTTGTTGGAGCTCTTTGAGCTCCAGGTCTCTATTGCCACAAACGGTTCCAAAAATGAATCGAGGGATTGACCGATCGGATCCATTTGACACAGGCTTTTATGCTTGGATAAATGGTAACTGAGCCTCGCAAAGAAGATTCTTGATCCTAAGAGGTTTTGCCTTTAATGTGGCCTCCAGGTGCTGGACCCACTCGGACAAGAGATCCTCTGGCAATTGGAACAGACGCTCTGATAGTTCCATGGAGTTAGTACTCCCTGGTTTATGCTTTCCCTCAAATCCCTCTCCTTCCACTTTTATTGTGCAGGATTCGGAGAGAGAGGGTCCCAGTCATTCTGGTAGTACCAGCCTGGCTCAGAAGATCCTGGTTCTCAGAAATTGTCAGATTTGCAAAAGACGGGCAATGGATGCTTCCACAGCACCCCGATCTACTGTCTCAAGGTCCTATATTCCACCCCAATTTTCAGTCTCTAAATTTGACGGTATGGCTTTAGAAGCCAGGGTATTTAAAGGACAGAGGTATTTCAAGACCAGCAATGTCTACCCTAGAAAAGCTGTCACTAGAAAAATCTATCATAAAGTCTGGAAGAATTATATTGCTTGGTGTGAAACCAAAAAATGGCATCTACGGAAATACGTAATTGGGAGAATTCTCCTTTTTTTTTTTTTTTTTTTTTTTTTCCGGCACTACCAGTATTTTTCCCAAGGCCTCTAACCTCCCATTCACTGATGCGAACCTTAATGCAAGGGGCAACTGGTTTGCTTTTGCCCATTACGTCACCAATGTGTCCTTGGGACTTGAATTTGGTGCTGTCTGTGCTACAACCTACAAAGTCAATCCCATTAGACTTTCTGTCACGCAAGGAACCGTACTTGATCATTCACAACAACTGAGTCCTGTTACGACCTTTTACATTCCTTTTTGCCAAAGGTGGTGTTGGCCTTTCATTTAAATCAGGACATTATTTTGTCTTTTTTTTTATTTATTTTCTCAGCCTCGCTCGGCGGAAAAGAGAACCACGTTCTCTGAACGTTGTCCGAGCAGTCAAGGTATATACAGTGCGGAAAATAAGTATTTGAACACCCTGCTATTTTGCAAGTTCTCCCACTTGGAAATCATGGAGGGGTCTGAAATTGTCATCGTAGGTGCATGTC
Organism: Rana kukunoris; assembly: GCA_029574335.1. NCBI lineage: Eukaryota > Metazoa > Chordata > Amphibia > Anura > Ranidae > Rana > Rana kukunoris. Next base: position 37,679,570 of record CM056059.1, on the reverse strand, counting down.
CACTGTGAGAGACATAATCCAAAAAAATAAATCCAGAAATCACAATTTATGATTTTTTAACTATTTATTTGTATGATACAGCTGCAAAGAAGTATTTGAACACCTGTCTATCAGCTAGAATTCTGACCCTCAAAGACCTGTTAGTCTGCCTTTAAAATTTCCGCCTCCACTCCATTTATTATCCTAAATTAGATGCACCTGTTTGAGGTCATTAGCTGCATAAAGACACCTGTCCACCCCATACAATCAGTAAGAATCCAACTACTATCAGTAAGAATCCAACTACTAACATGGCCAAGACCAAAGAGCTGTCCAAAGACACTAGAGACAAAATTGTACACCTCCACAAGGCTGGAAAGGGCTACGGGGAAATTGCCAAGCAGCTTGGTGAAAAAAGGTCCACTGTTGGAGCAATCATTAGGAAATGGAAGAAGCTAAACATGACTGTCAATCTCCCTCGGACTACTGGGGCTCCATGCAAAATCTCACCTCGTGGGGTCTCAATGATCCTAAGAAAGGTGAGAAATCAGCCCAGGACTACACGGGAGGAGCTGGTCAATGACCTGAAAAGAGCTGGGACCACCGTTTCCAAGGTTACTGTTGGTAATACACTAAGACGTCATGGTTTGAAATCATGCATGGCACGGAAGGTTCCCCTGCTTAAACCAGCACATGTCAAGGCCCGTCTTAAGTTCGCCAATGACCATTTGGATGATCCAGAGGAGTCATGGGAGAAAGTCATGTGGTCAGATGAGACCAAAATAGAACTTTTTTGTCATAATTCCACTAACCGTGTTTGGAGGAAGAAGAATGATGAGTACCATCCCAAGAACACCATCCCTACTGTGAAGCATGGGGGTGGTAGCATCATGCTTTGGGGTGTTTTTCTGCACATGGGACAGGGCGACTGCACTGTATTAAGGAGAGGATGACCAGGGCCATGTATTGCGAGATTTTGGGCAACAACCTCCTTCCCTCAGTTAGAGCTTTGAAGATGACTCGAGGCTGGGTCTTCCAACATGACAATGACCCAAAGCACACAGCCAGGATAACCAAGGAGTGGCTCTGTAAGAAGCATATCAAGGTTCTGGCGTGGCCTAGCCAGTCTCCAGACCTAAACCCAATAGAGAATCTTTGGAGGGAGCTCAAACTCTGTGTTTCTCAGCGACAGCCCAGAAACCTGACTGATCTAGAGAAGATCTGTGTGGAGGAGTGGGCCAAAATCCCTCCTCCAGTGTGTGCAAACCTGGTGAAAAACTACAAGAAACGTTTGACCTCTGTAATTGCAAACAAAGGCTACTGTACCAAATATTAACATTGATTTTCTCAGGTGTTCAAATACTTATTTGCAGCTGTATCATACAAATAAATAGTTAAAAAATCATAAGTTGTGATTTCTGGAATATTTTTTTTTTGATTATGTCTCTCACAGTGGACATGCACCTACGATGACAATTTCAGACCCCTCCATGATTTCCAAGTGGGAGAACTTGCAAAATAGCAGGGTGTTCAAATACTTATTTTCCGCACTGTATGTCTGCAGAGTTCCTAGGATCAGACTTTTAATTTATTTATTTTTTACCAAAGGGACCCAAGAGGGGGCAAGCAGCTTCCAAGGCTTCGGATCTAACCTGTCTGTCAGGGTGCAGTAAAAAATGTCAGGGAGCAGAGGATGGGAGGTCAGCAGGGCAGTGTAAAGGGGGTCAAGCAGGGCAAAAGATAGGGCCATTAGTTTGTAGGAAAGTGTACAAAGGTCAGCAGGGCAGAGGACAGGTGCCACTGCTGGAAAGGCAGAGGACAGGAGTCAATGCTGGCAGAGCAGAGCTGCTTCTCCCCCCCCCCCCCCCACAGCACATAGCCAAGCTTACAGACAGTCTCCATCTGCACAGTATTTAAATCTGGGGTTTTCACAGGTCAGAACTAAAACATAGCAGCCCTCCTACGGCTTTTTCTGGCTCACAAGCAGCAGGACAAAGTTTAAAAGACCTCAGGGGGTAAGAAAAATTTGTCTGCACAGAGGGGCAAGGGAAAAGGGGAGTCCTTTTTCCATCCTCCTGTGCAAACCGGGAAGCCCCAATGACCTAGCCATTCGGGTTGGCGGAAGGTTACAGTGGTCAGCAATATCAAAAAAACAGTACATCCTGACCAAAAAATAAAATTGTGAAATCCTTCGCGCTAAAAACAATCAATGTGACTATATAACAATGATCAGATTGCAGCAAAAACTAATAGTGTTTACTATACACAAGTGAAGCATAAATATAAAAGTGAATTTGCGCAAAAAAACACACATCAATCCATATCCAACATAAGTGATATAAATATAAATATAGTGAAAAAGTAGAAAAATCAATTAAATAGAACAGAAAAGTCCATATGTGTTGGAAAAGTCCATGTAATGCAAACGTGCAGTGCACAAAAATAACTTTCAGTGAAGCTGTAAAGCTGGCGATAAAGTGCTAGTGCTCCTCCGTGCATTCAGCCTCTCAGGCCTCTCACCTTAGTGGCATATATAAATGCCGTGATAATAAGTCGTGCCACTCCCAACACACAGCCTCACAGGCCTCTCACCTCCAAGTAGAACAATATAAGCCTCCAAACAAATCCTCTGGGTAAATTCAAAGATAGTGGGCGACACCAGGAGCTATTCAATCATCTCTATGTCTTGTAGTACCCCTTCATTTTTTCGAATTGGAGTTTTCCGACTTGTGTGAGGGGGTTGTTTTGACCTTCCCGGTCACAGTGATACAGCGAAGGGGTACTACAAGACATAGAGATGATTGAATAGCTCCTGGTGTCGCCCACTATCTTTGAATTTACCCAGAGGATTTGTTTGGAGGCTTATATTGTTCTACTTGGAGGTGAGAGGCCTGTGAGGCTGTGTGTTGGGAGTGGCACGACTTATTATCACGGCATTTATATATGCCACTAAGGTGAGAGGCCTGAGAGGCTGAATGCACGGAGGAGCACTAGCAATTTATCGCCAGCTTTACAGCTTCACTGAAAGTTATTTTTGTGCACTGCACGTTTGCATTACATGGACTTTTCCAACACATATGGACTTTTCTGTTCTATTTAATTGATTTTTCTACTTTTTCACTATATTTATATCACTTATGTTGGATATGGATTGATGTGTGTTTTTTTGCGCAAATTCACTTTTATATTTATAGTACATCCTGACCACCCTGGCCCAGGGCTATGCCATAAAATTCTCTGAGACTCCGCCAACAAGGTACTTAGTTACTCAAGCCCCAAGGGTATTCTGTAAAATCTCTAGCGATGAGATCCTCCCTGGCAGAACTTATGCAACAGGGAGTGGTGGTACGGGTTCCACCAGCCAAGCAGGGTCGGGGATTTTATTCCCACATCTTTTTTAGTAAAAAAAAAAAAACACGGGAAAATTCAGATTGATTCTGAACCTTAAACCACTGAACAGATCCTTCGGGTACAAAAAGTTCAAGATGGATTCCATTTTTTCGGTCAGAAACCTTTTGACGCCAGGGTGTTTCATGGCATCAATAGATTTGAGAGATGCGTACCTGCACATAACGATCTCTCCACAGTCCCAGAAATACCTCAGGCTAGCGGTAGAGATGGAAGGAGGAGTGCAGCATCTCCAGTACAGGGCCCTCGCCTTCAGGCTTTTGTCGTTGCCTCGAATTTTCACCAAGGTGATGGCGGAGGCCTTAGCCCCGCTTCGTCTACAGGGTATAGCGGTCAAACCCTACCTGGACGACCTCCTGTTCTTCACATCCTCAGAGGAGAAGTTGTTGGAGGACCTAACCCGAGCGCAAAATCACCTGGAGTCGGGGGCGTGGCTACGACGGACAGAGCAGACGTGCTGTGCTGAAGCTCCCTACCCGCCCTGCCTGCACAGCTCAATCACCGGCATCTACTGCTATAAACATGGGCAAACCCAAGAAGAATAAGGACTCCACTCTCCAGGGATGCTCCACGAGGTCTTCTTCCGCACCTCCCCCGCTGATTACAGCCTATTTTAGCCCCGAGGACGCAGCGGGACATCACGCGGACAAGATGGCGCCGGCTCTGTCATCTGCGACCCTTTCGCCTGCACATCTCTCCCGAGGAGCTGGATCGCACAGGTATGGCTCGGAGGGGGATGTCGCGGCTGCGCTTCCCCTGATTTCCCCCCCCCCTGACAGCTCGCATGCTGAAGCCACTACTCCATCGGCCAGACATGTCATAGGCAGCCTCTCGCAGCCATTTCCTCCCTGCCTTGTGGAGCCACTGCCGTCCACTTCTGTATATACCGCCCAGCCATCTCCATCCTGGGACCCTTCTGCCGCCTCTGACTGGGATCCGTGCTCACTTCCACAGCGCTCCCAGTCTCAACAGAGCAGTGTGCCTTCTCCCTCATCACAACAGGGAGTATGGACCCGGATGAATGTACCTCTTGGCGGGACTACGTACGCTGTATACCCACTAAACCGGACTTTCGCATGCTCATTCAGGAGGTACGTGAGACCTGTAAGTCAGAGATCAATATGCTCCGCACTGATTTCCATCATCTTTCAGCCAGAGTTGCATCTATAGAAGAAGAAATAGATGGCACCAGTCAAGACATTTTGCAGATCTACGCCCAGCTAGCCTCCCAGGCTGCCACCCTCCGGGACTTCCAGTGCCACCTTGAGGACCTAGATAATAGGGGGAGGCGAAACAATATTGGGGTCTGCGGCCTCCCGTAGGCTACCCAAGATGAGGATATACCCGCCACTTTGCAAGCTATCTTTAACTCTGTGCTAGGGCGGCCGGAACATCAAAAAGTCAAACTTGATCGGGTTCATCGGGCCCTTCGCCCCCGAGGGCCTGGGCCCAGACCTCGAGATGTGGTGTGCAGGGTCCACAACTATACCCCCAAGGAGGAGATCATGATGAAGGCGCATAACATGCGTACTATTGACTTTGATGGTGCCCCCATACAACTCTTCCCGGATTTGTCCTGGATTGCACTCCAGCAACGGCGCTCCTTACAGCCTCTTCTCTTCTTATTGAGGGAGCATGATTTCCGCTATCACTGGGGATTTCCCTTTAGCCTCACTGCAAAGAGATGGGAGACCCACTACGCTGAGGTACCCGGAAGATCTTCAGTCTTTTTGTAGAGACTTGGACATCCCTGTTCTACCCACTCCCGGCTGGGAGCCCCTCCAAGCCCCTCCACCTCGCCCAGATTCCTGGATCCAGGTCTCCGGGAGGAAGCGCCTGCGGCCTCGTCCCTCTGGTCTTTCCTCACCACCACTCCGCGCTTGAATCTCTACCTCTGTGATGATCTTCCACTCCTTGATGTTGCATTGATCGGCTACTTGCTCTATTGTATCTGGATGGTGTCTGGATCCTTCTACACGGGACTGCTCAAGGTTTTTTGTTTTTTCATCTGTTCCTATTTTTGACAGTCCTTTCTTTTGGATCTACCCTTTTTTTGCTACTGAGACTCCCGCTATGGACTAGATGGTTGATCTAGGTTGATGGAGGCCTCTTCACCCACCCCCCCGGAACTCCTCTATGGGGTTTCTGTCCGGGAGATGCACATGTGTTGACTTTTGAGGTGCCTCGATTGCATCCCCCCTCTCCCTTATGTATTCCCGGGTGCTTAGCTCGCTGAGATGTTCTTGGGTTCTGGTTCTGGTTATAGTTCTGGTTATCCGTTATGCTTAGGTTTATTTCTAACTACATTCGCAGGCAGGCCTGGGAGCGATCCGTCCTGCCCTTGGTCCTACAGCCTCCCCCCCCCCCCCCCCCCCCAGGGGATCTCCGAAGGGTCCCTTGCCTACTCGGGGTCCTTTTTTTTTTTTTTTTTTCTTTTTTACTGGCAGTTTTTTTTTTTCCGCCCCTGTCAGGAGGAGCCCCTCGGAGATTCCCACCCTGCCACCTCTTCACGGTGGATTATATTGTGAGATGTTAATGTTGCTTGTATCTATGTTGTATGTTTTTATTATTTTTCTCTCCCTCCCCCTCTCCTCCTCTCTCTTTTCTCTACCCCTGATCTATTGGACACCCCCCGCCTGGAAAGACTCAGCCCTGCCCGTTGGATTCTGACCCACCGATTCCGAATTGCCTTTGGGAACCTATTGCTAGATCTCCCGACTGTTTGGCTACTGTTCCTCCTGTCTGGTAAGCAGATGCTCCTTCTTCCTCTTCTGTATCCACCATGATTGACATATTGTCGCTTAATGTGAAAGGCCTTAACTCTAATATTAAGCGAAGTCTGTCTCTACGCGAGTTCAAACGGTCTAAGGCAGATATTATCTTTATTCAGGAGACCCACCTCAACAAGTCTGGTAACATGGCTTTTGCTCTCAAACACTTTCCCAAATATATTTTGCTTCTAACTCTCGAAAGCGGGCAGGCGTAGCAATCCTCTTTAAGCAGGGTTCTCCCTTCCAGTTGCATTCCCTGTATACAGACCCCACGGGACATTTCATCATCCTCCGAGGCACTTGGAAGGGTTCTGACTTGACTTTATGTAACGTCTACGCCCCGAATATCAATCAAAACTCTTTTCTATCCAAGGTCTACAAGCGTGTGTTTGCGGCTCCTCACCAGTATTTGGTCATAGGAGGAGACTTTAACTTGACCTACTCCCCAGGCCTGGATAGGCTTTCTGTGGGAGGTGGACAACCCTATCCAGTCGTCAACAGGAAGGCTACACTTTTCCGTCAATTAACCAGAAAACATGCTTTGTTTGATCCCTGGCGCGCTACATACCCATCCGCTAGACAATTGACCTTTTATTCCCAACCCCACAAGTCCCATTCCCGTATAGATTATTTTTTTGTTAATGCCCCAACCCTGAAAGCTTGTACTGATTCAGATATTCAAGCAATTTCATGGTCTGATCCTGCCCTGATTTAAACTCTCTCTAGCACTTTCCCCGGGATCCTTCAGATCCTGTCACTGGCGATTGAACGAATTCCTGCTTAAGCATGACTCCTCCAGAATAGACCTGGAGCAGACTCTGAGGAATTACTTTGCGGAGAATGGTTCTTCTGAAGTCTCCCTCGCCTCTCTCTGGGAAGGCCATAAAGCAGTCTTTCGTGGTCTGTGTATCTCGCTATCCTCTGCCATGAAACGTAACGCTAATGCCACTCGCCAGCTACTGCTAGATAAGCTCCGGCAATTGGAATCCCGCCTTTTTGTCCTCTCTGTCCCTAGCCACGCTTAGGGCACTAGGGCCGCCCTCCGGGACACTGACTTAGGGAAGACTGAGAAGGCTCTCCTCCGACAGACATATTATGACAAAGCCAACAAACCGCACACACTCCTGGCTAGACAACTCCAGGAATGGGCGGCTGCTGCCTCGCATGTTGCTCTCAAGGACGCGACTGGCACCCTACAATCCCATACTTCTAAAATTGCTCAGTTATTCATGACTATTACTCGACTCTTTATAATGATCTGAGTGTTCCGCATAATCCTTCACCTCCCGACCTGCTGCAGGCCATTCACTCTCATCTAGCGGACTGCGATCTCCCTACTCTCTCCCCTCCTGCCCTAATCAGCCTTAATTCCTCTATCACTGAGGAGGAAGTAACTGACGATTAAGTCCCTCCCGAATAACAAAGCCCCTGGTCCTGATGGTCTATCGTATCTGTACAACAAAACTTTTCTACCTATTCTCCTCCCCCACATCACTCTTCTGTTCAACGCCTTTATGACTAACTTGCCTATCCCGAGAGATATGCATACCTCCTTCCTTACGTTGATCCCCAAGCCTGAAAAAGACCATACCCTGTGTTCTAATTGCAGACCGATAGCGCTCCTTAATTCTGATTTGAAAATCTTTACCAAGCTACTGGCGTATAGGCTGAATGACTTCATGCCGTCACTCATTCACAAGGACCAGGTTGGGTTCATCCCCTTACGTCAGGCGGGGGATAACACCAGACGAGTCCTTGACCTTGTGGAGGTAGCAAACAAGACTAGGACTGAGGCACTGCTTCTCAGCCTGGATGCAGAAAAGGCCTTTGATAGGCTCGGTTGGCCTTTCCTGTTTGCGACACTCCGGCGTGCTGGCATGAAGGGCCCATTCCTGCAAGCTATCGCCCATTTATATTCGTCCCCCTCGGTCCTAGTCAGAACTAAATTTGCCTCCTCCCCCATTTTTCCTATCACTAACGGGACCCATCAGGTCTGCCCGCTTTCCCCTCTTCTCTACGCCCTTTGTATTGAGTGCTTTGTAAATCCGGGCCTATGTTTTGCATCTTCGGATGTTTGTTCTGGCTGCAAGGTTTTGCAGGCTCCTGTTTTAAGGGATTTTTTTATTTTGCCCCTTTTAGGGGTTGTATGGGTGGTTGGCATGTTTGCCTTTTGTTGCTCCAGATGTTTTTGGGTTTACCCACCCTTTAAGTCACTGGTTTGGGACATCCCTATGGTCCTGTTTTTAGAAGAGCTGTGTCAAACGCAGGAGAATTTTATTTTTTATTTTTGCTCACTGTAAAATCCATTTTTCTCTGTTCATTGACTGATGCAACACCCACCCTTTTTGGAGTTTATACTTCTGACACTGCTTTGTGACTAAGACTGACTTGCTTAACTATAGCAGAGGGGTTTTATACTAGCTAGGACTGCCAAGGTGCTGTTCTCCTTCTGCCTAGTGTCCTTACTCCTGTAGGTGGTGGTACAATTCTATGGTCCTGATTCAGAAGAGCCTTTGAGGATTTTTTTTACTTCAGTTTTGTGGAGTACAGTACTGTGCAGTACAGGACACAATCCTAAAATTAACTGAAGTAATGGCACTGCTGAAGAGTGAAAGGGCGGCCGCTTATAAACCTATCGTACAATAAATTGAGCTTTAATTAAAGGTAAACTAAAGCGCTAGCCAACAGTGAATAACGAAAAAATACAGACCAGTGAAAATAAACAGCTCATATCTGGTGTGTGCTAACAACAAAGAAATGGGTATAAATAAAAAGTGATGAGCGCAAATTAACTATACTACAAGGGAGCGGGCAACACTCCTAAATGAACAACCATAAACGTGTAGGCACAGCTGAAGTGAAAAAAAATTGAAAGTTCCAAAATTTCAAAAAAGTATATATATTCTGCAAATAAATAAGTGCAGTCCGGTGATAGTGAAAATTGTGTACATCAACCAGTAGAGGCTTCTATCCATGTAGGCACTGAAACAATCCAGACGAGGCTTCAATGACGAATGTGCTCACAGAGCGCTTACCTTCCAGCAGGAAGAGGAGCCTCGACACAATCCTCGATGGTACTGTAAATAACCGTCTCTGGTAGGTAATGTTGTCTAAGTCTTGCCACAATCAGGGTCCGTTCACCGTAGGGTTGAAGCATGGATGGGTGTTTTAAAGAAATAAAGCTCACATAATGAAGTACGTAAAACCTGGGGTCAGTTTAATGGAGCTAAAAAAAACACACTTACAAGAAAAACGAATAAAAAACGCCAAAACCACGGCACTTCTGGTCGGACGGTCAGGGTGTCGCGTCACTTCCAGTCAACCTTGCGCGTTGCGTCACGTGACTTCATCAGAGGTGATGGATAGAGCATTTTTTTTTTCACGATCGTGTGTGGGCAACATTGTTTTTTCCAAATAACATTTTTTTATTTCGAAAAGGTTCAATACAAAACATAGTAGCAATGCGCGCGTATAGAAAGGTCCAAAAGCAACAAGAGTGCTCGTGCAAGAGTGCCTGTGTCTGTCCATGGCTGGTCCAGCGGTGGAAAGGGGAGTGACAGGCATTCTCTCCCTCTCCTCGCCTGCCCCTCCGCTAGTAGCAGACACACAACCGGACAATATGGCACAGCACCACGTCATGGTATCATCACATTTAATTGTACTCTCTATGATATCCATGGTAGTTGAGGATCAGAGACAGTAAGAAAGAGAAAGGAAAGAAAAAAAAAAAGGGGGGGGGAGTGGAGAAGAAGGCAGACTGGATGAGTGAAAGTAAGCTGGTACCTCGATATCCAGGCCGCCGGTTCATGGCGGGTCCTCCCGGGAATGCCACCTCTCCCAGACAAGTTCATGGTCATCTAGCCTGTCCCGGATCCTAGCAGTCATCTTTTCCATAAGTTCCACGTCCTTGACCTTAGCATAGAGGCCCTCTTGGGATGGGGGCTGTGGCTTTTTCCAGTGAAGGGCTATCAGGCATCTTGCTGCAGTAAGTATATGCCAAAGTAGCTTCTTGTAGGGTTTGGCCATTTGCGGCTGGGACAGGCCCAGGTGAAACGGCTTTGGGGAGAGGGGTATGGGTACCCCAAATAGGCGGGAGAGGAGGTTCTGCGTTAAAGACCAGTATATGTGAAATAAGGTGCCTCGGGACTGGTGGCAACGCCAACGGCGGTCAGATGTGGAGGGGTAAACCCTATGGAGTACGTCTGGAGTCGGGTACCAAAAGAAGAGTACTTTGTATGTATTTTCCCTATAAAGGATGCAAATGGAACATTTAGCTGCCTGCCTCCAGACCGCCCTCCATGCCTTCTCCGGTATCTCCTCCCCTAGCTCCCTCTCCCATCGGAGCGTGTAAGCATGTTTACCTCGGTCTTGTATGGAGTATTCGTTCAGGATTCTGTATATGTCCGATATTAGTCCCCTACGGGCTGTACCTCCTAGTATAATGCGCTCGAATGGGGATGGTTTGGAGAATTGAAAATGAGGAGCTATTGTGTGAGCGTAATGGCGGATCTGTAGATAGCTAAAGAATGCCTGTCGTGGGAGGTCATGTTTGGCTTTGGAGGTCAGCGAACCAATGCAGGGTGCGAGTTCTAGGGTCCACCAGGTGTCCGAAATGAAAAGGATTTTGTGAGGCCCAGGGCCACGACATCTGGTGGGTGAGGCTCATGGGAACCTTGGGGTTGTAGAGGAAGGAGGTCAGCAGCGAGCTCTCAGATTTGAGTTTGAGATCTCGAGCCAGCTTTCGCCACATGCGTCGGAGCTGCTGCATAGAGCCCAGCAACCGTCCAGGCTCGACCTCCACATCCTGCACTCCAGAGTAGGCTGTTGGGGTGGACTGGCGCTAGCCAGAGTTTTTCTACCTCTGTCCACTTATTGTAGGACCTCTGGGGGAACCATGAAACTATCGCCCGCAGTTAGGATGCTTGGTAATATTTGACCAGGTCAGGGAACGCCAGGCCCCCTTCAGTCCTCGCCGCCGTCATGACCGATCGTGGGATCCGGTGACGCTTGTGGTTCCACACAAAACGGAGAAGATCTGCTTGTAGCGCGCGCAAATGAGCATACGGGATCGGAAGGGTTTGGAAGAGATGCAACAATTTAGGGAGATCTACCGTTTTAACAGCCGCTATTCGGCCTAGGAGGGATATCTGGTGAGATTTCCATTTTTGATCAACTCCCTGATCGATTTATACAGGGGAGGGAGGTTGGCCTGGTACAAGGAGGCAAATGTCGGGGTCAGCTGGACTCCTAGATATTTTAAGGAGGTTCGCTGCCAGTTATATGGGAACACTGACTGCAGGTCAAGGATCTCTGGTTCGGGCAAGTTAAGTGGCAGAACCATAGATTTGGAGGCGTTTGTTTTATAACCGAAAGGGCCCCGTAGCGTTCAAGTTCGGCAATGAGGTTGGGCAGGGAGATGCGAGGATGGGTCAGGGTGAGAATGTCATCAGCGAAGAGGGAGATTTTAAACTCCCTCCCTCTCACTGGGATTCCCCGAATACTCGGATTGCCGCGGATCGTCGCCGCTAAGGGTTCAACGCAGAGGGCAAAAAGAAGGGGGGAAAGCGGATATAACAGGAAAAGCGGATGAGGTGGCGAAGGGGGTCTTCACCTGCGAGACTGGGTTGGTATAAAGGTGATGGACCGCCCGGAGAAAGGGACCCCTGAACCCCATGTGTCTCAGAGTGGCAAGCATGAAGGGCCATCCCAGGCGGTCAAACTCCTTTTCTGCGTCCAGACTCAGGGGCAGAGATTCCGTGCCCTCCCTGCTCGCCACATCAATGAGGTCTATCACCCTTCTTTTGTTGTCTCCTGCTTGGCGGAGGGGTACAAAGCCCACCTGGTCTTTGTGGACCAAGGAAGGCAACACGGCATTGAGGCGGAGCGAAAGGACCTTTGTAAATATCTTGAGATCCGAATTTAGCAGGGCTATCGGCCTATAGCTGGCGCACAACGAAGGGTCCTTGTCGGGCTTAGGGATCAGGGTAACAAAGGAACGCTGCATGTCCGTCGGGATTGGGGTCTGGTGTAGAAATGCATTAAATAGCTTGGTCATGCATGGGAGAAGGATGGGAAGAAAGGTCTTGTAGTATTCGTATGGCAGTCCGTCCGGTCCCAGGGATTTGTGGGCAGGTAGGGCTTTAATGGCTTGAGTCAGTTCCTCGTCAGTGATAGGAGCGTTGAGAGCGACAAGATCAGCCGGGGGATGCCCGTCTGAGTAAGGTATTGCGTCATCCTGTCAAGCAAGTCTGGGGAGGGGGGGTTATGGGGTATCTCCGGCCTATTTTATATAGGTCTGCATAGAATTCAGCGACCGCGTCTGCTATACTTTGGGGGTGGGATAGGATGTTACCCGATCTGTCCTGTATCTGATGTGGGGTGGAGGCGGGTGAGCGGTCCGCCAGTTTCCTTGCTAATGGTGCTTGGGGCAACATTGTTTTAATGATGAAGTTGAAAAAAAAATATATAATTTTTTTTCTAGAGCCTGAAAAACTTCGTTTTTTTTTTACAACCCTAAAAATGATCGTGTGTACGTGGCATTACATTTGATTTAATGTCGCATATTGGGGGGAAAAACCAGTTTTAAGAGCAAATTTCCAAGAAAACACAGAACAGATGTGGCAATGTTTCAAAATGACTGTATGCAAACACTGCAAAATCTATTCCCAGCGGTAGGTAGAAGGTTTAAATAGCAAAAGTAAAACTTATTTGGCTCATGCCCAAAGTTAAAAGCCAGAAAAAAATTGAAAAAGGCATTTAAAAATATATAAATAAGTAACTTCTGGGGAGATACCTGCTTAAATTTAACCACTTCAATATAGGGCACTTATACACCCTTCCTGCCCAGACCAATTTTCTGCTTTCAGCGCTCTCGCACTTTGAATGCCAATTACTCAGTCATGCAACACTATGCCCAAATACATTTTTTTTTTTTGTTGTTGTTGTAAAATAGAACTTTCTTTTGGTGAGATTTAATCACCACTGAGTTTTTTTGTTTTAAGTGAAAAAAGAGTGGGAAAAAAAAAAAAAAAAAAGCACTTAGTAATTTTTGCTTATAAATTTGAGCCAAAATATATACTGCTACATCTCTGGTAAAAATAAACCAAATTATGTGAATTGAGTTTGGTGGTTTCAGCCCGGCTCCCAGTGGGTGTGCTATGCGAGGTAAGCCTGCGCTTAGTACGCCCACCCCCCTCCCACAAAACCACCACACTTACATACACTCGAAATTGGGTAACATGCACGCACTTTGGCCACGTGGTCTCTCAAAAAAAAAAAGAGAGGCGAAGGACTAACGGGGCTGGCTGAGAGGGCTAGATCCTCTCACTTCCTCATAGGGGAGTCCCTCTGCCCCGTTGGGCTTCAGAGCGGAGCAGGTAGGGCGGGCTGTGTGGGAGTACCCCCTCACACCCGCCATTGCCACCTGGGGCATGGAGAAAGATAGCAGATTGCCTCTGGGGGAGGCCTGCCTACTCCCAACTCCTGCAGTCCGGCTCCTCTCTCGAGTACACGCACAAAAATACAAAAATAAATAAATAAACCAAATTAGTGTGTACAGTGGTTGACCGCGATATTGTGTCAATCTCGCTCCCTTTCTCGGCGAGATTGAGCACTTGCGAGCTCCATCGCGGGAGCCAGCGCCGAGCTGGCTTGCCGCGATGGAGACAAAGCCGTCATAGAAGCGACGGGGATCCGACGCGGATTCCCACCAATTCTACACGTGGGCGGAGTTTGTTATGAATCCTGGGAAGGAAGTCCCCGCCGGATTTTAAATAAAAATCCGGCATGGGTTCCCCCCTCAGGAGCATAACGGGCCCTTTAGGTCTGGTATGGGTTGTAAGGAGACCCCCCCCCCTACGCCGAAAAAACGGCGTGGGGGTCTCCCCACAATCCATACCAGACCCGTATCCAAAGCACGCCGGGCGGTCAGGAGGGGAGTGGGGGCGAGCGAGCGCCCCCCTCCCCCCCCTCCTGAGCCGTACCGGGCAGCATGCCCTCAACATGGGGGGGTCAGGTGCTCTGGGGCAGGGGGCGAACTGCGGCCCCCCACCCCAGAGCACCCTGTCCCCATGTTGATGAGGACAGGGCCCCTTCCCGACAACCCTGGCCTTTGGTTGTCGGGGTATGTGGGCGGGAGGCTTATCGGAATCTGGAAGCCCCCTTTAATAAGGGGGCCCCCAGATACCGGCCCCCCCACCCTAAGTGAATGAGTATGGGATACATTGTACCCCTACCCATTCACCTGCAGGAAAAGTGTAAACACAAATAAACCACACAGTGTATTGAAATATTTTAATAGTTGGCCGCCGGGGGGGGGGGTGTGTATGATCGCTTTTATAAAAGCGCCCCCCTCTGGCGGGCTTCTGCGGGGGGGTGGGTGCCGCTGTTCTTCACCGCCGTCTGGTTCTCTTCCGCCGCCGGAGGGGGCGCTTTGATAAAAGCGCCCACCACCTGGCGGGCTTCCTTCGACATCTTCGGCGGGGGGGGGTCTTCTCCCACTCTCCGGGGGTCTTCTCCCGCTCTCCGGGGGTCTTCTCCGGCTCTCCGGGGGTCTTCTTCTTCAGGACTCGCCGCCGCTATCTTCGTGTTAGCTCAATTACTAGCGGCGGCGTGTCCCCTCTTCTGTGACGTCTTCTTCTTCTCTTCTCCAGATGTTGACGCGACGCTTCCTTCCGCTGTTATGGCTGGCGAGCGGCTCGCAGCAAGTTTATATAGGCCTGTCTTGTGAAGTCGCAGTCCCATCATGCTCCGGTAGGTACCACGTGCTACCTACCGGAGCATGATGGGACTGCGACGTCACAAGACAGGCCTATATAACTCGCTGCGAGCCGCACGCCAGCCATAACAGCGGAAGGAGGCGTCGCGTCAACATCTGGAGAAGAAGAAGAAGTCACAGAAGAGGGGACACGCCGCCGCTAGTAATTGAGCTAACACGAAGATAGCGGCGGCGAGTCCTGAAGAAGAAGACCCCCGGAGAGCGGGAGAAGACCCCCGGAGAGTGGGAGAAGACCCCCCCCCACCGCCGAAGATGTCGAAGGAAGCCCGCCGGGTGGTGGGCGCTTTTATCAAAGCGCCCCCCCCGGCGGCGGAAGAGAACCAGACGGCGGTGAAGAACAGCGGCACCCACCCCCCGCAGAAGCCCGCCAGAGGGGGGTGCTTTTATAAAAGCGATCATACACACCCCCCCCCCCCGGCGGCCAACTAATAAAATATTTCAATACACTGTGTGGTTTATTTGTGTTTACACTTTTCCTGCAGGTGAATGGGTAGGGGTACAATGTACCCCATACTCATTCACTTAGGGTGGGGCGGTATCTGGGGGCCCCCTTATTAAAGGGGGCTTCCAGATTCCGATAAGCCTCTCGCCCGCATACCCCGACAACCAACGGCCAGGGTTGTCGGGAAGGGGCCCTGTCCTCATCAACATGGGGACAGGGTGCTCTGGGGGCCGCAGTGTGCCCCCTGCCCCAGAGCACCTGACCCCCCCATGTTGAGGGCATGCTGCCCGGTACGGCTCAGGAGGGGGGGGGGGGCGCTCGCTCGCCCCCACTCCCCTCCTGACCGGCCGGCGTGCTTTGGATACGGGTCTGGTATGGATTGTGGGGGGACCCCCACGCCGTCTTTTCGGCGTAGGGGGGGTCTCCTTACAACCCATACCAGACCTAAGGGCCCGTTATGCTCCTGAGGGGGGAACCCATGCCGGATTTTTATTTAAAATCCGGCAGTGACTTCCTTCTCAGGATTCATAACAAACTCCGCCCACGTGTAGAATTGGCAGGAATCCGCGTCGGATCCCCGTCGCTTCTATGACGCACTCGCTGGAATGTGCTTTTACTATTCCAGCGAGTGCGAGATGTCGGCAGCCTGTCGCCGAGAATCAGCGCGATGCTGTCGTGCTATAAACACATTCTCGGTGGCAGGCACTGTATTTGGCCTGTGTGAAAGTTAGTCTACAAACTATGGTGCAAATCATTAAAAATTAATCACACCTGATGTACTGACGGCCTATCATTTCTTGAGGCCCTGAAATGTCAAAGTACAAATACCCCCCCAAATTACCCCTTTTTGAAAAGTAGACCTCCCAATGTATTTAGTAAGAGGCATGGTGAGTTTTTTTTTTTTTTTTTTTTTTTTTTTTTTTCAGAATTCTTGGGAAAATTCTTTTTTTTTTGTCACCGAGCCTATGCATACTTCCAATTACACCCCAAAATACATTCTGCTACTCCTCCTGAATATGGCGATGGAACATGTGTGAGACTTTTACACAGCCTAGCCACATAGAAAGGTCCTACATGCAGGGAACACCGTCAGGCGTTCTAGGAGCATAAATTGCACATCTCATTTCATTATCTATCACACTTTTTAAGGTCCTGAAGCACCAGGACAGTGGACTTACCCACAAAATGATCCCAATTTTGGAAAGCAAACACCCCAACATATATTCTATGAGGCAAGGGCTGCAGATACGTTATCTGAAGGGCTGGTGACAGGTACTCGGTTACTCAGGTGGGCTGGTGACTGGTACTCAGGTGGGCTGGTGACTTGTACTCGGGTACTCTGAAGGACTGTGGCAGGTACTCTGAAGGGCTATGATGTGCTGGTGACAGGTCCTTGGGAACTCTGATGTGCTGGTGACAGGTACTCGGATGGGCTATAGATAGGTACTTGGGTACTCTGATGGGTGGTGACAGGTACACAAGTGGGCTGTGACAGGTAGTCAGGTACTTGGGTACTCAGGTGAGCTGTTACAGGTACTCGGGTACTCATATGGACTGTGACAGGTACTCGGGTACTTTGATGGCTGGTGACCGGTCCTACTTATTAGGGGGGGGGGGGGCAATCGGTGTGATTGGTGTACACTGTAAGTGGTAAAGAGATGTTACCATAATCTCCTTCTTGCACACGATCAGTGTGTGAGGAGGAAAACTCAGTAACCTCCTGTTACCGCTGTTTGTTGATATCCTGTCACTGGCTGTGATTGGACACAGCCGGTCACGTGACAAAGAGCCAATTTCCTTGGCTCTTTACCGAGATCGGAGTTGTGCTGTGTCAGGGTGACAAGCCTCGTCCCTGATCGCTGCTCTGCACGTGCCTTAGGGGCGCGCAAGGGCACTGTGCATGTGACCGGCTGTGAATGGACACAGCTGGTCATGTGGGAAAGACTTTTTTTTTTTTTATTGGCTCTTTACATGGATCTGGGATGGGATGTGTCCGAGGGACACCTCATCCCCAATCGCCACGCTGTGGACCCCTGGGGTGCCTGCAGGAGTGGCGAGACACCCAGGATGTCATGACGCCTGCCCAGAATGGGAGATTTCATTTGCAGATGCCATTTGACTATGGGCTGGGAGTGAAGTGTGTGTGTGTGTGTGTGTGTGTGTGTGTGTGTGTGTGTGTGTGTGTGTGTGTGTGTTTTTTATCTTTTTTTTCCCAAGAAGCAAGCAAACATTGACAAATATTAGTAGAGTGATGGGGGGAAAAGAGGAGCAAGAGCTAATGTGTATTGGGTGCCAGACAATATGAAGCGAGCAGTGGGGGTATCGGGACAATAGACCCCTCATGATGATGATAAGGGAAGGAAGAAAGCTACTCAATTTCAGAGACCACCACCTCCATATCGATTTTACAGTGAGTAACAAAAAAATCTAAATTTTTCCACACTGGTCCCTCAGTTTAGGAAACTGGATTTATATAAGGATTATATGAATGAACAACACAATGTCTCTAGAAGGGTATAAATTGAAAAATATAGATTATATTTTTGACAATTCTGGTTTTCCCAAATTCCTCCAATAAAAGTAAAAAATAGCTGGGAAATTCAGATTGCTGCATTTTGAGCTTTATCCCCTTAGTCATTTCTATAGAAACCAATAGGTTTAATGTGTTCATGGCACGTAAAGAGGTGAGGGCTAGAAGGTTATTTTCTCAAGATTTTCATTTTGTATGTGAACAGGATTACAAATTGTAAGGCTCTACGTAAACTATTTGACATAATTATATGTCTAAATTCTATTTTTACTACTACTGTTTCTTTCTCGTTTGGCTTACATTATTGTACAGCTCATTTTTTCTCAAATAAATTATTACCTTCATATTCGACTGGGTATTTAGACTTGAAAATTGATTAATAAAAAGAGGAGAGAAATAAAAAAAGTTTAAATGACAACGTGTAAAATCTACAAAAATAATTTTATTGAAACCTAAAAAAAAAGAATAAACCTTTTTTGAAAGAAAAAAACGTTGCCTCCCATTTACCAGTGATTTCTAGCAAGGTTGCACGGATACGTCTTGTCATGAGGCATTGTGAGTGCTTCCTTTTTTTTTTTTTTCATAACATCAGGGTACGCACACATTTTAGGTGCTTTCAGCACACCAAACTATAAAAGCATTAACCACTTGCCGACCACCGCATGTACATATACATCGGCAGAATGGCACGGCTGTGCAAAGCAACATACCTGTACAGTGCTTTAAATGAACCACAGTGCGACCGCATGTGCGCCCCCGCGTGCTCGGTGAGCGTGCCTGCGGGTCCCGCGGACTCTTATGTCCGCCGGGTGCCCACGATCGTCTCATAGAGCGGCAGAACAGGGAGATGCCTAACAAGGCATTTCCCTGTTCTGCCTAGTGACAGGACAGTGATCTACTGCTCCCTGTGATTGGGAGCAGTGATCGCTGTCATGTTACTGGTAGCCTAGCCCCCCCCCCCCCCACAGTTAGACTCACTCCTTAGGACACACTTAACCACTTCATCGCCCCCTCGTGTTTAACCCTTTCCCTGCCAGTGTCATTTAAACAGTAATCTGTGCATTTTTATAGCACTGATCACTGTATAAATGAAAATGGTCCCAAAATGGTGTGAAGAGTTTGCCATAATGTTGCAGTCATGATAAAAATCACAGATCGCCGCCATTGCTAATAAAATATAATTATATATATATATATATATATATATATATATATATATATATATATATATTTTTTTTTTTTTTACCAAAAACATGTAGAATACATATCGGCCTAAACTGAGGATATATAAATTTTGGGAATATTTATTAAAACAAAAAGTAAAAAATATTGCTATTTTTCCCCCAAATTTTCGCAATTTTTTTTGTTTATAGCGCAAAAATAAAAACTGCAGAGGTGATCAAATACCATCAAAAGAAAGCTCTATTTGTGCGTAAAAAAAAAAAGACCAGTTTTGTTTGGGTGCAACGTCGCAGGACCGCGCAATTGTCAGTTAAAGTGACGCAGTGCCGTATGGCAAAAGATGGCCCGGTCATTGGGCAGCCAATTCTTCCGGTGCTGAAGTGTTTAAGCATAGGCTTCCTCTCCAAATGACTTCCAAACTTGTATGTGTCAGCAGCTTGTACAAACAAGCATGTATCCGAGCTCCACCGCCATCCTGGCCCCTCCCCTACATGTGATGACACTAATCGCGTGTCTTCCTAAGGGGGATTTTATGAGATGGTGGAGATTACTAAAAAATATACTGTGCTGGCGGCCATTGAAGTGTAGCTGCAATATGCGCCATTTTGTTGTAGGTATATTCAAATGATAACCACAACCTCTGTTTTTTCTATGAAAACCTGTATCTTCCTACCGGTAGACACACCTTGGAGGAGCTACAGGCATCAACTTCCCACAACTCGCGAGTGACCAAAGGAGGGCCCTAGATGATCCGCTTACGATGGAGGAGTTGCAAATGGCACTAGCAGAATTCCCTAACTGTACGCAATATGCAGGAGTCCTTCTACCTAAACTACCTAATCCTTCGCAATATGCAGGAGTCCTTCTACCTAAACTACCTAAACCTTCAACGCAGCAACTGGCACCACCCCCTTCTATGTCCACTGCCAACATTGTCCTAATATTAAAACCCGGGAAAAACCCTGTAGATCCAGGCTCGTATAGCTACAGCGTGATATTAAACTCCTAGCCAAAATCCTGGCAAGTAGAATGAACGGGGTCATTGCATCCATTGTACACCCAGACCAGGCTGGATTCATGCCAAACAAATCCACGGCGGTGAACCAAAGGAGACTCTATCTGACTATGCAATCCCTGGCAGATAACATAGGACAAAGGGCCCTCTCACTGGATGCTATGAAGGCCTTCGATGGCATTAAGTGGGAGTATCTATGGGGGGTTCTCCAGAGGTTCGGATTCAGAGAAACATACATTTCCAGGGTACGCTTACTTTTATTGCTGTCTGCCGGCAGCTATCCGGGAATTGGGCAGAATATCCCATGCTTTTGTCCTAGGTAGGGGCACAAGGCAAGGGTGTCCGCTGTCACCCTTGCTCTTCACATTAGTCTTTGAAAACCTGGCAATCAAAATCGCCGGCTTCTCTTATGGAGACACAGACAAGAAAAAGTTGATGCAGATAATACTATGATTCTGCTTGGAGACGTTGAAGGTTCCCGTAATGAAACCATGTCCACCATAATGGAATTTGGTACATATTCAGGGCTCAAGATTAACTGGACAAAGTCCTACCCAATGCTCATTGATGAGGGGGGGTAAGCCTCCCAACGCTAGCTCTATATCCCAGGCCACCTCCTTCAGATATTTGGGGGTCCAGGTGATGCCTTATGCCTGAGATTAAGGGAGACTGAACATCTCGCCGCTGCTACAAAAATTCCAGGATCGGATTAAAATGTGAAATTCACTCTGCCTGTCGTCAGCCGATAGGGTGAACTTGATCAAGATGATCCTCATACCCCAGTTACACTATGTGCTCCACAACCCACCAGTGGTGGTGGTCCCCCTGAAGACATTTTAGAATGGTGAACTCCCTATTCCACTTACTAATATGGAAGAACCACCCCTCAGGATTAAACTTGAACATTTACAGCATTCTAAGGATGAGGGGACTTGCCCTGCCCAACCCCTGGCTATATTTTGTAGCTGTAAAGCTACAACAGCTTATAGGAGTGATGAGTAGGGATATGGAAAGAAGGAGCGCTAACTGCAGCTTTTCAGAGATGGCGATTCTACATACAGTGAAGGACAAATCTGTGCCAGTGGCCCTTGAAGATCTAGCCTTTGTTAAACCCCATAAGCTATACCCGAAATATAATCTTATTCAAAAAGTCTGGAACAAAATCGGATATATCTACAGAGAGTGACAGCCTACACAGATTTTAGCCCGATCTGGTCCAATGGGACATATCCTGAAATTCCTAAGTTTCAACATGGGGCCTTTTGGCAAAGCTATGGGGTGATATATATTAGACATATTTTTGAGGCTCTGCAGGAGACGTACAGCTTGCTGCCTTCCATTCAGTTTTATTCTATGCAACTAAGGCATGCTGTGATGGTTTAGAGTAGATCTTCTGACTGGTCTCCTTCACCAACACCAATATTTAATTTGATCACAGGAGCATCCAACGCCAAGGGATTTACAGTGCCCTGCGAAAGTATTCGACCCCCTTGAACTTTGCGACCTTTTGCCACATTTCAGGCATCAAACATAAAGATATAAAACTGTAATTTTTTCTGAACAATCAACAAGTGAGACACGATCATGAAGTGGAACGAAATTTATTGAATATTTCAAACTTTTTTAACAAATAAAAAAACTGATAAATTGGGCGTGCAAAATTATTCAGCCCCTTTACTTTCAGTGCAGCAAACTCTCTCCAGAAGTTCAGTGAGGATCTCTGAATGATCCAATGTTGACTTAAATGACTAATGATGAAAAATAGAATCCACCTGTGTGTAGTCAAGTCTCTGTATAAATGCACCTGGACTGTCATAGTCTCAGAGGTCCGTTTTTAAAGAGCAGAGGTGCATCATGAAGAACAAGGAACACACCAGGCAGGTCCGAGATACTGTTGTGGAGAAGTTTAAAGCTGGATTTGGATACAAAGATTTCCCAAGCCTTAAACATCCCAAGGAGCACTGTGAAAGCGATAATATTGAAATGGAAGGAGTATCGGACCACTGCAAATCTACGAAGACCTGGCCGTCCCTCTAAACTTTCAGCTCATACAAGGAGAAGACTGATCAGAGATACAGCCAAGAGGCCCATGATCACTCTGGATGAACTACAGAGATCTACAGCTGAGGTGGGAGACTCTGTCCATAGGACAACAATCAGTCATATACTGCACAAATCTGGCCTTTTATAGAAGAGTGGCAAGAAGAAAGCCATTTCTTCAAGATATCCATAAAAAGTGTTTAAAGTTTGCCACAAGCCACCTGGGAGACACACCAAACATGTGGAAGAAGGTGCTGTGGTCAGATGAAACCAAAATCGAAAGTTTTGGCAACAATGCAAAACGTTATGTTTAGCGTAAAAGCAACACAGCTCATCACCCTGAACGCACCATCCCCACTGTGGAACATGATGGTGGCAGCATCATGGTTTGGGCCTGCTTTTCTTCAGCAGGGACAGGGATGATGGTTAAAATTGATGGGAAGATGGATGGAGCCAAATTCAGGACCATTCTGGAAGAAAACCTGGAGTCTGCAAAAGACCTGAGACTGGGATGGAGATTTGTCTTCCAACAAGACAATGATCCAAAACATTAAGCAAAATCTACAATGGAATCGTTCACAAATAAACATATCCAGGTGTTAGAATGGCCAAGTCAAAGTCCAGACCTGAATCCAATTGAGAATCGGTGGAAAGAACTGAAAACTGCTGTTCACAAACGCTCTCCATCCAACCTCACTGAACTCGAGCTGTTTTGCAAGGAGGAATGGGCAAAAATTTCAGTCTCTCGATGTGCAAAACTGATAGGCCGCGTACACACGATCGAACATGTCCGCTGAAACTGGTCCGCAGACCAGTTTCAGCGGACATATCCGATCGTGTATACGGCCTAGCGGACAGGTTTCCGGCGGACAAAAGTTTTTTAAAACATGCTTTAAAACTTGTCCGCTGGAAACCTGTCCGTCGGACATGTCCGCTGGTTAGTACGCCTAACCAGCAGACCGAAACCCCCTCGCATGCGTCGAATGGATTCGACACATGCGTGGAAGCATTTTTGCGGACGTCCCGGCATCAACGTCACCGCGCTGTCTGTCCGCTGGGATTTTGGTTTGATCGTGTGTACAAACCATCAGACCAAAAGATCCCCAGAGACATGTCCGATAAACGCTCCGCGGACCGTTTTCAGCGGACATGTCTCCTCGTGTGTACGCGGCCATAGAGACATACCCCAAGCGACTTGCAGCTGTAATCGCAGCAAAAGGTGGCGCTACTAACTTAAGGGGGCTGAATAATTTTGCATGCCCAATTTTTCAGTTTTTTTATTTTTTTTAAAAGTTTGAAACATCCAATACATTTCGTTCCACTTCATGATTGTGTCCCACTTGTTGATTCTTCACAAAAAATTAGTTTTATATCTTTGTTTGAAGCCTGAAATGTGGCAAAAGGTCGCAAAGTTCAAGGGGGCCGAATACTTTCGCAAGGCACTGTATATCACAATGTTATAGTATGCTATTGCAGAATTTCCTGAACAAACACCCTCTGTGAATGCTGGATAAATGGGAGACAAACGTAGAGCAGATGGATGGTGAACAGTGGGAGGAGGTTCTACAGGCGGTGCCCACAAGCTCGCTGAATGTATTGCAAAGGCTAACGCAACTGTATATTATACTGAGAGTGTACCCCTCATAGAATGTATAATATGGGTCTTAGGCCTACCCCACTATGCAGTCGATTTTAAGAGACCATGGAGACCTGGTCATCTACTGTGGATGTGCCCAAAGCTGCACTTCTATTGGAAGGGAGTGGTGGACACCATAAACAGGATATTTCAGATCACTATGCCTACGGACCCAAAACACACTGTTTACTAAATGTACTGGAGGAATTCGAATGGGATGAGTGTGTCACTAGCAGTTACCAGAACCCTATTTCTAGGACAAAGTTGATAATGATACATTGGAAGTCAGAGGAACCTCCCACAGGAATGGATCGCTGGAGTGGGAAATATGCTCAGAATGGAGAAAATTATATACCAACATAGAGGGTGCACCCAAAAGTCTGGGAACTGTGGCTAGATGTACCTGGACTCATCCCGGTGGATTTGGTTATGGGTAGGAATGCTGGTTCAGTATACTTTTAAAAATACTGGACTGGGTAACATGGGTAATGTAATATAATGAAACCCTGGAGGGGTAAGTCTCGGATGGGAAGGATAGTCTTTTATTGAGCCACACCCAAGAATTGGTTATATTCAATTTGCAACGTGACCTTTGTATACTATGGCTGGGGGTTAGTCAACCAAAACAGCTACCGAGGAGGGACAGGAAGTGAGAAATTCAGACAAAGAAAAAAAACATTTAGATGGAAATTTGAAAGAAAAGGTTAGTGAACCAACAATGCACTAGCTTAAGGGAGCCTATTTTGAAAATAAAAAAACGAACCTTTACAACCCCTTTCAGCCTCGGTCTGTATTTCTATGTTGTCTAATAAACTTTTCTTTTGGATAAAATAAATAAATACCTCCACTATATACCGTCTTTTGGATGATCTGTATACCTGGTTACATTTACAAACTTTACAGTTTCTTCAGTGCTGAGAGTTTAGGAAGGAGATTTCCACTGCAGTCTGTACAGTGGGGATCAAAAGTTTGGGCACCCCAGGTAAAAATTTGTATTAATGTGATTAACTAAGCCAAGGAAAGATGGAAAAATCTCCAAAAGGCATCAAATTACAGATTGGACATTCTTATTATATGTCAAAAAAAGTTAATTTTATTTCCATCATTTACACTTTCAAAATTACAGAAAACAAAAAAAATGGCTTCTGCAAAAGTTTGGGCACCCTGCAGCGTTAATATCTTGTACTGCCCCCTTTTGGCAAGTATCACAGCTTGTAAACGCTTTTTGTAGCCAGCCAAGAGTCTCCATTCTTATTTGAGGTATCTTTGCCCATTCTTCCTTACACAAGTCTTCCAGTTCTTTGAGATTTCTGGGTTGTCTGTCAAGCACTGCTCTTTTAAGGTCTATCCATAGATTTTCAATTATGTTGAGGTCAGGAAATTGTGAAGGCCATGACAAAACCTTCAGTTTACACCTCTTGTGTAATCCCCCGTGGATTTTGAGGTGCGTTTTTAGGATCATTATCCATTTGTAGAAGCCATCCTCTCTTTAACTTCAGCTTTTTCACAGATGGCATCAAGTTACCATCCAAAATTTTGTGGTGAGGACATAGAAGAGGATTTCTTCTGATGACTCTTCTATTAAGACCATATTTGTACAAGTATCTCTTTATAGTGGAATAGTGTACCACAACTCCAGTGTCTATCAGATATTTTTGGAGGGAACGTGCAGTCAAATGTGGGTTTTGAATTGCTTTTCCAGATCTTGCTTTAGCTTCCACTGTTCCTGATGACTGCCATTTATTAATTACATTCCGAACAGAGGATATTGACATCTTAAAACCCTTTGCTATCTTCTTATAGCCTTCTCCAGCTTTGTGAGTGTCAACTATTTTTCTAGACCACTGCTTAGAAGAACCCATGGTGCTGATTGTTGGGGCAAGGTCAGATGAGTCTGGGCATTTAAAACCTTTGCGATCGCCATCACCTGGTCTTCCCAGACGATGATTGAGAACAATCCATGACACTGGCAGGTCTCAGCTTTGAAAAGGGAGGGGGGTAGTGCATGCTATAAATTCTGTAGATTGCCCAAACTTTTGCAGACGCCATTTTTGTTTTTGTTTTCTGTAATTATGAAAGTGTAAATGATGGAAATAAAATCTAACTTTTTTGACATATTATAAGAATATCTAATCTGTAATTTGATGCCTTTTGGAGATTTGCCCATCTTGGCTTTGGCTTTCCTTGGCTTCGTTATGCACATTAATACAAATTTTTACCTGGGGTGCCCAAACTTTCGATCCCCACTGTATACATGCCCATATTTGTAATGTCCTCATCATGTGACCTGGCTATCTCTGCAAACAAACTGTTCTCCGCAGCATACAAGACACAACTGGGCATGTGCAGGTCAGCTACGTTGCCTGTGTTAGCTGGTTTTCTCCAGATGGACAATGCAGGAGGGGGAGGATCTGTGCATACAGGATAAAACTGCCTTTTTACACAATGTAGAGAATTAACCTCTTAAATTTCCACAGTGAGTACAACAATGCTATGCTGCATACACAGACTGATTTTACTGTTGTAGGTTTAGTAACACTTTAAGTTTACGTAAGCGATTGCAGACATGATAAAAGATGGTTAGAGAATGCAGACTGCATTTTTCTTGAGCTTTTCTTGCACTAAAGGTTTCAACATCGGCCAGAAATAAAATTCATATTTAAATTTATATTAATTAAAAAGTCGAATATAAAACAATTTGTATATAAATAATTTCGGTTTTGGCCAAGTGCATCCTGCATTTTCAGTACCAAAATTTCCATTTGGTTTGCCTCTAATAAATACCTTTTCCTATAAGCAGTATATAGCAGTCTTGTGACTTCTATCAGTGCCTGGTTAAAGCTTGTAGGCCACGTTTTTTTCATACTGCACTGGCTGTCCTATCTGCCTGGACAGTGCTGATTGGCCCTGGCTGATCACATGCACTCTCAAGAAAAAGAAAAACTCTAGTAATACACACCAAACTGAGCATGTGCAGCCTGACTCCAGTAACTCTCTTATCCAAGCATGTTTTGGAGACAATGCAAGAAGGGGGTGATCTGTGGTATAGGCTCAAACAGCCTTTTTACACATTGCGGGGGATTAACACCTTAAGTACCACTGTAAGTAGAACATGCATGCTTTACTGCATATACAGACTTATTTAACTGTTGTGGGTTTAATAACACTTTTTTCAGTTCAATGGCCCAGAATCTCAGATTTACCTCCATGCATTTCCCACATATGTCTAGCAAATGGCCTTTCCTTTTTTAGCCTAATGTTACAAATGTGTTCTAAAACACATCTAAATTGACGGATGGTATTTCCCACATATAACCGTGGGCACGAACATTCTACAGCATAAATGACCCCTTCTGTGCTACAGTTAAAAAAAGACACTGGTTGGATTATATCCTCGTTTTTTTTAATTCTTTAGTCGTGGAGATGTATGTGCATGACCACACTTAAAACAACCCTTTGGTTTGTCTGGTAGCTAGATGAATGTTGGCCATTGTGTTAAGGTTTTATTAAGATAGCTATGCACAAACAAGTATTTCAGATTCCTATCTCTCCTATAGTTGACCATCTGTTTTTTTTTTTTTTTTTTTGGAGGATTTTGCACAGATCTTTATCATGCAAACTACTCCAATACCATTTAATATTATTAAAGATCTGTTCCGATTGGTTAGAATATGTCCCAATAATTCTCGTACCTGCTTGAGGTTCTACTTTGCTTTGCTTCTGACCTAATAGGTCCTGTATTGGGACATCTTTCACTTTATGGTAAGATTTTTAAGATCCTACCTTTTGTAGACCCTCCTAGAGAATCGTTCTCCCAATGATGCACTTTCAGTTTGAAATGCTGATTCTGTGGAACAGTTGTGTTTTGTGTGCATAAAATGGCCTGTCGGGCTTAAGGGGTCCTGGCTGGTGATTTTCACAATGAAGTTGGTAGAGGTCAGATTGTGTTATACCATGGTATGAATTATTCCACCTGCATCTCTTGTGATAAGGTCCAACAAATGTATGCCATCATGTTGTATTTCGCTGGTAAAATACATTCTTATTCACACTTGCATACCTGTTCACATTTTAGATGGGCTACAAATTCCTCAAAACTTTCCTTAGGGTCCTTCCACAGAATGAGTTGCCCTCGCACCTCTCCTGCAGCTGCAGAAGAGCTTCAGCCCTCCTCTGGTCCTACTCCAGACCCTTACGTTCATCCAGCTTCTTTCCAGCAGCAGCATAAGGAAAAGGGGGTGAATTGTGATGTAAGGGAGAGTGGGGGACTCAACTTCTGATGGTGGGGTGGCTCTAGACATCTAATCTTACAGATGCAACCGGCCCTTTTGGGGGCTATCATAATGCTGATGCGGCCCACAATGAAATTGAGTTTGACACCCCTGAGAGGGACTACACATCCAGATTGGCTAGCCATGTGTCTTTTTTTTTTTTTTTTTTTTTTTTTTAAGACTATGTCTGTAAGTCTATTGACAGTATCTCTAGTATCCTCTATGCAAGAGGTTAGTTCATAGACAAATGGTCTTATGATATCAATCGATATATTTGCTAGCCCCCTGTGCCTGGGTTGGTGTTTATGCACTTTTGGAAGTTCATATAATGTCACAATTGTGGGACAATTGTTAAAAATAAATTCATATTCCTCCTTGGAGAGTAACTTTCTATCTAATCCTCTGTTTAGTATGCCTCTCGGTTCATCCAGGTATTCAAGAGTCGGATCTTTATATAATATAATTATATTCATTACTTAGGATGTCATAGTGCATTTATAGATAGTAGGGTTGTCCAGATACTAGTATCGGCATCGGTATCGGGACCGATACCAAGTATTTGCGGGAGTACTTGTACTCGCCCAAATGCTCCCGATACCTAAATAGAATACTTTTTTTGTATTTATCAACATGTTCTGTGAAAATTCTTTGAGTTTTTTACTACTGCGTGACATTCATTTTCATTCTTTTATAATGTCTTGAGTTAGAGTTCTTCATATTTCTAAAGAAAATATCCTTAGTCTGTATTGTGGTTTGAAAACTGTCACATGACATTTAAAAAAAGTATCGGTATTCGGTATCGGCGAGTACATGAAAAAAAGTATCGGTACTTGTACTCAGTCCTAAAAAAGTGGTATCGGGACAACCCTAATAGATAGAAAGATCTCTCCATCAGGATGATGTTCCCCCCTTTGACCAGTGACTGATTATTATGCAACTTTAAAGCCTTCCTCTCTGCAAAAGAGGTTGAATTGTTTATGCCTCCCACCTCTCCTTTCCCAGAGGGTCTGTAAATCATTTTAAATCAATATGACTCCCTGTGAGAAAGGCAGAGTATAAGTAATTTTTTTTTTTTTTTAACTTATGTGGGGAGAGGGGTCCCATAAGTTCTGTATTACCTCCCTCACATTCGTTTTGCAAAGATTTCAACAACCTTAATGCTTCTATATGCTTTGAAGTAAGATTTTTAACTTCCTATGTGGATTTTTTCTTGTATTCCTTCTTGAGAGACAGTTTCCTAGTGAATAGGTTGATGTCCTTAACCCTTTCAAATAAATTCCCAAGTGGGTACAAAGGACAGACCCCTTTTGAGGACTGTTGTATGTACGTCTAAGTGGTATTGTAGAGAGATTGTATTCCTGTAAAATATTTATTAGTGGGTGGGGGATCTGTTCATGTTTGTCCCAACTGCTCCTGGTTACCATTTGTCTTGACTCCTAAGATGTTGAGTATTGTGTCCTAAAAAATTATCCTACCTATTTTTAAGGGTGGTTTTGTTCTCCCCCCCCCCCCCCCCCCAACCACCTAATACACAGAAACGGTTGCTTTCAAATCCTGCGAGGCTACTTAAAAAAATTCTATGAATAGTGTAGAACCCACTGAAAATTGGTTACTTTGATGCAGTGGTGGGCTTGTAAAGGTAAAACATTTTTCCCTAAATAGCTTCCTTTACCTTAGTGCAGTCCTCAATCACTTGGAGCAAAAAAATTTAAATATTCCATGGACTCAACATGCCTCTCAGCAAATAGCTTGGGCTGTCTTCTTTACAAAACGGGGTCATTTGGGGGGGTTGTGTGCCATCTTGGCATTTTATGGCCTTCAAAACTGTGATGGGTAGTGAGCAGGGATAAGCTTTGGCGTGTTCGCATGGAACACGTGCAGAGCCCGCCAGGAAGACAGCGCGGCGCTGCGCTAATCACAGCCGGGGAGACATTGTCCCGATGCTCGGCTGCAGAGATCGGGAAATGTCTCCCTGGCTGTGATTAGCGCAGCGCCGTGCACACTAACTGGCGGGCTCTGCACGTGTTCCATGCGAACACTCTGGAGCTCATCCATAGTAGTGAGGAGTGAAATCAAAAATGTATGCACTTAGAAATCTTGAAGGTGGTGCTTGGTTTTCGGGGCCCCGTACGCAGCTAGGCTCTCAAAAAGTTCCACATATGTGGTATCCCCGTACTCAGGAGAAGCAGCAGAATGTGTTTTGGGGTGCAATTCCACATATAACCATGGCATGTGCGAGAAATATATCATTTAGTGACAACTTTGTGCAAAAACAAAATCAGTTTGTCATATTCCCGCAACTTGTGTCAAAATATAAAATATTCCCAAAAAGTCTTACACATGTGGTATCCCCGTACTCGGGAGAAGCAGCAGAATGTATTTTGGGGTGTAATTCCACATATGGGGGGGTGTATGCTTTGCACGTGGGTGTAAGCGTTACTGGCACTAACTAGCTACCTAGCAGCACCAGCGACACTAATGCAGCAATCAGAAAAACGATCGCTTAGTGATGCTGGCAAAAGGGGGTGAAAGGGTTAACTCTAGGGGCAATCAGGGGTTAAAAACTTTATTTAAAAAAATTGATGGGGGTACCTAACACTATAAAAACCTGGCGGGCGAACCTCAAAAAATAACCAGCTACCCAGCGGCACCAGCGACACTAATACAGCGATCAGAAAAACGATCGCTTAGTGATGCTGGCAAAAGGGGGGTGAAAGGGTTAACTAGGGGGTGATCAAGGGGTTAAAACCTTTATTGGGGGGGTATGGGGCTACCCTGGACCTGACACTAAATGCAGTGATCAGTAAATAAATGATCACTGCTATTTAGTGACACTGTAACAGGGGGTGATCGGGGGGTGACTGGGGGGAGGGGGATTTGTGTGCCTATGTGTACTGGTGTCAGTGTAGTGCTTGTGCTACTCACTGTTCTGATGTCTCCTCTCCTCCGCCGGACAAAAATACCGGCGGGAGGAGAGGTGACATCACTTGCATGGTTTGCATGGTTTTCAGAGTGTTCTCAGTTTGTAATTTGTTGCAACCTGCTATGAAATCAGGATTCTCTGTGTGAGAGTGTGGTCCAATCATGATCCTAAGACCACGTACTGTAAGGTGTTTTTTAATATACATCTCCAGGCTTGCCACTTCCCAGAAACATCTTGTATGTTTCTTGTAAGCTTGCAGTGTACGTCTGAATGCCTCATGTATATTCATGTCTTTTGGCACCAATGGTGCCTCATTAGATAATACTTGGCTGGCTTCCAAAGAGTGATTCAAACTGTCTCTCTAGGAAGCCTGCCACAGCAAATGTAGTCAGACCCAGACTCAGGCCACCCACTAATAATGCTAAAATTGTATAATTATTCACACCAATGCCTTAATATATAAATACCTTAGCTGGCAATCGTAATGTGTAACAGAACGGGGGTGCCTTCCCTAAAGCACTTAAGCCAATAACGCACATAAATGTGTCTATTAACCCACTTTAAAATGTTACTAAACCCACAACCGTAAAATCTGTCTATGTGCAGAACATGCTTGTTATACTCAATGTGGAACTTAAGGGCTTAATCCTCTGAATTGTGTAAAAAGGCTCTCTGATCCTGTATGGACAGATCCTCCCCCTCCTGCAGGGTCTCTCTTGGCAAGGCCAGATAAGACGCAGTGAGGGTAGTTGCCACATGCTCAGTTTGGTCTCTAATGCTGGAGAGAATATTTCCTGTTTGAGCTGAGCTTTTTAGGTCACATGATATTGACATTGTGTGTGTGTGTGTGTGTGTGTGTGTGTGTATATATACAGATCCTAAATGACAGCCCAGTTCCTCCCACCTCCATGCCCAGAAATTAGCTATTTTCATATTACTGGGTTTAGTAACACTTTAAGTGAGGTACATAGTGTTGTTGTTTTTTTTTATTTTTTTGGAAGATGGGAGAATATGCAGTGGTTACTTGGACATTAAAACTGATGCCTATACCTTTTTCTGATCAGAGGTAGTAAACCGTCTGTACTTTTGTTATACAGGAAATACACGCTGCTGTAAAATATTAGCATAAACCATTGAAGACAGTGACTATAGGTCTATACTTCTTTGTTATACATGGAATACAAACTCCTATAAACTAGTGGCATAAACCTTTAAAGCCGTCTAAGTATATGCTCAGATGTCTGCCTTAAAAGTACTGTAAACTAGCTACAGATTCTAAAACCTTTTAATCATACTACCTGTGCTATATATTATCCATAATAATATATTCCATTCAAGACAATAACTGCAGGTAAATGCTCAAAGGTACTGAAAAACTGTCTCCAGATATCAAAGTAAAGAGGTCATACTAACCATCCTTTCTGTATATATGCTCAAAGATCTGCCTCAAAAATGCTATAAACTAGCTACTAGATGTCTAGAGCATAGAAATTGCACTATCCGTACTGTCAATACCAGGCTGGCTTAATTTGATCTTGTTTTAATGTGGTCGCACTGCCTATGCTAATGTTGCTCATACTCACTGTTTTGAGGTCACACTGCCTGTATATTGTACTTGCTGACCACTGCTAAATCTCTAAATGTTCAACCATGGGATTGCCTCCACACAAAAGAGCCGCGCATAATCCCCCATAGAACTATTACTGCTTCCAAAATAACTAAAATCGCCTACATGTTTGGCCTAAAACCAGGCTTTGTCAGGGTAATGGTGTAAAAAATCAGTGCATGAAGAAGCTGAAAAGAAAATTGGGAAATATAAATAATTCCCACATGGCAAAATATTGAAATGGCCACTTCTCACTTCTCTTCTATTTATAATATTTTGCAAAATGAATGTGAAAGTCACAGGACCCTTCCCCTATTTAAGTTAACCACTTAAGCCCCGGACCAATATGCTGCTAAATGCCCAAAGGTGTTTTTACAATTTGGCACTGCACTGCTTTAACGGGTAATTGCGCAATGTTGTACCGAAACGAAATTTGTGTCCTTTTTCTTCCCACAAATAGAGCTTTCTTTTCCTATCATTTGATTGCCTCTGCGATTTTATTTTTTTATTTTTTGCGATATAAATGGAAAAAAAACGAAAATTTTGAAAAAAATTATATTTTCTACTTTTTGTTATAAGAAAAATCAAACTAAATTTTAGTCAAACATTTGGGCCAAAATGTATTCAGCCACGTCTTTAGTAAAACAAATCGCAATATCAAAAAAAAAAATAGATGCCTAGCGGCAACAGTGACACTAATACAGCGATCAGAAAACCTATCGCTTAGTGACACTGGCAATAGGGGGTAAAAGGGTTAACTAAGGCGGTGATCAAGGGGTTAAACCTTTATTAGGGAGGGTAGGGGGCTACCCTGGACCTAACACTAACTGCCTGTCACACTAACTGTCACACTGACACTAAATGCAGTGATTAGTAAATATATGATCACTGCTATTAGTGACACTCTGATAGGGGGCTGGGGGGGGGGGGGGGGTTGATCTGAGGGGGTTAAGTGTGCCTATGTGTACTGGTGTCAGTGTAGTGTTAGGTGCAACTCACTTGTGATGTCTCCTCTCCCCGGGCAGAGGGGAAAGCGGATTCACTGGGAGCGATCTCGAGGGGGCGGACAGAAACGAACAGCCGCCCCCTCATTACGGATCGCTCCCAGAGGCTTACCGACCACCGCATGTAGCGGGGGGGGGGTACCGATCGGTCCCCCGACCGGACCCCCGACCGACTTCTAGGCAGGGACGTGCCGGCACATCCATCTGCCTGTACGTGCCATTCTGTGGACGTATATCTACATGCGGCGGTCGTTAAGCTGTTAAAAAGCAATTATACTCCACCTTTCCAACAGGTGAGCCATATTTAACTTTTTGTTAAATTGGTTGAAAAGGATTTACAGACGCTCTGGGAAAGGCAGGAGGCAAAAACAATTCAACCTCTTTTGCAGAGTGAACGGCTTTACAAGAGTTGCATAATAAGTCATTGGTGATCAAACCAGCACACAAAGGTTTGAGCCTCTTCCTGATGGAGAGATCTTTTTATCTAAAAATGTGCTATGAGATCTTTATAATGTGACCAATATAGTGCAACGCTACTGAGGAGCAATATACAACTCTTATACTCATACTCATAGTTCTATGTTATTAGTGAAATCCTTTAAATAAAAAATTAAATAAAATAACAAAGTCCCTCAATGTGTATTAGTCCAGTGCTGTGTTCTTTTATCCCCAATCCTTTTTGCTATATTAACCGTGCACGCCAACACCAGGTGAAAAACCTGCTCATCTTACAGATGAATGTTATAGGCTTTTCATTCTAACACCTGTGATTGCCCGTGGGCTGGTCTCTTTCCTTCCCTCCTAGGATTAGACACTCCTATAACCAAGTTTTTTAGACAAACCACATGCAGCAGGAAGGCAACTACCTAGTGCTCTCCATTTTCATAATTTACCAGACAATCAGCAGGATCGTCTGAAAGTAGACAAAGTAGGAGATAGTCTGTCAGATTGCGGTAGAGCACTTCAGAGGATGGGAGAGGCTCGGAAGAAGTCCTGGAGGCGAGTATGGGATGATGTGCAAGGGAGCCAGAGAGCAGGAGGAGGTATTGGGAGGAGTGGGGAGGACTATTTGGTATTTTGAGACCAGGTTAGAGATGTAGCTGAGTGCCAGGTTGTGGATGGCATTGTAAGTTAGGCCCCGTACACGCAACCGAGTTTCTCGGCAGAATCCAGCGAGAACCTCGATGGGAGACGTATTCTGCCGATAAAACCTGTCGTGTGTACGCTTTTGGCCGAGCATCCCGTCGGGAAGCTCATCGAGCCAAAAAGAGAGCATGCTCTCTATTTCCTCGTTGTTCTATGGGGAAATTTGGCTCAATGAGCTTTTCGACAGCTGAACGGGAACCTCGACGGGCGGAACGATGAGTTTAGCCCGACGAGTAACTCGGTCGTGTGTACGCCGCCTTACTGTTAGTATCTTGAATTTAATTTGTTGGCTGAGTGGCAGCCAATGGAGGGATTGGCAGAGAGCCTGGCAGCAGCATTCATGATGGACTGAATGGGGGGATAACCTATTTAGAGGTAAGCCAATGAGGAGGGAGTTGCAGTAGTCGATGCAAGAGATGACTATGGAATGTAATAGAAGATTTGTGGTGACATTGGTTAGGGAGGGGCTAATTTTGGAGATGTTGAGGTGGCACACTTTGGACAGCAATTGGAGCGGTTTCAGTGGAGCTGAAAGCATAGAATAAACCTAGGACCTTGACATGAGGCGACGGGTTGATAGTTTAGCTGTTGATTTTGATGGAGAAATCCAGAGACGTGGCATGTGAGGGAGAAAATATGCGCTCAGTTTTGGATGGGTTGAGTTTGAGGAACTAATGCTTATGAAGTTAGCTAGAATTAAGGCTCAATTTGTTGAGTGTATGACGTGTATGAAGTTGTTGCTAGTATTTAAATCTGTTTAGTATATTTAATACTCTCCTCCCCCCAGACTGAGAATGCTGCTGTCCAAATGTGCCCCCTGTGCTGTTTGTCCAGAGCCCCACTCTGGACAAACTGCACAGGGGGCACATTTGGACAGCAGCATTCTATGTATGTTCTAATACAGGAGCCGTTACTGGCCAGATCACGAGGTGAAAAAAAATAAAAAAATTCAGACACCACATCTAATGATGTGGTGAGCTGCAATATATCAAATATTTGGTTTTGGGTTTAATACATTACAATAATAATTACAACTCTATCCCATGGCCCTACTATTCTGTGAAGACACCATAAAGAATGCGATCTGTCACATCTCCAGAATGTCTTTCGCTTGGGTGACTGATCCAGTGCTGTTAAGGTCCATTTTGAGTCTGTCCATTGTGTAACAACTTCTACATAGGAACGCCTGTGATAAAAAGGCTATACATATCAAAATACACAAGATGCACTATGTCAGTAGCCAGACTCCCACGATTTCTTGTCTGGCCCAGCTATTTGTCTACTCTAGTTTAGTTTAGTTTAGTTTAGCTTTGCCAAAACTGTACACCTGCAGCTAGAACTCTTTATGTCAGGAATTCTCTCCTCTTCTAGCAAAGGCAGCGCAATGGGTTATACTCCTCTCCTGTCAACACATCATTGTAAGCATTTTCTTGCTGACAAGATTTGAACCCCTAAAACACTGTGGGGATCTGAGACTTCTGTCCGTAGGCTTCTTTAATCTGTTCTGACAAGCTGCTGTTCTCCTTTAAGACTGTGCCTACACTCTTCTGGAATTGTTTTCCTGACCTTTTTTTTGTTGTTGTCCAGATGCCTTCTTAACACACTCCATTCTCTTCTATGCCTCATTCATGCTAGATAAACAAAACAATATTATGGCCTTTGTGTTGGCATTATTTGCCTCTTATGAAACTATTCAAGCAATTCAAAACGGTCTCTGTATTGCAAAACTTTGCTTTAACTGCATAATGGGTTTTACTTCCTATTTTCCCCTGCAAAGTAAAAGGGCTAGTATGCATCACATCGTAAGTACCTGCAAAGGAAGCCTGCAATGTCACTGCTGTGTGGAAGTGTCCATCTTCACCGGTCTTCCTTTCAGGGCCGCAGTTTCCGGTTTTCTCACTGTCCGGAGCCGGCACAAGAAACTGCGCGATAGTGCCCTTTCTTCAGTATGATGTCGGCGCAAGCATATATGGTAAATATCTTCTAAACCGTACAGGTTTAGGAGATCTTTCCCGGACCTACATGTAAGCCTTAATATGGGTTTACCTGTAGGTAAAAGTGGT
Organism: Rana kukunoris; assembly: GCA_029574335.1. Lineage (NCBI taxonomy): Eukaryota > Metazoa > Chordata > Amphibia > Anura > Ranidae > Rana > Rana kukunoris. The sequence continues at coordinate 37,642,778 of CM056059.1, read as the reverse complement.
TGTACAGGGTTTACAGCCACTTTAACTGGTTGCTGACCGCCCGCCGTCATTTTACTGTGGGAAGTCGGCACGCCTGGGCGAGAGCCCGTAGCTATAGGTCCGCTCTTTTTGCGGCCACTAGGGGGCACGCGCCACCGGTGGCCCGCGCTCACCCCCGAGTCCCGCTGGGCACGCGTGATTGCTGGTTACAGAGCGGGGACCGGGAGCTATGTGTGTAACCACAAAGCTCCCGGTCCTGTCAGGGAGAGAAACGCTGATCTTCTGTTCATACAATGTATGAACGGAAGATCAGTGATTTCCCCTAGTGAGTCCACCCCCCCATACAGTTAGAACACAACCAGGAACATACTTAACCCCTTCCCCGTCCCTAGTGTTAACCCCTTCACTGCCAATGGCATTTTTATAGTAATCCAATGCATTTATATAGCACTGATCGCTATAAAAATGCCAATGGTCCCAAAAATCTGTCAAAATTGTCCGATGTGTCCGCCATAATGTCGCAGTACTGAAAGAAAACGCTGATCGCCGCCATTACTAGTAAAAAATAAATAAATATAGTAATAAAAATGCCATAAAACTAACCCCTTTTTTGTAAACTCTATAAATTTTGCGCAAACCAATCTATAATTGCTAATTGCGTATTTTTTTTTTTTTACGAAAAATATGTAGAAGAATACGTATTGGCCTAAACTGAGGAAAAAGTTTTATATATTTTTGGGGGATATTTATTATAGCAAAATGTAAAAAATATTGAATTTTTTTCAAAATAGTCGCTCTATTTTTGTTTATAGCGCAAAAAATAAAAACCACAGAGATGATCAAATACCACCAAAAGAAAGCTCTATTTGTGGGAAAAAAAGGACGCCAATTTTTTTGGGAGCCACATCGCACGACCCCGCAATTGTCAGTTAAAGCGACGCAGTGCCGAATCACAAAAAGTTCTCTGGTCATTGGGCAGCAATATGGTCCGGGGGTTAAGTAGATTATCTATACCTAGGGGATTTCAATCCACTGCCTCCCAGGGATACTCAAATAGGTGTCTCAACAGGGGCATGATATTTTGTGAGGGATGCTAGCTGAGTGGCATGGTAATATTTCTGTAGGTGGGGAACTCCCAGCCCACCTTATGGTCTGCCAAAAGAGTGTATGCTTAGCAATTCTAGTTTTTAGGATGATACCTTACAAATAAGATCAGCTGTTGCTGATTTTACAGAGAAGGGGGGGATCCGAATAGGCGGCAATCAAAATAAGTAATTTTGGTAAGTAGGTAATTTTGACTGCCAAATGTGTACCCTTTGTTTTTATTTAATTTTTTTTTTTATTCAAAGCAGAGTACAAACCTGGCCCACATGGACCCCGGTCAACATTGAAACGTACATACATTGGCAGTAAGAAGGAGCAGGCATTCATATACAAATACCTTCAATAACGTTAACACGCTCACGCCCCTTGTGTCTGGGACAGATGTGACCTTATCTGGAGTCCCCCGGGGGGTCAACCATGTCCCACTATAGTGGGCGTGCCCCTGAGCAACTAAAGTTTCGCCCCTGAGGGCAAGGCAGGCCTACATCAGGGTCCGCCAGGTCCAGTTGACTCCGCATTTTCCATTTTAAGTCTAAAGCTAGAGAGAAAGGAGAGCTAGGAGGAAGGAGTGATAGAGGGATAGAGTAGAGGGTGAAGATTGAGGGTTGGGGGGTAGGAGATGGCCGGGAACTGCTCCCGGACAGGAGGGGGGGGCAAGGGGAGGGGGGTTGGGGATCCTGTTACTGGGGGGGGTTGCGGATGAGGGGTAGGGGAGGTGCCGTCCCCGCCTGCGTCTGGGGTTTTGCCCCTAAGGTTCCGTCCCTCATCTGAGAACCTGAACGCGTTCCATAGTTGCCAGGTCTCTGTATAAGTCTCTTCCCTCTGCTGGCTAGTGAGGATCAGGTCCTCCATCTGACTGATATCATCCACCTTTCTGAGCCACTGAGCTACAGAAGGTGGGTGTGGGGATTTCCAGCACAGGGGGATACAGGCTCTTGCCGCGTCCAGAAGGTGACGCACCACCGAGTTCAATTAGGACTTATTTGTCCTGGAATATTTGCCGCGTGTAGCAGGAAGAAGGCCGGTTCATTTTCTAGTGCTCTGTCTGTAAATTTTTGAGTTATGCGTCGGACCTCCCCCCAAAAGCCTTGTAGTCTACTGCATGACCAGAATATATGGAGTAGTGATCCCCTCTCCTCCTGGCAGCGCCAGCAACGATCTGATGTCTCTGGGAATAGTTTGTGAAGCAGCTCAGGGGTCCTGTACCATCGGGTGAGGATTTTGAAATTTGTCTCCTGTACCCTAGTGCTCAGGGAGGACTTATGAGTAAAGAGAAGTACATGTCGGACCATGCTGCTGGTGAATTGGCAGTTAAGGTCCCTTTCCCATTTGGCAAAACAGGGGGGTACATCTTCCTCTTTCGGTGTAATCAGGAGATTGTATGTTACGGATAGCGCATGGGGGAGTGGCCCGTCTGTCGCGCAAACAAATGTGTACCCTTTTTAATGTATGGGATTGTTTTTCTAGCTTTGTTGGCTGAAAATTGGCATTGCATGCTGTTGCAAAGTCTGATTTACATGCTCCCCCCCTCCCCCCCCCCCCCCGGTCCATTTCCCTCACTGGTCATTTTGCTTCCCTTGTTCCTGTCATCTGGGAATGAACCTCTTATTCCCTCCTAACTCCATTATCCTGTTAAAGCCAGGTTCTTGGGGCCTATACTACACCTGCCGTCTATACTTCTTAAAGCAGAGCCAATGCTTGCATCCTCTTTCAAGTTTCTACCAAACTGTTGGTCCAGGTGATTGCGTCAGTAAGCAGTAAGAATGTTTCTACTTGCATCTATTGGCCCTTCTGGTTCTCCCCATCAAGTTTTCTTGTGGATGTTCTATGGGCTATGAATTGATTCACACAGGTTTTCCTCTCTTCTCTGTTGTCTTTTTACTGCTTGCTGCTAGCCTCTCTAAGCTAACAAGGATATAAAGTAACCTTAGGAGTTCTTTTGCCAGTGCTCAATCATCTGAAGGTAGTGGCATATAACTCGTAGTCTATGAATAGATTCCTGTGTCCTGTATTGTACTGCAAGATACAGAATTTACCAGTATGTCAAAATTGTTCTTGCAGAAAACGCAATTCGCAAAAAAAAAAAGGAATTCAGCCATCACATCTAAGAAACTAGCAAGCAAAATGTAATTAGGTTTTTGTTTTTAGGTTTAGGCATTATTCGACTTGACTGATTTGCCTTTTAGCTTCAAATATATTGGTCAGAGACAGCAGGGCAATGAAATGCCCCATCTTTGTCTCTGTAAGCAGTAAGAAATGTATCTGAAATATAGAACCTTTTAGTAAATATCAGAGTACATAGTGTTAATGGTGAACGTTCTAAATATACATCACAGTACAGCCGTCTGCTTGCCTCCTACATTTTTTTTTCCTGCTGTGTTTTTTAGGTGAATAGCTCTATTTGCTTTCAGTCTAAAGCAGTGTTAAATCCAAAACCAAAAATGTAATATATTGCAATTTACATGTAGTGGCTGCATTTTATTTTTTAGGCTTGTTTAATTCTATTTTTACTAGGGTTGTCCCAATGTCATTTTTTTAGGACCGAGTACAAGTACCGATATTTTTTTTTCATGTACTCGCCAATACCGAATACCGATACTATTTTTAAATGTCCCCCCCACATATTGCATCCATGTCCCCCCCCCACATATATGCAGCCATGTCCTCCCCCCCCCCCCCCCACATATATGCAGCCATGTCCCCCCCCCCCACATATATGCAGCCATGTCCGCCATACCTAGATGATGATTATGCCTGCCGCCGCTGCCGCGTTAATCAGCGTGCAGGGAACATTACAGCTTTCGTTTGAATAGCTGTGTTCCCCGCCGTGCCGTGTATAGACACTCCCCCTTGCTCGGGATTGGACAGATCACAAGTATTCGGCCAGGCATCGGGGGAATTTGCGGGAGTACAAATACTCCCGCAAACACTCGGTATCAGTCCCGATACTGGTATCGGTATCGGGACAACCCTAATTTTCACCTGGTGATTTAGACGGTAACACACTTCCTGTATTGGAGTGCCCCACTTTTGATGAGTGAATACAGGGGGCACCTTTTGGACAAGATTCTTGACAGTTTGGATGTGTGTGTGTCTGTGTGTTTTTATAATGTGCTAGCAGATTTAAATACACAATCAAATCCAAACTCCAGCACTGCAGTTACACAAGCACTTGCAGCAACAGTTTGTTTTTTTATTTCAAATAAAGGTTTTACATGGTAAAATAATTAAAGCTGATCATTGTAAGCATCCCTTACAGAGGTAAATGTTTTGTCTCGACCCTGTGACTGTTATATTTGCACACCACATGAATCTCTCCAGCGGCCGGCCTCGGTGAAGTGGAGAGATTGCCCATATCTGCTGCAGAGCCTGGACAATGTCATCCATATTTTAAACAAAAGGTCGCACTAATCTCGGCATTAAAAAATTGTAAATAAATATAAAAAATACAATTCTTAATGTGACATAATACACTCTGTGAATAGCAAGTGATGATAAGAAAAGAGAAACGGTAAAACAAATTTGTGCAGAATTGATCTTTGTCATAAATATGAAATCCAAAACAAAACTGATTGGACTGGGATTCCACCACCAAAAATCATGCAGAGCTTTCTGTTGCACCCCATACTCTGTGATCAAAGACACTTACCAGATAAGGACCACCTATTTCTAGAATGGTTAGACAGGCAGGCAGAACCTTTGCAGGGTATAAATAGGGAAGCCTCTGGAATGATCTGATGGTAGGGTGAGTCCTCTGGTGTGAGCAAACTCAGTGGGACATCCAAACCAGCAATAACGAGTAGGTAGACCATACAAATAGAAAGCTCCAATAGTGTAATACTGTATGTAAAATGTATTGACCAAAAAAGCCATAAGGCTACTTGCAATAGATAAAAAGCAGTAAAGCCTGAATAAAAAATTTGCCAGCAAATCATCACTATAGCCATCACTATAAATACTAATGTTAAATCAGGCGTCGTTTTCACAGGGCGGCCATTTTAGGCAAAGTCGGCAACCAAATGTCAACTAAATAAACCGTACCTTAATGTCGTGGCTATACTTATCACTTACAAGAAGTGACACATTATGCCTCTGTTCACTCTATAAACAGAGTATGCATTTTGGATACCCAGATGAAAGGTGTAATAAAAAAGCATTAAAAAAGAGAAAAATGGCACCCATGGGCTTACTATGGGGCATCTGTTTTTGGCTGTCTGTCCTTTAAACTGAAGCTGATATTGAGACCTGATCATGTGACCGGATAAGATCGGACTCAGAATAGGTAGGTATACGCTGTTTTTCTTTACAACGTAGTTAGAATAGAATAGGCTTAGAAATGGGCTGGGAGCAGGTTAAGGTTTAGTTAGTATTTGAATGGAATTCTACCTTAAAAGTTACTTTTTTTTTTGTTTTTTTGTTATTTCGTAAACTTACAGAAATACTTTTTTATGGCTAGTTGTGCTCAAATTGAAACGTCCTTCCGTCTTGTGTAGAAAATATAATTATTTAATAACAAAATGGCAAAAGATTACAGAAAGATTATAGTACAGAATATAAAAGAATGTAAAAAGTAAAGTTATACTTTTTATAGTACTGTACATACAGTGCTGTGAAAAAGTATTTGCCTCTTCCTGATTTTTTTTATATATATATATATACACTTGCATATTTGTCACACTTAAATGATTCAGATCATCAAACAGATTGTATTTGTAACGGGAGGGCCGTGGGACCCAGAAGCTCTTACAAAATATGAGCCAGGAAATAAGGGACATATCTTGGACTGCTTTAACATGGGTCTGTAATCCACAATATATTAAAGAATGTCTGTAAGAACTAATTGCAGGTTGTTGATTCTGAACGCTACAGGTTAATGAAAGAGGGACTCTTTCAATGTGGGAACACATACTGTGAGGTGTTAATGTCATTGGCTACTGTGATGTAAATAGCCTAAGAACCTTTCATTGAGTTATGCTAATTGACACTGTATTGTGTGAAAGTTCTATTGATGATAGATGTGAGTTAGCACAGTCTGAAGGTCAGATGTCTGACCTGTCAGCTGTAGTTGATTAGCTTATGTAAATTGTCTACTAAAGGAGTGTGTATTGTATAGCAGGTGAGAGAAGACTGGGTCATGATATCTGACTAAAGGAATGTGTATTGTATAGCAGGTGTCATCTTAAAAGATGTGTATTGAGGGAGGCTCGTTAGTAACCATTGTATGATGTGGGTGGAGTGTGTCATTGTCCATTTGATTAATGAAGTATTCCTTTTTGTGTATATAAGAGCCTGCCTTCTCAATAAAGATTGTCTATTCATTTTGAACCAGAAAACAGAGCTGTGTGTGTCTCGTTTCTGGGGGAAATCCATATGGGTCCTGTTCGCCAGATTGTGGAGTGTCGATAAGCTGTCTTGGGTTCAGAATGAAATATCTTAAACGGCGTTAACCCCTGTCCCATTAGGGGTTCCATTACAGTATTATTACACAAAGATAACAACATGAGTAAATACAAAATGCAGTATGCAAATTATGATTTCATTTATTAAGGGAAAAAAGCTGTCCAAACCTGCCCAGCCCTGAGTGAATTGTGATTTAACCATGTTTCGGAAGCTGAGCTAAATTTCACTTGCTGTTCCCAGGTCTGATTACTGCCAGACCCGTTGAATCAAATCACTTACAGATAGAAGCTGTCTCACAAAGTGAAGATCTCAAAAAGCTACACATCATGGCATGAGCTAAAGACATTTAGGAGCAGATGAGACATGTATTAATCTGGAAAGGGTTACAAAGCCATTTTTAAGGCTTTGGGAGTCCAAAAAACGATGAGAGCCATTCTCTGCAAATGGAGAACAGTGGTGAATCTTCCCAGGAGTATCGGGCCTACCAAAATTACTCGAATACGACGACTCATCCAGAAGGTCATAAAACAACAACATCTAAAGGACCGCAGGCCTCCGTTATGGTCAGTGTTTATAAATCAACAATAAAATGGCAAAAATGGCATCCATTGGAGAGTTCCAAGGCAAAAGCCACTGCTGACCAAAGAGAACATAAAGGCTCGTCTCACATTTGCCAAAAACATCTTGATTATCCTCAAGACGTTTCAAGACTTTTGGACAAATATTCTGTGGACTGATTTTAGTGAGACAAAGGTTTGACTTGGAAGGTGTGCACCCCACAACAGTAACCAACAGTCAAACTTTATGGTAGTGTGATGGTCTGTGGCTGCTTTTCAGCTTCAGAATCTGGACGACTTGCCATAATTGATGGAACCGTGTATTCTGCGCTCTACCAAAAAATCCTGAAGGAGAATATCTGTCCATCAGTTTGTATGCTCAAGCGCACTTGGATTATGCAGCAAGACAATGATCTGAAACGCACCAACAAGTCCACCAAAAAGTGTAAGGTTTTGGAGTGGCCTAGTCAAAGTTTGGACCTAAATTCAATTGAGATGCTGTGGTATTGCCTTTAGCAGGCCATTCTTGCTCTCAAACCCTCCAATGTGGCCAAATTAAACCAATTCTGAATAGTGGTCTAAAATTCCTGCACAGCGATGTGAAAGACTCTTTACCAGTTATCGCAAACGCTTGATTGCAGTTGTTGCTGCCAAGGGTGACACAATCAATTATTAGTTTTAGGGGGCAATTACTTTTATATATAGCGCCAGGCAGGTTTGTACAGCTTTTTTCCCTTTTAAAAACAGTATTTTTGTATGTAATCGGGTTATCTTTGGTTATCTATGGTTTGAGTTGAATCATTTTAAGTGAGACAAATGTGCAAAAGAATAAAAAATATAAAAAAATATTTAAAATAATAAATACTTAAATTTTTATTTTATTTTTATCGTACATCACGGGACACAGAGCAGCATAGTCATTACTATGTGGGTTATAGAGTCTACCTTCAGGTGATTGACACTGGCACTCCCAGACAGGAAGTCCCCTCCCTATATAACCCCCACCCATAACGGGAATATCTCAGTTTTTTCGCCAGTGTCTTAGGTGTTGGTGACGTTGAAGAGCTATGCCTTACGTCCTTGGGACCTGGGCAAGCTAACCGGATCCGTCCAAGGTGCTTCAGAGCCAAAGTGGACGGTACCCGGACCCCGATACGAGGATGGGGTTTTGCCTATAATGCCTCTCTGTTGGAGGACTGGAATCTGGGTTCCAGGACTTTGTGCCTTCTAAGGACCACATTTTTTCCAGTTGCCAGGGTGCTGTATAGGTCCAGGGGAGTGGTGTTCCTTGCTGGACCCGGTCCCTGAAGGTCTAAGACTATACCCACAGTGAAGGGGGAAGATTGGGCCTCCTGCTGGGCAATACCCTGTGGCATGGAATGGTAAGTGGAGGACTTACGGGCCTTGGTACGACAGTAAGCCCTCCATGGTGGACTATGGGTCTCGCCCACTATATGCTTCTATGCATGGGCAATTTTAACCATGATGTCTTGAGACAGGATGGCCCAGGTACCCATATACTTCCCCTAGCTGGTTTCTAGTGTGCTGCTGCTATAAGTTGAGGATGTGAGTCCGGCTCAGTACCCTGCTCCTTGGGAGATAGTGGGAAGGATATTACCATCCATTCCGGGAGCCCTGTGGGCTAAGTTTTTACCGGTAACCTGTGCAGGTGTCACGTTCCAGCAGCTCCATGTGTCCCCTCTCTCCAGGCATAGCGTCTTCCCTGCTTCTTCCTCCGGGTGGCGTTGGGTGCATGCACGTTGTAAATGCACGTGGTGGGGGGCGGACAGCGTCAGGGCGTTCCCTTCCTCGCTTGACGTCAGGAGGAGTACAGATAAAGCCTAAGGCCCCATACACACGATCGGACATATCCGATGAAAACGGTCCGCGGACCATTTCCATCGGATATGTCCGATCGGGAGTTTGATCCGATGGCGTGTACACACCATCGGATCAAATTCCCCGCCGCCGGACGGCGCGGTGACGTGGCGGGGACGTTGACGCCGCCGCGTCACCGCACCAGGAAGTAAAACACTTCCGCGCATGCGCCGAATCCATTCGGCAGCGGCGCGGCGGCGGTGGGGGATGACATGTCTGCTGGTAAGTGTACTAACCAGCAGACATGTCGGGCGGACAGATCCCCACCGGATAGATTTCAAAGCTTGCTTTGAAATCTGTCGGGTGGAGAAATCTGTCCGCTAGCCCATACACACGAGCGGAGATGTCTGCTGAAACGGTCCATCGGACCGTTTTCAGCGGACATATCCCCTCGTGTGTACGCGGCCTAAGAGTAACAGCTGACGGCTGGAGGGACACAGAGCGGCAGTCTGTTCGCTGCCACGGACAGTCTATGGTTTGTTTTCCAACTCCTTTCTGGCTACTGCGACACTCGGTGGGCAGTTCAAGAACACATGTGTGCAGGAGCTTCTGGCTTAATACTGACACGCTGTTGGCACACATTCAGACGGTGTTCTTGGCAGCAGCTTGAGCTATCCAACCCTCTGCCTGACTTTTATCTATGGGTCAGCCCATTTTTGCTCGGCACTAGTCCAGCATTAAGGAGGCAGTACTTAACTCACTCAAATTGAGTTACATTAGCCCTGGGGGCTGAGTATTTGCCTATCCTTCTTTTTTTTTTTTTTTTTTTTTTTTTTTTTAGGCTCAGGGAGGCTTAGAAATTACCTAACATTTACCCTAGCCTAGATATAGATATAGATATAGATAGATACGTATACATATTTTTTTGCTTCTTGCTGTGACAGTCGGATGTCTAACAGCAGAGTACCTCGGGGTTGTATTATGGCTCCCAAGGGCACTGCAAAGAATGTTAAAGCAGAAAGGTTCCCCATCGGGCTCTGAGGATCTTGGCTATGCTTCGGCAGTCCCATCCTCCCCCAGCACCTCAGACCAACTCTCTATTTTCGATCCACCCTCTATTGAAAGACCTGATTTTTCAGGACTTGGTACGGCCGGATAGGATCTTTATTTCTCCTAAGAGATTCTCGGTCCTGTACCCAATGGAGGAAGGTTTCTCTAAAAAATGGGCTGTCCCTACGGTGGATGAAGCCATCTCCTGCGTTTAATAAGGCCTTAACTTGTCCTGTGGATAATATCCATATGTTCAAGGATCCAGTTAATAAGCGAGTAGAGACCTTGCTGACAGCCTACTTTTGCCACGGCTGGGGCGGTGGTACAGCCGGCTGTGGCTGCTGCCATTGGGGTTTGCCAGGCATTAAATGACCAAGCAAAACAGGTTCTGAAGGACATTCCAGCTCAAGAACTGGCCAATCTTCCAAGAGCCTTGTGTTTCGCGGTGGATGCCATCAAAGACTCCATCCAGCAGGCTTCCCATCTATCACTATTTTAGTACATATGTGGAGACTCTTGTGGTTAAAGAACTTCTCTGCCGAGACTCCCTGCAAAAAACTCTCAACAGGTTTTTCCTTTCATGGAGAGAGGTTGTTTGGAGAAGATCTGGTCAAATATATACAGAAGATCTCCAGTGGCAAAAGCACTCCTTTGCCTGTTAAAAGGAGGTTTTGAGGCCCCACTTTTAAACGTCCAGCCTCCCCAGCCCCAGAGCCCTCAGCCACTAGGCAGTATCGACGGCCTTCTGGCCGTTCAGGCACGGCAAAAAGGTCGCAGGGGCAGGCTTCGGGGTAACAAAAGACCCTGGTCTGGCAAGCCAGCCAAAGCCGCCCCCATGTCTTCTTTATGAAGAAGCGCCCCCCCACTCTCTCGTGTGGGGGGAAGGCTTTGGTTTTTCTCAGAGCTTTGGGAGGCCGGAGTTCCTGACAAGTGGGTTCTCTCCTCAATTGCTCTGGGGTACAGGCTGGAGTTTCGGGAGTTTCCCCTCCTCACTTTCAGGTGTCAAACCTGCCAGGCGATCCAGTAAAGAAGGTATCTCTCCTGACAGCCTTAGATCGCCTCTTGTCACAGGGGGTGATTGTGGAGGTACCGTCTCAGGAACGCGGTCTGGGGTTCTACTTAAATCTCTTCATCAGCCCGAAACCAAATGGCGATGTCAGGCCAATATTGGACCTAAAGGGGTTAAACCGTTACCTAAAGATCCGCTTCTTCCGGGTGGAGTCATTCATTCGGTTGCCGCCGCCTTGCAAGGAGAGGATTTTGTAGCGTCAGTCGATATCAAGGACGCGTACCTCCACGTTCCGATTTTCCCGGGGCATTACAAGTTTCTTCGGTTTGCAATGGGTCAGCACCACTACAAATTTGTGGCTCTCCCGTTTGGGCTAGCCACAAAGATTCTGGCTCCTGTGTTGGCCAACCTGAGGGCCCAGGGTATTTCAGTCTTGACATATCTAGACGACCTCTTGATAATCGATCACTCTGCCGCCAGCCTGAATCGGGCAGTGCTCCTTAAGATTCAATATCTCGAATCTCTGGGCTGGATCTTGAACCGGGACAAGTCAGCCTTACAGCCGACAAGAGACTGGAATATCTCTGCTTGCTTTTAGACACGGTGCACCAGAGGTTTTTTTTTGCCCCAGGCAAAGATCAATTCCATAAGGGAAATGATCCAGGTGGTTCTGAGCAAGGGAAAGCCAGCTATTCGCCTCTGTATTCGACTGTTGGGCAAACTGGTAGCCACCTTCAAGGCAGTGCCATACGCTCAAATCCACTCACGGAAATCACAAGGGCCCATCCTATCAGCCTGGAACAAGAGGGCCCAGGCATTAGATCTTCCTATGACCCTGCCTTCTTCAGTGCGCCAGAGCCTGTGCTGGTGGTTGACACCCCAGAACCTGCTGAAAGGAAGATCCTTCAGCCCAGTCTCTTGGAGGATAGTAACCAGACGCCAGCCTGGAAGGATTAACCCAACAGGGAAAGTGGTCAAGGTCAGAGAGGGTCTTGCCCATCAGCCTATTGGAGATCCAAGCCGCTCAGTTAGCCCTAGAGGCATGGACGACTGAATTGCGAGGTTCCCTAGTAAGGGTACAGTCTGACAATGCCACAGCCGTGCCGTATTTAAACCACCAGGGAGGTACCAGGAGTCGGGCAGCCCAGAAGGAGGTAGACCAGATCCTCACTTGGGCAGAGGCTCATGTCCTTTGCATCTCGGCGATTTTTATCCCCGGGGTGGACAATTGGCAAGCAGACTTCCTCAGTCGCCAGCAGTTGTCTCTGGGGAAGTGGTCTCTCCATTCCGAAGTCTTCCAGGAAATTTGCTGGAAGTGGGAATCTCCGGAGGTAGACGACATGGCATCCAGGTTCAACAGAAAGCTGGACAAGTTTGTGTCCCGGACAAGAGACCCGTTGGCTTGCGGGACAGATGCCCTGGTGTGCCCTTGGCATCAGTTTACTCTAATGTATGCCTTTCCTCCGTTACAGATGTTACCCCCGTCTCCCTCACAGAATCCAGGTAGAAGTCAAACTGGTAATTCTAGTGACCCTGGCCTGCCCCGGAGGCCTTGGTACTCTCTGATTGTAAGAATGTTGGTGGAAGAGCCCTGGACTCTCCTGCTCCGCCCAGACCTGCTTTTGCAGGGTCCAATCTTCCACCCTGCCTTACAGTCGCTAAATTTGACGGCCTGGTGGCTGAATCCCTTATCCTGAGGGGAAGAGGGCTCTCTAGCCAGGTAATGTCCACCCTAGTTAATGCCAGAAAACCGGTTTCCAGGTTAATCTATTAAAGGGTGTGGAAAACCTTCAGGCTAAGGGGTGGCATCCCCGCAAATATGTCATTGGTACGGTTCTGGAATTCCTACACCTTGGAGTAGACATGAACCTAGCCGTCGGCACTATCAAGGGGCAGGTCTCAGCCTTATTGGTCCTGTTTTAGAGACTATTGGCTACCCACTCTCTTGTCAGGTTATTCCTTCAGGTCGTTTTACGGGTCAATCCTTCAGTCAGGGCCCCCCTATGCCCTTGGGACCTGAATCTGGTTCTGTCGGCCCTACAGAGACAACCTTTTGAGCCTCTGGCCGAGATCCCTTTTGGTCTTGCTGACTAGAAAATTAGTGTTTCTGGTGGCCATGTCTTCCGCCAGAAGAGTGTCAGAATCAGCAGCCCTGTCATGTAAAGGACCCTACCTAGTGCTGCATAAGGACAGGGTCGTGTTACGTCCTGATCCGTCCTATCTTCCGAAGGTAGTATCTTGTTTCCTCTTGAACCAAGATCTGATTCTGCCTTCCTTTTTCCCAAATCCAACTTTAAAAAAAAAGAGAGGTTGCTGCATTCCTTGGACGTGGTAAGGGCCGTTAAAGTCTATCTAAAAGCCACGGCCCAAATTCGGAAAACCAATGTTTTGTTCATATTACGAGATGCTCCCAGGAGAGTCAAGCGGTGTCAAGGTCCACCATTTCCAGGTGGATCAGACAATTGATTACTCAATTATAAAACCCTCTTTTGGCGGTGAAGGCTCATTCTACTAGAGCTGTGGGCGCCTCTTGGGCAGCGCATTACCAAGTCTCCATGGCTCAGGTCTGCAGGGCAGCGACTTGGTCGTCGGTCCACACATTTACAAAGTTTTATCGACTGGATGTTAGGGGGAACGCCGACGCAGCCTTTGGGCGGGCGGTACTGCAGGCAGCAGTATAAGATCCTCGCGTCCAGTGGCTCCCATTGTTTGTTTTTTTTTTGCTGGAGTGTCTCCCTCCCCTCATTGGGCATTGCTTTGGGACATCCCACATAGTAATGACTATGCTGCTCTGTGTCCCGTGATGTACGATAAAGAAAAGCGGATTTTTAATAGCTTACCTGTAAAATCCTTTTATTGGAGTACATCACGGGACACAGATCTCCCGCCCCTCTTATGGGGAATTTTGGGATGCATACTGCCTGCTACAAAACTGAGGTACTCCAGTTATGGGTGGGGGTTATATAGGCAGGGGACTTCCTGTCTGGGAGTGCCAGTGTCTATCGCCAGAAGGTAGACTCTATAACCCACATAGTAATGACTATGCTGCTCTGTGTCCTGTGATGCACTCCAAGAAATGGATTTTACAGGTAAGCTGTTTATTAAAAATCCTCTTGTTCACAGCACTCTATGCCCCTCCTTCATAAAAAAGGGGGCTGGCTTAAGTTGTATTGAATGTAATTGTGCCATGCTGACACTATGTATAAAAAAGGCTCCCCCCAATCAAATGGCCAAGAAACTGACCTAGTCCTAAGGTGTAATTACTTTAGAATTTTTGGCTTTAAGGTCAAGCATTTCTGGATACGGGTCCATTCTTTTATTCTTTCACTATGCTTAATATTACTAAAGATGCTCAGATAGCATTGTTAAATGAACCGATTTATTTTATCTTTTTGGCGGCCAAAATCGCAATAACCACTGTGTGGAAAAGTCAGCTGAAGCGCAAACTGACCTGGATTATGCTCCACAAAAAAGATGGTGAGTGTGTTAAGGGAAAAAACACTGCTATATGATAAAATTTGGAACCCCTGGCTTTTTTTTACATGTCTCCGATAGACCACCTAGATGTGTTCTCCTTGGCGAGATGGATCTTTGGATGGATATTCCTTGTCTTCCTCCTTTTTCTTTCCTACTCCAACTTTTGCTTGTTTGAGATTTTCTTTCTAAATTGTTTTTGATGATCATGTCAGGTTTTGTACCCCGACCTGTCATATCTTCAAATTATTTATAGTGTTGACATTTTTGATGGGTTTACTATGGGTTTATACCCTTGAGCTAGTCCCTTGCCTCTAGTAGCCTAACGGTTGTGAATATTACATGGGACTATAACGGTATCCCTTGACTGCATGCCTTTATCGTTCTTCATAGCCTCAATAATGTAAAAGTGCCTACTAAATTGTTTTACTCTTTTGTAAAACTAATAATGATTGATACAGAATTTATGGCTTGTGGGAAGGGAATGCAACAAATATAGTTATCTATACATATAGTATCCTAAACCTTCTCAATTATTAGGAGGACATAGAGGGCAATCTGTCAGACTGTTGTCGCTGAACAGTATGTTGTTTACCGGGAGCTCGGGTTGGGCACATCGCCAAAAGTGTGGACAGGTGGCTGGGCTGGGAAGCACCCAGCTGTCGTGGTACATGTTGGCGGCACCAATGACAAAGTTAGTGGAAGGTGGAGAGTCCTGAAAAATTATTTCAAGGACTTGGGAAATAGATTGAGGAAAAGGACCTCCAAGGTAATTTTCTCAGAAAGTCAGTTATCTGCTCTTTAGTAATGACAAGCCGTACCTTAATGGGGATGGTACAGTCCTATTGGGAAGAAAATGGCCACAAAGTTGCAGGGGCTTTTAAACTAGGTATTGGGTGGGGGCAATAGCCAGAAGTGAGCAAAGGGCAGAGGGAAGGCATAATACAACTGAAATTTCTTATCCTGGGGTGAATGCAAGGACAATTTGAAAGCCAAGCCAGAGGAAAACCTAAGGGGAAGTCTAATTCGGAGGAGTATACACAAATGCTAGGAGCCTAGCTAACAAAATGGAGGAACTGGAGCTGCTATTACAGGAGGAGGACTTTCTGGGAATAACTGAAACATGGTTTGACAGCTCACATGATTGGCTGGCAAATATCAAGGGGTATTCCTTGTATTGGAAAGACAGGGAAGGTAGAAAAGTGGGAGGGGTGAGTCTATATGTAAAATATTATGCAAGGGTGGCAGAGAGGAGCGGCATTCAGTATGGGTACTGTAATCAGTATGGGTAGAACTTCAAAGAGAAGTGGGAAATTAATAGTGGGGGTATGTTTTATAAGCGCCCCCCCCCCCCAACCTAAAGGAGGAGGAAGAGCTGGGCCTGTCACAGTTGTAAACCAAGCCTGATCTCAGTTGTGAAAATATGGGACAACTTGGGATCTAGCGATCATAGGATAATTACATTTAACGTAAAACATCGTAAAAAGGAGGTATGAGGCTAGCACAAGAACACTACATTTCAAAGGAGCCAAATTTATCTGAACTGCGGTCATTTACTATATTTGATCAATTGGAAACAAATCCTGGAAACATTAAACATGGAATAAACATGGGAATGCTTTAGGATCATATTAAACAAAGGTATCAAACAAAAGTGCATTCCAGTGGGCAATAAATATAGAGCATAGGTTAAACCTGAGTGGCTAAACAGTAATGTAAAAAGCTTAATTTAAGAGAAAAAAATCGCCTTTAGGCAATATAAAGGGGATGGGTTGCAGTCAGCATTCAAATACCACAAGAAATGCAATAACATGTGTAGGAACGCAATAAGGGCGGCCAAAAAAGATTAAGAAACAAAAAAAAAAAATATATATATATATATATATATATATATATATATATATATATATATATATATATATATATATATATAATACAGTGGGGGATATTTACAAAAGGCAAATCCACTTTTTACTTTTAGAGCACTGGGAAGTGCAGTTGCTGTAGATCTGAAATGAGGGGAAGCTCTGCCGATATCCAATCATGTGCCAGATAAAAATTCATTTTTTTATTTTCCTTGCATGTCCCCCTCTGATCTACAGCTACTGCTCTTCCAGTGCATTTGCAGTGAACTTGTAGTGCAAAGTGGATTTGCCTTTAGTAAATAGCCCCCATTAACAGTGAAAAAGGCAAGATCAGAGCACATTGCCCACATAAGACGAGAAAGGGAGGATGTTTACTGTTAGGATTTTGAATTTTTTACTATTTTATGTGATAAAAGTTTCTGAGAATCAATATTTAAACATGGTAATTTTGAAGGTTGATGAGGAAAGAGGTCATCTGTTGTAGGTTACATCTATTCTTGAAGTTCTATTCTCAAGACAATGGGTGGAAATATGTTACTTAATATACACAAGTGGGTGTTGTGTTAGTGACAGTAGCCTCACCACCTTTCTTGGAGCTATTCTAAAAGTAAATATGCTAAGCTCGGCTTTAAGACCAGTATAAGAATCCATGTGGTTTGAGTAGCTCTGGTTGTGTTTCTGGTTGTGATGAAAAGTGTAAACGTTTACGTACGAGTAGATTCTGCCAAGAACCTCCTAAAAAAAGGTGAAAATATCTCACAGAAGAAGTGTTGAATTAGAATCTAAGGCTTCACGTTATTTAAAGGCTATTATTGATGCACCAAGCAGATGTACACTTTGGGTGAGCTAATATGAAAGTCGGATGTTTTGGACGGTCCAAGAATACACTATACATTACTTTCTCATACACAAAAAAGAGACATTTTTACGCGCGCATCTTTACATTTTGTTTACTTGAGGCCATTACAGCCTACCTAAACATTACATTAATACGAGCCAAAGAACAAGGCAAGCCAAGGAACAAGAGAAGAGCTACAAGAAAACTATTCTTCAAAGAAAAGACATTATTCTTCCAAGAAAAAGCAACAAACGAAGATAAAGCAACATATAAAAACGAATGAAAGAAACAGACAAAGTTAAAGGACATTGTTTATCTCTTGTTGTTTTTTTTTAAGTGTACACAGGAAAATCATTCTAAACAAGGGGTAAATATGTTTGTTTATAACATGGGATGGGTAAGATCACAAAGTTCAGAAGAATATCCCTGTATTATCGGGAATTGATATAATATATAAGATATATATATATATTACACAC
The DNA here is from genome assembly GCA_029574335.1 of Rana kukunoris. Taxonomy (NCBI): domain Eukaryota; kingdom Metazoa; phylum Chordata; class Amphibia; order Anura; family Ranidae; genus Rana; species Rana kukunoris. The sequence continues at coordinate 37,625,205 of CM056059.1, read as the reverse complement.
AATACAGGCATATATAACAGTAGTAGGGTAATTAATTTATGCCAAAGTGTAAAGAAGTTCTTTGATAAGAAAACTAAGTTTAATGCTGCATGTAAATGTTTAGGAATATTTTAGCCCTAAACAGAATAGTGTTATTACATGTCATTCAAAGAACAAACAGGGGCAGAAGTTTAAGGAAAAACTATTGATTAGGTTTATGTAAAGAACTGTATAAAATTCAGATAATGGAAAACATGGTATTTAGTATTTAACAAAAATTCCAAAGGTTTTGTTGCAGGAATTAATAAGTTAAGGATTGAGCAATTTTTACAAAAGATTCCGAACTTGGATTTGGTTATTTAAATTAAAAGTAATAGATTGTTCTAATTTACTTAAGTTTACCCAGGAAAAATATTAAAATATGAAAGTTTTGTTCAATCTAAAATTAGCAATACAATAAAAATTGTAGAAAAAAATATTGTTAAAAGTTTTTGTAATTGAGTATTTCTGATAAGAGTAAAGACTGGTTGTTGGAGAAATTTTCTCGGGGAAAGGCCAATCTGAGTTTCGCGAGATTGTCCGCTAAACAATTTTTTTGTCATTACTATTATCAAGAAACTTCATATTATAACGTAATGTACATGATTTTGGTATATGTACAAACCAAATATGTTTAATAAAAAATAATAAAAAAAGGTTAAAGGCTGTATTTTCTATGTTTTTCAATAAACTCTTTTGATGATAAAAAAAAAAAAAGGTTAAAGGGTCACTAAAGAAAATTTTTTTTTTTTTAGCTAAATAGCTTCCTTTACCCTAATGCAGTCCTGGTTTCATGTCCTCATTGTTCGTTTTTGCTGTAATACTTCTCTGTTCTGCATACTTCCTGGTTGTCTGTTTCCTTATGAAAAAAGTACTGGGAGATTCTCTCTGTGGTTTCTAATCAAGAAGGTGTGATTACTGAGTGTCTGAGGCCGCGTACACACGATCAAATCTGTCTGCTAGAAACGGTCTGCCAGACCGTTTCAACAGACAGATTCGATCGTGTGTACGGGCAAACAGACGGATTTGGCCAGCCGACAGATTTGAAAGCATGCTTTCAAATCTGTCTGCTGGAAACTCGTTGGACAGATATGTCTGCTGGTTAGTACGCTAACCAGCAGACATATCTGCTCGCACATGCGTCGAATGGATTCGACGCATGCGCGGAAGTAATTTACTTCCTGGTGCGGTGACGTGGCAGCATCACTGCCATGTCAGCGCGCTGTCTGCCGGCGGGGATTTTGGTTTGATCGTGTGTACACGATCAAACCAATACATCCCAGCAGACAGATCTGTTCAAATCAGTCTGTCCGACCGATTTGAACAGATATATTTGCTTGTGTGTACGGGGCCTAAAACCCCTCAGAACCAAACACTGTATTTTCTCTGTCTCTGTCCTTCACAGAAGCATGAAACTAGATTAAAAAACAACTGAAACTGCAGGCACATTATATGATTTGATTTTTTTTTTATCCATTTTTAATAATTTTTAAAAGGAATCAGTTAACTATTATGTCTCTATACCCTGTAAACATTCATTTCAGCAAAAAAAAAAAAATTCCTTTTACAACTCCTTTAAAAATTATAAAAACGATAAATTTGATTAAGGAATCTTACAATGTATGGGGATACAAAGCATGGTAGCTAAGACTGACAGTGACAGATCATTCTCTGGGAGTGTGACATGTAAAGGAATGTACTATTAACAGAGAAAAGCAGATGGGTCAAGTTACACAGCCTGGTCAGTCATGCCATGACAATTGTTACTTCTGTGGACCAGAACACATTTTTCCAGAAACTTGGAAGAAGGTCCATGGATGAGAAAAAATATATTTTAAAAGATATTTTTACTTACTAAAGTAATTGTTTTGAAAATATCTTATGTTGCATTAAAGGGGTTCTTATAAGGAAAACATGAGGTGTCAATATATGTGGCTTTGACTAAGCTTTGTCTAGTGACAACTGGATGTTAAAAAGAAAGGTAGTTGAGGTGGGATATAAAATGATTAGACTAAAATGATGCAGTGTGATAAAACCATAGTTGTGTAAGTTAATCATGCAAAAGTTACTTTATCAATTTTTGAGTGCGCATTTATTGGGAAGGAATTTTGTGCTTTTATAAATGGATCCATATATTGGCCCAATGGAACTTTCTGTATATTTTTCTACACTGAAAGATGACCTTAAGACTGCCATGTTTGTTTAGCAGTCAGAGTGACAGAGCATATGTGATTGTCAATCTTACTGTATGATTGGTTCAGAAAAATTATGTACTTCAACATGATCAAGTGTCTTTCAGAAATAAAATATTTAGGCAAAGCCCAACCTAAATTGATGTTCTTTTTCAAAATTAAAGCAATTATAAGTGAAAGTGTGGTAAAAGAAAAATACAATAATCTGGTAAGATTATTACTTTTACAAAATGTAATTTAGTCACAGGATAAGAGGGGAATAATGACAATTTTGTCTTGGTTAGAATCAGTACAAAGCTTAATGGAGATAAAATTCATTGTAAAAATAATTGATTTCAACAATAATGGATAGAGTTATTTTTAAGTGAAAATACTTATTTTTGTATATCCAGGTACCTGACAGATTGAATGACAAATTGAGTAATTGATTTTTTGTTTGAGCTAATGAAAGAAATTCTGAACTACTCATTATTAGAGCTTTTTGTCATCAAACTTCTGAATATTGTTTTATTTGTATATAGAGCAATTCAAAAGGGAAAGCGTAACCTGATACTTCAAAGTATTGAGAGATTTGGCAATCTATATAGATTGATTAGATTTTTCACCTGCTAAAGGAGGATACAAGTTTGTTTTTTCCGTTTTTAGTTAATTTTTTGATAAATTGAGGTAATTCTAAAAAAAATCATATATTTTTTAACAAAACCTAAGTTGTGAACTTTGTCATATTCCATTGGGGTTGGATTTCAAACCATGGAATCAGATTATGATATTTTTCATTTTTTTTATATGACAGGTGATGAAGGACATGTATGCAATTCTAGTTATTTGATAACGTTTTTTTATTTTTCTTATCTTTAGTACCCAGCTATAATAGAATGCATCAATAGTATTTTAAAGTCTATATAGGGTAATATGATTCAAGAAAAGCTAAATACTAGGTGACTTATTTACCTGTTATATTTTTTCGTTTAAAAACTTTTCTATCTAAAAATCCTACACCCCCATAAAACTGAAATTGGCTAACAACATAATTTCTAGCAACCCCCTTAAAATCGTATAAAAAATTTAGCTCCCACCTGAAAAAACTGTATTCTGATACAAACGTATTCAATGAAAAGGAGGCTGACTCCTTTTATTCGCAACTCCATCTACCCCAAATGTCGGACTCCCAAAGATTGCAATTAGAATCACCTGTATCACATAATGAAGTAAGCAACGCGACAAAAGACCTTAAACTAAAAACTTTTCTAAACTAAGGGTTTGTTAATTTTTTGAGTTAATGAAGGGATGAACAATGTCTGTTCTTCTATGTCTTTTTGAAATTAGCATACATAGTTTATTGCAATCTGTTGTATATGACAAAGTACAGGTATAGGAATTTTAGAAGTTTGGCTAGGCCTTTGCTAAATTTAAATAGAAATTATGTTTTGAATAAGATTTCTACTTCGTATGAGTATGTTTCATAATTTATTCCAGTAGCTAAAGTTATGGTTAAAGGGGAGTTCCACCCACAATTTCACTTTTTAAATATAAATACCCCTGTAATACACAAGATTAATGTATTCTAGTAAAGTTAGTCTGTAAACTAAGGTCCGTTTTGTTAGGTTGTTACAGCATTTAGTTTATAATCTAGAAATAGACCGTGGCCATCATGAAGCCAGACTGTATGACTTCCTGGATTTCAGCTTTGCATATCTCGCACATGCTCAGTGCTGCACAAGCAATGTAATAGGTTTCAGTCAGGTTTGCAAGGACTACTGGGAAACATGATGCCTATCCCAGAAACCCTTGCAAATAGCCATGTGACTTAATAGCCTATGCTAATAAGGAGGTGGAAGTAATGAAGGACTACAAAATAAAGGTATTTACAAGCAACAAAATAAATAAAAATTGTCCATTCTGAACACTATGAGATTAGGGCATGCAGCACAGACAAACATAAAAAAATGGGTGGAACTCCACTATAAGAATTATAGATCTGAAGGTACCAGGGATGCCAATATAAATGCCAACTGAAATATCAATTGGAGTTTCAATTAGGAAGGTCATTTTTTATTTTTTTACATCCTTCCATGACCATGAAACAAGCACAACTAAACTTCTATTTTGTTTGTTATTACTTCTATTTTTTTCAAAATTATTTTTTGATTGTTATCAAGGATTATCATTTTTGAATGAACTTCAATGATTTATTCATATGGACTTACATCAAAAGTGACATATTGATCGGTCGATCATTATGTGAGGGGGAATTGGGATGTAATTCTAATATAGAAGTTTTTAAAATATGGAAACATTGTTGACTATGTTGACATTGAAATTTGATAATTTCTCCTACACAAATTTTTGTTAGTTTAGCAGATCATTGAAAGATTGATATCACAATAAAAACTAATAGTAATGACACTAGCTTAGTTTACATAATAGTTATATTTTGGTTTCTAAATCTTTTATAAGAATACATATTGATGCACATAGAATTATTTCACATAGAATAATAATTTTTTATACATTTTATAGAACACATAACTTGGGAAAGTTGGATGGATAGTTTGTCATTACAAGAATGTATAATAAAGTCTACATTTTAAGTATTAATATGGTTAGAGTACATACAGGTTTGTGTGGAAGAAAAGGATTTGATTTAATGGGCCAGATTCACGAACACTTGCGCTGGAGTATTTGGATATGCGCCGCGTAACTGTGATGATGCGCCGTCGTTTCTATGTGCCCGTACCCACCAAACTAGATGCGCTCAATAACGGGTCATTTGCGACCGGCGGAACGTTCCGACGCCAGAGTATCGTCAGCGGTTAATTTCGCTGGGCGCATCAGTCGCGCCTATTGATTTCCCCTGCAAATATGCAAATGAGGGATTTTTCCCAATTCACGAACGGATTAGCACCATACGCTGGCTACATGCGCCGCGCGTATCTCGTCCGTCCGGCGCAAAGTTATTTCTACAAAAGGCTGCTTTATCTTTACTCCAGACGGTCACAGGTCAGCAGGAGAGCAGCTACAGCAGCGTTACCGACGATAAGAGCTAGCTGAGCACCCCCACTTGCAGGACAACACCTCTGTCCATGCTTGTCTGTCAAATTTTACAGCCATGGAGGAAGACATCATAGGTCTCCATAGCCGAGATGACGGCTGTCAGCTCCTGGCCATTAAAGTTCAGCCTTCTCCTTTGTGTTTGCGGGGAACGGGAGCAGCCATCTCAGAACAAAAGTAACATCACTGCGGGGAGGGGGAGCAGGATATACTTTAGTGCCGGAATGGCGCTTCTACGGGCGCATTTAAACGCCCAACGGAAGGCATTGCGCTGACGTTTCCCGGGAAGTGGTGCCGACGGAAGTTGTGAGCATGCGCACAAGGGGGGCGAGTGGAGCCGCACTCACTGCGCATGCTCCCTGGATGATGCGCTGAACGTAAGCCTCTGCGCTGGGCTCCGCCCATCATTTACATATGATCACACCCACTTCCACTTGCGTCGGGTTACGCCAGCGCATTATCGTTACTCTGGCGCAAGTTTACGCGCAACTGCTATGTGAATTACAGGACTTGCGCTGAAAGGGTCTTCAGAGTAACGTAAATGAGAAGCGTTACTCCAGAGGAAAGATACTCTCATCTACCTGAATCTGGCCCAATGTGTCTAAACAAACTTATTGTTGAATTAAAAAATATGAAACGTTGAAAAAATAAATAAAAGAGTTGCTTGCTGGTCATGGATAGATAAACAAATTAAATGGATAGATATATAAACAAATTAAATAGATCGATAAATAGATATAAAAAATAGTAGAAAGATAGAATATATAAAGATAGGACAATCAAATAATGGGAAAGTTAGGTTTTTATGTATCCACAGATGAGTAGATTACGTATTATGTTTAAATGTTCAGTGTCAAGGATAATGTATAAAAAACTTATACTGTAGAAATTATTTGGTTATTTAAATTTCAAAAGAATGCAAGAAATGTTATTGATTTATATTATACAGGGAGTGCAGAATTATTAGGCAAATTAGTATTTTGACCACATCATCCTCTTTATGCATGTTGTCTTACTCCAAGCTGTATAGGCTCGAAAGCCTACTACCAATTAAGCATATTAGGTGATGTGCATCTCTGTAATGAGAAGGGGTGTGGTCTAATGACATCAACACCCTATATCAGGTGTGCATAATTATTAGGCAACTTCCTTTCCTTTGGCAAAATGGGTCAAAAGAAGGACTTGACAGGCTCAGAAAAGTCAAAAATAGTGAGATATCTTGCAGAGGGATGCAGCACTCTTAAAATTTGCAAAGCTTCTGAAGCGTGATCATCGAACAATCAAGCATTTTATTCAAAATAGTCAACAGGGTCGCAAGAAGCGTGTGGAAAAACCAAGGCGCAAAATAAATGCCCATGAACTGAGAAAAGTCAAGCGTGCAGCTGCCAAGATGCCACTTGCCACCAGTTTGGCCATATTTCAGAGCTGAAACATCACTGGAGTGCCCAAAAGCACAAGGTGTGCAATACTCAGAGACATGGCCAAGGTAAGAAAGGCTGAAAGACGACCACCACTGAACAAGACACACGAGCTGAAACGTCAAGACTGGGCCAAGAAATATCTCAAGTTTTTATGGACTGATGAAATGAGAGTGAGTCTTGATGGGCCAGATGGATGGGCCCGTGGCTGGATTGGTAAAGGGCAGAGAGCTCCAGTCCGACTCCGACACCAGCAAGGTGGAGGTGGAGTACTGGTTTGGGCTGGTATCATCAAAGATGAGCTTGTGGGGCCTTTTCGGGTTGAGGATGCAGTCAAGCTCAACTCCCAGTCCTACTGCCAGTTTCTGGAAGACACCTTCTTCAAGCAGTGGTACAGGAAGAAGTCTGCATCCTTCAAGAAAAACATGATTTTCATGCAGGACAATGCTCCATCACACGCGTCCAAGTACTCCACAGCGTGGCTGGCAAGAAAGGGTATAAAAGAAGAAAAACTAATGACATGGCCTCCTTGTTCACCTGATCTGAACCCCATTGAGAACCTGTGGTCCATCATCAAATGTGAGATTTACAAGGAGGGAAAACAGTACACCTCTCTGAACAGTGTCTGGGAGGCTGTGGATGCTGCTGCACGCAATGTTGATGGTGAACAGATCAAAACACTGACAGAATCCATGGATGTCAGGCTTTTGAGTGTCCTTGCAAAGAAAGGTGGCTATATTGGTCACTGATTTGTTTTTGTTTTGTTTTTGAATGTCAGAAATGTATATTTGTGAATGTTGAGATGTTATATTGGTTTCACTGGTAAAAATAAATAATTGAAATGGGTATATATTTGTTTTTTGTTAAGTTGCCTAATAATTATGCACAGTAATAGTCACCTGCACACACAGATATCCCCCTAAAATAGCTAAAAACAAACTAAAAACTACTTCCAAAAATATTCAGCTTTGATATTGAGTTTTTTGGGTTCACTGAGAACATAGTTGTTGTTCAATAATAAAATTAATCCTCAAAAATACAACTTGCCTAATAATTCTGCACTCCCTGTAGAGTAATATAATTTAATACAGCAAATGCATCAATACTTCTTTATGTTAAAATAGTTATATGATATGGTTAAAGTTATAACAAGTAAAATGTATGGGGGTAAAAGAAGAAAAATTGTAATATTACATAATTTAGATGGAGAATAAATTAAACTGTAATAAATATAATAATTTATAATGAAATGGTTAAATATTTCACAGGAATATCTGAGTTTTGGAAAAAGTTTATGTACTATATCTGAATTGTATTGTTTGTATTGAAATAAGAGGATCGGAAACATTTATTATTTAAGATGAATGCATTTATTTTGTTTAATTATAGTGCATTGAGGGGGAATTGTTAGACTTTAAAATTATTAGTATTTTATGTGATAAAGGTTTCTAAGAATCGATATTTAAACATGGTCATTTTGAAGGTTGATGAGGAAAGAGGAAGGTCATCTGTTGTAGGTTACATCTATTCTTAAAGTTCTACATCAAGACAATGGGTGGGTGTTACGTTTGTGACAGTAGCCTCACCATCTTTCTTGGAGCTATTCTAAAATTAAATATGCTTAGCTTGGCTTTAAGAACAGTATAAGAATCCATGTGGTTTGAGTAGCTAGCTAGGAACTCGGGTCAACCGACCCTGCTGGAAGAGACCTCACCCAGCAGAAAGATGATGTACCATCATATCATTCCTCCGTCTGAAACCTTCTGAATTACCATCTTGCCATGTGTTACCGGCTGTAATTATGTAAGCATTAACGTTTTGCTTGTCTATCTTGAAGAATAAAACTTTGTACTTTTAGAAAAAGCCAAAGTCTTGTATATTGGGAACGAAACGCCTGGAAGAAAGACTATTGACATAACACATGATATGTCTCCAAAAATGTCTCCCCCCCCCCCCCTCTTCCACATTTATCATTTATGAATGACACAGAGAGGGCAACTGCACTAAATGCCTTCTCCTCCAGGTTTTACACAGGACGGGTATACTGACCACGGAAGTACTGTTGGTGACCTATCGCAGGGCATACCCTTGTGGCTAACAGGCCGGAGTTAAGAAAAGTTTAGATAAACTTAATACAAATAAATCACCAGGACTAGATGGCTTATACCCAAGAGTCCTCAGAGAACTGTCAGGTTATAGCCAGACCATTGTTCCTAATCTTTGTGAACAGCATACTGACAGGATTTGTACCAGCTGATTGGAGAAAAGCCAATGTGGTACCAATATTCAAAAAAGGACAGAGACCTCTACCTTGGGACGGGTCAGGTGGCTGGCTACCCCTACAATTTAGGGAATGGTCCATCGATCTGTCCCAGGATTGGAGCACTAGATCACTGCTGTACATTTGAAGTTTCAGTAGTATGATAACATGCCTTGCTCCTTTGCATGGCGAGGGCCTCCCATGCACTATAATGAATCTCTATAGCTCCCCTTTTGACTTTCACGTTGCTTGTTACACTGCAGTTTATACCCATGGATCTGACACTTTACCACCTTCTGCTACCCTAATTGCGTTACCTGAGCGTTACGTGTCAAACTATGAATTTTACAGCCACATGTGTGTAACGTCTCTGGAGAACGAAGTCAACCACATCTGGGGTAGCAAGGATTTCAATGCGCTTCTCTATGTGAGATTTCAGTATTGGACCCCAGGCGTCACTCCACACAAACAGGAGTTTGGGGATTCTCTACATCATCTCTCTCGCATAAAGAAAGGCGTTGAGCTACTAAGGTTGGACACATTTCAACATGCAACCAGAGCTTTAAGATTATAATATGCACTTAAAAATTCCAATGAACAACTGTATGCAAGCGAATATCAGTATTGCATAGCGTTGTGCATTAGGCCACTAAGGGAGAAGGTATGAAATACGTCAACCTTTAGCATAGAAAGTTTAGGTGAACATGTTCCGCAAGTTAGGGCCATAAGCAAATAACACTTATGTCAAGCACATAGTAAATAGCAGTTGTAGAGACAACTAATAGTTGCATATGAGAGGCAAATACAGCCCAGGTAATTTGAGAGTACCCATAGTAAATAGGAGTTGCAGAAACAACTAATAGTTTCATATGAGAGGCAAATATAGCTCAGGTAATTTGGGAGTACCCATAGTAAATAGGAGTTGCAGAAACAACTAATAGTTTCATATGAGAGGCAAATATAGCTCAGGTAGTTTGAGTGTAGATGTCCCTCCATGATATTTCCTGGCTAACAGTCATAGGCACAACAGTCTATCCCAAGCAGCATGTCAATAGCCAAAAGCCATAATAAATAACAGCAACTGTTTCAGGTGAAAAGTATGCAGCAGATCTTTCCGTAGAACTACAAGTGACACAATTGCTACTTATCCATTTGCAGGGCTTCAGTGTTTAGCAGAAAGGGACTCCGTAGTGTAGGGCATCAGCAAGGAAGAACTCCCAGGTTGTCCGCAGCGATAGCAGGCTGGACGCAGTGAAGGTCTTTGCTAGCTGGCCAAAATGTTGCCTGTCTTGTAGCGTGGCTGGTACGGCTGACAATAATAGAACAGGGCTTCTATGAAGTCTAAATGCCTTTTATAGGCAGCTAACAGGCGGAAGGCAGGTGTGCCTTTTTTTTTTTCTGCCTAGCAAAGGAGAAAGACATGGCTCCCTTCGGGCCCATAGGCCTGGAGGTTTATTTCTAAAATGAAATTTTATTTTTATTTATTTTTTTGTTCCTGTGATCTGCGATCAACTGCCGACTGGGTGGTAGGCTGGATCCCAGATCCTTGTACTCTCCCCAGTTTCGGCCAGTAGCTACGCACTGGGTCGTCCATGACATGCCCGTCGCTCTACAGGTGGCCGGTGAGCTACAAGCTCCAGGGCACACATGACCGGTCTAGATGGCCGAGTCATTGCGGGCCGGGCCGACAGTTGCCTCCGTAACAGCACGGAAGATGGTCTGTCTGGGATGCTTCCAGCATATTCCACCTGGGGGCCTCCATCTGGGCATTAACTGTGCTGTATGTCTGCTTACGGGGTGCTAGTGAGCTGCCATTGAGAGTGTCAGTTATGCTTACCTGTGTGTTTCTCCCTCCATGCTGTCGGAGGCCACTTTGGCGAAACCCGGAGCCTGTTTGGTCTCTATTTGCCGCTCGGTGGCCATTTACTTGTGGTTCACGACGTTTTTGGCCTCTATCTGCCGCTTAGCAGCAATTTCCTTGCGGTCCACTCCGTTTTACAGTACGGCCACTCGGTGGCCATTTTGCGGGGGCTTTTGGCCTCTAGAGGTGCATTTAAATGGCGCAAGTCTGCAGACACACACTGCAGGGTGGTCAGACTGACGCAGGCAGCTGCAAGGAGAGTAGCTCAAGTAGGAAGCGGATGGCAGCTGTGCGGTACCATGCTAGGGTGGTAAGTCCTCTGGGGGGAGCCCCTCGGCTCTGTGCCAGTTAGGAGGGTGGGTTGTTGTACCTTGCCTTGGAGTCCCTGTGTATGTTGGTTGCGTGGATCAGCATGGCGTCGGAAGCAGACACCTTTTCCCCTAAAACAGTTAGCAATTGATGCCCCTGCACCCGATGTATCGGTGGATGCTAGGTCGGCAATCCTAGAAGCTTCTGTTGCCAAGGTGGAAGCGGCGCATGGGAACACTGGAGGGTAAAAAGCGCCCCTCCCCCCGCCATCTTCTGGGGACAGCTCTGCTGTAGAGTTGGGTCCAGCCATGGCTCGTGACCCTGGCTCTGATGTATCTGATGGGGCGGATAAAGACCGTCCGGACAGTGAGGATGACTCCGGATCCGGGTCAGCAGGCTTATAGGGCTTCGGTTAGTGACCTTATCACTGCAGTGCGAGATGCTCTAAAAATAGAGGGGTCTGCAGAAGCAACAGAAGGGCTGGTCTCTTTTGAGTTCCGTAAGGCGACCCGCACTGCTAAGTTGTTTCCTTGTGTGTCTTATTTAGACAAACTTTTATACAAGGAGTGGGACAAACCACAGAAGATTTTTTCAGTCCCTAATGCCGTGTACACACGGTCGTTTTTTGTCTTGTAAAAAAACGATGTTTTTTCTCATGAAAAAAAAAACAAAGTTTTTCAAACGTTTTCTGAAAATGCTCTTGCAAAGCGCGGTTATGTACAACACGTACGACGGCACTCTGTTCCATTCAAGCTTGCGTCATAACTTGCTTCTGAGCATGCGGGGGTTTAAAAACGTTGTTTTAAACGTCGTTTTGCCCACACACGATCATTTTTATGACACAAAAAAACGACATTCTGAAAAACGACATAAAAAATTGAAGCATGTTCGAATTTTTTTTTTTCAGAAAACCTAAAACAACGTTTTGCCCACACACGATCATTTTAAATGACGTTTTTAAAACGTCATTTTTTTTCATCACGAAAAACTACCATGTGTACACGCCATAAGGGTTTGGCGGTGCGTTACCCTCTTGAGGAGAATTTCCTGAAAAAATGAACCTCTCCTCCGGTAGTGGACCCTCCTGTGTCCAGATTAAACTAGGTACCCACGATTATGGTGGAAGGGGCTCTTGCTTTCAATGACCCTGCGAAGGCTGAGGCGGTCACCCGCAACCTATACATGGTGGTGGGCTCGGCTGTGCGTCCAACGATAGTTGGGGCCCTGGTGTCTCAGACACTCACTGAATGGGTAAAGATGCTGCACAATGGGTTAAAAGCACATCGGGCTCCCTCAGACGAGGTTGCTCTGGCCGACCAGTTGGTACAGGGCCTAAAATTTGTCTGCGAGTCACCATAGCACACTATTCCTCTGCTGTCCAGAGCCTCAAGCTATGCGGTGGTGTTGCGCTGCCTGCTCTGGCTAAAGTGTTGGTCTGCTGACCAATCTTCCAAGAAGGCCCTGATGGATTTGCCCTTTAAGGGCGACAGACTTTTTGGAGCATCTCTGGGTGACTTTATTAACCACTTCCTTACTGGGCACTTATACCCCTTCCTGACCAGGTGAAATTTCAGCTTCTGCCACTGCGTCGATTTAACTGACAAATGCGCGGTCGTGCGACGTGGCTTCCAAACAAAATTGGCGTCCTTTTTTCCCCACAAATAGAGCTTTCTTTTGGTGGTATTTGGTCATCTCTGCGGTTTTTATTTCTTGCGCTATAAACAAAAACAGAGCGACAATTTAAAAAAAAATCAATATTTTTTACTTGTTACTATAATAGCCAATTTTTAATTTTTTTTTAAAAAACATATTTTTTCTCAGTTTAGGCCGATACATATTATTCTACATATTTTTGGTAAAAAAAAAAAAAAAACGCAAAAGGCGACTGGTTTGCGCAAAAGTTATAGCGCTTACAAAATAGGGGGCAGAATTATTATTAATTTTTTATTATTATTTTTTTTACTAGTAATGGCGGCGATCTGCGATTTTTATTGGGACTGCGACGTTATGGTGGACACATCGGACACTTTTGACACATTTTTGGCGCCATTCACATTTATACTGCGATCAGTGCTATAAAAATGCACCGATTACGGTATAAATGTGACTGGCAGTGAAGGGGTTAACACTAGGGGGCATGGAAGGGGTTAAATGTGTATCCTGGGTGTGTTCTAACTGTGTGGGGGGATGGGGGTGACTGGGGGAGGTGACCGATGCTGTGTCCCTATGTACAAGAGACACAGATCGGTCTCCTCTCTCTCCTGACAGGACATGGATCTCTGTGTTTACTCAGAGATCCACGTCTTGTCCCTGTAGCCGCCGATTGCGAGTGCCTGGCGGTCATCGCAGCTGCCGATTGCGAGTGCCTGGCGGTCATCGCAGCCGCCAGGCACGCGCATCGGTATCTCAGGGATGCAGCGGGCGGGCGCGCGCCGCCGACGGCGCGCGCTCACCCTCTAGTGGCCAGGAAGAGCACAGGGCGCATATATGCGCCCTGTCAGAGATTCAGAACCACCCGACGGCCGCATATATTCGTACGGCCGTCGGTAAGTGGTTAAAGATGCCACAGGGGGTAAGAGTATGGTTCTCCCACAATCCAAAAAGGGTAAGGAGCCATGGCGTGTAAACTATTTCAGGCCGATAAAGCGCTTGCTGAGGGACAGAAGCGTCCCTGTTTTTGCAAGCCTGCGAACAAATCTACATCCGCATGAAGGTCCGCCCCCACCCATCTCTCGGGTGGGGGGAACTTTCCGCGAATACGTGACCCGGTGGACATCTCAGATCTCCGACCGGTGGGTTTGCGAAGTAGTTTCAGGGCAATTAGGATGTGGAACACTCTTCCAAAATTGGTGGTGGCTGTGGGGAGTATTGAAAGTTTTAGGAGACTTCGATTGGCATCCTAAGGAACATGACCTACAGGAATATGGGAAATGGTTATAGACACTGACACACGTGCACCTACACAGGTTGAACTGGATGGACTATTGTCTTTATTCAACCTTACCTACTATGATTTGTGTGTGTGTGTGTGTGTGTATATATATATATATATATATATATATATATATATATATATATATATATATATATATATATATATATATACAAATATAAATTAGTACTTGTAAGTACCCTGGCAGAATTTATGATTTCTTGGCCATTTTTCGGAGAATTCAAGTGATAACACAAAAACTTTTCTTTTACTCATGGTTTGTGTTTGGCTGAAGCCATTTATTATCAATCAACTGTGTTTACTCAAATAATGACAACAGAAACTACACAAATGACCCTGATCAAAAGTTTACATACCCCAGTTCTTAATACCGTGTTTTTCCTCCTTTTTAACATCAATGACAGCTTGAAGTTCAGATGGTAAAGCTCTCCATTCCTCTTGGCAAAAAGCCTCAAGTTCTTTAATTCTTGGGCGGTCTTGCATGCTACACGTTTGAGATCTCCTCAGAGTAACTTAATGATATTGAGGTCCAGAACCTTCACTTTATTCTGCTGTAACCAATGACAGGTCGACTTGGCCTTGTATTTTGGATCAAGTACGTCCCATGCGCAGCTTCCTGGCTGATGAATGCAAATGTTCCTCCAGTATTTTTTGATAACATAGTGCATTCATCTTGCCAACAAGTTTGACCAAATTTCCTGCGCCTTTTGTAGCTCACACTTCCCCAAAACATCAGCGATCCACCTATGATTTCATCATAGGCCTTGTTGACTTCTCTCCAAATGAACTGTTTATCGTTGTGGCCAAAAAGCAAAATTTTGGCCTCATCACTCCAAATGACTTTGTGCCAGAAAGTTTGAAGCTTGTCTCTGTGCTGTTTGGCGTATTGTAAGCGGGACACTTTGTGCCATTTGCGTAGTTATTGCTTTTGTTCTTGCGACTCAACCATGCAGCCTATCTTTCTTCAAGTGCCTCCTTATTGTGCATCTTGAAATAACCACACCACATGTTTTCAGAGTCCTGTATTTCATCTGAAGTTATTTGTGGGTTTTTCTTTGCGTCCCGAACAATTTTTCTGGCAATTGTGGCTCAAATTTTAGTTGGTCTACCTGTCTGTGGTTTGGTTTCAACAGGACCCCTCATTTTCCACTTCTTGATTCAAGTTTGAACACTACTGACTGGCATTCTCAATTCCTTGGATATCATTTTATATCTCTTTCCTGTTTTATATAGTTCAACTACCTATTCCCGCAGATCTTTCCCCATGACTTAGAATCCAGAAACATCAGTCCAGCACTGGGTGAAAGATGCAAGGGTCTGTCAGGAGTCCATTGACCTTTTTATACACACACTAATTAGAAAACAGATCCCAGATGAGGATGGTTATCTTTTTAATAGTCATTCAAACCCCTTTGTATCAACTTGTGTGCATGTTATCAGGCCAAAATCAGCTAACTTGGGTAGTTTCAGTTGTTTTTCTGATTTTAAAGAGTAAACACAGTTGATTGATAAATGGCTTTAGCCAAACACTAACAATGAGTGAAAAAAGTTTTTCTGTTATCGTTCATATTCTGGCCAAGAAATCATAAATTCTGCCATGTAAACTTATGTGAATGGGGGCCTTGTATTTACTTGCCGAAGCTTCCATTTTTCACCCAGTCTTCCCTTTGGGATATCATGGTTGGGACCGCGATGACGACAATCCCATGTTTGCACGCAAAAGCCATGGTCGCAGCATGACGTTCTGTATTCCACGGCATTCTGTGTACCCTGAATGCAGGGCGTCACTGCACATGTGCAGGTGATGTGAATATCTTGTTTAGGAGATCAGTATTGTACCTTCAGGTAAGCCTGATTGTAATCTTACCTACAGGTACAAGTTCAAAGAGAGTTTACTGCTGCTTTAAGCTCTATCTGCCTAGATCTTTAATCATACATACAGGTTCATCTAGTCTTTGTACATAGATTTGAGCACCCAACTGTATATGGAGTAGTTCTATCTTTACAAACGCCATAAAGCTGATTGGGTAGTAGTAGAGAAGCAGTGAGACACAGAAGTGCTCAGTTGAGTAGTAGCATTAGTAAAGTTCATCATTCAAAGCAATTAAAAAGTGGCAACTCACAAGAAGTAAAATGAATGACGGCATGTCACATGGGCTGGACTCTCTGTACGATCCCGATCCTGGTAGCTGGCGGGTTGGGGCGCTGGTGGAGGCTCATCTGCTATGGTGGTTTTCAGGGCTCTGTGGGTCATGTCCTCATCAGCTGTGATGTCAGTGGGGGGGGGTGCGAAGGGTCTTTAGGCTCGCGTTCAGAGCATGTGTGCTCCTTCAGGCAGTGAGTGTAAGAGCCCTCGAGACCAACAGAATGGATGAGTCTCCACCGGAGCCCTAACCCGCCAGCTACTAGGATCGGGATCATGCAGAGAGGCCAGCTCATGTAACATACCATCATTCATTTTACTTCTTGTGATTTGCCACTTTTTAATTGCATTAAATTATGAACTTCTCTTACAAATTACTAATGATACTACACTCGCATAAGTGTTGCTATGTCTCCCTGCTTTCTTGTTAAGAGTTACTTTCTCCCTGTCAACTGGCTGTAAACACTGAGTGTAGAAAGTGCAATGACGTTTTTAACCCTTTTTACTATTGAACTTCATATTAACTTTTAAAGACCTTTTTACACTTTACTATTAAACTCTATACTGACTTTTAGTTTCTAATCCTTTGTTTTATGGTTTACTTATTTTTATGTCCATTTTTCTTGTGTATGAATTATTCATTCTTGGGCCCCATGCACACGCTGCAGCTAAACGGGCATTCAGAGGCAGTTGGACACTTTTTTTTTTTTTTTTTCATCTGCCCCTGAACTCATTCAATGTTATCTTATGTGTACATGTACACAGGTTCGTTTACTATCATTTTTAGGCAGTTGCGTGTTTATAGGCCTTTTTTTGAATGCAAAATATTTAGTTCAGACGCCAGAGTTTTTAACTTTGCAAAAGCCAAGCGCGGGTAAACGTGGTAAGGAAAGAAAGACCACCCAGGTGTGGAAACCTTCAAGGTGATTGCTTCTCCCAGAACAATGCATATGAGAGATTGCAAAACAAAAGCACAAATTCTTCTAGACAGCCGCAGTCCGAATAAAAATTAACCTTATTGTAAAATCCAAAAAAAAGAAAAACAGCACTACATGTCGCAGCTCACCGGCAGAGCTGACGCGTTTCACACTGTGTTTAATCATTAGATAAGATTAAACACTAAACACAGCATGAAACGAGTCAGCTCTGCCAGTGTGCTGTGACATGTAGTGCTGTTTTTGTATTTTTCGGATATTACATCAAAGGCAATTTTTATTCCGAGTGCGGCTGTCCAGAAGAATCTGTTCTATAGACGTTTTTCGTCATTTAAATTTTTTATTTTATTTTTTCAAATGCTGCTAGACGCAAACGTAGCTAAACGAGAGATGTAAACGTGGCTAAACAGATGTTTTTAGACACTGGTTTCTAGCTGTAAAGTTAAATCGTTAGGGAGAAGTTGAACAACATCCTGTGTACATGAAGCCTTATAGTCATTATTTTGAAATTTTTTAAACTTGGGGTTCCTTTTTTGCCAGTTGCCATTGACCACCATATTTTGATCAATGAGTTCTTTTAATAATTCGTAGCCCAAGCTTTCTATCTGTCCACTGCATTTTTCTGTCGCTTCCCAGGTGCCACTGCACGACCCTTTTATCTGTAGAAGACACCTTTTCTTTTTTTTTTTTTTTTTTAGTGTTCCAAAAACATGGACTTTAGAGAGGAGGTAAAAGCTGTTATGAAATACACAAACCAAGACCTAGATGTTCGATACCTTCAATGGATAAATGGAAGACTTCGACTTAGCTGGCGAAACTTGCACAATGTTCACCTAGAAAAATGCAGTATGTTATATAAGGTATATATATTATTCCTTTACAAGATTGAATTTACATGCATTACTTAAAATAACTTATTTTTATTTAAAGAATAACTTTTAGGAAATACATTAATTGGTAAACTTCTAAGTTGCAAGCACACATAAGGTCATTGACATCACCAAAGAGGTCGAACAATAAATAAAAGCTGAAATCTAGGTCACCGCTAGACACACAGGTGGAGTACATATAAGGAAGATTTTCTAGAAGTAATCTGAATGTTGTACTTCCATCACATTGAAAATGTAAAAAAATATTATGCAAGGTCTGCATTATGATATGCAAGACTCCTGCTTCTGTAAAAATTGCCTGCTTCTATTATGTCCAAAATGTACCCGTTTAGTTTAGTGGTGCAACGGATCGTCACCCCGTTCGGATCGGCACACCACGCGATCCGCGGAGCGCTCCGCTAGCCTCAGCTGTAGGAAAGTCCCCGGCTTCAGCCTAGCTCCGGAGCGGCGGCCATCTTACTCCACCCCGACTGCGTTGCTTTAACTGACAATTGTGCAGTTGTACAATGCTGTACCCAATTAAAAAAAATGATATACAAAATATGACCGACAATTTTGAAAAAAAAAAATTCTTCCTGCTCCAAAACACATCCAACAAAAAAAGTGTAAAAATAAAATTCCTTCATCAGTTTAGGCCAATATGTCTTCTGCTTCATATTTATGGTGGCAATCAGCGACCTTATAGCAGGACTCTGATATTGCGGCAGACAAATTGGAGACCTTCAAAACCATTTAAAACCTTTTTGGGAACCAGTTACACTAATTCAATGATCAGTGCTAAAAATATGCACTGTCACTGTGCTAATGACATTGGCAGGGAAGGGGTTAACATCAGGCGAGGTCAAAGGGTGAACCTAAAGGGTGTGCCTAAAATGTCATTCAGTGTAGTGGGGAGGTGCTCTTACTAGTGGAAAGCATGGATCAGAGAAAAACATCCATATCTTCTGTACTGAGCAGAAGGCTGAGCATTGATGGCAGCATATTTCCATTGCTGGACTATAGATCGGCAGTAGATGCACATTGTAAGTACCTAATGTCTTTTTGTGCTTAGGACTATGTCTTTTTGAAAGAAAAGTGAGAAGCATACGAAGGGGAGGAGCACAAGGGCGCCGTGGTCAGGGGACGTCACCAAGGACGATTTGGCTTCAGCTTTAGCTGGTTTGGAAGGAAAAATAGCTGATATGTTTGTGTCATCCTCTCAGTCTGGGAAAAAATGCAATAGGTTCCCTTCTCCTTCACCTGACCTTCCAGTGTTGGAACAGGAATGGGCTGATGCGGTTAAGATACCATTGGGTGCAGAGGTGTATTTAGGTTTTGTGCTGACTAATCTTGTGCACCCCCTAATTTAAATATGACCCACCCCTTCCTGTCACGGCTACACCCTGTGTTGTTTAAGACCCGCCCTGAAATTTTCAAGTGAGGACACTAGTTCTGAGGGCATGGGGGGGGGGAATGGATTCCCTTAATTTACTTAGATTTCCTCTTGCTTCCTGGTTGCCCATAGAGCAGGAAGTGAAGGGAAATCTTCGCAATGGGACAGGGATGGTAAAATTGTTGCCTATAGTTCCACTTTAAGTAGATGGTGCAGCAGAAACATATAGCACAGCGAGGAAGGTTTGTGGTCCAGGATGACAAAACAGTCAAAATTGGAAGCGCGCCCCCCCCCCCCCCACAGGTGCAGAATGCAATCCCTTACGAAATTGGTCTATTCTGGATACAAGTTTCCCCCCAGCACAGGTAGCTGAGCCCCCCTTTTCCTCTTTGGGTTATTTAAGGCCTCCACAGGGTCCACATGCATTTCCTGTACACCCATTGCTGGAGCGGCTGATATATGCTGACTGGGATCACCAAGCTAAATATTTTCTTCCTCCTAGAAGAATTTCTCTTCTCTATCCAATGGAGGAAAATGTCACTAAGAAGTGGAGTTTGCCAGCAGTAGATGCTGCTATGTCTTTTGTGAATATGGGTCTAACTTGTCCAGTAGACCAGTGTTGTTCAACTCCAGTCCTCAAGGCACACCAACAGGTCAAGTTTTCAGGATTTCCCTCAGATGAAATGGCTGTGGTGATTACTAAGGCAGTGAAACTGATCAAATCACCTGTGCAAAATAATGGAAAGCCTGAAAACATGACCTGTTGGTGTGCCTTGAGGACTGTAGTTGAAAAAAAACTGCAGTAGACAATGTCCAAGTTTTTAATGATCCAGTTTAAAGCCTCATTTGCTGTAGCAGGTGCAGCAGCACAGCCTGCAGTAGCAGCGATAGGCATTTGTCAATACCTAAAAGACCAGCTTAAATAGGTTATTAAGTGTCCCTGCTCGAGGGGAAGCAGCCCGTGAGTTAGCTGAACTACCTAGGGCCTTATGTTTTGCGGTTGACGCTCTTAAAGATTCTAATTATTAGGCGTCACACCTGGCTTTCATATTGGTGCATATGCATAGAATTCTCTGGTTCAAGCATTGGTCAGCTGAGTTGCCATGCAAAAAGCTATTGGCGGGATTTCCCTTTCATGGGGAATGGTTGTTGAGGGATGATTTGGATAAATATATCCAGAAAATTTCGAGTGGTAAGAGTGCCTTTTTACAGTGAAAAGTAGTAGACTTCCTTCATTTTTAAATGTTGTTCTTCCCCAGTACCAGCCACGACGGCCTACACTGGCAGGTGCAAGATGTAAGCCTCAAGGCCATGCACAAGGCCAGAAGAAGCCATGGGGGCAGAAGTCTGCAAAGCAGAGTCCCAAGGCCTCCTTATGAAGGGAAAGCTTCTGCAGTTTTCAGGGGCTTGGCAGGAAGAGATCCGAGACAGATGGGTCATCTCCTCATTATCTCTAGGGTACAAACTAGAGTTTCAAGAGTTTCCACCTTTTTGTTGTCTGAGGGCGAACATTCCCAAAAACCCAATGAAAAGAAGGTATTTGTTCCAGGCACTAGACTGACTGACGTCTCAGGGTGAAAATCTCAAAAAGGATATCGGAGAACTGGAGAAAGTGCAGAGAAGGGCAACCAAACTGATAAGAGGCATGGAGGAGCTCAGCTATGAGGAAAGATTAGAGGAACTGAATTTATTCACTCTTGAGAAGAGGAGAATAAGGGGGGATATGCTCAACATGTACAAATATATAAGAGGTCCATATAGTGAACTTGGCCTTGAGTTATTCACTTAAAGGTCAACACTGAGGACAAGGGGGCACTCTTTACTTCTAGAGGAAAAGAGATTTCACCTCCAAATACGGAAAGGTTTTTTCACAGTAAGAGCTGTGAAAATGTGGAACAGACTCCATCAAGCGGTGGTTCTGGCCGGCTCAGTAGAGTGCTTAAAGAAGGGCCTGGATTATTTTCTAAATGCACGTAATATAACTGAGTACTAAGATTTGTAGGTAAAGTTGATCCGGGGTAAATCAGATTGCCTCTCGGGGGATCAGGAAGGAATTTTTTCCCCTTCTGTAGCGAATTGGATCATCGCTCTGCTGGGGTTTTTTGCCTTCCTCTGGATCAGTGTTTCTCAATTCCAGTCCTCAAGGTGCATCAACAGGTCAGGTTTTTACTAACACAAGGAAACCGATCAAATCACCTGTGAGAATTTCTGGAATCAATAGACATCAAAGATGTATCTGCATGTGCCACTTTTTCCCACTCACCAGAAGTTTCTGCATTTTGCAGTAGAACAGCGCCACTTTCAGTTTGTGGCCTTGCCCTTTGGGTTAGCCACCGTGCCCTGTGTGTTTACAAAAGTTTTAAACCCAGTACTAGCAAGACTAAGAGGCCAGGGTATATCCGTAATGGCATACCTAGGCTGCCTGCTGCTGATGGATCAGTCGGTTGCACGGCTAGACCAGAGTGTGTCCAACACAGTCAAGTACTTGGATCACCTGGGTTGGATTCTCAACCTAGAGAAGAAGACTGGAGTGCTTGGGTCTGGTTATAGATACAGCCCAACAAGTATTTTTGACTCAGACAAAAGTCAGGGCTATAGGAGAGCTGGTCCATGTGGTCAAGGCAAAGAAGGCTCCTTCTATTCGCCTTTGCATGAGGTTTCTAGGGAAGATGGTGGCTTCATTCGAAGTGGTTCCCTATGCCCAGTTTCATTCAAGACTGTTGCAAAATCGTATTCTGTTTGCTTGGAATAAGAAAATCCAAGCCTATCTGTATCTGTCCCCAAGGGTGCGCCAGAGTCTTAGTTGGTTGCTAACCAGATATTTGCAGAAGGGGGAAATCCTTCATGCCAGTAACCTGAAAGATTGTAACAACATATGCCACCCTTTAGGGCTGGGGAGTCGTCCTGGGGGAGGCCAATGTCCAATGGAAATGGTCAGAGTCCAAAAAAGCCTTGCCCATCAATATTCTAGCGATTCAGATGGCACATCTGTCTCTAATTGCCTGAACTCTCAGGTTACAAGGTTGTCCTGTTAGGATGCAATCCGACAATGCAACAAGAGTGGCTTATATCAATCACCAAGGGGGCACCAGAAGTCACGCAGCCCAAAGGGAAGTGAACCATATTCTGGCCTGGGCAGAAAAGCATGTACCTTGCCTATCTTAATTCCAAGGGTGGATAATTGGCAGGTGGATTTATTTTTAACCACTTGCAAAAACGTCCCCTTTAAAAAGCTGTGTGGTTGGCGCGCACCTGCCACGCTCTGTGCCCACGGTCCCCGCAAACTCTATCTTTGCCCATGGCCTGCGATCATATCACGGAGAGATAGAACTGGGAGATGCCTATATAAACAAGGCATTTCCCTGTCCTGCATAGTGACGTGACAGTGATCTACTGCTTCTTGTCATCGGGAGCAGGGATCACTGTCGTGTCACTTGTAGCTCACCCCCCCCCCACAGTTAGAATCCCTCCCAAGGACACACTAAACCCCTAACCCCTTCCCCTTAGTGGTTAACACCTCCCCTCCAGTGTCAATTACACAGTAATCGGTGCATTTGTATAGCACTGATCGCTGTAAAAAAGACAGTGGTCCCAAAATAGGGTCAAAAGTGTCTACCATAATGTCGCAGTCATGATAAAAATCGCAGATCGCTGTCATCACTAGTAAAAAATATATAATAAAAATGCCATAAAACTATCCACTATTTTATAGACGCTATAACTTTTGCACAAACCAATCAATAAACGCTTATTGGGGTTTTTTATACCAAAAATATGTAGAAGAATACGTATCGGCCTAAACTGAGGAAAATAAATTGTGTTTTTATATTTTTTGGGGATTTTTATTATAGCAAAAAGTAAAAAATATTGCTTTTTTTTTTTTTTATTGTCGCTCTTCTTTTGTTTATAGCACACACAAAAAATTAGAGGTGATCAAATACCACCAAAAGAAAGCCTAATTTGTGGGGGGGGGGGGGGGAAGGATGTAAATTTTGTTTGGGTGCAACGTCGCATGACGCAATTGTCAGTAAACCACTTAAGCCCTGGATCATTATGCAGCTAAAGGACCAGGCCCCTTTTTGTGATTCGGCACTGCGTGCTTTAACTGACAATTGTGCGGTTGTACGATTAGCCCATGAGGTAAGATCAATGTGGGGATATGTCGCCCTCAGCCCTGGTTAGCACTGATGCGGTGTGGGAAACGCACACAAGATTTGCTGCATTGCCCTGTGTCGCACTGCTTAGCAATCGCACGGCGTCCATGCAATCTGCTGAGGATGTCAAGGTTAGAATAACGACACCCCAAAACAGATTGCAAAACACAGTGCGATTGCCAGAATTGCAACGCATACGTGTGAATTAGAGAGAACCTCCTCCCTGAAACCAAACCATGGGTGCTGGCAATGCAATGGTGATGCAAAAATACGAAGAGAACTTGGACAGCCGCACTCCAAAAATGTTCTTTTAATTAAAATCGATCACAAAAATAAACATGCCACAGCAAAAAAATTGGAACAAAAGCTAACGTTTCGCACTGTAGCTTCAGTGCTTGGTCATAGCTAGTACCCAAAACTGACTAAGCACTGAAGCTGCAGTGCGAAACGTTCGCTTTTGTTCCAATTTTTTTGCTGTGGCATGTTTATTTTTGTGATCGATTTTAATTAAAAGAACATTTTTGGAGTGCGGCTGTCCAAGTTCTCTTCGTATTTTTGCATACGTGTGAATACCCATGCAATGCAATTCAAGTGCAGGGAAACAAAGGGTCCTGCACCGCACAGACTTCGAATGTGATGTGCACAGGTACTGTATATGGTGCAATTTCTGTGCGTATCACATGCAGTGTTTTGCACACCCCAGTGTGAACCTATTGATCTAAACCAGCCTTTGAGTACCTACCTAATATATTTTCCCTTTTCAATCTCGGGAACCCTTTTATTTAATTTTTTTTTATTCAACTACACAAGTGACTAAAGTGTTGTTTTTTTTTTTTTTTTTAACGTGTGATAATGCATTTTCAGATTCATTTATATACTCAAGGGTGCCAGATTGACCGATTAGCTCACCATTTGTCTGCCTTGGAAACTGAGCTTGTCCATCATCCTAAAATTTGCAATAAGGTAAGTGTAAAAAAAAAAGCAAATAAAACACAAAACATGAAAATGTAGTTATAAATCAGTATATATATATATATATAAATATAGCCGGAGAAACAACTTCAGACATGCCAAGTCTCCCGCGAGGTGCGGGAGTCTTGTGCATTTCTGTGGCGGCTCCTGGAAGCGCCACGTGATCTCCCAGGAATGATCGGTGTGGCGTGATGTCCCATCTGTGAACACCGATCTCCCTGTATAGATTTTTTAGCCAACGGCCACTTCTCCTTCCCTCCCTCCCACGGCTGTCAGCTAAAAATCTATACAGGGAGGTCGGTGTTCACAGCTGTTCAACACCGCACTGATCAATCCCAGCTGTTCTGTGTGTTCCTCCCCCCGGCCCCCTTCGTGTCCTCCTCTGCCCCCCTCCCCTGTTCTCCTCTGGCCCCCGTATTCTCCTCCATCCCGCCTGTCCGCCTCCTCCGTTTTTGCAGGTCGGGATGTCTGCAACTTGTTTAAAGCTGAACTCCAGCTTTTGATCTACTTTACATAGTTGGTTTTTGCCAGCTTGACCCAAACAAACTCTGTCCCTCACTGACATGTGAGGCCGCTGGATGTGCAGTAAAAACTGTATGTAGCTGAGGCTACATACAGCATACCGCAATGTGTTCCAGGTTGTAAACAGGCTTATGCTGCAAGCTAGGCATATTTGTTTTTGATCTGGGGGCAGGGAGTGCTTAGTGTAGCAGTGGGTGTGACTGACATGTGCTTCAGCTCTTGGGCACCTCCCCTGCTTTTAGTGAGAATGTTCTGCAAGAGGGGCAGGGCTGAGAGTTTTAGTGGCATGGAGTATATATGAGGAGCCCTGATCAATCCCCAACTAGGATTGGCAGGGGGCAGGCCTCCTACATATACTCAGTCAGCCTGCTGGAGGGGAGTTGTCGGCTGGGTGAACTGAAGGATGGAGTGCTAGACTGCGTGCAGGAGAAACGCCATCATCTGGGGGCTATGAATGTGGCAGAGGAGCTCAGGAGGGAGCCTCTCCTTATACAGTCATGAAGAGGTGTCCTGGAACAGGAGCTGGAGGAGCAGTTGGTCCGCACGGTCTGGGTAAATCCTTCAGGAAGGACTCGGGACAGGAGTCGTTGAGTGAAGCTGGAAGAGACATGCCAGGGGAGCTGGCTGCAGAGCCGGAGGAGAGACTGTGGGGTTCTGTGCCAATTTGTTGCAGCCTGAGGGAGCAGGATTTGCTTGCTGGGAACAGTAGTCCACCGTCGGATATCATTTACAACTGAATGTTCAGGGCCATCAAGAAGGGGTACTGCAGGCCCCTGGCCAATTAAGATTTATTAACTGAAACAATTCCTAGGACTTATTCAGAGTGAGGCCTAGTCAGCTCAGGATGGTGGGACAGGATGTCTCATGCTGTGACAGGAAAATGTTGTGCAGGAGAAGTGTCCTGGATAAAAGTCTGCAGGGAGAGTGTAGAGGCAGGCGAAGTTCTGAGGTAAAAAGTCTCTCGAGATTAGAGTCCACCATTTTTTGTTCTATTCAAGATAATGCAAAGATAAGCAGTACACCATTTGTCAATGTAAAGCTGGATCCACTCTAACATTGCAAATACCAATTTGTTCTATGGGCATCCCATATCCCTTCCCCCAATCCCCCCAAATAAAACAAAACAAACCAAAAGACTTTTCATTGTCTACAAGGTGTGTCGTATGGATGTCTGGCAAAAGGGTGAATATGTATGGATGTTAGTAACTCGTAGAAACGCACTGCTACAGCAGTTTTAACCACTTAAGCCCTGAACCATATTGTTGGTCAAAGACCAGGCCACTTTTTGCAATTCGGCACTGCGTCGCTTTAATTGACAATTGCGCGGTCGTGCGACGTGGCTCTCAAACAAAATTGGCGTCATTTTTTTCCCACAAATAGAGCTTTCTTTTGGTGTTTTTTTTTCACCTTTGCAGTTTAAAATTTTTGCGCTATAAACAAAAATAGAGCGACAATTTTCGTAAAAAAAAAATCGCAAGAAGCGTTTATTGATTGGTTTGCGCAAAAGTTATAGCGTTTACAAAATAGGGGATAGTTTTATGGCATTTTTTCTAGTAATGGCGGCGATCAGCATTTTAATCAGTACTGCAACGTTATGGCGGACACTTTTGACACATTTTTGGGACCCTTGGCATTTTTATAGCAATCAGTGCTATAAAAATGCATTGATTACTATAGAAATACCACTAGCAGGGAAGGGGTTAACACTAGGGGGCGAGGAAGGGTTTGTATGAACAGACAATCAGGCATTTCTCCCCCTGACAGGACTGGAAGCTGTGTGTTTACACACACAGCTCCCGGTTCTCGCTCTGTAACCTGCGATCGCCGGTGCCCGGCGGTGATCGCGACCGCCGGGCACGCGCGTCGGCGTCAGGGGCGAGCGGGGTGCGCACCTTTGGCGGCACGCGCACAACCCTATTGGCTACTTGGCGAGATGACGTAGAGCTACGTGATCTTGCCCAGCAGAGCCGACCTGACTGGTCGGCAAGCGGTTAAAGTGCCATTACAACATTAAGATTTTTGCATAACCCAAGCTTCTTTAAAGCTAAACTCCAGGTTGAAGCTAATTTCACCCAGTTCTCCTCCTACTAGAGCTCAGTCCGTAACACTTTTCTTTAAATTGCAACTCTTCAAACGTACTTTTTAATACCGCTGCACCCCAAATCTTTCATTCTTAGTTCTGTATGAGAAGCGACAATGAGAATATGGCCGATGTGGATGGTGCCTCCATTCATAGAATTGCTCAGGAAATGTGTTATGCAATTTGATTTCAAATTATAACCCGAATACATTTTTTTTATCTGTAGTTATTGCAGTGTTTGGAATCTGAGGACTCTTATCTAGAAGCTTACATGGAATGGAGACATATAGAAATGGTGTACTGGCAATGGATGGTAATGATTTTGCTAATTAATTGGAATACTTTAAAATGTGATTTATCAATGTGCTTAGTGCTGTTTTTAATACACAGAAGTGCTATAAAAACAAATGTATAAAATAAATAATAAAGCTGAGGAGACAGCCCAGGCACATGACCTGCCCTTCCTTCAATCATAAAGTTTTCTATGTTGTGTTAAACCGGAAGAACTCAATTACATTCTGCAGGCTCCACACTGCAGGGGTGTGTTCCATGAATTGACCTTAAAATGCAGACCATAATGGGGACTAACATATCAGGCAATTCTCTAGGATAGTTCACTTGAGAGATTGCCCTTTTTAACCTGCAGGATACACAAAACCTAGAGAGTTCAAAGGCCATCTGCATGCTCCTCTTAGCTCAATTCTGGTTGTTTCCCCATGTAGATTTTGGGATTTGGCAGAGACTTCCCTCCTATAACCATGTAAGTGGGACTGGTGGATTGGAAGTTGTCATTTTCAGTATGACTGCAGCTCTACTAGGGTCATGGCTGAAGTAGTATTTATTATTATGATGCGTGAAGGAGTGTTTTTTGAATCCACACTGATCTTTGTCTGTTATTCAACCAATTGTTCTATATCAAAGTTTTATCAGTGGGTTTTCACTATCTGCTCCTTATCTTTTTCCCATGTGAGATTCCTTATTGAATTCTGGTTAACTCCCACCTAGTTGTGCCGGGTGCATAGCCTAGTTTAGATCTCCAGTTAGTCTTCTGTGTCTCTACCTTTTATAGGCTTTATTAGCATTTTGAGAAAGAAAGAAAAAATATATAACTTTCTTTGATTTTTTTTTTTTTCTTTCCCCACCTGGTGGCATTATACAGCTATTCATATACAGATTACATTTCAGCTGATTCCTGCCAAATCGGCTAAAATTCAAGCCACAGGTGACCCTGTCAGTACTGGCTCAACAAAAGTCAGAA
This sequence comes from Rana kukunoris, assembly GCA_029574335.1. Lineage (NCBI taxonomy): Eukaryota > Metazoa > Chordata > Amphibia > Anura > Ranidae > Rana > Rana kukunoris. Next base: position 37,596,817 of record CM056059.1, on the reverse strand, counting down.
TAAAAATTGACTGAGCTAGGTGGAAAAATCTTGGCTGAACAGTGAATGCATCCATCAGATATTGCCTCTATTCTGGGTATTCAGGCAGCTGCTACATCGTTAAATATTTACATAATTGGTAATAAATATAGACACAATACAGATTAGAGCAATGGGATAGTTGAGTTTTTACCCTACTACTGTATTTGGGCATGTGTGGCAGATATGGAGGTCTGTGTTGCGCACCTGGGCCAGACACTGGCTAAATCTGGCCCTGGGGGTGACGTGTATTACTGTAGGGCAGGGGTGTCCAACCTGCAGCTCATGGGCTGCATGCACCTGAAGATGGCTATTAACTGGTTCCCGACTGGCTTACGCAGATTTAATGCGGCAGAACGGCTCCCCTGGGCGACATCCCGTATGGGTATGTCCTTCCCTTTTTTGGCCACCAGAGGGTGCCCACCCGCTGCACGGCAGGGGGACATGATCGCCGCCCGACACAAATCCCTGTGCTGTCAGCAGAGAGGAAACATATTGTTTGTTCCTAGTAAGTAGGAACGACGACATATCTTCCCCCCCCATAGTCAGTCACATCCCCATACAGTTAGAACACACTAAGAGAACACACATTTAACCGCTTAATAGCCCCCCTAGTGTTAACCCCTTCACTACCAGTGACATTTACACTGTAATCCGTGCATTTTTATAGCACTGATGTTTAACCACTTTAGGACCGCCTACTGAACATTACGTCAGCAGAATGGCACGGCTGGGCACATCAACGTATATATACGTTGGTTCTAGTAGCCAGCCGTGGGTCACGGGCGCGCGCCGCTGGAGTGCGGCGATCGGTCCCCGGAGCTGAAGAACGGGGAGAGCCGTGTGTAAACACGGCTTCCCCGTGCTTCACTGTGGCCGCAGCATCGATCACGTCATCCCTGTTATAGGGGGACGTGATCGATGACGTCACACCTACAGCCACACCCCCCTACAGTTGTAAACACACGCAGGGAACACACAAATCCTACAGTGCCACCTGTGGTTAACTCCCAAACTGCAACTGTCATTTTCACAGTAAACAATGCAATTTAAATGCATTTTTTGCTGTGAAATGACAATTGTCCCAAAAATGTGTCAAAATTGTCCGAAGTGTCCGCCATAATGTTGCAGTCACGAAAAAAATCGCTGATCGCCGCTAATAGTAGTAAAAAAAAAATCTTTATAAAAATGCAATAAAACTATCCCTTATTTTGTAAACGCTATAAATTTTGCGAAAACCAACCGATAAACGCTTATTGCGTTTTTTTTATTTTTTTACCAAAAATAGATAGAAGATCGTATCGGCCTTAACTGAGGAAAAAATAAATATTTATATTTTGGGGGGATATTTATTATAGCTAAAGGAAAAAATATTGCATTTTTTTCAAAATAGTCGCTCTATTTTTGTTTATAGCGCAAAAAATAAAAACCGCAGGGGTGATCAAAAACTACCAAAAGAAAGCTCCATTTGTGGGGAAAAAAGGACGCCAATTTTGTTTGGGAGCTACGTCGCACGACCGCGCAGATGTCAGTTAAAACGACGCAGTGCCGAATCGCAAAAAGGGACAAGGTCCTTTACCTGCATTTTGGTCCGGGTCTTAAGTGGTTAAATGTCAGTGATCCCCTAAATGTGTCCAAAGTGTCTGATCTGTCCATCGCAATGTCGTAGTACCACTAAAAATCACAGATTGCAGCCATTACTAGTAAATATATCCCCCCCCCCCCTTCAGTCCATCATGAATGCTGCTGTGAGACTCCACCTTACCAATCACTCTGTCTTTGCTACTCCTCTGTCAATCCCTCCACTGGCTTCTGCTCACCCAACAAATTAAATTCAAGCTACTAACAATTACTACAAAGCCATCCACAACTCTTCCCCCAGCTACATCAATGACCTAGTCTCTAAATACCAACCTAATCGTTCTCTTCGTTCTTCTCAAGACCTCCTACTCTCTAGCTCTCTCATCACCTGCTCCCATGCTCACCTCCAGGACTTTTCCAGAGCCTCTCCAAGCCTATGGAACTCCTTACCCCAATCTGTCCATCTATCTCCTTCTCTATTATCTTTTAGAGGATCCCTGAAAACCCTCCTCTTCAGAGAAGCCTACCCTACTCGTACGTAACAACTGTATTTTCATTTGAGTCCATCTGGTCATCCCCCACAGCAACTGCCCTTTGTTCCACTAGACCAGGGATCCTCAAACTACGGCCCTCCAGCTGTTACAGAACTACAAATCCCATGAGGCATTGCAAAACTCTGACATTCACAGACATGACTAGGCATGATGGGAATTGTAGTTCCTGAACACCTGGAGGGCCGTAGTTTGAAGACCCCTGCACTAGACCCTCCCTTCTAGATTATAAGCTCTGACGAGCAGGGCCCTCTGATCCCTCCTGCATTGATTTGTATTGTGACTGTACTGTCTTCCTGATGTAAAGCGCTGCGCAAACTGTTGGCATTATATAAATCCTGTAAAATATATATATATATATATATATATATATATATATATATATATATATATTTGTGATAGTACAGTTCCCTGTCCTGGTAATGGTCACCCAGGATTCTCAAATAGTCAGGTTTAAATAACTCCAGGGTTATTTAATGTGGAGGAATCTGTAAATTTGCGCAGCGTAATCGAAATACTCTACGCTGCCGTATTTTACCAGGCTCTACATCGAATTCTGGTAGATTTTTGCCCGTACGCTACGGCGGCGTAGTCTATTTCTCGCCGCGTAATCGAAATACGCGATTAGGGGGCGTGAAGCATTTAAATTAAGCGCGTCCCTGCGGCGATCGAACTGCGCATGCTCCGTTCAAAAATTTCCCGCCGTGCATTGCGCGAAATTACGTTGTTACGTCATTTTTTGTTTGAGTAGCGTCGTTTACGCACATTCCTATTCCCGGACGAATAATAAAAGACGTCGGAAAACGTAGAAATTTGACGTGGGAACGACGGACATACTTAACATGGGTTGTCTAATATTAGAGCAGCAAAAAGCTGGTATAGTGTTGCGCAAAAAAAAGATGACTAAAGATGCCGTAAGAGATTGCGATTGAAGATCGTAATTTCGGGGATCGCCGGCAAAAGCTCATTAGCATACCCCGACGCGGAAAACGACGGGAAATCCACCCAGTGGCCGCAATTTTATTGCAGCGTAGATCCGAAGGCGTACAAACACGTAATCCAGACGAATTGAAGCCCGCAGCCATCTATTTATGGTTTGAGGTTTCAGACTAGCTAAAAAAACGCGCGTAATTTGAAATTACTCCAGTCTAACACCAGTTAGACAGGAGTTACTGCTCTCTGAATCTGGCCCTATAACTTTTGCGCAAACCAATCGATATACGCTTATTAAGATATTTATTTATTTTTTGTACTAAAAATATGTAGAAAAATATATATTGGCCTAAACTGATGAATAAAAAAAATTGGGGATATTTATTATAGCAAATGTAAAAAAATATTGTGTTTTTTTTTTCAAAATTGTCGGTCTTGTTTTGTTTTATAGCGCAAAAAATAAAAACTGCGGAGGTGATCAAATACCACCAAAAGAAAGCTCTATTTTGTGGGAAATAAAGGACGCAAATTTCATTTGGATACAGCATTGCATGACCGCGCATTTGTCGGTTAAAGCGACGCAAGTGCCAAATTGTAAAAAATGCTTTGGTCAGGAAGGGGGTTACATTTTCCAGGGCTGAAGTGGTTGATACGGTCAAACACAAAATTATAAACTAAATTTATAAATGTTGATTTTTTTTTGGGGGGGGGGGGGGGTTGGTAAAATCGCATTTACACATGGCGAACTTTACTTCCCAAAGTAAACTGTCCCACTCCCACAATCATGCCTTATTCAGTGTTCAGCAGCGCCTACATTTGTGAGCAACTATTTTCAAAGATGAAGAACATGAAATGCAAAATTAGAAGCGAAATATCTGATGAGCACCTTGAGAATTGCTACTCCATCCATCAAACCAGATATTGATGCATTCGTTAATCAAAAACTGCTCCAAGATGGATACGGCTGCGACAGATGTGAGCAGGTTGCCCTTCTGGAAGCTCACATCAAAGATCTGGAGGAGCGTTTTCAATAAAAAAAAAAATGCTAGAAAAACAAGCAAAATCTCATTCATTTTAATGGCACTTGTTCACATCTGAGTGTTTTGTCACCTGAAAAACACCTTTAGCTCAAAAAAGAACACTGGCTTCTTTGCGGCAGATTACAGGCGTTTTTCAGCTATTTACATTGGTGAACTGTACAAAAACACTGTACAAACGCACTTTGAAATGCTCAGGTATGAATGCAGCCTGAAAGGGGTCCTCTGCTCAATAAACAGGTGGTTAGTAGGGTTGATGTAGTGGGGTGAGTCAGACCTGGGTTTGAGCACTGCTGTGTAATGGTATCTGCATATGGTCACTGGTCTAAATATTTGGCTATTTTTAGTTTACTAAACAATGGAGGTCGACATAACATTGCATAGGGGATATCATTTGAGTTGGAGGGTGCAGTATAGAAAACTGTAAAGAAAACAGGAACAGAGAAAATGAGAACAATTCTACAAATGGCCACTAGATGGCAGTAGTATTCCTGAGTTCAGTTCAGCTTCTAAAAAGAAGAGAGACAATAGTTCTCACTAGGGATGAGCCAAACAACCTGGCTCCCGGCAATACAGAGAAAGGTCACAAAAAAAAAAAAAATGCGTGGGGTTCCCACCAAAAATCCAGACCAGACCCTTTATCCAAGCACGCGACCTGGCAGGCCGCAGGAAAAGAGGGGGGACGAGAGAGCGCCCCCCCTTGAACCGTACCAGGCCACCTGCCCTCAACATTGGGAGGATGCCCGGTGGTTGTGGGGGTCTGCGGCCGAGGGGGTTATCGGAATCTGAAATACCCCTTTAACAAAGGGGACGCTCAGATCCCGCCCCTCATGTGAATTGGTAATGGGGGGTACATTGTACCCCTACCATTTCACAAAGAAAGTGTAACAATTGTAAAAAAACACAAACACTGTTGGGAAAGTCCTTTATTTAAAAAAAAAAAAAAGATTCCAGCCGTGGTAATTCACTCTCGGTCTCTGCTCCAATGCTGTCGGTATCCTGCGATGGGTGATCTCTTCTCTGGGGTCCAGAGATGAGAAGATCTCCTCTTCATCCAGGTCCAGGATCCAGCGATGAGTTGTCCATCCAGCGCATCGCATCATCTGTCTCCACCGGAGACAGCCCGGGAATGACGTGGCTTCAGCCAGTAACCTCTCTTATGTAGGTGAGGGCAGGGCCACCCGTCATGTGACCCTGTCCCCCTCTGACGCAAGGGAAAACCCAGGCTTTCCCAGTGACATGACGGGTGATTCCGCCCCCCTCTGATGTAACGGCAAACATGACCCCTGGAAAGGAGATCGCCCATCGCATGATACCGACAGTGTTGGAGCGGAGACCGAGAGTGGATTACCACCGCTTGAATTTTTTTTATTTCTTTTCTTAATAAAGGACTCTCCCAATGGTGTCTGTTTGTTTTTTTGTTTTTTTTTACAATTGTTACACTTTTTACCAATTCACATGGGGGAGAGATCTGGGGGTCCCCTTTGTTAAAGGGGTCTTCCAGATTTCGATAAGCCCCCTGCCCGCAGACCCCCACAAGCACCGGGCAAGGGTTGTGGGGATGAGGCCTTTGTCCCTATCCTCAATCTTCTTTTTTTTTTTTATTTGACGCTGGGTTCCCCTTTAATATCCATACCAGACCTGAAGTGCCTGGTAATTGAATTTGTGGGGACCCCCACGCATTTTTATTTTTTTATATGAATGACTTTTCTTTGTATTGCCGGGAGCCGTCAATTCACGAGTGGCCACGAGTGGTTTTAAATTACTTTTTTTTCCTTCAGAAAACACTTTGTGCAGGGACAGTTCTAAGCACAGGAAACAATCGCTGCTTTACAGGCATACTATACACCCCCCATGGTACGAAATTTAAAGGAATATTTCACTTTTATTGGTTAACTTTAAGCATTATTAAAATCACTGCTCCTGAAAAAACTGCCTTTTTAAAACTTTTTTTTTGCATTGATACATTTCCCCTGGGGCAGGACCCAGGTCTCCAAAGACTTATGACAATAACTTGTATATAGGCCTTTAAAATTAGCACTTTAGATTTCTCCCATAGACTTTTACAGGGTGTTTCGCGGCTTTTCAAATTTGCCGCGAACACCCCAAATTGTTCGCCGAACAGGCAATGTTCGAGTCAAACATGAGTTTGACTCGAACTCGAAGCTCATCCCGAGTGCTCACATGTCCACATTATGAAGGAAGGTTCTGGAAAGCTAATGGCTGGGTGCATTGACGGCTGGCACAGGCTTCACACTGGCACTGCTGCTGTTGTCGTGGTCAGGAGCTTCTAGTGTAGTGAAGATAGGGCCACCCCACTGCATGGACAGCTTCTCCACACGGACTGTCACAAAGTCCTCTCCAGTGACTAGGGCTTGGATAGATGCTGTGTGCTCACTGCTGGTGGCCTGCACACCAGACTTAATAGGGGATAACCCAGCACCTGGTGACAGCTCACTTGTCCAGTCACTGCTGTCCCATCAGGCAAAATCTCTGAGCACAGGAAGCTGGGAGGAGACGGAATGTATATCCCCTGGGAGTGTCCGAGAGCTCAGGGGATGCTGGGAGCCCAGAGGATTGTGAGAGTTTGAATTAAAGCGGAGGTTCTCCTGGAAAATGTTTTTTTTTTTAACACTAATCTGCTGCTGTTCACATACACATTGCTTTACTTACTAGTGCCATTCTTGCAGCCTCCACGATCTTGGTTTGCCAGCAAAGAATATTTTATATAATTCTGTGATGGACATTGCCATCTTCATTGTGGGCACTCTGAAGCCCTCCTGTTCCCTCTTCCGGGATGCGGCGCATGCTGATGTCCCAGCATTCACCGCGTAATCCCGCGCATGCGCAGTGTTGACGGCGAGCCGCGCCGTCAACACTGCACAGTTGCCATCACAACGGCCGGCGGCGTCCTGAAAAGGACACGCCCCGCTGTGATGTTACACCAGTCTAGTGTTTACAATGGCGAATATGTATCCGCCCTCATCACATGACACGCTTTGCGGGTCATGTGACCCGCTTCCCGCGTCACATGACAGCCCAGCTAGCACGAGACTACACTCGCAGCTAGTTCTGTTGCTTTGATTGGCCCGCACGTCACTGCATGAAGAGCAAGAAATCAGCACCCACAATGCACAGCGCCATCGGGGAAAATCGAGACACGCCCACTCCCCCGCAGGGATGCAAACCCGGAAGCACAGCAGATTAAAGGTAAGGGATCGTTGAAAAAAAAAATTCAACGCTATAATGCTTAGATGGGCTGTAGGTTAAAGATGCTGGAAACTTGATTTTGAGGGTGAACCTCCACTTTAAAGGGACTTGCACCTGACTGTGAATAATGAGGCACTCCGCTACAGCACCCTAACATATTTGCCAAGTTGGGTGAAGAAGGGGGGGATGGCAAGCTCAGAGGTGACAGCCCCAGATGTCACTGCTACCCCTACAGCCAGGAGAGCTGTAGGGGTGGTGAGGGTTGTGCAGGTAGGCCTAGACAGTTGGTGTTATTAGGGGATTCTATAAACGGAAGGACTGATAGAATAATTTGTCGCTAGGATCACCTCAAACGAATGGTATGCGGTCTCCCTGGTGCCAGGGTTCGGCATGTGGTGGACCAGGTTGATAAGTTACTGGGAGGGTCTGGGCAGGACCCAGCTGTCTTGGTCCATGTTGCAACCAATGACAATATATGGAAGGTGGAGGCTCCTCAAAAATCTATTTAAAGAACTAGGCTGCAAGTTGAAGGAAAGAACCTACTGGCTTATAGTCTCTGAAATTTTGCCTGTGCCATGCGCAAAACAGGAAATACAGGGAGAGATTAGAGAGCTAAATGTGTAAAAGAAGGATTTGGGTTTCTAGAGCCCTGGGCTGACTTCATTGGGGTACAACCTATATGCTAAAGATGGTTTGCACCTAAATGGAAGGGGGTCTACTGTGCTGAGGGAGAGGTTTATGGGAAGGCTGAAGCAGTATTTAAATTAAGATTGATGGGGGAGGGTTGAATTATGATTTAATTGGTATTGTTGAATCTTGGCTTCATTCTTCACATGACTGGACTATGCTCTCTTTTGGAAAGACAGGGTAAAATGGAGGGGTGGTGGTGTCTGTCTCTACAGAGCTTTAAAGTATTAATACCCATTGAAATGTTCCACATTTTGTGATGTTACAACCAAAAAACGTAAATGTATTTTATTGAGATTTTATGTAATAGATCAACAAGTGGCACAAAATTGTGAAGTGGAAGGAAAATTATAAATGTTTTTCAAAATCTTTACAAACATGTAAAAAATGTGGCGTGCATTTTTATTCAGCCACCATAAGTCAATGCTTTGTAGAACCATCTTTTGCTGCAATTACAGCAGCAAGTATTTTTGGGGATTTCTCTACCCGCTTTGCACATCTAGAGTGAAATGTTTGCCCATTCTTCTTCGCAAAATAGTTCAAGCCCTGTCAGATTGAATGGAGAGCGTCTGAACGGCAATTTTCAAGTCTTGCCACAGATTCTCAATTGGATTTGGGTCTGGACTTTGACTAGACCATTCTAACACATGAATATGCTTTGATCGAAACCATTCTATTGAAACTCTGTATGTTTAGGGGCGTTGTTCTATTGAAAGGTGAACCTCCGCCCCAATCTTGCAGACTCTAAGGCCTCATACACACGATTAAATGTGTCTGTTCAAATCGGTCGGACCGACCGATTTGAACAGATCGGTCTGCTGGGATTTTGGTTTGCTCGCGTGTACACACGAGCAAACCAAAATTCCCGCCAGCAGACAGCGCGCTGACTTGTCGGTGACGTGGCGGTGACGTTGACGCCGCCACGTCACCGCACCAGGAAGTAAAACACTTCCGCGCATGCGTTGAAACCATTCGGCGCGTGTGCGAGAAGACATGTCTGCTGGTTAGCGTACTAACTAGCAGATATGTCGGGCGGACGGGTTCCCAGCCGACAGATTTCAAAGCATGCTTTGAAATCTGTCGGGTGGCCAAATCCGTCTGTTTGCCCGTACACACGATCGAATCTGTCTGCTGAAACGGTCTAGCAGACCGTTTCCAGCAGACAGATTTGATCGTGTGTACGAGGCCTAAGGCCACTTTTAGTACGCTTTTAGTACGCTAACCAGCAGACATATCTGCTCGCACATGCGTCGAATGGATTTGACGCATGCGCGGAAGTGTTTTACTTCCTGGTGCGGTGACGTGGCGGCGTCAACGTCACCGACACGTCAGCGCGATGTCTGCCGGCGGGGATTTTGGTTTGATCGTGTGTACACGATCAAACAATACATCCCAGCAGACAGATCTGTTCAAATCGGTCTGTCCGACCGATTTGAACAGATCTATTTGCTCGTGTGTACGGGGCCTAACAGGTTTTCTTCCAAGATTGCCTTGTATTTGGCTCCATCCATCTTCACATTAACTCTGACCAACTTCCCTGTCCCTGTTGAAGAAAAACATCCCCACAACATGATGCTGCCACCACCACCATTTCTTTATCGTACATCACGGGACACAGAGCTACATAGTAATTACTATGTGGGTTATGGGCCAACTTCCGGTGATGGACACTGGCACACGCAAAACAGGAAGTCCCCCTCTATATAACTCCTACCATACAGGGAGTACCTCAGTTTTTCCCCAGTGTTGAAGAAGTGGATCAGGTGCTTCATGACGTTTACAACTGTTTTCACTGTATATTTAAAAAAGCAAAGTGATCGTAGACTGTACACAAATTAGGAACATTGTTAGTAGCTTCATAATATTTAGCATTATTCAATGTAGGTTGTTTGTAAATGCTGTAACAGGAAGTTTTTTATACATCTCTATAGGAAACGGTCTTTCAGTCTGCTTCGGAAGATGAGTGCGTTACCTTGACTCAAAATGAGATCAACTTGTACACATTTTTTCAAAGCGAGTTTAAGCCTCAGAGAAATCTAATTTATATAAAGACGTTGCATAAATCATTCTCTGATGTGCATGATCAGTTCCATCAACTAGTTAAACACCAGAATCTTGCATGGCATGAACAGGTATGTTTTTAATGGCTGATGCAGTGTAAGTTTTTAATAATACAAACGTGAACAAGATCTGGCTATAAAATGTTTCTAATGTAACAATAGTGCGAGCAGCTTGTGGCCAGGAGGACACGTGTTGTTATACTGACCTTCTAGAGCAGTGGTGGTCAACTTGAAAATGTATAGAGGGCGCCAAGTGCAGGCCACACAATAGCACATTTTCGCACCTCAAAGCCCGAAAAATGTCTGTCCGTGCAGCAGGTACTCATTCTTATGTGCAGGATCATGAGCATAGAAGCCTATGCTTGCGTGCACACATCCACAGATCATGGTGAATAGCGGCCTTTTTAACCAAGGGTCTGTCTGGCCTCTGTGCTGAATTGTCTTCAGCTCTGGTTCCTGTGTTCCTGGTTGTTGAAAGTCTGCTTACCTTGTTCCTGACACGGCTATGCCTGACAAGCTCTCTTGGATCACCTGTCTGCTGCTCACTTGTGTTACTGACCTTGGCTTGGATTTTAGAGAGAAGGGATCTGATAGGGAAAACGAATGCAAGTGTGCCACATCCCAATGGATATAGAATCAAGAAATGGGGGCCGAAATTTAAAGGCACTACCAACAGAATAGGGCAGATGTATGAAAGTATAACAAAGTTGGTTTTATTAACAAGTAATAGAACACAAAACAAAAATAGGAAACAATGAAAATGTAATCGAAAAATATATTAATGTTCTGAACCGACGCGTTTCAAAAAACCTTTTCCTTCATCAGCTGTCTTGTACGAGCAGACAATTACACACTGCCAGGAAGAATCAATGAGCTACCTAGACACTCAACAGCACCCTGGTAGTTCATTGAGAACTACAAGCCGACAGGCACAGAGGCTGTAAGTACAATACTAGTAGTTCATTCATTCACAGAACTCTGTGAAAGGGTGACGCGGCCTGATGTCATATGGAGAGGATGGTCGGAAAGTGGCTGCAGGATTGGAATATGTTACATGCTCCACCCTCAAAAAACGGGTGGAACATATAACAGGTTCCCAAGGTTGAACTTATCCTTTAAGTCCCACCACATTCTGACACCAAGCTCAACCCTGTTTTTCAGCTGTTAAATTGTCACTGACAATCAAATTTAGCAGTGATTGAGGATGGGGAATCGCATCAGGAAAGGATGGAGCTTAGCTTGTGTAAAAGTTAAAACCCTTCATACAGCCTTGGACCTAAGAAGCAAGAGACTCCATAAGGACACAAGGATCCATGTAAATATTAACATAACTATTTCCAGGCACCACAAGATACCCAGGCTTTGACTTGTATTCAGTGCTTTTTGGACCAGTCTCGCTTTATTTACAGTAGGGGATACTTCTGACTGGCTGGACTTCTAGCTCTGCATATAGTGCAAATGCAGAAAGCCAATCGCACTAACTGGAAAGGACACACAGGTGTTCTCTATACATGCAGTCCCAAGTTTGGCATATTTCAAGAAAATTTCCTTTTTTTTTTTTTTGTAGACTGCAAATGGAAAGATGACTTATTAAATTATGAAATAACTTGTTAAAGACGAGTTCCATCCAAAAGTGAAACATTCGCTTTAAGCACTCCTCGCCACCTTACATGCCACATTTGGCATGTCATTTTTTTTTGGGGGGGGGTGCTTTTTTTTTGTGGGATTTCCTGTCCCACTTCCTCCTTCCGCCTACGGGCTGCCTAGGCGACTCCTGCCTCTCTGCAATCTTCTGTGACACGTGACGGGTCCCCGAAGATTGCCTGTCCACTGTGAGTGCGCAGCGCAACTTGCGCAGTGCATGCCCAGCCATGAAGCCGAAAGCTGTTGCGGTCGGGTGCCCACAGTGGTTATGATGCAGCTGTGCAGCTCTGGAAAAACGACAAAAAAAAATTCAGTTTTGTGGTAAAAGTTGCCGACCATCCGCCGTTATTATAAGGCTCGTTTCTGCAAATCGCCGTAGATGTTCGGCAGGTCCCTTTAACTGCTACAGCAGGCGCACACGGGGCAGGGGAGCCAATGCACATGCCCGGCAGCCACGATGTACACCGTTCATCTGCGATCGCTCCACAGAGGGCAAGAACTGGGATCTATCGATGTAAACAAATAGATCCCCATTCTGACGGGAGTTCAGAATAATCACCTCTTCCTAGTGATTAGGAACAGCAATGTCTCTGTACTCCCAGTCAGTCCCCCCCAGTTGGAAACACCTCCCAGGGAACACATTCATCCTCTTGATCGCCCCCTAGTGTTAAAGTGGAGTTCCACCCATTTTTTTATGTTTGTCTGTGCTGCATGCCCTAATCTCATTGTGTTCAGAATGGACAATTTTTATTTATTTCGTTGCTTGTAAATACCTTATTTTGTAGTCGTTCATTACTTCCTCCTCCTTATTAGCCTAGGCCAGTGATGGCGAACCTTGGCACCCCAGATGTTTTGGAACTACATTTACCATGATGCTCAACTACACTGCAGAGTGGATGAGGATCATGGGAAATGTAGTTCCAAAACATCTGGGGTGCCAAGGTTCGCCATCACTGGCCTAGGCTATCAAGTCACAAGGCTATTTGCAAGGGTTTCTGGGATAGGCATCATGTTTCCCAGTAGTCCTTGCAAACCTGACTGAAACCTATTACATTGCTTGTGCAGCACTGAGCATGTGCGAGATATGCAAAGCTGAAATCCAGGAAGTCATACAGTCTGGCTTCATGATGCCCACACTTAAGATGGCTACGGTCTATTTCTAGATTATAAACTATAATTTAAATGCTGTAACAACCTAACAAAACGGACCTTAGTTTACAGACTAACTTTACTAGAATACATTAAGCTTGTGTATTACAGGGGTATTTATATTAAAAAAGTGAAATTGTGGGTGGAACTCCCCTTTAACCCCTTCCTGCCAGAGACATTTATACAGTAGTCAGTGCATTTTTATAGCACTGATCGCTGTATTAATGTCAATGGTCCCGCTAAAAATCACTGATCACCGCAATTACTAGTAAATAATAAAAATGAAGACAAAGAAAAATGGATAGCCGCACTCCAAAACCTGATGGGTGGTCTTTTATTCAATAGACAGCATGTACAAAAATAGGGTCACAGCAGTGGAAACAAGGAACAGCCGACGCGTTTCGTACTGGATCAGTGCTTATTCATGGCTATGAATAAGCACTGATCCAGTGCGAAACGCGTCGGCTGTTCCTTGTTTCCACTGCTGTGACCCTATTTTTGTACATGCTGTCTATTGAATAAAAGACCACCCATCAGGTTTTGGAGTGCGGCTATCCATTTTTCTTTGTCTTCATTTTGCTTAGTGCACCGCCAGCACCCTCAGTATCCTGCACCACCTGTAACCATTTAGTGATCCCACCTGGAGCGGTGACTCCTTTCTCTCTAAATAATAAAAATGCCATAAATCTATTCCCTATATTGTAGACGCTCTAACTTTTGCGCAAACCAATCAAGATATGTGCTTATTGCGTTTTTTTATTTGCTAAGCAAATACCACCAAAAGAAAGCTCAATTTGTGGGGAAAAAAGAACATACATTTTGTTTTGAGTACAGTGTTGCACGACTTGTGTGTGTGTGTGTGTGTGTGTGTGTGTGTGTGTATATATATATATATATATATATATATATATATATATATATATATATTATATATATATATATATATATATATAATGTGTGTGTGTTAGCACAAAGTTTGGTTCAAACCGAGCCCCAGCAAGCCCACGAGCTTCCACCTCCAAATCAGTAGTGGTGGACTCTGGGGATGAGGGGGCAAGTACTCTTCCCTCCCTTAAAGACTCTGATGAAGAGAAGGAAGAGGATACAAGCAGAACCTCTAGATATAAATTATCCCTGGAGGATGTGGATTAATTGTTAAGCGCAATTTACACCACCCTGGATATTCAGGAAGAAAGCGTGCAACTATCTGTCCATGATAAAATGTACCAGGGTCTGGATGATTCCAAACAGAGGCTTTCCGGTCTATAGGGTGTTATCAGACACTATTAAAAAGGAATGGAAAGATCCGGAAAAGGGTCCTTTTTTACCCAAATCTCTTAAAAGGAGGTTCCCCTTTGAAAGTAAAGAGTCTGAAGTTTGGAATAAGAAACCTAGAGTTGATGCTGCTTTCTCACAGGTTTCTCGGAGGGCGGATCTTGCCTTTGAATCTAGAATGCTGGGTGGAGAAGCTAAAGGGTCATGTGGAAGCAGGTACCCATAGAAAAGATCTTCTAGAGTCTTTCCCTCTAAGTCCCCTTTCACATTAGCGGACCGTTGGTCCGCTCATTACAAGTCCGTTTACGGACTTGTAATGGGCCCCTATGGGAGCAGACCTTAATGCATAGGATGCATTAAGGTAAAAAAACTTTTACCTTTACAACCCCTTTAAATGCTTCAGATCATCAAATTTGTTTAAATATTGCCCAATGATCACATTTATTAAGGGAGCAAGCTGTCTTAACCTGCCTGGCCCACACACACGGCTTACGCATACTTGCAAATACACCCCAAAACACATTTTGCTACTCATCCTGAGTATGGCGATGTGTGAGACTTTTTCACAGCCTGGCCACGTAGAGGCCCAACATCCAAGTAGCTCCTTCAGACATTCTAGGAGCATAAATTACACCTCTAATTTCCCTACTATCCATCGCACTTTTGAAGGTCCTGGAGCACAAGAGCAATGGAAACACCCACCAAATGACCCAATTTTGAAAAGCGAACACCCCAACGTATATTCTAAGAGGCATTATGAGTCTTTTTCTCCACTAGTTTTTGGAAAATGTGGAAAGAAAATGAAAACCTTATTTTATTTTAATTTTTTTACACAAAGTTGTCCATTTATAAGATATTTCGAACACATAGCAAAAAGTGCACCCCAAAATTCTGCTACTACTCCTGAATTTGGCAATACCACATGTGAGACTTTTTTTTTTTTTCTTTTTTTTACAGGCCACATAGAGAGGCCCAACGTGCTAGGTTCACCGTCGCCTATCATTTTCGAAGGCCCTTCACATTTCTTACACATAGCATGTACATACCAATATTTACACTCCAAAATACAGAGATATTGTCAGCACAGCCAAAGCATTGGTCCAGACATCAGGCAGAGATGTGGCCAGCAACAGCCAAATTAATTGTCTTGGTAGTTGTCAGCAACATAATCCATAGTACAAGTATCAGGCAGAGGTGTGGTCAGTTCATGTGGCAGGCAGAGGCATGATGGCCAGGCCCTAATCCGGGAAATTCAAAACTCTGAGAAAACCCAAAATTTTGTTTTCTGCATCCGGAAAAACAATTTTGGAGGCCCTTGCATATGTGAGACCCCTGTGTTTTCTTGAATCCCACTACTACAGTAGCAGGGGCAACAGATCAGCCCAAGTGGCAGGCAAAAAACATTGTCAATTACCAGGCCGAGGTCAGTTCACGTGTATGGCAGAAACTTGGTGGATAAACAATGCTGGTCAATGCGTGTCACAGGGAATTCTGCTTCATCAGGCCTTAGATTGGAGCACAAATTTGTACATATACTGCAAAAATATGCAAACATATTGACAAATAACGTATATAAACATTAACAAATATATTACCAAGAAATAGTAAACATTAAAAACTTTCAATATACTGAGTCATGTTGCATTTTGTAGTGGTATCCTAATAGAGCTTTTGCATACACCACAGCAAGAGGACATATTATCTCAAGTAAAATATAAACATAAACTGTATTATAACATCTACATTCATACCTAGAAAACTACCAAGAAGACTGCTGTGTAAGACCTGTGTAATTTTTGTCACCCGGTCCGGAGGAGAAGCCTGGGAAGCCCGTGGGGATTAACTCTGTGTCATGTTAATTGTAATAAAGTTTGTTAAGCGGGTTATTTATCACATGTATGCTGCCATGTTGGCATCAGGAAAAAGGAAAATTGCATCAAATGCTATCCTGTAATTTTCCTTTCCTGATGCCAATCCATGGCTGCATACAAACACTGTTTTAACACATAATTTGTATGTCTAAAGTTTTATGTCAAATGTTTATAGCGAGTACGAATGGGGGTTTTACTTGAAATATGTAATGCTACCTGTTTTTTGGGTATACCGGTTGTCGCCATTTCAAACTATTTTTTTTCATACTATGATTTACAGATAAAAGAACTGAAAAGATATGTCAAGGAAAAAGAAACTACTTTATCAATCAAGCAAATAAAAGAGGAAGTAAGAAAGAAAACTGAACACCTTAAACAGCATGAACAAGTCAGCAATACACATGGTTTATTAAGAGTTGTCTTTAAAGAGGCAGTACATAAAGACTTTAATTTGAACAATATTCATGCCACTGACTTGACTACAATCCTCCAAGCTACTGCTACTAAATTTGAGACCGAATTTCAAAATCTACAGGAGAAAAGCAGAAAAAAGTTGGATGGAATGACTGAAAACCTTAAAGGGATTGTTTGCATCCCTTCTGCAAAGTGCTAATTTCAATCGACAAAGTACTGTAGAAAAAACTCCAGTTGGATTTATAATGGCAGTCCAAGATTCAGTTTGTTTATTCACCAATATATTTGCTTTTTATTAAAACTGTTATATATTATTGTTATTATATTATTTCTGTTTTTACTACCTTAACCACTTCAATACAAGGCACCCCACCCCTTCAATTTTAAGCTTTCTGCACTGTTGCATTTTAAATAATTACATGGTCATGTAACACTGTCCCATCAGGGGCCAGGAGAGATGAACGCTGTCCGCCGGATGTGCAGCATAGAGATGACTGACTGACTGATCTCTATGATCGTCGGAGGCCCGGGCGCGATGTGGTGACGTCACGCCCCGGTACCCGTAAGTAAACAAACCGCAATTGCGGCTAGTAAGAATGAGATCTGTGAAATAAAGTAAAGTAAAATAAAAAATAATAAAAATTAAAATTAAAACGCCCCTGTCCCCGGTAGTTCGCGCTCAGAAACGAATGCACACATAAGTCCCGCCCACGTATGTAAACGTTGTTCAAACCACACATGTGAGGTGTCGCCGCATGCGTTAGAGCGTGTGCAACAATTCTAGCACTAGACCTCCTCTGTAACTCTAAACTGGTAACCTGTAAAAAAATTAAAGCGTCGCCTATGGAGATTTTTAAGTAACGAAGTTTGGCGCCACTCCATGAGTGTGCGCAATTTTAAAGCATGACATGTTCGGTATCTATTTACTCGGCGTAACCTCATCTTTCATATTTTACCAAAAACTTGGGCTAACTTAACTGTTTTGTTATTTTTTAATTCATGAAACAATTTTTTTTACAAAAACAAGGCGTTTGAAAAATTATTGCACAAATACCGTGCAAGATAAAAAGCTGCAATAACCGCCATTTTATTCCCTAGGGTGTCTGCTAAAAAAACATATATACTGTTTGGGGGTTCTGAGTAATTTTCTAGCAAAAGAATGATGATTTGTATATGTAGGAGAGAAGTGACAGAATAGGCCCGGTATGGAGATGGGTTTTAAAGCCCGGTATTGAGGTGGTTAAAAAAAAAAACATTTTTGAAAAAAAAAAAATTTCTTTGTTTCTGTTATAAAATGTCAATAACTAAGTTTTCTCCTTCACTGATGAGGCACTAATATGCAGAACTGATGGGCACTCATAGGTG
The DNA here is from genome assembly GCA_029574335.1 of Rana kukunoris. Taxonomy (NCBI): domain Eukaryota; kingdom Metazoa; phylum Chordata; class Amphibia; order Anura; family Ranidae; genus Rana; species Rana kukunoris. The sequence continues at coordinate 37,579,022 of CM056059.1, read as the reverse complement.
ACACTGATGGGCACTAAAAGGCCAAACTGATGGGCACATATAGGTGACACTGGGCACTTATAGGTGGCACTGATGAGAAGGAACTGGTAGGCATTACTGATTTGCACCTCTAATGGGTACAGATTGGCAACTCTGGTCCTGGGTGGGCACAGGTGGGCATCCTGGGGGGGCTGCACTGATGACCCCCCTGGTCAGGAAAGAAGTGGATTGGCTCTCCTCCACTTACATCTGTCATTCTAATTTGAGGAAAAGCCAATAAACAACTCTTCCTGTTTGCCATGTGATCAGCTGTCTCCAATCAGCTGATCGCAGTGTAAAGAGCCTCAGACTGACACACCACACCAACAATCGCCGCAGGTACACAATCGTGGCTTATCCTGCTGGGCGTCAAGTCAAGATAGCTTAACCACTTTGCGCACATCATTCTGCTATATGGCGGGTGGGAAACGGTTAAGATATGGCAAATGGAATGTGTTGTGTTTTGATTGGGTTTGCATCTAATCACTTTTAGGGATTGTCAGTCACTGCTGGACATGCAGATACCTTAAACACCAGGTTCATCTGCAAGTACCTAAATGCAGCCAGTTAAAGTATAACTAAAGGCAAAATGTTAAGTTTTGGATAGAGGGGAGAGGGATTAGAACACCTTTCAGTTTTTATTGCTTTCTGTGTTCCTGTTAGAGAGTTTCACACTCTATTTGTTTTGTTTTACCATTAATATTATTATTAAAAGTAAAAGAAAATCCCAAATTTTGGGGTGTTCCCAGATAAGAGATAGAGGGAGAAATCTTTCAAAGGGAATACTAGTTCTGGTGACCTGGGGGGCCCCAAGAGACTCCCACAATTTTCAGGGATTTCCTCTCACTTTGTTTTGGCTGTAGGACTGGAAGAAATGGTACATCTCCCCAATGGGACAAAAATGCCAAAAGAGAAACTTAAATTTTATTAGCTTAATTAAACTTAAGCTAACCAAAAAGAGTCTCTTTGAATTTCTGAAGGGAGATGTGGCCGATAGTCTTGACTCTCCTCTATGGGCGGTTGGATGTAAATGGGTCTGCCTGCATGTTTATACCCGGCTGCCATACAATCTGATCCACTAGACAGAATGGAAACTAATCCCCATCCATCTGTTTTTATTGGATGTAGGTGGGTGTAAACAGAAAGGAACCATTGCGTTCATAAAATCCTTTGTCAGTGAAAGATAAGAACCTCTGCCTTTCACTCCTTTAGATCCCTGATTGAGAAAATGCAGACCCTCTCGGTATCCTAGGTGCAGTCTCCATTGTTGCCTATGGCTGCCACTGGCACCTCTTCGCAGAGTGGGATGGTTAGTGAGGAACCACAGGAGGAGGCAAGATCTCTCTCTTGATCTCTGGCGGAGTTGGGATCGGAGGAGTTTCTAGGGAAGAAAGCTAATTTTTCAGGGGCTGAAGATACAAATTGTCTTTGGACGATGTTGACGATCTATTACAGGCTATCTATGATAGTCTATAAATGGAGGAGAAGGTGCAACTATCAAGAGGTGGCACTGAAGGACATTTCTATGTGGCACTGATGGGTACTAATAGGTGGCAGTCATGGCCACTCATGGGTGACAGTGATAGGAACTGATCGGCACTGGTAGGTGACACTGGGCAGCACTGCTAGGTGTCACCAATTGGTACCACTGATGGGCAGTGACAGGTGGCACTGGCAGGCAGTACTGGTGGGCCCGGATGAGGTAGATATGCCTCTTCCTCTTCGGGGGAAGACGTCTATTGATGGCCTCCCGACAAAGCAGGTCCGCCCTGTAGCCGTCATTTGGCTATAGCGCAGATCTGAAGGAGTTAAAGGATGCATACTTGCATATTTCAATTCATCTGACCTGCTAGAAATTCCTGAGGTTAGCAGTGAAGGTAGGGGCAGAGATTCTGCATTTACAGTTCTAAGCACTGCCCTTTGGGGTCTCTTTGGCTCTGCAGATCTTCACACAGGTCCTAGCGGAAGAGTTGGCCCCCCTAAGGTTGAAGTCTGTCACAGTCATTCCTTATTTGGACAACCTGCTTCTGGTAGCCGATTCTCCTCAGAAGCTCTGTGTGGACCTTCGGATCATGCAGGAAATCCTTTAAGCCCTGTTAATAAACAGGTAAAAATATTCCTTGGTTAAGGGCTCAGAGAGTGATTTTTCTCTTTTATGAGGTATAACTGGTGGAGAAAAAGATCTTTATCCCTGGAGAAGAAAAGTTCTTGAAGATAATTCATATGGTGGCAAGGTTGCAGTGCAACCATGCAGTGTCAGCCAGAGCTGTCATGACAGTAGTCAATCTAATGATGTCTTGTTTTCCAGCCGTACCCTGGGCAAGGTTGCATCAGCATCCACTGCAACTATTTTGACTACAGGCTTGGGATGGGACCAAGACTGTCTGGATCAGCCAGTCCAGATACCTTCCAGGGTGAAGAGAACTCTGTGGTGGTGGTGGAGAGCACACCATCACCTATGCAGGGGTCTGGAATGGGTCATTCCAGTATCTGTAAAGATTATAGACCGATGCAAGTTCCTTCGATTGGAGGGTGCGTCTGGGTGGCAAAGTAGCACATGGAAAATTATCCCCTATAGCAGTGGTTCTCAACCTCAGACCTCAAGTAACCCCAACGGGCCATGTTTTGGGAACTTCCCTTACATAAAATAGCTCTTATCAATACCATATCATTTATATTGATTTAAAGCAGCTATGCAATCTAAAGGAAAACCTGAAAACATGGCCTGTTGGGGGTACTTGAGAACCCCTGCCCTATAGAAGCCACAGCTTACTCAAATCGGAGGGAACTGTTGGCAGTCCAGAGGGCTTTGGAAGGCTTTCACTTGGAGATGAAAGGTCAACAACTTCAGATTTGGTTGGACAACAGTAAGGTTTCTAACCTCAACAAGCAAGAGTGCATGAGGAGTCGGGCACTTCAGAAAATTCCTCAAAACATTCTGCCATGGGCAGAGGTAAACCTTGCCTCAATTTCTGCCATTCACTTAAAGGCTACTCCAGAATGTCAGCAGTGAGGCAGGACGACTAGTCACTCTATCCAGAAGTGTTTTCAGCTATTACTTTTCTAGGAACGTGATATATCAGGCAACGGGGATAAATATTGTGACAAATCTTTGGGCATTCAGATTCTGCTATGCTTTTCCCAGTCAAGTTTATTCCAGAAGTCCTCCGGAAATTTCAGTCGGAAAAGATCAACCTGATTCTTGTGGCCCCCTTCTGGCCCTGGTTCTTACTGCAATCCCTATCTTCCAGGGAGGGAGGATTTAAAGAAGTTGTAAAGTCAAATTTTTTTTCCTTTTCAAATGCAGTCTTGAGGCATATAAGAATAAAAAATGTGATGATTTTTTTTTAAAACATTGCTATACCTGTTAAACAGCATCTTGAATGTACCCCTCCGTCAGTCCTGTGTCTGATTTCCCCTCACTTCCTGGTTTGGCAGTGCGCGTTCATAGTGTAAACGTCACTGCCTAATGGGAACTACAGTTCCCATTAGGCTTAGCGGTTCGCGCATGCGCAGAAGCGGTTTTTCGTTTTACAACGCCCGACGAGAACGAGCAATGTTCTCGTGAACTAAGAGCCACACTCCGCCCCTACCTCCCCCAGTATACACCCCTTCCCGCCCCTCTGCCTATACCCTTTCATTTCTCCTCCCTCCTCCAACACATATTGCCGCCTCCTCCTGTTTAATAGGGTTGCCACCTGTATGGTTTTGACCCGGACAGGGGGTACCATGGGGCCTCCTTTTAGGCGCCCCAGCACACAGGGGGACCCGGACAGCAGGGGGATCGGAGCAGCGGGAGGGGGAGGCAATTACAGAGCAATTAAAACATAAGGGAGAGAGAAGCGACAGGCAGCTGCTGGTACAGGAGATTTTAATAAAATAGATGCTTAGAAACAATCCACTCACTGTCCATGTCAGAGCTGTAGTAGGCATGTCAGTTGTGAAGTCGGCTGTCCCATTCTCCCCTCCGATCCACGCTGCTGCTTTACTGAATCGCTGGAGGAAGCCAAGGATACAGAGCCGTGGGGAAACTGCAGTGAGCTGTCAGCCTGGGATACTGTGACCAATCAGAGCGTTCTGGAGGCTTAACCACGCCTCCATCATCAGAGGCTGACAGTTCACATGAGTTTCCCACGGCTCTCTGTTTCCTCCAGCGATTCAGTGGTAAGAGCAGCGTGGATCGGAGGGGAGAATGGGACAGCCGACTTCACAGACTGACATGCCTACTACAGCTCTGACATGAAGAGTGAGTGCATTGTTTATAAGCATCTATTTTATTAAAAACTTCCGTACCAGCAGCTGCCTGTCACCTCTCTCTCTCCCTTTTTGACTCCTCTGTTTGCCCCCCCCCCTCTCTGTATCCTCTCTGTGTTTGCCCCCCCTCTCTGTGTCCTCTCTGTGTTTGCCCTGTCTCTTCTGTAATTGCACCCTCCTCCTCTGTAATTGCACCCTTCTTTGTATTTGCAACCCCCTCTGTATTCCCCCCCTCCTCTGTAATTGCACCCCCCTCCTCTGTAATTGCACCCCCATCCTCTGTAATTGCCCCCCACGCCCGCTGCTCCGAACCCCCTGCTGTCCAGGCTCTGCGTAACCGTGTGCAATGCTCTGCAATACCGTGTGCAATACCGTGTGCAATGCTCTGTGTAACCGTGTGCAATGCTCTGTGTAACCGTGTGCAATGCTCTGTGTAACCGCGTGCAATGCTCTGTGTAACCGCGTGCAATGCTCTGTGTAACCGCGTGCAATGCTCTGCAATACCGTGTGCAATACTCTGCAATACCGTGTGCGTAACCGTGTGCAATGCTCTGCGTAACCGTGTGCAATGCTCTGCGTAACCGCGTGCAATACTCTGCAATACCGTGTGCGTAACCGCGTGCAATGCTCTGTGTAACCGCGTGCAATGCTCTGCGTAACCGCGTGCAATGCTCTGCAATACCGTGTGCAATACTCTGCAATACCGTGTGCAATGCTCTGTGTAACCGCGTGCAATGCTCTGTGTAACCGCGTGCAATGCTCTGCGTAACCGCGTGCAATGCTCTGCGTAACCGCGTGCAATGCTCTGCGTAACCGCGTGCAATGCTCTGCGTAACCTCGTGCAATGCTCTGCGTAACCGCGTGCAATGCTCTGCGTAACCGCGTGCAATGCTCTGCGTAACCGCGTGCAATGCTCTGCAATACCGTGTGCGTAACCGCGTGCAATGCTCTGTGTAACCGCGTGCAATGCTCTGCAATACTGCGTGCAATGCTCTGCAATACCGTGTGCAATACTCTGCAATACCGTGTGCGTAACCGTGTGCAATGCTCTGCAATACCGCGTGCAATACTCTGCAATACCGTGTGCAATACTCTGCAATACCGTGTGCGTAACCGCGTGCAATGCTCTGTGTAACCGCGTGCAATGCTCTGCAATACCGCGTGCAATGCTCTGCAATACCGTGTGCGTAACCGTGTGCAATGCTCTGCGTAACCGTGTGCAATGCTCTGCAATACCGTGTGCAATACTCTGCAATACCGTGTGCAATACTCTGCAATACCGTGTGCGTAACCGCGTGCAATGCTCTGTGTAACCGCCTGCAATGCTCTGCGTAACCGCGTGCAATGCTCTGCGTAACCACGTGCAATGCTCTGCAATACCGCGTGCAATACTCTGCAATGCTCTGCGTAACCGCGTGCAATGCTCTGCGTAACCGCGTGCAATGCTCTGTGTAACCGCGTGCAATGCTCTGTGTAACCGCGTGCAATGCTCTGCAATACCGTGTGCAATACTCTGCAATACCGTGTGTGTAACCGTGTGCAATGCTCTGCGTAACCGCGTGCAATGCTCTGCGTAACCGCGTGCAATGCTCTGCGTAACCGCGTGCAATGCTCTGCAATACCGCGTGCAATGCTCTGCAATACCGCGTGCAATACTCTGCAATACCGCGTGCAATACCGTGTGCAATACTCTGCAATACCGCGTGCAATGCTCTGCGTAACCGCGTGCAATACTCTGCAATACCGTGTGCGTAACCGCGTGCAATGCTCTGCGTAACCGCGTGCAATGCTCTGCGTAACCGCGTGCAATGCTCTGCGTAACCGCGTGCAATGCTCTGCAATACCGTGTGCAATACTCTGCAATACCGTGTGCGTAACCGCGTGCAATGCTCTGTGTAACCGCGTGCAATGCTCTGCAATACTCTGCAATACCGTGTGCGTAACCGTGTGCAATGCTCTGCAATACCGTGTGCAATACTCTGCAATACCGTGTGCAATGCTCTGCGTAACCGCGTGCAATGCTCTGCTGTAACCGCGTTACTAAATGGGTGGCCATTTAGTGAAGAAGAGGGCCCCTGGAGGACGGGGGACGACATTCTCTCCACCGGAGGACGGGGGACGACATTCTCTCCACCGGAGGACGGGGGACGACATTCTCTCCACCGGAGGACGGGGACACCAGGGCTGGACTGGGAGAGGAGGTGAGCACTGCGGCGAACCAGAGCATCATGAGGGACATGAGACAGAGGCGCATGGGGGACCAGTGCATCATGGGGGGGGGGATAGAGGAGCAGGAGAGGAACAGAGAAGCGGGGGAGGAAGTGCCATCATTCGATAAGTGTAGCCACACAAGGGTTCCTTCCCAGGGGGGAGGTTTGTTTGGAATTAGTAAAGTGACAGCCGGGGGATGTGCCCCCTTACATCAGGTGTCCCCAGCGGAGCCCCCCTTACATCAGGCAATCCCAGCGAAGCCCCCCCTTACATCAGGTGTCCCCAGCGGAGCCCCCCTTACATCAGGCAATACCAGCGGAGCCCCTTCTTACATCAGGTGTCCCCAGCGGAGCCCCCCCCTTACATAAGACAATCACAGCAGAGCTTCTTCTTACATCAGGTGTCCCCAGCGGAGCCCCCCCTGCTGGGGACACCTGATGTAAGGGGGGCTCTGCTGGGGACACCTGATGTAAGAAGGCCTCCGCTGGGGACACCTGATGTAGGAAGAAGCTCTGCTGTGATTGTCTTATGTTAGGGGGGGTCTCCTTTGGGGACACCTGATGTAAGAAGGGGCCTCCCATGGGGACACCTGATGTAAGAAGAAGCTCTGCTGTGATTGTCTTATGTAAGGGGGGGGGCTCCGCTGGGGACACCTGATGTAAGGGGGGCTCCGCTGGGGGCGCCTAATGTAAGGGGGGCCTCCGCTGGGGACACCTGATGTAAGGGGGGGCTCAGCTGGGGACACCTGATGTAAGTGGGGGCTCCTCTGGGGACACCTGATGTAAGAAGGGGCCTCCCATGGGGACACCTGATGTAAGAAGAAGCTCTGCTGTGATTGTCTTATGTAAGGGGGGGGCTCCGCTGGGGACACCTGATGTAAGGGGGGCTCCGCTGGGGGCGCCTAATGTAAGGGGGGCTCCGCTGGGGACACCTGATGTAAGGGGGGCTCCGCTGGGGACACCTGATGTAAGAAGAAGCTCTGCTGTGATTGTATTATGTAAGGGGGGGCTCCGCTGGGGACACCTGATGTAAGGGGGGCTCCGCTGGGGACACCTGATGTAAGAAGAAGCTCTGCTGTGATTGTCTTATGTAAGGGGGGGGCTCCGCTGGGGACACCTGATGTAAGGGGGGGCTCCGCTGGGGACACCTGATGTAAAGGGGCGCCTCCCTGGGGACACCTGATGTAAGAAGAAGCTCTGCTGTGATTGTTCTTTATATAAGGGGGGGCTACATAATAACAATCACAGCAGAGCTTCTTCTTACATCAGGTGTCCCCAGCAGAGCTCCCCCCTTACATCAGTGTCCCCAGCGGAGCTCCCCCCTTACATCAGGTGTCCCCTAGCGGACCCCCCCCCTTACATAAGACAATCACAGCAGAGCTTCTTCTTACATCAGGTGTCCCCAGCGGAGCTCCCCCCCTTACATCAGGTTTCCCTAGCGGAAGACCCCCCTTTACATAAGCCAATCCCAGCAGAGACCCCCCTTACATCAGGTGTCCCCAGCGGACTCCCCCCCTTACATAAGACAATCACAGCAGAGCTTCTTCTTACATCAGGTGTCCCCAGCAGAGCTCCCCCCTTACATCAGGTGTCCCCAGCGGAGCTCCCCCTTACATCAGGTGTCCCTAGCGGACCCCCCCCCTTACATAAGACAATCACAGCAGAGCTTCTTCTTACATCAGGTGTCCCCAGCGGAGCCCCCCCCTTACATCAGGTTTCCCTACCGGAACCCCCCTTTACATAAGCCAATCCCAGCAGAGACCCCCTTACATCAGGTGTCCCTAGCGGACTCCCCCCCTTACATAAGACAATCACAGCAGAGCTTCTTCTTACATCAGGTGTCCCTACCGGAGCCCCCCTTTACATAAGCCAATCCCAGCGGAGACCCCCTTACATCAGATGTCCCCAGTGAAGCCCCCCCCCCCCTTACATAAGACAATCACAGCAGAGCTTCTTCTTACATTACGTGTCCCCAGCAGAGCCCCCCTTACATCAGGTGTCCCTACCGGAGCCCCCCCTTTACATAAGCCAATCCCAGCGGAGACCCCCTTACATCAGATGTCCCCAGTGAAGCCCCCCCCCCTTACATAAGACAATCACAGCAGAGCTTCTTCTTACATTACTTGTCCCCAGCAGAGCCCCCCTTACATCAGGTGTCCCTACCGGAGCCCCCCCTTTACATAAGCCAATCCCAGCGGAGACCCCCTTACATCAGATGTCCCCAGTGAAGCCCCCCCCCCCCCTACATAAGACAATCACAGCAGAGCTTCTTCTTACATTACTTGTCCCCAGCAGAGCCCCCCTTACATCAGGTGTCCCTACCGGAGCCCCCCCTTTACATAAGCCAATCCCAGCGGAGACCCCCTTACATCAGATGTCCCCAGTGAAGCCCCCCCCCCTTACATAAGACAATCACAGCAGAGCTTCTTCTTACATTACTTGTCCCCAGCAGAGCCCCCCTTACATCAGGTGTCCCTACCGGAGCCCCCCCTTTACATAAGCCAATCCCAGCGGAGACCCCCCTTTACATCAGGTGTCCCCAGCAGGGCCCCCCCCCTTACATCACTCTGTGAGGGATGGATGATCATACCAGGGGATGGAGGGATGGAATTGGGAGAAAAGTATATGTGGTGTGCATTCAAAATGGATAGTAAAAAATTGGCTAAAATGGTGGTGGAGTGAGTGTTTGTATTGGACATGGGGGAACAGAAGACATACAATGCATGATATTGAATAAGCATGGTAAAGAAATGGATACAAATATATTGACTATATTTTAATTTAATTATAAGCATAATTTTTAGTTTATAAGATCTTATTTAGATGTACTTTATCTTGAGTAGCAAATACTCTATTTAGTTGCTGTGTTCCTGCTGTGTAGAAATCGAGTTTCAATTTCCAGAGAACTAGGGGAGGAAAAATGAGTTTCACTTTGCACTTGTCAGAGAACTGGGGGAGGAGTGAAGGCGGGGCTGTGACTTGTTTCCCAAAAACAATGAATGGGAGGGAGGCGGAGCTACAGCGTCCTAGAGACGCCCAAGCATGTGCTGGTCTCCTCTGCTGTGAAAGACACAGAACGTCCAGACGCAGAGCTGTAGGCAGGAGAGGGGGGCGAGCACGTTGTGCACGTCATGCTTGTGAAGCTTTCCTCCATAAGAAACGGCTGGGACACAGGAGGAGAGGAATGAGAGGAGGCACAGGAAGTAGCACTTTTACAGATGTAATTCAATACTTTGCTGGGCAATTTAAAAGAAGAGGTAAGGAACTTCTAAATGCTCTGCAATATATCAATGATTTTAGAGGATAAAAAACGAACCTTTAGTGTTCCTTTAATATTGAAGGCTCTGGTGTTGCACCCCCAGGTGTTGTCTCTAAACCAGGCAGCTTGGCATCTGATGAGCAGTTGCTAAAGTCTCCGGGTTTCTAGGACAAAGTTGTTCAGACCTTGGACAACTGCCGTAAGCCAATTACGAGGGCAATCTTTTCAAACATCTAAAAAAAAGTTTTAACTCTTGGATGTTTCAGCATTAATGTAATTTCCCGTGACATTCCATCAGTCTTGGATTTCTTTCAGGGTGGTGTTGATCAGGGCCCAGGACATTAAAAGTTCAGATTGCTGTGCTTGGTGTTTTCCTCCCAGGTTTCTCTGTTTAAAGACCCTGTGGTAGCTAGGATGAGGCCGCTAGTGAGCAGATCCTGTCCATGGGATTTGTCTCTGGTCCTTCAGACACTAGTTTTACATTTGAGCCCCTGGAGGATTCATCAATCAAGCTTCTTATGGTGAAAAACATTTTTCTTGTTGCATTTACATCTGCCCATAGGGTTAGCGAAATGACGTTTTTGCACCTAAACGTACTTGGTGTTACTACACTTGGCCGTATAGTTTGCACCTAAACGTACTTGGTGTTACTGCACTTGGGCCGTATAGTTTGCACCTAAACGTACTTGGTGTTACTGCACTTGTGCCATATAGTTTGCACCTAAACGTACTTGGTGTTACTGCACTTGGGCCGTATAGTTTGCAACAAAACATACTTGTTGTTGTTACTGCACTTGTGCCGTATAGTTTGCACCTAAACGTACTTGGTGTTACTGCACTTGTGCCGTATAGTTTGCACCTAAACGTACTTGGTGTTTCTGCACTTGGGCCGTATAGTTTGCACCTAAACGTACTTGTTGTTACTGCACGTGTCCTCTGCAGTTTGCACCTAAAGCTTTGAGGTGTGTGTACTGATTTTGTCCTCTTCAGACCATTATAATGTCAGGAAGGATAACAAAGAGAGGCAGAGAGTCACAAGGGCAAGCAGGCTCTGCATCTAGAGGCAACAGTGCTGGTGGTGGACACGGTGCATCCTCTTCAGCACGTGGCCATTGCACACACTCATCCTTCTTTTCAGGAGCTGGCCGTGTTGAGCCTCAACATGCAGACAAATTGGTAGAGTGGATGACCAAGCCATCCTCATCCTCTTCATCCTCTTACCCAGGCTGAGCTTACTTTCTCTGGAAAAGCAGCTGCCAAGGCGTCCTCTTCCCTCTGCACAATGGCATCACACAATCCTTCCCTAGTCCCACCATGTCCTGAGGAGTCCCCCGAACTGTTTCAACACAGTGTTGGGTACATGCTGCATGAAAATGCGCAGCGTTTTGAAGGCTCCGATGATGGATCACAGATAGAGGAAGGCAGTAATGTGAGCCCAGAGAGAGGGGGTGCCCGAGAGGGACAGCAAGGCAGTAATGTGAGCCCAGAGAGAGGGGGTGCCCGAGAGGGACAGCAATCTGGCAGTCATGTTCCCCCAGCTGGAGCATACTGCCAGGTTTTCGACAGTGATGAGGAGGGAGGGGATGATGAGGTCACTGACTCTACGTGGGTGCCTGATAGGAGAGGAGGAGGAGGAGGAGGAGGAAGAGGTGCATATTACCGCTGACTCATGGTCCAGCAGGCATGGACAGGGACATTACCTCTCTTTCACGGCACATTGGGTGACTCTGCTGGCAGTTGGGAAGGACGCAGAGCAAGGTACAGTAGTGTTGGAGGTTGTTCCACCACCACGCCTCCAAAACACTACTACTGCTTGTGACACACCTCTCTCCTCCACCCCCTCCTCTTCTTCTTCCTCTGTGGCCTCTTCCTCTGCTGATGTTTCCTTGGAACTAGCTGTGCTCCGTAGGCGTACCAGGGGCTACGCAGGAATGCAGGCAAAGAGATGCCATGCGGTGCTAGAGCTGGTGTGCTTGGGAGACAGGAGCCACACTGGGGCAGAGGTTCTGTCTGCTCTACAGGGGCAGGGTCAGAGGTGGTTGACGCCACGCCAGCTTAAGCCAGGAATGGTGGTTAGCAACAATGGCACAACCTCCTCTCTGCCCTGCGACAGGGACAACTGACCCATGTGCCCTGTTTTGCTCATGTTCTGAATTTGGTGCAGCGGTTCTTGGGCAGGTACCCGGGCTTACAGGATGTCCTGAAGCAGGCCAGGAAAGTCTGTGTGCATTTTCGAAGGTCATATAATGCCACTGCTCGGCTGACAGACCTCCAAAGGGAATACAACCTGCCCAAGAACCGCCTAATCTGTGACATGCCCACCAGATGGAACTCTACATTGGCCATGCTGCAGCGGCTGCACACACAGCAGAGGGCCATCAATGAGTACCTGTGCCAATATGGCAGCAGAACTAGGTCAGGAAAGCTTGGGTTTTTTCCCCACGCCAGTGGGCCTTGATCAGGGATGCATGAACTGTCCCCTCGCCATTTGAGGAGGCCACGAGGATGGTGAGCAGTGACCGCGCATGCATTAGTGAGACTGTCCCTCTTATTCACATGTTGGAGCACACGCTACGTGGAATAATGGACAGGGCCCTTGAAGAAGAACAGAGGGAGGAAGAGGAGGACTTCCTTACCTCTCAAGGCCCCCTTTATCCAGACAGTGGTCCTACTTGCCCGCCTAGCACACAGGAAGAGGAGGAGGAGGAGGATGATTGTATCGGCAGCATGGAGGTGGAGCCCTAGCACTCGGCATGAGCAGCAGCAGTCTTCAAGGGATCACTTACAGTCCCAAGGAACCCATGGACTTTTACATGGCTGGTATGAGGTGGCTGCAGATCCTGTCGTCCTCGCTGACCCACAGGACTGTGCCCCGAATGCCTCAGCAAACCTAGGCTGCATGGCCTCCCTGATCCTGCAAAGCCTGCGTAAGGATCCTCGTGTTCGTGGTATCAAGGAGAGCGATCATTACTGGCTGGCAACTCTCCTTGATCCACGTTACAAGAGTAAGGTTGCGGAGCTTATCTTGCCGTCGCAGAGGGAGCAGAAGATGAAACTTCTTCGGGAGGCCTTGTAGAAGGGTCTGTGCAACGCGTTCCCAGAACCTGGGGGATTACCAAATCATGGTCCTGGACAACGTTTTGCTGAGGCTTCGGTGATTCGGAGAAAGTGGCCGTCTGACCGATGCGTTCAGACAATTTTTTAGTCCGCAGCCCAAGGTATGACCGGTTCCAGCAACCATCGCCAGCATCTGGTTTACATGGTGTGGGAATACCTAGGGGCAGTTTCAGACTTGGACACCTTCCCCACCGAAAATCCTCTGGCTTACTGGGTCTTGAGGATAGATCACTGGCCAGAGCTTGCACAGTACGTAATTGAGCTACTGGCTTGCCCTGCATCCAGCGTTCTTTCAGAGCGCACATTCAGTGCTGCTGGAGGCTTTGTGACCGATCACAGGGTGCGCCTCTCCACCCACTCCGTCGATCAAATGACCTTCATAAAAATGAATCAGACTTGGATCAACACCAGCTACTAAGCACCTGATGCTGATGTAACTGAATAATTTTTTTGAAATGCCAGATCCCTTGGAGACTGCCTATACTGATGCTGAGTGACTGTCCTGTTATGCTGCTGACTGAATATCCTTTTCCTCCTCACTGATCTTGCTGATAGCTAGTAAGAACATTGTTGGTTCTGGGCACCGCCACCAGTGCCTAAGGCCCAATTTTTCTGCCCCTGTTTAACAGGGGCGTATAATAATTTTAGATGCAATATTTTGCAGCAGGGGTTATTACTGCGCTCCAACTAGAGTATATGTGAGGGGTTGCAGTGTTGTGGCACCGCCACCAGTGTCTAAGGCCCAATTTTCCCAAGGCGTCTTCCAGGACAGCCCTTGAGAGATGGACCTCCTCCCTGGACAGGAAACGCATCACCTCCAGCTCTTTAAAAGGGGGTCCCTCAGGCATCTGGTCAGTTTTTATGTGTTTCCTCAGTCGGAGGAGACATGTCTCCTGGGAACTGTCTTTTGCAGAGGGATGGATCCGGGAGGGAGTCCATCTCCAAGGGCTGAGGGGAGACAGCTGGGCTGTGCTTACCCGAACAATCTCTCCTCTTTTGGCCACGGGTTCCCTCCGACTGGGTCTGGAGTTCCCGTTTCCTCCTTCCCTCCGGTGCCCGGCGAGGGAGTGGGTGGTGATGGCCTGCATTAGGCGGCGGTGTTAGCAGCAATGGGAATGCGCTCCTCGCGGTGGACGCCGTGACCCGGAAGTCGCTGGGCGTAACTTCCAGGCCAGGATGCGCGTCATCACTGAGCGCCGGAAGCTGTGGTTCCGGTTTCTGGCACGGGAAGTTTGGAAGGCCGAGCCGGTGTTTAAAAGGCAGCAAGCGTAGGCTGAACACTGCCTGCATACAGATTCAAGATGGACGCTGTACACGCGCCAGGGGAGTCTAGCGCCGGCTCTTCACAGGTAGGCTGGCCGTGCCAGAGCCCTTTTTTCCTGTGCATTTCACCTGTCTAAGAAGGGGAACTAGATAGGAATGTTTACCTACTGTATGTTTGGCTCAGTGGGCACCTTAGGATGGCATGCTAGAGATACCTTTTCTTAAAAGAGGACATCTCTCTCTCGTTTGTTTCCTACCAGAAAGATCCAAAAGACCACAGTGTTAAAGTCCCTTCTAGCAAAAAGAAGTGTGCCACATGTAATGCAAGACTAGCATGAGGTTATCCCAAAAACCTATGTGGACCCTGTATTTCAACTGGTGATAAGCAGTGAGGAGGATTCCCTACTTAACAAATTTTTGGGTTCTTTTAAAGAAGAAATTAAAGCAAATGTTCAGTCTTTTAGGAAACTTATTGCTGACTCGCAAATCTCAACGCCAGCCACCACACAGCAAGAGGTGCCCACCTCTTCCACTCCGGTAGCGTCAGGAGCAGGTGATCCTGTGGAGAATGAGGAAATTTCCCTTAGAAATCCTGATTCAGATTCCTCCTATTCAGATTCTGGGCAGGAAGATGATCAGAATGACTCCCGCACACCCACTAGATTCAAGCTCTCCCAGGAGGAGGTAGATGAATTAATTCGGGCTATTCATGAGACGTTAGAGATGAAGGAAGAAAAGACTCTCTCTCACGACATGATAAAATGTATCAGGGGTTAAGCAGGAGAAAACAAAAAGTTTTTCCAGTGCACAAGCTGATGACAGACCTGGTGCTTGGGGAATGGGAGGAACCTGACAAGAGGCCTTTCTTTTCTAGCGGTTTAAAAAGATTATTTCCTTTTGAGGAAGACCCTAAGGTGGTCTGGAACCAGTCCCCTAAACTGGATGCCCCCCTGTCAAAAGTCTCAAAGCACTCAGATTTAGTGTTTGAGGACGTGGGACATTTAGCAGATCCCATGGACAAAAGGGGAGATGTTATCCTCAAGAGATCCTGGGATGCAGCCATGGCTAATCTTAAGCCAGCCCTGGCAACTACGTGTGTAGCGCGTAATTTAGAATTTTGGCTCAAACAGCTACAGGAACACCTGACAGCAGGTACTCCTAGAGAAGATTTAGGCTCCATTCACACCTAGGCGTTTTGTCGCCTGTAGCGCGACGCTGACAAACGCCAGAGGGAGAAAAATACATGAAAGCCTATGGAAATGGTTCACATCTGAACGCTGATGCGCCTGACGCCCATCGCCTGTAGCTAAAAAAAGTTCTGGACCCTTTTTTGTCGCGCGTATCGGGCGGTTTGGGCGTATTTGAGCGTCTCCATTTCCCATAGAAAGTAATGGAAACGCTCGATTCAAGCGACTAGCGCGACAACGAGCGTTTGCTACAGGCGTTTCGTCGCTTTAATCAATAGAACTTTTCACCCAGGCAGAAGATAAAAAAATTCTACCAACATAGCAACAAGTGATGAAAAGATGATAATTTTTCCTATTGGCTAAAATAAAAAACGTCGAAGTACAAAAAACGTCGGACGACGCTGTATGCAAACGCGCAAATAAGCATGAATATGCTCGACAAAACGCCCGAAAAAAACGCCGGAAAAACGACCGAACGACTGACGCTCAGGTGTGAATGCAGTCTTATTAAAAATCTCTTCCAATGCTGTTTAAGGCAGTTGGTTTTATCGCAGATGCTTCGGCAGAATCGATAAAGCTTTCAGCCAGGTCAACTTCTCTATCAGTGGCAGCGAGAAGAACTCTTTGGCTCAAGACTTGGCCAGGAGACACCTCATCTAAATTACGTCTTTGTAGCGTTCCTTTCTCGGGTAACCTTTTCTTTGGCACTCCGCTAGATGAAGCATTAGAACGCACGGCGGATAAAAAGAGGACCTTTCCTGAAAAGAAAAAGCCTTTTAACAGGAAGTTTTTTCGTTCCTTTAAGGGGCAAAAGAAAACACAAGAGAAAGGGAAGCCAAATAGACCCTGGGCGGCGCAAGGAGGAAAACAAAAAGCAAAAGTGCTCTTCAACCCTCCTGACAAAAATCCCACATCTCAATGAGGCCAGGATCCAGGTGGGAGGAAGACTGGGGGATTTCCTTCCACAATGGATAAAGTTGACCTCCAACAACTTTGTCAGGAGAATCATAGGAAAGGGCTATGCCCTGGAGTTCAGTCAGTTGCCACCAACAAGATTCTTGGTTACACAGCTGGCAAAGGACCCGGTAAAAGCACAGGCATTACAACATCTCATAGGAGAATTTGTAGATCAAAAAGTCCTAATACCTGTTCCCAAACAGGAAGAAGGTCGGGGTTTTTATTCGCACGTCTTTCTGGTACAAAAGCCATCAGGGAAGTATCGCCTGATTTTCAACCTAAAACGTTGAATACAGTCATTCAGTACAAAAAATTCCGGATGGAATCTATTTATTCTGTCAAGAATTTGCTTCAAAGAGACTGCTTCATGGCAAAGATAGGTCTGAAGGATGCCTACCTCCACATTCCTATCAGAGTAAGCTCCCAAAGGTTCCTTTGCATAGCTGTTCGGATAGGGGAAAAGATTTTCCACTATCGGAGCCAAGCCCTCCCCTTCGGCCTCTCCTCGTCCCTGAGGATCTTTACCAAAATCCTTGTGGAGACGTTAGCCCCTCTAAGACTCCAAGGAATAACAGTTGTCCCATACTTGGACGACCTGTTGTTCCTGGCACCGACCAAACAAAAGCTACTTGAGGACCTAGTGGTCGTCCAGCAGTGGTTGACTCAGTTAGGCTGGATAGTCAACAGGGAAAAGTCAATCCTCATTCCCACACAGGAAATCCTGTTCTTGGGCTACATAGTAAGTTCGACAGAGCAAAGGACCTTTCTCCCCCAAGAAAAAATCGATCATCTAAGTCAGCGAGTAGCTCAGTTGCAGACAAATCTCCCTGTCACAGTAAGGGAGATAATGTCAGTCCTAGGCCTCATGTGACAGCCTCCATCCCAGCAGTCAGATGGGCCAGGTTCCACCAAAGGCCACTCCAGTCTTTCCTCCTTCAAAATCTGGCAGGAAAAGACTTGGAGAAGGTATACCTGCCAGAAAGAACAAAGCAGGCTCTCTGGTGGTGGAGAAACCAAAACCACCTGAACAAAGGTCTGCTGTGGAACCCACCTGTGACATGCATCTTGACTACGGACGCCAGCAACCAAGGTTGGAGAGCCCACCTAGAAGGTCAATGGGCGCAAGGCACTTGGAGTCGTCTAGAGAAGAGACGCTCTTCAAATTACAGGGAGTTAAAAGCCGTAGCCAAAGGGATCGCAGCCTTCCAGGATCAGCTCAAGCATCAACATCTACAGATCAGGTCGGACAATACAACTGCTGTAGCGTATTTAAACAAACAAGGGGGACCAGGAATCCCACCCTGATGGGCATAACAAAAGAAGTGTTTGTATGGGCAGAAGAGAATCTCGAGTCACTTTCAGCAATCCATCTCAAGGGTACGCTAAACAGTCTAGCCGATTTCTTGAGCAGACAATTGGTCTCTCAAGAAGAATGGTCTCTGGATCCGAAGGTCTTTGCCAAGATAGTGTCCAAATGGGGTCTTCCGGAGATAGACTTGTTCGCCAACAGGAGAAATACCAAGCTTCCAGAATTTTTCTCACTGAACCCCAGGGATCAACCGGTGGCAGTCGATGCCCTTCAAAACGCATATTCATTTTCCCTGACATATGCTTTCCCACCTCTGCATCTCTTACTGAGGGTCCTTTCCAAATTCAGGATGGAGAAGACTTCCCTTATCCTGATAGCCCCTTTTTGGCCAAAAAGGGCGTGGTTTTCGCTTCTTCTAGCGTTAGCAGATCGCTAAACCGTGGATGTTGCCGTGCACTCAAGATCTGCTGACTCAAGGTCCAGTGCGGCACCCCAATCCAACTTTTCTGAATCTGGCGGCCTGGTTTCTGAAATAGACATCCTGAAGTCTAATGCCCCGTACACACGATCACTTTTTGTGATGAAAAAAAATGACATTTTTAAAAATGTCATTTAAAATGATCGTGTGTGGGCAAAATGTCATTTTATGTCTTCTGAAAAATGACCAAAAAAAAATTCGAACATGCTCGAATTTTTTATGTCATTTTTTAAAATGTCATTTTTTGTGTCATAAAAAATGATCGTGTGTGGGCAAAACTACGTAAAAAATGACGTTTTAAACCCGCACATGCCCAGAAGCAAGTTAGGAGACGGGAGGTAAAACTACCATTCATAATGGAGTAAGCACATTCATCACGCTGTAACAGACAAAAAAGCAGGAATCATCTTTTACTAACAAGTAACCAGCTAAAAGCAGCCTCAAGGCAAATAGAACTTCCCCTTTAGAGTGCCGTCACTTTGTTCATCATTTTCCAAAAATGATGGTGTGTACGCAACGTCATTTTTTAAAATGAAGTTTGAAAAATGTCATTTTTTTTCATGAAGGAAAATGACATTTTTTTTCATCACAAAAAGTGATCGTGTGTACGGGGCATCAGGGTCTATCAGATAGAGTAATCAAAACTCTGTTACAGAGTCGCAAACCAGTTACCAGAGCGATTTATCTGAAACACTGGAAAAAATTTAATCTCTGGCTAAAAGAGAATGGAAAGAGGGAACATGATTCCCCGACGATTTTGGAATTCTTACAGGAGGGCATCGACAAGAAGTTGGCCTTAAGCACGATTAAGGTTCAAATTGCTGCCCTTTCAGTTTATGTTCAGCGCTCCCTACAAGAGGACCCGCTTATCAGTAGATTTTGCAAAGCAATTGCCAAACAACGCCCGGCCCCATGTCGTAAGGTCCCGACGTGGGACCTATCTCTTATGTTGAAAGCGATCATTAAAGAGCCCTTTGAGCCGTTATCAGGGGCATCCTTAAGGCTGGTTACTTTGAAGACAATTTTTTTGGTCGCTATGACTTCTGCCCGCAGAATCAGCGAACTTCAGGCTCTCTCAATTAGAGATCCTTATATGCAAATTTTGGAGGATAAAGTTATTCTAAAGACAGATCAGTCCTTTGTGCCAAAAGTCGCCTCTGCTTTCCACAAGAGTCAGGACATTATACTTCCTTCCTTTTGCAATAAACCAAGTAATAGCAAAGAAGAACAATTACACTGGCTGGATGTCAGAAGATGCCTTATAGGGCCAGATTCAGGTAGATGGGAGCATCTTTGCTCTGGAGTAACGTTTCTCATTTACGTTACTCTGGCGAAATTTTAGGAGCAAGTGCTGTTATTCATGAAGCACTTGCTCCTAAAGTTGCGGCAGCGTATCGTAAATGAGCCGGCGGAATTCAAATTGGGCGGGTACGGGGCGTGTATTATTTAAACTAAGCGCAATCCCACGGCGAACGTACTGCGCATGCGTCGACTGTCAATGCATCCCAGTGCGCATGCTCCAAATTCTGTCGGTGAACGTCAATGACGTCAAATCCCCATTCATGGACGTTTTACGCAAGCGACGCAAATTTTTTTTTTTTTCGACGCGATGACGACGGCTATACTTAACATAGGATACTCCACTAGGGGGCTGCTTTATCTTTACGCCACGTATCGCTTACGGAAACGTCGGAAAGTCACTGCGTCGCGCCCGAATACGATCGTGCATTGCCGATTCCCGCTGATTAACATATTTTTTCAGCGCCATTTTTAAATAAAGTTGCGATGCGATGGCGAAATTCAATTACGCCGATCGCATCGGAACTCCAACCCGGCGTTTCTTGTTTTCTGGTTACAGAAAACAGAAACGCCGGCTTAAAGTCAGTTAGGCTGGAGTATCACTGATACTCCAGCCTAACTCTACCTGAATCTGGCCCTTAGTCTATCTGGAAGCAACTAAAAGCTTTAGAGAATCAGATGCACTGTTTGTTCTTTTTTCCAGGAATTGAAAGGGAAAACAGGCTTCAAAAGGGACACTAGCCAGGTGGATTAAATTGGCCATCTTGGAAGGGTATAAAGCTCTACACTTGGATCCTCCGCAGGGTTTGAAAGCACACTCTACAAGGGCGTTAGCCACGTCCTGGGCAGAAAGAGCCGGCGCTACCCCGGAGCAGATTTGTAAGGCCGCCACATGGTCAAGCATGTCCACGTTCATTCGACATTACCGACTGGACGTCCTAAGTAGTCAAGATCAGGCCTTTGGGAGAAAAGTCCTGCAAGCAGTAGTCCCACCCTAATCTGGTGAGTGCTTGCTCATCCTCTCTAGGGCTGTCCTGGAAGACGCCTTGGGAAAATCAGAGTTAGTCTTACCGGAAACTCTGTTTCCAGGAGTCTTCCAGGACAGCACGTTCCCACCCTTTGCTTTGAGGTAGGTATATATGTGTATATGTATATATGCATGGATAATTTGTATGTATGTCATTAACTGTATTTCAGCTCCGTCCTTCGGTTCTTGGATTAAAACTGACCAGATGCCTGAGGGACCGCCTTTTAAAGAGCTGGAGGTGTGTTTCCTGTCCAGGGAGGAGCTCCATCTCTCAAGGGCTGTCCTGGAAGACTCCTGGAAACAGAGTTTCCGGTAAGACTAACTCTGATTTTTCTTACCCTGTTTTAGTATTTTTCTTTGTTTGATTATTTTCAAATTTGAGTTTATTCTAGCTTTCTCCTACGTTATCATAGTGTCATGTTTATTTTCCTGTACTAAATACTCATCATTCTCAATGTAAACACCACAAATCTAGATTGGTTCTTTTAGGCAGCATTGATATAATAATAAGCCACACATTGTTGAGTATCCAAAAATATTTATTGTTTCACATGACAAAAGGTGTCCTTTTTTTATTTTTTCAAAAAATATCTTAATAGAAATTCTTTATTTATTTTTTTATTGTCAAGAAATATACTTTTGCTTTTGAAATATTTGTCTACATCAATTTTTTTTATTTTTTGTTATTTTTTTAGAGATATCTTTTTTTTTTTTTTTTTGGGGGGGGTTTATTTTTTTGACAAAAACAAAATTAACAAATATCTGGTAAAACGCATGAACACTGGTTAAAACGCATGAACAATTACCAACTTTTTAGCAGTTGTCGTTCATGCGTTTTAGCCAGAAAAATAGAGATTACACTTTGAAAAAAATAACAACAAAAAACATACAGAGAATTTTTTTATTTTTTTTTAAACCCTCCCCAGAACATCCATTACTTTTTTTAGTGTTCGCTCCACCGCTTGTGTTTTCTTTTTTTATCTGCCGTACGCAGATATTTATGTCCTCAATTTGAGACCTGCAGGACAACACCTCCCCAATTAAAACCTGGGTGCTGTAGGTGTCCAGTCCGTCCCCAACAGCACGAATACCTCTTGAAATTTGGAAACAAACCATGTATTACAATTATGCAGGCCTACATCTATTACCTGAAGCTGTGCTGTATGACACTGACCAGATGTGGTGGCATTTTCCACGTTCTGCACATCCGGCGGGGGTGAGGCTTGGCTCTGTGTGGGGTTTGTCTGCTCCACTCCTGCAGCTTGATTGTGCCCTGTGAGATTGTAAAAAAGGGATACATGAATCAAAAAGATTAGAGGTCTGAAAGAGGAATATTAATCATTCTTTTTGTAACATGTGGTACAATTGTCTGTTTTTACAATCCTTCTAAGCTTAACACAGTATTTTATCCATTACCAAATCTGCAACATTTCTCTATCTTTGGCCAAGTTTCCTACATGAAAAAACACCAATTATCCACTGGATCACCTCTGTGTGACACCCTAACTAGGTTGGTCTTGTTGCCAACACTCGGTGCCGATCCTGACCTCGCTGGGGTCCTAAGCAAAATGACATGGCACATTAAAAATGAGAAGCGGGGGGCACTGACGACAGTGACATGACACATTAAAGAAAGTTGAGAAGCGGGGGGAGGGGGTGTTCTGCTCTCGGAAATGACATCTTACATTAAATTGAGAAGCAGGGGGTGCTGACTTCTTACCTCTTCTCCCATGCAGCCAGCAAGTTGAGAAGTGGGGTGAGGGGGCAAAAATGACTTCTTACCAGGCGGGGCCTCTAGTAATTTGGGGGGCCCTTCGGAGCTTTGCGTGGCCCTAAGCGGCTTGCATAGTGAGCCTATAGGGCGGATCGACCGTGCCAAAACTTGTGCTACTGAGTCCATATGTGTAACCAACTGCTGAGCATACTCTCCTTTTACTGTATATTGACTTAAGTTGGATTATTTAAATCTTGTTAACACATCTACATTAAATAAAAAATTGGTCTCACATAAAAAGATCATAAATAGAATGAACGACCAATTATTATGCCCATAAACATGAACCTTGAGACATGTATTCTTGAACTGTATATATACAACCTGAAAGAAAAAGCACATGCCGCAAAATAATAAAAACAAATAATCAGAGTACACATGAAAATTACTTACTTCTTCTGATGACTTTTCTAATCCTCTCCATCTGCTCCGGCTCTCTTATTTTCAGGTCAGACCACCTTTTGCGCAACTGCTCCCTTGACCTCTGCACCCCGAATTTCAGATGGATAGTCCTCTGAACATTCTCCATGATCTGGGCCTTCACTTTCTTTGGGTTCTTGTAAGGCCCATTTTTGCAATCATAGTCCTCCTTTTTAAAGATTGACACCATCTCGACCATCTCATCAAAGGACATGTTGGTGGCTTTGTACCTCCTGCTCCTGGTGTGTGCTACGGCCTGGCCTCTCTCCTGCCTTGGGGTTTCAGCTTGCTGTGTAACCTCCATGATGTCTTCACCGTCTTGCATTGACCGGCCAAAAAGGGGCGTGGCAATTACTAGAATGATCGTCATGGGCGGGGAAACGTGCAGAGCTTCTCGCATGTGCAGTGTATAAAGGGATATTGCGTGAGTGAGAACGTAGTTCACAGTCTGTAGAAAAAATTGGAAGAAACGATCGTGCAGTACGACAATACGCAACTCGATTTTGGACTTTATGATCAGTAGATGAGTTTATGGGTTAGATATGGGGAGAAAGCTTAGTAGTAAAAGGCTTGACTGACATTAGCTTTTTTTGCTTAATTTTGACTTGCAGAAATAATGGAGGCCTTCAGAGAACAGGAGTTCTTCACAGAATTTGTTCAAAAGGGGCCCCGGGTGGCAACCCCCCTTTTTTCTAGAATTTTTCTTTCCCAAAAAAATTTATTCAGCCAAGATCTGGCATTGTAATTGCCCCCCCACCCCTAAAATAATCGACATATTGTTGCCACACGGCACGTGCGCTTTGGGGGGTCAAGCCTGTATGGACAGGCTCACGGGCCACCACTGGAACATCAATGGCCTCATCAGGCACAAGTGTCATGTAGTTTGTTGAGGGTCTCTTTAGGAAATTGTGCAATATGCAGCAGCAAAGTATGACATGGTTCAGATTCCACTTAACAAACCTACAGTCCTTGTTTTGTTTGCACCGCCTGTATACTGCTGTTCAAAGTATATAGGGCCAAAGGGTCTTGTCAGGGCTGATCCTCGCTATAGGCTCACTATGCAAGCCGCTTAGGGCCCTGCAAAGCTGCAAAAGGCCCCCAAATTACTAGAGGCCCCGTCTGGTAAGAAATCATTTTCGCCCCCTCACCCCGCTTCTAAACTCGCTGGCTGAGTCATTTACAACAGCAGAACACCCCCTCCCCCCGCTTCTCAACTTTCTTTAATGTGACATGTCACTGTCGGCAGCGCCCCCCGCTTCTCATTTTTAATGTGCCATGTTATTTTGCTTAGGGCCCCAGGGAGGTCAGGATCGGCACTGGGTCTTGTAATGACCTGTGGGAGTGGTGGTGGGGAAACCCATGCTATTTTTTTTCAATGATTTTTATCCATATTGCAGGGACCAAACATTACATTAAAGCCGCAAGCAGTATTAAAAAAAAAATTCTGAGCGTAATCTCATTTTGTGCAGGGACAGTTGTAAACAAGTGCCACCTCACAGGCATACTATAGACACCCAGCAGGTATGATATTTAAAATACTTTTTTTTTCTCACTTTAAGCATCATTAAAATCGCTGCTCCAGATAAAGACAGTTTTAAAAAAAAAAAAAAAAATTCCATTGATACATGTTCCCTGGGGCAAGACCCGGGTTCTCAAATACGTTTTCCTACAATAACTTGAATATTGGGCTGTAAAATGAGCACTTTTGAATTCTAACGTTCGAGTCCCATAGACTTTAATGGGATTCTAAATGTTCGCGCAAACGTTTGGTTCGTTCGGTTCTGGTGCAAAACGAACGCGGGGGTGTTCGGCTCATCCCTACTCTCTCTCAATGAAAGGGTGCCCCACTCCTTTGCTTGGTGTGGGGACATTTGCAGTATTTTTGCAGAAATATGGTGGGGTAAGTAGCAGATGAATGGGTCTGTTGTACAATTGCACACAATTACAGGTAGGAATTTTGACATTTTCCCACTTCATTCTTTATGCTTTCAATTGTTTCAGGATTACAGGATTATATAGCCCCAACAGTTTGCTCAGTGCTTTACAACATGAGGGCAGACCGAACAATTAAAATACAATTTTATACAGGAGGAATCGGAGGGCCCTGCTTGTTAGAGCTTGCAATATAGAAGTGATACAAAAGGTAATAACTGTGGGGGATAAGCTGGGTTCTAACATCACAAGACAAGACAAGGGTCAATATAACTAAAGACGATGCGAGTGTCACGTCACATCACGCTGTGAAACGAGCTCCGGCCCCGGGTAGAGCCACGGAGGACCCACAGTGTGAGAGGCTCGGGCGCCGTTGATGAAGCCATCATTGCTCAACTTGATCGGATCCTGTCTACCCACCAGACAAATGCCGGAGTGTAGCTGATTACCGGAGGACCGAACTCCCCGCAACCCCAGGAGCCCTGATTGGATGGTCGGCTGAAAAGTCTATTCTGCGAAGCCGCGGATATTCCACAAGGAAGCGTACCAGAGATCCCAGGGGCTAGGTGAGAGACTTTGCTGTCGGAACAAGAGCACAAGGTAAATGCTGTAAACAAACTGTACTGGATTATACTTGACCTGGCCGTGATTTATGGGATGCTAGGTACGTGTAGGTAGCTGTCAGTGATAGGGCAGTCTAGTGGCTGCAAGAGCAAGAGGTAAAGTAATCGTATGTATTCACACTGCAGTTGAGTTGTTATGTTTTATGTATGTACTTATGTTTAACACTATTTACCTCTGGAGTGTCTCCAAAACCATTTTGGAGAAGCCCGGTGTCCTGATAGGACACACGAGATCGAGAGATCTGGGTGGCCATTTTGGGGGTGGTTTTCCTTATATAGAAAAGCTCAGGCACATTGGGAGGAGAATGTGGTTGTAGGCAGATTGAGACAGAGACCCTGCTGGAAGATTAGTGCAGGGTTCCTACGTAGGCCTGCGGCGTTGATCCTGTTCGGGTGTAAGATGGCAGCTGCTACCAGCCAGTCTGGTGTCTCGCTGTGAGTGCGGGAGGTGTGCTATTAAGCGGGAAGTGCCTGCGTAGCTGTGTACCACAGAATCTGTTCTGCATATTGTAGTCTTCAAATATTAGGTATAATAATAGACTTCATCCTTCATACCAATGTATAGTATCTAGTATGATGTTAGTAGATTGTTCTCGCAGCAAAACCACCAGGCCCTCCAGAGAACGCATTTATTTCAACAACTACAATACAGAATAGTCCAACGTCCACAGATGATACAAAAAGAAGTCCAGCAGAGTAATTCAGATGTCTACCTGCGCCCCCATACTCCTACAGAGAGAATACAGGAGTACTTTCTCTCTGACAAGATGACTCTCTCTCTGACAAGATGAGCTGAATGTCAGCCTGTCTTTCTCATATAATGGTATCATACTGGAGGGGGGTCAACCAAATGTTCCCATTGAATGTCTAATTACCATTAATAAACACTTCCTTATGTATGTCAGGAAGTACCAGGCCATCTCACATACCTAGGTTGTCTTAGATAAGATTTACACATCAAAGGGTCCTCTGTATCTTTTGATCATTCCTGAGATCTCTTCTCCAATTCCATAATTCTTAATTTTAATCTCTCATTTTCCTCTGATAATTCATCACACAGTTTAGATTTCTCAAGCAAAGCTCCACCAATGGTAACTGCATGCAATTTTAAATTTACTGTCTCAGTGTCTGATTGGTTTTGTAACCGCTGACAAACCTTATGGGTATTATCAACTTCACTCTGTAACTGCGCAATTTCCATAACTTTATCATTCAAAGAACTTTCCATTTTTAAACAGCAAGATAACAAGCCCTGCACAATACAACCCTTTCTCTTACTTTCTGAAATTTTGCTATCAAAAACACTTTTCTCTAAAAATTCCTTCATCATAGTCCACGTCTGCTTACATTTTTCTGGAATTTCATAAGGACCGCCATGACGCTTAATACATTTTGATACCCATCTGTTAACTTTATCAGAACTGACACTAGCTTCACACCGAGTAAGCATTTTGACTATATTATTAATAATTTAAAGAAAAACGGAAATATTTTACTCACCGCATTTGAAGCTCCACCTTGCCAGTTCCAGTCTTCTGGTACACGGCAGTCTTTTTTTCTTTCTTCAGTTTCCAGTCTCGAGAGAATAATTCTGGGGTTCCAAACTTGTTTAGTCTTGTATATCAGACTCTTATGTCACAACCAGACAGAGTCACAGCACAGGTCTTTTTCTTTATTCGACTTCTTGTCCACCTCACAGGATTTCTGTCATCACGACTTCTGTTACTAAGTTCTGAAAATGCGCTTCTGGTCACTTGCACGGCACCAATGTAGTCTTCAAATATTAGGTATAATAATAGACTTCATCCTTCATACCAATGTATAGTATCTAGTATGATGTTAGTAGATTGTTCTCGCAGCAAAACCACCAGGCCCTCCAGAGAACGCATTTATTTCAACAACTACAATACAGAATAGTCCAACGTCCACAGATGATACAAAAAGTCCAGCAGAGTAATTCAGATGTCTACCTGCGCCCCCATACTCCTACAGAGAGAATACAGGAGTACTTTCTCTCTGACAAGATGACTCTCTCTCTGACAAGATGAGCTGAATGTCAGCCTGTCTTTCTCATATAATGGTATCATACTGGAGGGGGGTCAACCAAATGTTCCCATTGAATGTCTAATTACCATTAATAAACACTTCCTTATGTATGTCAGGAAGTACCAGGCCATCTCACATACCTAGGTTGTCTTAGATAAGATTTACACATCAAAGGGTCCTCTGTATCTTTTGATCCTTTGGCCACAAGATTTGGTCAGCAAACTTCCTTTGATGTGTAACCTCGAATGCCTAAATACCATACCATACATACTGTATAACACAATATTTTAAATACCAACACATCTATATTAATATTACTACACATATGTGTGTCTCCAGGTCTGGAAAGGAACTATTTGCCGTTCGATTGCAATGACTGTTACTACTCCCGCTCCACAGTAATAAATGTTGTACCATCATCCTCAAGCGGTGAGCAGGCGGCTATAGGGTCCTTCATGGCACCGTACAGAGCGGCCTTGGCACTGATTCCAAAATTCAATAGTGCAAATATTCCCCTGACAGATTGGGTGGAGAGACTGGACAGCTCGGTCCGATTGTTCGAAATACCCGCAGCACACTTTGCAGATTTGGCGGTTAATGCTCTAGAAGGAGAAGCCCGCCGGGCTATGATGGTTCTGCCCGAGAAGAAGAGAGATAACAGAACCGCCATCGTGGCCCGCTTAGAAAGTATGTATGGTGAGAGTACCTCCATAGCCGAACTCTGGAAGAATTTCTACAGTCGGGAGCAGTATGATCGAGAGACTATTCCTCAATTTGCAGTGGCATTGCAGCAGATCTGGTGCTGGTTAGAGGAGAAAATAGCCCCCACAGGGACTGGAGTTGCTAACCCCGACCAGCTAATACGGGACCAGTTCCTCGCTGGTGTGTGGTCCCCTTCATTAAAAAGAGCCTTGAAGGATCCAGTGAGGGCTGATGGTACAGTGAAGTTTGCAGTGATCCTACAAGAGGCCATCGAGAGGAAACGGGAAGAGTCGGACCATGAACGGGCTGGCGCCAGAAGCCAGGTTACCCGCACTCAGGGAGCTAGGTGGCCGGTGGGGCGGGAAGAAGCAACTGCCCCATATCCTGCCACAGTCGCGATGGTGGAGACGCCCTCGATGGAGAAGGTCGTACGAGACCTAGCTGAGATGGTCGCCTCCCTCAGCCGAGAGGTGGCAGCTTTGCGGAGAGTGTCGGAACAACCGTGAGCGGGAACCAACCCACTCCGGAGGGAACAAGATACTGACCGAAAATGCTGGCAGTGCGGACGGTTAGGC
Organism: Rana kukunoris; assembly: GCA_029574335.1. Lineage (NCBI taxonomy): Eukaryota > Metazoa > Chordata > Amphibia > Anura > Ranidae > Rana > Rana kukunoris. The sequence continues at coordinate 37,550,572 of CM056059.1, read as the reverse complement.
CACATCGCAAGGGACTGTATGAAACGGGGAGCCCATAACTAGGGATGAGCTCCACGTTCGATTCGAACATTGTCTGTTCGTACGTTCGACGAAATTCGAACAAAACAGGTCGTTCGCGCCAAATTTGAGTGACGCGCAACGGCCCATAATTCACTGCGGCATTTCGCGCTGATGATTGGCCAAGCATGCTGTATGTCCTGCATGCTTGGCCAATCACAGCACGCGAAAAACGAAGAGCAATAATTGGCCAAAGCCTGGGTGGCTTTGGCCAATTATGGCTCAGGGCTTTAGCACACGCCCCACACTATAAAAAGCTGCCTGCAATGCGGCCTCGTGTGTTGTGGCTTGTTAATGAGAGAAGTCCTATAGAGAGAGATAGAGAGACCGTGTCTTTTCTACCAGATAGATAAATAGAGCAGGCAGGCTAGTCAGTTTAGTTAAATTTACAGTGTGTAGAGGATATATATACATCCCAGGAGTTGTACATATATTTATACACTGTATAGCTTAGCTAGATCAGCTATTCCTATTTGTCAGGCAGTAGATTGTGCTAGCTGCAGTGTTCTAATGTGTTCTAATGTGTTGTGTTGTCTGTGTGCTGTTTAGTTTGCACCTAAACGTACTCGGTGTTACTGCACTTGTCCTGCTTATTTGCAACTAAACGTACTTGCTGTTACTGCATGTGTGCTGTTTAATAGAACCTAAACGCAGTTGCTGTTACTGCACGTGTGTTTTTAATAGCACCTAAACGTCCTTTGTGTTACTGCACTTGTGCTGTTCAGTTGCACCTAAACGCACTTTTTGCTACTACACTTGTGCTGTTTATTAGCACCTAAACGTAGTTGGTGTTACTGCACTTGTGCTGTTAGCACCTAAACACAGTTGCTGTTACTGCACGTGTGCTGTTTAATAGCACTTAAACGTTCTTTGTGTTACTGCACTTGTGCTGTTCATTTTCACCTAAACGTACTTTTTGTTACTGCACTTGTGCTGTTTATTAGCACCTAAACGTAGTTGGTGTTACTGCACTTCTGCTGTATAGTTTTCACTTAAACCTACTTGGAGTTTACTGCACTTGTCCTCTCCAGTTTGTACCTAAAGGTACGAGGTGTGTGTACTGATTTTTGTCCTTTGCAGGCCATTTAAATGTCTGAAAGGACAACAAAGAGAGGCAGAGAGTCACGAGGGCAAGCAGGCTCTGCATCTAGAGGCAACGCTGGTGGTGGACATGGTGCATCCTCTTCAGCACATGGCTCGTCCTTCTTTTTGGGAGCTGGCCGTGTTGAGCCTCAACGTGCAGAGAAACTAGTAGAGTGGATGACCAAGCCACCCTCATCCTCCTCATCCTCTCTCACCCAGGCTGAGCTTAGTTTGTCTGGCAAAGCAGCTGCCAAGGCATCTTCTTCCCTCTGCACAATGGCATCACACAATCCTTCCCTAGTCCCACCATGTCCTCCTGAGGAGTCCCCCGAACTATTTCAACACCGTGTTGGGTACATGCTGCATGAAGATGTGCAGTGTTTTGAAGGCTCTGATGATGGAACACAGATAAAGGAAGGTATTAATGTGAGCCCAGAGAGAGGGGATGCCCGAGAGGGACAGCAATCTGGCAGTTATGTTCCCCCAGCTGCAGCATACTGCCAAGGTTTTCGACAGTGATGAGGAGGGAGGGGATGATGAGGTCACTGACTCTACGTAGGTCTGATAGGAGAGAGGAAGAGGAGAAGGAGGACGAGGCACAGGCACATCTCCAAAGAGGCAGGATGCCCTCCAGGAGCCAGCTTAAGGGCAGCACACCAACTGCATTACATCGCAGAGCTACGCCTATGCAGGGCGCTGCTGTGTCTCAACGTTACTGCAAAAGTTCTTTGGTTTGGGCCTTTTTTGAGACATGTGCATCAGATCGCACCGTTGCTATTTGCAACATATGTCTCAAGCGTATCTCGCGTGGCCAAAACATCACCTGCTTGGGCACCACATGCTTGACCAGACATATGTCGACCTGCCATGCAGTTCGTTGGCAAGCATACCTAAAAGACCCACACCAAAGAACAAAGCGGACCTCCCCTTGCCCCTCATAAGCTGGGATCTCCAACCCCACTAGACCCTCAGTCCTCTCTGAAGCCTGCACTGATGGGACTGAAGGTGTAGAATTAGGTGTGTCACAACCTAGTAGTACATGGGGGCAATTTACTGATAGTACCAGACAAATTTCCCTGCCCCAGCTGCTGCAGCGCCGAAAGAAGTACTCTCCCAGCCATCCACATGCCCAGCGGTTGAATGCTAGCTTAGCGAAATTGCTAGCACTTCAACTGCTACCTTTTTAGTTGGTAGATTCTGCCCCCTTCCGTGAGTTTGTAGAATGTGCGGTACCTCAGTGGCAAGTACCCAAACGCCACTTTTTCTTACGGAAGGCGATTCCGGCTCTCTACCGGCATGTGGAAGGCAATGTACATGCCTCGCTGGACAGGGAGGTCAGTGGTAAGGTGCATCTTACCGCTGACTCATGGTCCAGCAGCCATGGACAGGGACGTTACCTCTCTTTCACGGCGCATTGGGTGACTCTACTGGCAGCTGGGAAGGATGCAGGGCAAGGTACAGTAGTGTTGGAGGTTGTTCCACCACCACGCCTCCAAACCCACTACTGGTTGTGACACACCTCTCTCCTCCACCCCCTCCTCTTCTTCTTCCTCTGTGGCCTCTTCCTGTGCTGATGTCTCCTCGGAACCAGCCGTGCTCCGTAGGTATACAAGGGGCTACGCAGGAATGCAGGCAAAGAGATGCCATGCGGTGCTAGAGCTGGTGTGCTTGGGAGACAGGAGCCACACTGGGGCCAAGGTTCTGTCAGCTCTGCAGGGGCAGGCTCAGAGGTGGTTGACGTCACGCCAGCTTAAGCCTGGAATGGTGGTTAGCGACAATGGCACCAACCTCCTCTCTGCCCTGGGACAAGGAAAACTGACCCATGTGCCGGTTTTGCTCATGTCCTGAATTTGGTGGTGCAGCGGTTCTTGGGCAGGTACCCGGGCAGGTACCCGGGCTTACAAAATGTCCTAAAGCAGGCCAGGAAAGTCTGTGTGCATTTCCGGAGGTCATATAATGCCAGTGCTCGGCTGACAGACCTCCAAAGGAAATACAACCTGCCAGAGAAGTGCTTAAATCTGTGACATGCCCACCAGATGGAACTCTACATTGGCCATGCTGCAGCGGCTGCACACGCAGCAGAGGACCATCAATGAGTACCTGTGCCAATATGGCAGCAGAACTGGGTCAGGGGAGCTTGTTTTTTTTCCCCATGCCAGTGGGCCTTGATCAGGGATGCATGCACTGTCCTGTCACCAGTTGAGGAGGCCACGAGTATGGTGAGCAGTGACAGACTGTCCCTCTTATTCACATGTTGGAGCACACGCTACGTGGAATAATGGACAGGGCCCTTGAGGCAGAACAGAGGGAGGAATAGGAGGACTTCCTTACCTCTCAAGGCCCCCTTTATCCAGACAGTGGTCCTGCTTGCCCACCTAGCACACATGAAGAGGACGAGGAGGAGGAGGAGGAGGAGGAGGGTGATTGTATTAGCAGCATGGAGGTGGAGCCTAGCACTCAGCATCAGCAGTCTTCAAGGGATCACTTACAGTCCCAAGGAACCCATGGACTTTTACGTGGCTGGGATGAGGTGGCTGCGGATCTTGTTGTCCTCAGTGACCCAGAGGACTGTGCCCCGAATGCCTCAGCAAACCTACGCTGCATTGCCTCCCTGAACCTGCAAAGCCTGTGTAAGGATCCTCGTGTTCGTGGTGTCAAGGAGAGGGATCATTACTGAATGTCAACTCTCTTTGATCCACGTTACAAGAGTAAGGTTGCGGAGCTTATCTTGCTGTCGCAGAGGGAGCAGAAGATAAACTTCTGCGGGAGGCCTTGCAGAAGGGTCTGTGCAACACGTTCCCAGAACCTGGGGGATTACCAAATCCTGGTCCTGGACAACGTGTTGCTGAGGCTTCGGTGAGTCACAGAAGGAGCAGTGGAGAAGGTGGCTGTCTGACTGATGCGTTCAGACAATTTTTTAGTCCGCAGCCCCAAGGTTTGACCAGTTCCAGCAACCATTGCCAGCGTCTGGTTTACATGGTGCTGAAATACCTAGGGGCAAGATCCGACTTGGACACCTTCCCTACCGAAAATCCTCTGGCTTACTGGGTCTTTAGGATGGATCACTGGCCAGAGCTTGCACAGTACACAATTGAGCTACTGGCTTGCCCTGCATCCAGCGTTCTTTCAGAACGCACATTCAGTGTTTCAGAGTTGTGGCAACGCCACCAGTGCCTAAGGCGCAATTTATATGCACCTGTTCTAGTATTTTTCTTTGTTTGTTTGATTCTTTTCTAATTTGAGTTCATTCTAGCTTTCTCCTACGTTATAGTGTCAAGTTTATTTTCCTGTACTAAATACTCCTCATTGTCAATGTAAACACCACAAATCTAGATTTGTTCTTTTAGGCAGCATTGATATAATAATAAGCCACACATTGTTGAGTATCCAAAAATATTTATTGTTTCACACGACAAAAGGTGTCATTTTTATTTTTTCAAAAAATATCTTAATATAAATTCTTAAATTTTTTTGTCAAGAAATATATTTTTGCTTTAAAACACTTGTCTACATCTATTTTTTTTTTTTTTTAAACCCTCCCCAGCACATCAATCAGATCCTTTTAATTTTCGGTTCACCTCTTGGTTTTGCTTTTGAAGCTGCCTTAAGGTGATATTTGGGACCTACAGGAATAGACCTCCCCAATTAAGACCTGGGCACTGTCGGTGTCCAATCCTCCCCCAACTGCAGTAATACCTCCTGAAATTTGGAAAAAAAAAACATGTATTACAATTATGTAGGCCTACATGTATTACCTGAAGCTGTGCTGTATGACACTGACCTGATGTGGCATTTTCCACTTCCTGCACATCCGGCAGGGGTGGGGCTTGGCTCTGTGTGGGGTTTGTCCGCTCCAGTGCTGCAGCTTGATTGCGCTCTATGAGATTGTAAAAAAAGGGATACACGAATCAAAAAGATTAGAGGTCTGAAAGAGGAATATCAATCATTCTTTTTATAAAGTGTGGTACAATTGTCTGTTTTTACAATCATTCTAAGCTTAATCATTACCAAAGCTGCTGCATTTCTCTATCTTTGGCCAAGTAACCTACATGGAAAAACAACAAGTATCCACTGGATCACCTCTGTGTGACATCCTAACTAGGTTGTTCTTGTGGCCAACACTCAGTGCCGATCCTGCCCTCCCTGGGGCCCTAAGCAAAATGACATGGCACATTAAAAGTGAGAAGCGGGGGGTGCTGACGACAGTGACATGTCACATTACAGAAAGTTGAGAAGTGGGGGGAGGGGGTGTTCTGCTGTCGGAAATGACATCTTACATTAAATTGAGAACCAAGGGGTGCTGACTTCTTGCCTCTTCTCCCATGCAGCCAGCGAGTTGAGAACCCGGTTGAGGGGGCAAAAATGACTTCTTACCAGACGGGGCCTCTAGTAATTTGGGGGCCCTTCGCAGGGCCCTAAGTGGCTTGCATAGTGAGCCTATAGGGTGGATCGGCCATGCCAACACTTGTGCTACTAAGACCATATGTGTAACCAACTGCTGAGCAATGAGCATACTCTCCTTTTACTGTATATTGACTTAAGTTGGATTATTTAAATCTAGTTAATAACACATCTACATTAAATAAAAAATTGGTCTCACATAAAAAGTTCATAAATAGAATGAACGACCAATTATTATGCCCACAAACATGAACGTTGAGACATCTATTCTTGAACTGTATATATACAACCTGAAAGAAAAAGCACATGCCGCAACATAATAAAAAACAAATAATCAGAGTACACATGATGAAAATTACTTCTTCTGATGACTCTTCGAATGCTCTCCATCTGCTCCGGCTCTCTGATTTTCAGGTCAGACCATCTCTAACGCAACTGCTCCCTGGACCTCTGCACCCCGAATTTTTCATGGATAGTCTTCTGAACCTTCTCCATGATCTGGGCCTTGACTTTATTTGGGTTCTTGTAAGGCCCTCTTTTGCAGTCATAGTCCTCCTTTTTAAGAATGGCAACCATCTCCACCATCTCATCGAAAGAAAATGTTGGTGGCTTTGTACCTCCTCCTGGTGTGTGCCTGGCCTCTCTCCTGCCTTGAGGTTGCAGCTTCATGTCTCTCCTGAGTCTCCTCCATCATGTCTTCAGTGAAGTGCATTTTGTGTCATCCACAGATGTGCTGGAGGGAGCTGGGCCATCTGCTGCCGGTGGCCATCCCACGCCATCCCCCGAACATCTTTCCGAGCATGACCCCCTGGAAAGCCAAGAGTCAGCGGTGGAGGGGAGTGCCCACACCTCTCCTTTTGAGGTGGTTGAGGAGGAGCAGGCCAATTTACAGACAACCTACATCCCTTGCTGACACCTGACGTGTTCATTGACGCATCCATTGTGATGCTGGCATCGGTGCCGCTGTCCCATGCGTGTTGCGTCATTTGAACGCGATGCCGTGTGGTCATGTGACCCGTGGCGTGATTTCGATGCCCAGGCCGTTCGGAAATGACGCGGCCTGTACTATGCGGAAGGAGACGCAATGGCGCCCCCTCTCCCCTCATCCACGACGCCGTGTGGTCATGTGACCCGCGACGCGATGACGCCATTTGGATGCGCGGGACGCTCGAAAATGACGCAGCCTGTATTACGGGGAAGGAGACGCAATGGCGTCCCATCTCCCCTCACCCACATATCTTTGGCCACATTAATTTTTGATGTTCAATTTTATTGTTTCTTTCCCGTCATTCTATCAGCACGGGGAGGTGCTTTCTCTATGAGGCCAATCAACCCTACCCAGGTAAGTATTTAAGGACGTCAGGGGGGTTGGCTGCAGCATCCTCATCTCTCCCATCTCCTGAAGGAGTGGGAGTATATATGACGTTCGGTTTGTTTGTTTAGAGACCCTCTTTGGAGTTGTGGGCAAACTAAGCTCTTCAGCGAATAGGGCTTGTTCCTAGGATTGGTAAGTGTACCTTCCGTTTTTTGTCCCACATGTCCTCCATCTATATTTGTGTCAAAAATACTGATACAATTTCCATATATTTGGCTATTTTAGCTGGAACTGCCTGTTTTTTCTGGATGCTGGCCTAAGTGGAATGTTCACCTTTATTTCACCCCATATGGTTTGGAGTTCTAGGGGTTAGAGACTGTCTCCAAATACTCGGTGTACCATCTGGGATATCCACGGTGGATGTTGGGGTACCCACGGCCCGTTGGGGTTTTTAAGTGCTCTTCAACCTAGAGAGGGTGAGTTCATGGTGGAGGTCCCCTCTCCCTACTTTTTGGATTGGTGACTCGCCGCGGTCACCCCCCCTCATGCCCAATCCTGTCCGCATGTTATGTGCCCTTTGTTGTCATTATTTGATCATTTATTTTGTTTTCTACTTAGAAGAGTGATACTGTACAATTTTCCTTGAAGAAGGATGTCATTTTAAAAACATTTGAAACGCGTTGGAAACTGTCTATCATGCTCCTAACTTGTCCTGGGGCATGCGGTGACTTACAGTACTTTTCTAAATTATGTTTTTATACTGTATTTTGATATTGTGATATTTAGTATGCCAATGTTTTGTAATAAATATAATAATTTTTTATGACCTCAGTTGTCACTTAAATTTCTGTTGTCCCTAAAATCCCACCTATTTAGAGGTATTCATTTTTTCACAGGACAACTATTAGTTGTGCACTCCATAAATCTGGTATTTATGGAAGACTAGCAAGAAGAAAGCCTTTGTTGAAGTCCAGTTTGCAGTTTTCAAGAAGCCATGTGGGGGACACAGCAAACATGTGGATAAAGATGCTTTGGTCAGATGAGACCAAAGTTGAACTTTTTGGCCTAAAAGCAAAACGCTATGTGTGGCAGAAAACCAACAGTGCACATCACCCTGAACACACCATCCCTACCGTGAAACATGGTGAAGCTGGTCAGAGTTGATGGGAAGATGAATGGAGCCAAATACAGGGCAACCTTATGCCGTGTACACACGGTCGGTCCATCCGATAAGAACGGTCTGATGGACCGTTTTCATCGGCTAACCGATGAAGCTGACTGATGGTCAGTCATGCCTACACATCATCGGTTAAAAAAACTTGACTCAGGGGGCTGAATACAAATGCCCCCCACACTTTTCACATATTTATTTGTAAAAAAAAAATTGAAAACCATTTATCATTTTCCTTCCACTTCACAATTATGTGTCACTTTGTGTTGGTCTATCACTTAAAATACCAATAAAACACATTTACGTTTTTGGTTGTAACTTGACAAAATGTGGAAAATTTCAAGGGGTATGAATACTTTTTCAAGACACTGTATGTTCTGAAAGGCATAATGAGTCTTTTCAAAATTGTCTTTTACAACTGTAGCAGCCTACTACTTTCTGGCCAGAGCTGCTTTAAATTTAGAGAGTAGTCTGAGAGTTAGTTGACTCACACTGTATGTTTTTCACAAAATTTGGGCCTCTGTTCCAGCCATGGCTGTACTGTGAGTGACCACTATTGTTGTCTGGGGTGTCATTATCACTCCAGGCCAAGGGTGGCAACACTCAGGTCAAGGTGTTTTGGGTGTTCCCCTTCAGCAGCCAATCGGAGGGAGCTGTGCATGCTGGGGAGGAGTACTTAAGGGACAGACGTCATTAGCCTGGGGTCATCGCTGATTCTGGCCTGTCGTTGCACCACCCCCTGTGTGTGGCCCTCATGGCCGGGGGTGCGTGTTCAAGTGTTCCTGGCTCCGGGACCACGTTGGTCTGGGGTTGTGATCTACTAAGTAGGCCTGGTAGTCAGACTGGGTCTACGTTTGCAGAGTGGTCCTGTGCTATCCGTCCTGAGGGAGGAAGCCACCCGATGAAGAACCTGTCTTGGAGAGCACTGAGTACGAGGCTTGTATCTCAGGAGAGGCCTTGAACTTCATCGAAGGACGCACGATTACTGAGAGGCTGAGTGATGGTTGCCTGTCAGTTCTGCGTTCACAAGAGTTTATTCAAGAGAGACCTGGGTGCTTAATCCTGTGTTGAGAAGGATTCTGGACCAAATATATCTCCACCTTTGAGAAGGTCAGTGACAGAGACTTTGCTAAAGTTTCCGTGTGACACCCTGGCTGCTAGGCTAGTAAGAGAGGCCTATCGAGATGCACAATACCCACTCTGGGTAGAGTGACGACGAAAGCTACGTTGCTGGAAGCGCAAAACAAACCAAAGTCCACATCAATAAAAAAAATGTTCTGTGTTAATATTGCATAGATGCTTTACATGACAAACGTGCCCACATTCCAAATCTTGTGCAAAACCAATCATGCTGGAGTGTTCCACACACCTCTATGCATTCACCACCATTCTCTGCTGCCTCTTACCACTGTTTAGGTCGGCTTTGGAGGTAAGGTCAACCAGAGCTGTTTCAGACACCTGGGCATATATTGATTGTAGCAATCCCCCAAAGGGCAGGTGGGACCAAATCCCCAGGATACGTAGCATTCCGTAGTGAAAATAAAACAAAAAACCTGCTATGGTGTAATAGGTTCAATAAAAGGATTAATTAAGTAAAAAGTGTAATAATACAAACAAAGTGCTCTGCGAATCCTGTGAACAAGGTTAAAAGCTGAGAATGATTATATGTACATTGCCCCCTTAAGCATGGACAGCTGGAAAGGATATGTCAAATTGACCGCTCTTATATATATATCTGTATATTTTTGCTATATAAGTTTCAAAAAGACCAAAAATCATTGCAGCCCTATCAGTGTCGCCTCATCGGTGCACATCAGTGCAGCCTTATAAGTGCCCTCATCAGTGAAGCCTCTTTAGCGCACATCCGTGAAGAAAATTAATTGCTTACTTACAAAATTTTTTAACAAAAACTTTTTCCAAATTTTGTTTAGCACAAAATAAAAAAAAAGCTAATTAAATCAAAAGTGGATTAAATAACACCAAAAGAAAGCTCTATCTGTCTAAAAAAAAACAAAAGGATAGAAATTTTATATGGATACAGTGTTGCATGACCACGCAACTGTCATTTAAAGTGCGAAAGCACTGAGGCCGTGTACACACGGCAGAGAACCTCGACGGGCAGAACACATCGTTCCGCCCGTCGAGGTTCTCTGCCGGACGCCGAAATCGGCGACCCGCCCGTCGGGAATGGCAACCAGCCATTCATCCAGGCGGGCCGTCGAGCAAAAAGAGAGCATGCTCTCTTTTCGCTCGACGGGATTCCCGACGGGCGGGGCGAGCGCTCTGTGTACACACGGCCGAGGTCCTCGCTGGAATGCAGCTTCCAGCGAGGTTCTCGCTGGTTTCCAGCGAGAACCTCGGTCGTGTGTACGCCGCCTGAAAGTTAAAAAATTGTCCTGGGCAGGAAGGTGGTGAAAGTGCCCTGTAATGAAGTGGAAAGTAATATTTCTTCATAGTTTTAGGCCAATCTGTGGAGCGGCCATTTAAACCTATCCTCTCCAGATGTCTATGTTTAAGGGGGGAAATGTACATATCATTCTTGGCTTTTAATCCTGTGCATGGGATTCGCAGTGCACTTTTAAATATTTCACCTCCTAATAAATGGTTTTAACTGAACGTATTGCACTATAGAAGGTTTTTTGTTTCATTTTGGCTACTGAGTGCTGCGTATCCTAAGGCATTGTTTTGTGAATTTTGTCTCACCTACCCTTTGGAGGCTTGCTACAGTTAATATACTCTCAGATATCTGGGACAGATTTGGTTGACCTTACCATTGTGTAGATTATCCGTGGAGGTAAGTTAGCAGAGAATGGTGGTGAACACACAGAGGTGGAGAACTCCTGCATGATAAACCATTGGTTTTACGCATGAGATTTGGAATATGGGCACGTTTTGTCATGTAGAGCATCTGCAATATTAACGCAGGACATTCTTATTATTGATGTGGGCTTTTGATTTGTTTTGCACATTGTAAATAATTTATAGCACATTTATATCACATATATAAATGTCTTAGGCCGCGTACACACGACCGGTTTCCTCGGCAGAATTCAGCAAGAAACTCGATGGGAGACGTATTCTGCCGAGGAAACCGTTCGTGTGTACACGAGCCAAAAAGAGAGCATGTTCTCTATTTCCTCGTTGGGCAATGGGAAAATTTGGCTCTACGAGTTTTTTGACTGCTGAACAAGGAACTCGACGGGGAAAACTATGTGTTTCGCCCGACGAGTTTCTCGGTCGTGCGTACGCGGCCTCAGTAGTATGATTCACAATTAATGATTTGTGCGTTTATTTGAGGATAACGATCATATGCACATGAAGTATTTCAGGGTTTTTTGATATTATATGTTTGATACCCATACAGTAAAACCTTGGATTGCAAGCATAATTTGTTCCGGGAGCATGCTTGTAATCCAAAGCATTTGTATATCAAAATGAATTTTCCCATAAGGAATAATGGAAACTCAAATGATTTGTTCCACAACCATTTATTCATAATGCCCCGTACACACAATCGGAATACCATCGGAAAAAAATAGAACATGTTCTATATCTAAACTCCGATGGATTTTATCGGAATTTCCAATGAAAAACTCAGATGGGCTACACACAATCGGAAAATCCGATGGAAAAAGTCCATCTGACTTTTTCCATCGGATTTTCCGATTGTGTGTAGCCCATCTGAGTTTTTCATTGGAAATTCCCATAAAATCCATCGGAGTTTAGATATAGAACATGTTCTATTTTTTTCCGATGGTATTCCGTCGGCATTCCGATGTGATTTGGCTGGGCAAAAGCCCGATTGTGTGTACGTGGCATTAGTCCTTCAGTTTATAGTCCATATAAAAAGATTATAGCAATGTGATAAGTTGTGTAACCATAAAATCTTCATCCATAAACGGAAGCCTCCACAAGGGGATTAGAAGCAAAATCCAGTAGGAGCTACAGAGTACAAAAGAGAAGGGAGGATCCTCTAAGTGTAGCAATATGGTTACATTTACATAGACCATCCCCCACATTGCCGGCTCTCACCACTGTCAGTCTGCAGTCATGACCGAGAAGACTACCCTGCAGTAGAGCGATCTGAAAGCGAGGCTTGAACCACTCATGGAAGGGACGACATCAATGGCGGTGCGGACGATGGTCTATGTGGACAGCTTTACCCCGGATGCCTGCATACTTAGATGTGCCTGTTTTAATCATCAACCATGTGAGTTTCTAAATGTTGTACCTTCATTAAATGTAACCATATTGCTACACTTGGAGGCGCATCTCTTCTCTTTTGCACTCAGTTGTGACATGACGCTACTCTTATATCAAGACATCGCTTGTTTATCAAGTCAAAGTTTATAAAAAAAATAGCTTGTCTTGCCAAACGCTCTCAAACCAGGTTTTACTCTATAGTGTACACAAGGAATACTTTTTTTTATTGGTGCTGCACTTTACTTTTTGTTTTTATTAAAACGTCTTTTATTTCCCACTTCCAAATGCAGGAAATCATTAGGCATTCTTAGAACACCCCAAAACACATTGCTCTACTGCTCCTGTGTATGGCGATAACGCATGCTTTTTCTCAGCCTAGCCACATAGTGGGGACCAAAATCTAAGAAGCACCTTCAGGCATTCCAGAGGAATAAATTATGTGTCTAATTTCCTGACTACCTATAACATTTTTGGAGGCCCTGGAGCCTAGAAACACCCACAAACTGACACATTTTGGAGAGCAAACATCCCAAGGTATTTTTTTAAGAGGCATGGTAAACCTTTTGAAGACCTTTTTTTTGCCACACATATTTTGCTAAATGCAGAAAGAAAAATAAAATATTTCTTTAATACAAAGTTGCCAGTTTCAAACACAGCATGGACAAACTTATACTTACACCCAAAAACACATTCTACTATTCTTTCCGAGTATGGCAATACTTTTTCACTGTTTGGACTGATTATGTACTGGACATTGTATCTTGTGTATCACACAAAGCGACCAATTGTGTCAAAACCAATGTACTGTAAGGTCGCCTCTGTACAAGTGGTCAGGGAATATATCTTAGTGTAGCGTCACCTAGCAGTCCCCATTCCTATAAGCCAAGCAAGCCAAGCCTACAAATATGTGGCTGCCCCCAGGGAAAGAAAGAAAGAGAGTTCCAGGAGTGCAGTTGTTCGCGGGGGATAGCTGGTACTGGGTTTACAGGGACATAGTCAGTTGGACATGCAGATGGGTCAGTACAGGCAGCAGACAGAGCAAAAAGGCAAAGTAAAAGTCCAGACAGCAGGCAGAAATTTGGTCGATAAACAGGCCAGGGTTAGTATAGGAGGCAAGCAGAGGCTCCCCACTGTCAGAACACAATGGCACAGTGGGAGTAATTCCCCCATCCCCATCAAATGTGGGGATGTGGGAATCAGATAATGTTTTTGTTCAACCCGCTGGTTGAATGAAAAATAAAATGATTAGAGAAGGAGGCAGGGCTCCGCAGTGAGGTAATGCCTGCCTAGAGCTCCTAGACACCACGGACCAGAAGAGCCTAATAACGGCAGAGGTAACCGCCAAATCTGCCCAAAAAGCTACCCATAGTGACCCCACAGCCACCTACCTCACAAGGGTACCCTTTTCATTTTGTGCTGAAAATCGGCATGAGAGAGCCGCCTCACAGTGCCACAGTTCTGTCATGGCACTGAAGCCATCCTATGCAGAAGTAATAGGGAGGGAGCTGAATCAGCAGACAGCCCCTACTGCTGTGTCACACAGTGAAGCTCCAGTCCCATAAATAGACGAGAGAATAAATACTCTCCACTGCAAATAACATTGGAACAAATCGAGCTTCTGCTGCTGCAAAAATCATTAAAGGTTACCTCAGACTATATCACTACAAGCCTTACCAAGGAGATTGGAGAACTAGGGCAGCGAGCTTCAGCACTAGAATTAAGGACTGACGATTTGGAAAAATATACAGCAGATTTCTCTTCAGATATCGATAACCTTAAAGAAGAAAATTTGACTCTACAAACAAGATTACGAAAATCGCACGAGAAGGTCAAATATTCGCATTAGAGGAACCCCCGAAACAGTGATTGATTTACAGGCCACAGTGACTGCTCTTTTTCAGGAACTGCAACCGGGAATACTGGTGGAGCGACTTGAAATGGATAGGGTACACAGAGCCCTCGCTCCAAAAAAAACAGATGGCCCCCCACGCGTTATCGCAAAATTTCATTACTACCGGACCAAAGAACTACTACTGAATGCAGCAAGGCATAAAAATACGTTGCAATTTCAAGGATATAATTATAGATCTGTCGCAGCTAACTATCAACAAAAGAAGGGCTCTGAAACCACTCCTCCAAATAGTGCAACGCAACACCATCATTTACCAGTGGGGCTTCCCCTTCTCTGTGAGATTCTCATACCAGAACCACAAATATACTTGCCATAGCGCAATGGATCTGCAAACTACTCTGCAGAATGTGGGGCTGATGAACGCCGTCCATGATGCCTTAGACTCTCGCCGAAAGTTCTCCTTGCATCCTCACAAATATAATTCCTCTTCTGCCTCCAGAGAAAATGGGGACAATAGTCCCAGACCATAGTCCCAACAAAAGACTTTGCAAGTCGTCACTTGTTCCTAAACCCTGTGACTCTATGGACTGAATAGGGTCACAAACTGTGCTTATTCCCATTACTCCCTTTCTCTGGGAATCTGCTTGACCCTGTTGGTCTTGGACTTATTTTGCCCCCTATATGACTGCCTGGTAACTTTTTAATTTCAGTAACGCAAAAGTTATTGTTGCAGTGACTTTTTTCAAGTTCTCCTCCTTTTCCCCCTTTTTTTGTTTTCCTTTTTCTTCTCCTCTTTTCCTCTTACCAGGCCTAACCCGGTATTCTTTACAATATAGACTATACAGGTCGTTCTCAAAAAAATAGCATATTGTGATAAAGTTCATTATTTTCTGTAATGTACTGATAAACATTAGACTTGATGATTTTGGCATACAGCTCATGAAAACCCAAAATTCCTATCTCAAAAAATTAGCATATTTCATCCGACCAATAAAAGAAAAGTGTTTTTAATTAAAAAAGTCAACCTTCAAATAATTCTGTTCAGTTATGCACTCAATACTTGGTCGGGAATCCTTTTGCAGAAATGACTGCTTCAATGCGGCGTGGCATGGAGGCAATCAGCCTGTGGCACTGCTGAGGTGTTATGGAGGCCCAGAATGCTTCGGTAGCGGCCTTAAGCTCATCCAGAGTGTTGGGTCTTGCGTCTCTCAACTTTCTCTTCCCAATATCCCGCAGATTCTCTATGGGGTTCAGGTCAGGAGAGTTGGCAGGCCAATTGAGCACAGTAATACTATGGTCAGTAAACCATTTACCAGTGGTTTTGGCACTGTGAGCAGGTGCCAGGTCGTGCTGAAAAATGAGATCTTCATCTCCATAAAGCTTTTCAGCAGATGGAAGCATGAAGTGCTCCAAAATCTCCTGATGGCTAGCTGCATTCACCCTGCCCTTGATAAAAAAAAGTGGACCAACACCAGCAGCTGACATGGCACCCCAGACCATCACTGACTGTGGGTACTTGACACTGGACTTCAGGCATTTTGGCATTTCCCTCTCCCCAGTCTTCCTCCAGACTCTGGCACCTTGATTACCGAATGACATGCAAAATTTGCTTTCATCCGAAAAAAGTACTTTGGACCACTGAGCAACAGTCCAGTGTTGCTTCTCTGTAGCCCAGGTCAGGCGCTTCTGCCACTTTTTCTGGTTCAAAAGTGGCTTGACCTGGGGAATGCGGCACCTGTAGCCCATTTCCTGCACAAGCCTGTACACGGTGGCTCTGGATGTTTCTACTCCAGACTCAGTCCACTGCTTCCGCAGGTCGCACAATGTCTGGAATCGGTCCTTCTCCACAATCTTCCTCAGGGTCTGGTTGTGCAGCGTTTTCTGACACACTTTTTCCTTCTCACAGACTTCCCACTGAGGTGCCTTGATACAGCACTCTGGGAACAGCCTATTCATTCAGAAATTTCTTTGTGTCTTACCTTCTTGCTTGAGGGTGTCAATGATGGCCTTCTGGACAGCAGTCAGGTCGGCAGTCTTACCCATGACGGCGGTTTGGAGTAATGAACCAGGCTGGGAGTTTTTAAAAGCCTCAGGAATCTTTTGCAGGTGTTTAAAGTTAAATAGTTGATTCAGATGATTAGGTTAAGAGCTCGTTTAGAGAACCTTTTCATGATATGCTAATTTTTTGAGATAGGAATTTTGGGTTTTCATGAGCTGTATGCCAAAATCATCAATATTAAAACAATAAAAGGCTTGAACTACTTCAGTTGTGTGTAATGAATCTAAAATATATTAAAGTCTAATGTTTATCAGTACATTACAGAAAATAATGAACTTTATCACAATATGCTAATTTTTTGAGAACGACCTGTATTAATATACTGTATTAATATACTGTTATTGACCAATATCTTATTTCCAGGTTTAGCTCGGGTCTATCTTTAAATTTCAGTTGTAATAGGTTATTATTAAATTTAGAGGATGACTAGCAGACATCTAATCCTCCAGGCTTGCCTTTTCCCGCTTTTCTACTTCATGAGTATGGTATGTACTCCAATAACCCCCAGTTAGTAAGTGTTCATTACTATTTGATCTATTACTTATGTTTTTAATTTTACTCAATGTTTGTAGGAATGTAATTTAATTGGTTGGCTCCCCGGGTTCCGTGGGACTGTTATTTGCGCCTCCCTTTGCTACCCTCGTCCGCCTGTGACTTAGTGGATGGTCGACAGTAGCACATGTGCCCTTGGAGGGAGACTTTTTCTCCCCTCAACGGAAATGTCATGACCTTTTACTTACTCTACTTTTTTTTTTTGGAATATATCTAAATTGTACTTTTTCCCAGAGTTTTCTTTTTTCACCCTCACCTCCTATTTCTCCTTGTGTCTCGAAGGTGGTCTCTTTTTTTGTTATTCCATGTCTGGGCAATGCTAGATCTGACAATTTTTTAATATGATGGCTCCATTGAATATACTTTCCCTTAATGTCCAGGGTTTAAATATCCTGCAAAAACGCACTAAAGCCTTTCGTACCTTTGGTTCCAAAAAAGCACATGTCTTCAAGAAACACATTTCACAACATTATCCACTCCCAAATTCTTTAGTAGGTCCTACCCGCAAGTTTTTACAGTCTCGGCCTCCACAAAGAAAAGGGGTGTGCTTATAGCATTCCACAGTAGTACTCTATTTTCAGTTACTAAAGAGATCAAGGATCCGGAAGGCAGATACTTGATCCTAACAGGGCATTTACTGGACTCTGATATCACAGTTGTGTCATATTATGCTCCAAATAAAAAACCTAACTCCTTCCTATCTCACCTGCTACAGGTCATTGATTCGCATTAAAATAGGAAGTAGTATTGGGTGGAGATTCCAATCAGACCATCTGCTTTTCTAGACAAGTCCCCAATCCCGCAATCCCAAAAAGCTGATAAACAATCCTTTTCAAAACTATTTGCAAAATACAACCTAGTGGACTCCTGGCGCGAAGTGAATCCAACTAAAAGGCAATATACTCATTATTCCTATCCCTGTCGGTCATTCTCAAGAATAGATCACATTTTTATGCCCATAGGTATGATGCCTGGAAATATTAAACTCCAAAATTGTACCCATCCTATGGTCTGACCATAGTGCAGTCTTCAATACCATAGCATCTACAATACCGAAAGCGTGTGACGCCACATGGCTGCCTAAAGACTTTTTTGAATAACATTTTACTGGGTATTTAACAATTACACAGTTATGACAAACAGTGTCAGTAGAAATATTCTTACAAGTTAACGAAAAAAGAACAGAAATAATGTGGTAACACAGATAAGGCCAAGCCTTGCATCTTAGTAGTGTGCGTCAACATAAAAGAGACCATATACAATTCAACATGTATGCCGTCCGACTAGCACAAACATATAAGCTAAACAGCAGTGTATGAGAAAGGGGGATAGTGCAAGATAGAAGTTCTGGAACCAATATGGGCAGCCCTAAACCCGCTTACCCCTATAGGGAGCACACTGTGAACGGGAGGGAGCCTATGGGAGCACAACGCAATGCAATATCAGATGAGGTGCCATTAGGTATAATCCCATTAAACATGGTCAGTCCTACAAGGCTCAATAGGGGGTGCGGTATGGGTACCTGGGCCTGTGGAACTCAGAGATTCTCTATGGTGTATCCAACATGCCCAAGTGTGTCTGAACCTATCGTGGGTGTCATTGGCCCTATGAATGATCCTTTCCATTTCCTCAGTTGACTCTGGAATGCCAATCCTCCACCTTGGGGGGGGGGCGGTGTTTTTCCAACGTTAGGAGATGCATTGGGTGGCTGCATTTATGAGGTATAACATAAGGGATTTACGATACGTCGCTCTTGGTAGGGGGGTATGGTGTAGAAGGTATTGTGCCGGAGTAAAGTCGAGGGTGAATGTGGTGATCTGAGTAATAAGACCATTTACCCTTTTCCAGAATGTTTGCAATACTGGGCAGTCCCACCAAATGTGCAGGAGCGAACCTGTATCCGAGTTACATGTCCAACATACGGGGGGGACATCGGGGGAAAATGTTACAAAGTTTATCAGGTGTTTGGTACCACCTTGAGTAGATTTTAAATCTATTCTCCTGGGCTGAGACATTAATGGACCCCTTGTGAGTGTGTTCCCAGACGGGTTCCCAATTGTCAGCAGATAGGGTAATTGCTAAATCAGCATCCCACAATCGGTGTAGTTTAGGAGCCGCCTTGGACAGGAGCATAGAATATAATGTTTATATTAAATGTTTCTGAGGTTCATTATGGTTGCACATATGTTCGAAAGGAGTGAGGTCTCTGTACCATCGTGAGAATATTGGTGTAGTTTGAAAAAAGTGCCTAATTTGTAGGAATTTGAAAAAGGGATTGTTCAGATTTGGGAATTTGGTGGACATCTCTGATAGGGAAAGTAGTAAGCCGTTATTAAAGAATTGGTGTGCCCTAACCGATAATGTCCGCAGGCATGTTCTCGCATCAGTTGTGTGAATATCTGGCGGGAAGTCAGGGTTTTGGGTGATGGGGTTATCGGGCCAGGTGAAGGAAATGTATCTAAAATACGACATGCCACTCTAAAATTAAGTAGGGTGGGGCCAATTAACGGGTGTTCCGAGCAAGGTCCAGGGACCAACCGTGGCTCGACCCACAGCGAACCCAATCCTTGCTGTGACCGTGATTGTGCCAATCAACAATTCTCGTAAGCTGGCTGGCCCTATAATACAAAGCCAGGTCCGGAAAGCCTATACTGCCTTTTAATTTTGGGAGAATAAGTCTGTCCCAGCTAATCCTTGGGGGGCGACTCGCCCAGAGGAAAGTTCTGCAAATTTGCTTAAATGAGGAAAAAAATGCGGGGGGAAGCTTAATGGGGATGGCTTGCAGCAGGTACAGCAGCGGGGGAGGACATTTATCTTAAGTATCGCCGCCCTGCCAAACCATGAAAAGTGCCCTCTGTTCCAATTGAGCAAGTCTTCCTTAATTTTCTTGAGGGCAGGCAAGAAGTTTTTGGAGTAGAGGTCCACTAAATTAGTAGGTAGTTTAATACCCAGATGTCGTCCTAGGTAGGGTAACATTAAGTGGACTTAAAATGTATCCGAAAGGTTGGAAAGCTGTTTGAAAAGTTTGAAGTCTTTTAACAGAACGGGTATAGTGGTGATCGGTTCTGACAGGAACAGCAAAATGTCACCTGTGTAAGCAGCAATTTTGCATTGTTGCCATTCAATGGTGATACCTTTTGATGTCTGGATTGACTGGAATTAGCCTCCGGAGAAAAGGCTCCAGGGTAAGGACGAAAATGATGGGGGACAGAGGGCAACCCTGTCGGGTTCCATTAGCTATGGAGAAGGTGCTTGACAGTCGGCCATTCACTCTGATCCTGGCAGTTGGAGCAGAGTACAGGGCCAATATCATTTGAACGAGGCGAGACGGAAGCCCCAGTTTACTTGGTGCAGCGGCCATGTAGTCCCAAGCCACCATGTCAAACGCCTTCTCCGCATCCAGGGATAAAAAGAAGCCTTTAGTATTAGTCAAGGTCATCCAGTGATGAATATTAATTGCTTTGATGGCGTTGTCCCTGGCTTCCTGGCCAGGGACAAAACCTACTTGATCATTGGAAATAAATTTGGGAAGGAGCGGGAGCAGTCGGTTCGCCAGGATTTTTGCATAAAGCTTTACGTCGACATTAAGTAAAGAAATGGGGTGATAGTTTGATACAAGAGTAATGTCTTTGCCTGGTTTAGGGATCAGTGTAATGTGAGCCTCTAACAGGTCGTTGTTGCTAAGAGGGGAGGAGGGGAGTGTATTAAAAGCTTCTACAAATTTAGGTACCAAAATGTCCACAAAAGCTTTGTAATAGCTCACAGAAAGGCCATCCGGACCCGGGCTTTTTCCTGCTTTTAATTGTTTTAAGGCTGCATTTGCTTCTTGAGTCGTAATAGGGGTGTCCAGATGCGTTAAGTCTTCAGGAGGGACTTGTAAAGGAACTATATTTGGTTAAGAATTCCTCTATGAGCGTCAAACGGTCCAAGGGGGGTGAGGAATCAGGAGACTTGGGTAGGTTGTACAGGTCAGAGAAGTATTTGACGAACTGTTGTGCTATACATTCGGGTTTAGTAATGGTGTGTCCAGTCGGGGAGGTAATGGCATGTATAATGTGGATCGATTTCTTTTTTTGTAGGGCCGACGTCAGCAGTTTCCGGGCCTTGTTACCGAATTTGTATAATAATTTATGGGTAAGGGCGAACTCACATTTTAACTCTATCTGGAGTTCCTCTAGGAGCTCTTCCCTCGCTTTCACGAAGTCAGAGTGAGTTTAAGTCGCTAAGGTAAGTTTGTGAACAATTAATTCTCTCTGAACTACACATTTATGAGCCGCCCATACAGTGGTTGGGGAAGAGCCCGTACTGGTATTTTACATAATATAGTGGGATAGGCGATCAGATAGTAAATGATAATTCTCCGAGTCCAACAATAGGGAGTCATCTAGTCTCCATATCGTCGGTCTGGTGCGATATTCTGGGAGTGCCAATGACATTGAAATCGAGTGATGGTCTGATGCAGGGATCCTCAAACTACGGCCCTCCAGCTGTGGTAGAACTACACATCCCATGAGGCACTCTAACACACTGACATTCACAGACATGACTAGGCATGATGGCAATTGTAGTTCCTGAACAACTGGAGGGCCGTAGTTTGAAGACCCATGGTCTGATGGCTTCCCCAAGGGAAGTGAGATCCCTCTGTGAGAGAAAAAAATGATCGATTCTGAAATACTTGTTGTGTAATGGCGAGAAAAAAGTGAAATCTTTCAAATTCGGGTGCAGCGTTCGCCAAGTGTCGTGCAAGGTCAACGTACTCAATTGGGATATTATTGCACGAAGGGCACGATAAGTTAGGCATGTAGACCGTTGGACGTATCTAGGGAGGGTGACAGTGGGACATTGAAATCTCTGCTAACAATTAGAGTAACCTGTTGGAATGCAGTCAGGTGATAGAACACATTTAGAAAGAAAGGCACCTGTTGCGAGTTTGGAGCGTATAGATTTGTTACCGTGTACGGTAGGCCATGTAGTGTGCCCTTAATAAATAGATATCTGCCCTGACTATGCCGTTGAACGTCTGAGATTTGAAAAGGACAATGTTTCGATATCAGGATAGAGACACCCTTTGATTTAGCCTCCGCATTGGTGGCATGGTAAACTGTAGGGAAGAATTTATTATGTAGCTTAGGGATGCTATCAGTTCTAAAGTGGGTCTCCTGAATCAGTACAATGTCAGGTTTGTCCTTTCGGAGGGTATACAGGAGTCTCGAATGTTTTTCGGGGGTATTAAGGCCGCGGATATTAAGAGAGTAAAGTTTTAACCGCATGGGGAGGGTGCGTCTGGCATGAGTCAGGAGTGGACGAAGTAGCTTTATCCGAACAGAGGGGGACTAAGGGAGAAGGTTGGGACTTTAAGTGAAACAAAACATTAGGGCAGAACGAATCAGTAGGTAAAATAAAAAGGGACTGTTTATTGATGGCACATTTGGATAAAGTGGCAGAATAGGTAAATGGTAATATATAATGTAATGTGTTACAATACATAATGGGAACATGATCGATCAGTCATAAAGAAATTCCAATAGTAACATAATAAACAAAGTAACACATAATAAACAATGTAACCAGCATAAATGCAAGGTATTATACATGGTAGATCAATAAATATGTTAAAGTGCATGATGGAGGAATGACTGATCGGTCGTGCAAAGTTCCAATGTTGACATAGTAAACAATGTAACACATGGTAATTACTGTGATCAACAGCAAACAGTAATCATATTAAAAATAAGTTTGTAAAATTGCAAAATATAAAAAAAATGAAAGGTCAGAAATGACAGATAGTAAAGGTATCATGATGGGCAGTGTGACACAAGATAAACAATGTAACCAACAATAATGCATAATAGGTATACATGGTGAACCAATAATCTGTGTAGAATATATAGTAGTAACATGACTGATCATGGAAGGTTAAGATGGTAGCATAGTAAGCAATGTAACAAATAGTAAGTACTGTGATCAACATTGTATCTAAAATGGAGTAAACTCATAATGAATAATAAATAGGGGTACATGATTCGAACATTCAAATGCCCATGGTGGTATCCATGATTATGGTAACATAGCATCTATGGGGTAGGCTCGATGCGTTTCGTGGACACTTTCCACTCATCAGGAGCAAATAGGGGCTTAGGATACCTATAATAAAAGACAAATGGTAGTAGGATACTAGTTAGAGGTAGATAACTAGAGAGGGAAGAAGGGGAGCACAACTCAGTGGTCCAAACACTCTTACCTGGGGTATATTGGTGAAACGGTAGAAAATCATAATGTTGATCAGGGGCATCAAAGGGGGCAGGCGAGTAACCCCACCGGGAGCTGACGTGGCAACAGATTGACGGCAACAGAGATCCGATCTTAAGATGTAGAAAGTGATGAAATGGTGAATAGCTATTCCAATAAAGCGGTGGCGAGTATGAGCCCAAAGGGCTTCTGTAAGAAATGTGAAGAGGCCATGCGTCAGGGTATTGAGCTTGGCTGGAAGGGTAGAGACCAGAGGAATAAGACCAATGAGAAAAAAAAAACATGTGAAATACAAGTGTGAATAAGACAGAGTGGTGGCTAATAGGGCAAAGGCAGTACACGTTACACATTGTTGGGCACACATTTAACCCCTTGGTCGGCCTAGATGTTAACCCCTTCACTGTGTTAATGTCCCTGGTGATGTCAGTGGCAGTCATTCGGTTCCCCCCAGCATCAGTTAGTGCAGCATATTCGCAGTCTCATTATAAGTCGCTTATTCCTGCCATTAATAGTATATAAAAAATGTCAATAAATATACCTTAGTTTTGTAGCCACTAGAACTTTCACACAAACCAATCAATATACACGTATTGTTTTTTTTGGGGTTTGTTTTTTGCCAAAATGTATTAACACTATTATTGGATATGTTTTAGAGCCGGATTACACAGGGACGACTCGTCAGACGACTTAGCCGCCTGACAAGTTGCGCTCTGTTTTGTACTATGGAACCGTTCTAATAGGAGCGACTCAAGAAAAGGGTTCCTGTACTACTTTGGGGTGACTTCAGGGTGACTTGCATTGACTTCAATACAGAAGTCATTTTGCAAGTTTCCTCTGAAGTCGTGTGCAGATCGCCTTGCCGAGTCGCTCGCCAAGTCGTGCTGCCCCTGTGTGAACTGGCTCTTAGAGCAAAAAGTAAAAAATATATTTTGTCAAAATTTTTAGTCTTTTTTTTGTTTATATTGCAAAAAAATAAAAAAAACTTAGTGGTGATCAAATACCGCCAAAAGAAATATCTATTTGTGTGAAAACAATTATATAAATTAAACTACTATAGAGTTGCATGACAGCGCTATTACAAGTTAAAGCAGCGCCAAACATCAAAAAATGGCCTGGTCATGAAGGGGTAAAATCTTCAGCAGCTCAAGTGGTTAAGGTTTGCCGCGGGATGTGTACAAATCTGGGTGTCTCCCTGTCCTACTTTTTTTTTTTTTTTTTTAAAGTAAATATTTATTGACAAAAATAAATCTCATTGTACATGTAGATAACATAAAGAATTCAGCTTTTAGTGTAACCACACACTTTCATACAGTCATAGTACCTTCATAGACACCTACATAAATAAGCCATAAGAAACAACACAAGTCTCGTGCATCCGAAACCTAAAGCCTCGTACACACGCTCGGCTTTCTCCGCAAGAACCAGCAAGAAAACTGCTGGCAGAGCTTTCTTGCAGAGTAAACCAAGCGCGTGTACGAGGCTTTCGGGTTTCTCATCTGGAAATCTGGCCAGAATCTCGACGAGAGAAATAGAGAACCTGCTCTCTATTTTCTCGTTGAGATTCTTGTCGGCCTGTTTCCCGACGAGAAACCCGAGAGTGTTAATACTTACCTGTCGCCCTGGAAACCCGCGCATGCTCGAAATGACTTTGACGCATTCGCGGAAGCTTCCACGGCATAAGTAGGGTGAAGCAAGATGGCGGCAATGCGCACGTTCTTGTCTTTCAAGAGAACCGCAGTTCTGTGTGTACACTTGGGCGGCAACTGATTCTTGCCAAGAATCTTATTGGGAAAAACAACAATATTTTTTTCCTCACGAGATTCTTACCCGTCTGTACGAGGCCTTAGACACAATACATTCCATAATATCCATAATATATGTTGAAGTCGACTAACCCATTGGGGAGAAAGAATAAAAAAGTTTGGGAGCGGGGGGGGGGGGGGGGGATGAAGGGAGAAAAGAAAAAAGGAAACAAAAAGAGTGGGGAGGGAAGGGGAGGGGTGTTCCAAAAACAGGAGGCGGATGTGGGAAATTTCAAGAAGTAAGATTCCTAGATTCCGACCAAATCTTCTTAAGTTTTAAGGACCATTGCGACCCATATTTGCGAGCCAGTATAGAGGGAGCACTGCATTGATCATTGATCTCCAGGCTGCTATAGTAGGGCCCTCTGCCAGTTTCTATTTCGTGAGTATTGTTTTCCTGGCATAATCTTTGTCCTACTTTAGTTGGTGGTAGTAAAATGGTGGCCAAACCCCCGGCTTTTACTATCCCCTCCTATTTATTTTATTTCCGGTACTTATATAGCGTCAATTTTACGCAACGCTTTACATATACATTGTACATTCACATCAGTCTTCGGCCCTTGTGTTGAGCCCTAAGAGATTTTACTAATGCTGGCCATAGCTGGATGCCAATGCCAAGGTCCTGGCTGAATTTTGATCCATCCATGGCCATTCTCGTTCGAAACTAATTGATGTAACAGGACTGCTGGTAAATTTGTGTTCGATCAGCAAATGCAGCCAATCGGCTGCAATGCTGATCAGTGTATCCTGACAGTAGAGGAGTCTGTATTGCCAGAATTCAATAAGCTCAGCAGGGAGGATTCCTGCATTCACCTCGTATGCGTGAATAGGGAAATATGTTCAGTTTTTTTAGATCAAAAACTGATTACTGTATAGAAAGCTTTAATTAGCATGGCTGCTCTGTTAAAATCTGCCTGTCATGTGGTAACTAGCATCTCTTGAACTGATGAATGCCATTCCTACAGCTGGAATCTCAGAATCCATTCTGCTGATAGAGCTTCTATGCATGCAGCAAGCAGGGGGAAGAAGCACAGACAAGTGCACATGATGGGTGGGAGCTACTCTATTCTTCATAGCAGAAACGAGGAGAGCATCTTCGCTGGTTACCTACTTCCCTTTCCCCTCCTCCTCCTTCACACAACACTCTTGCACTGTTCCTGGCATTTCTCCTACAAATGACTGCCTGAATGCAGTGCTGTGTGATTGGGAAGGGAAATGAAGCCTTCCAGACAGGAGGAAAGAGGTGGGCGAGTTCCCCGACATATCTTTCTGTGCAAGCACACTGCCAATGAATAATGCAGAGACTCCGGCTGGACGGATTGTCAATAGACACATACAAGTCGACCACAAGCAATTATTTTTTATTTTATTTATTTTTTATTAATTCTGTCAGAGCTGGATTTATTTTCCCAGATACAAGTGGGTGTCTGCTGATTGTCTTAATGGCGAAGGGTTATAGCGGGAAACAGCAACCTGAGGAGAAAATCTAATCAATGTGAGGTACTAGTGGCCTTTGAGGAGCTGCGAGTTCTGTGAGGTACTGGTACCCGGATGTTGCAGTTGTCTTTGGTTTGGACCCCCAGTCTGACTGAAGGTAAGGGAACTATACATTCCATAGCAAAAGACATGATGAAGACAGTCTGCATTTATTAGATATTCTGTATATGTTCATTTTCTTTACAGGCTCCTTGAAGCAATGACTTTATACAGTGATTCAATTCCTCTCTAAAGCCGTGCCCCAGGAAAAAAAAAAAAGCACAGTATATCTATTTTCTATATCAAAAAAATAAAAAAAAGCAAGATTATTAGCCTTGTGTATGGTATATAGGCATCATACTCGAAGGACACGCTAAATAATTCACCCAATCAATTTTCTTTAGCTACCAAACAGATTTTTAAAGGCAATCGGCAAACATGGCTGTTGCTTGCAGTCCTCATCGTTGCATACTGTGAATTATGAGTGTGGTGGCTGGAAGACATGTTCTCAAAATTCAGGAGTTCGGTGTGTATATATATATATATATATATATATATATATATATATATATATATATATATATATATATATATATATATATATGATAGATTTATGGGCAATGAAATCTAGTATTTTATTTAGAATTTTTTTACTTGTAGTTTTATTTATGGATATTGTGTTGTTATCATTATTTTGTTTGTTTCATTGCAGTAGTTCCAAAATGAAACAGGCTTGGGCCTATATTAAAGAAGAGTTTCAAGCAGTATTAAACCCCCAAACCCAATTTTTTTTATATATTGCAGCTTACCAATCATTAGATGTGGTGGCTGCATTAGCTTTCTTTTTTTATTTTTTCACCTGGTGATCTGGTCGGTAAAACACCTCTTGTGTTGGAGTGCCTCCACTCTGGATGAAGGAGCAACAGAGACACCTCTGGACAGCAGGATTGTCAGTCTTAACCTGCTTAGCGGTGATCCCGAGCGTGACTGGATCCAGCGATGCATCCCCGCTGTGTGAGCGAGCAGTGGCGTCCTTGCTCGATTCACACAGTGCCTCCGTGTGCCGCCGATCTCCGTTCCCTGCGACGTTACGACGCACGGGGACGGAGAACGGTGCCAAATTCAAAAAAGTAAATAAAAACATTACATACAGTATACTGTAATTTTACAGATTACAGTACTGTATGTAAAAAATACACCCCCCCCCCTTGTCCCTAGTGGTCTGCCCTGTGTCCTGTAAACTGTAGATTGTCCATAGCAACCAAAAGTGTCCCTTTATGTTAAAAGTGATTTTAGAGCAGCTAGAAAACATAATAAATTATAATCACTTGCAGAATTGAGCGATAGCAATTCGTGGGGAAATCCGTCATAAAAAAAATAAAAGTAATGATAGCGACAATTCTGCATTTTTTACATACAGTACTGTAATCTGTAAGATTACAGTATACTGTATGTATTGTGTTTATTTACTTTTTTGAATTTGGTGCCGTTCTCCGCCCCCGTGCGTCATAACGTCGCAGGGAACGGAGATTGGCGGCACACAGGCACTGTGTGAATCGAGCGAGGACGACGCTCGCTCACACAGTGGGGATGCATCGCTGGATCCAAGGACATGGTAAGTACAGTAACTTGCCTGAAGAAGGTAAGCCGACGCGCACTGCAGGCTCTGCACAGCTACCCCGAAACGTGACTCGGGGTTACCGATAACAGCATAGAAAAACCACCCAGAGTCACGCTCGGGATCACCGCTAAGCAGGTTAAGTGAGTTATTCCTAAGAATTGCAGGCCTACAGTATAAAACGCTGAATTTCCATGCAAAATAATTGTACCGCTTTTGGTACAAAATTCCAGACATAATCATACCGCCAGGGAGGTTAAAGAGAAAGTAAAGTCTTCCTTTTTAATTTTACCAACAGGTAAGCCTATAATAAGGCTTACCTGTAGGTACTGTAAATATCTCCTAAACTTGCATTGTTTATGAGATATTTACTATATAAGCAAACATCATTGGCGCATGGGCTCTGAAAAAACGGCCTCCTGTGCCGTTTCTTCAGGACCCTGTGCCGTAACCGGCGTTTCCCAAACACATGCGCAGGAGTGACGTCATCACGGCTCCGGCCACTTACAGCACCGGAACCTATGAACCCGGAACACCGGGGAAGATGTCAGCCATCTCAGCAGTGTGTGGGTAAAGCTGAGAGAGCTTCACTCTAAGGTAGGTATTTCATAATGAGCTAGTATGCAATGTCTTACAGGGTTTTTATTTTTATTTTTTATAGGGTTTACAGATTCGGATACACTAAGAAATTGAAGCCAAACTCCAGCTAATACTTTTTAACCAGTTCCATACCGGGTCATAGTAAAATGACGTCGTCAGAAACACTCTCCCATCCTGGGCAGGTGTCGTATGATATGCTCCCGTACTCGCCGCGTGGCATTTGGGGATAAGGCATGTCCCTCGGGACACAGCCCATCCCAGATCAGTGTAAAGAGCCAATAAAAATGTCTCTTTACCACGTGACCGGCTGTGTCCAATCACAGCCAGTCAGAATGTAAACAAACCACGGTAAAGAGCTGTTACTGTGTTCTCCTCCTCACACACCGATTGTGTGTGAGGAGGAGATTGGGGTAACGGCTCGTTACTGCTTACAGTGCACACCAACACACGCTGATTGCTACCCCCAGCACCAGCCCATCAGATTACCCAAGTACCTGTCATCAGCCCATCAGATTACCCAAGTACCTGTCATCAGCCCATCAGATTACCCAAGTACCTGTCACAACCTCTCAGATACCCGAGTACCTGTCACCAGCCCATCGGAAACCCCCAAGTACCTGTCACCAGCCCATCAGATTACCCGAGTACCTGTCACAAGCCCATCCGAGTACCCGAGTACCTGTTACCAGCCCATCAGAGCACCCAAGTACCTGTCATCAGCCCATCAGAGTACCCGAGTACCTATCTACAGCCCATCAGAGTACCCAAATACCTGTCACCAGCCCATCGGAGTACCCGAGTACCTGTCATAAACCTTCAGATTACCCGAGTACCTGTCTCCAGCCCATATGTCATAGAATATACCTTTGGGTCATAGGTGTGCGCACAGGGTGTGCCAGGTGTGCCCAGGCACACCCCAATCACCCTGAGCAGCACAGATTCCCCCTACTGCCCTGGCTCTCATCTTTCCCCCCGCAGCTCTGAGAGCTTCCCTCCTCTCCTATCGGATGTTGCTGCTGGTATGTTTTAGGAGTGGGGAAGGGGCCAGTAAATGTCATTTACCAACCCCTTCCCTTTCTGAATGGACATAGTGAGTCATCGGTAGTGTGTGTTTGGGCTTTGGGGTGCACACCCTAATGCAATAGGCTGCGCACACCTATGCTTTGGGTATTTGCTTTCCAAAATTGGGTAATTTTGTGGGTAATTCCACTGTCCTGGTGCTCCAGGACTTTCAAAAATATGAAAGGTAAGAATGAAATTAGATGTGTAATTTATGCTCCTTGAATGCCTGAAGGTACTACTTCAATGTTGGACCTTTCTATGTGGCCAGGCTGTGTAAAAGTCTCACACACGTGGTATTGCCATACTCGGGAGATATAGCAGAATGTATTTTGTGGTGTAATTTTTGCTTTGTACATGCTATGTGTTAGAAATATTATATAATTTGACAACTTTTTGTAAAATAAAAAGTTTTCATTTTCTTTCCATGTTTTCCGAAGACTTATGGAAAAAAATTAACTGTTCAAAAGACTCATTATGCCTCATAGATAGGTGTTTGCCTTTCAAAATGGGGTAATTTTGTGGGCAATTCTACTGCCCTGGTGCTTCAGGACCTTCAAAATTGTAATAGTTATTGTGTAATTTATGCTCCTAGAATGCCCGACGGTACTCCCTACATGTTGAACCTCTATGTGGCCATGCTGTGTAAAGCCTCATACATACGATCGGATTTCCATCGGACAAATCTGTGGATTTTTGTCCGAAGGGCGTTGGCCGTGAACTTGTTCTGCATACAGAAGGCAGAACTTTTTCAGCCAACATTCACGATCTACATGGTTTTTCAGCTCTTAAGCGCCACCCTTTAGGCAACTTCTGCTAATGCTGTCTGATGGTTAGCATTGGTTTGGATCATTGGTGTTTGTACTTTGGATTTTAGTCCGACAGACTTGTGTACACACGATCGAATAATCAGACGGAACACATTTGTTGTCAGACAATTTGAGAGCATGGCTATCCAACATTTGTTGTCGGAAATTCCAATGTTTATTAACACTTATGGAAAAAAATACGTTGGGGTGTTTTTCTTTCCAAAATAGGGTGATTTTGTGAGTAGTTCTATTGTCCTGGTGCTCCAGGGCCTTCAACATGTAATAGGTCGTTAAGAAAGTGTAATTTATGCTCCTGGAATGCCTGATGGTGCTCCCTGCATGTTGGGCCTCTGTATGTGACCAGACTGTGAATGTGGTAATGTGGTATTTCCATACTCGGGAAGAGTAGCAGAATGTATTTTGGGGTGCAATTAGAAGTATGCATATGCTGTGTGTGAGAAATAACTTGTTATGACAAGTGTGTGTAAAAAAAAAAAAAAAAAATCTTAATCTTCCCAAGAATTGTGGGAAAAAAATACAACTTAAAAAAACTTGCCATGCCTCCTACTAAATACATTGGACTGTCTACTTTTCAAAAAGGGGTCATTTAGGGGGTATTTGTACTTTCCTGACATTTCAGGGCCTCAAGAATGAGATAGGCCATCAGTACATCAGGTGTGATCAATTTTCAGCGATTGGCACCATAGCTTGTGGACTCTATAACTTTCACACAGACCAAATAATATACACTTATTTGGGTTATTTATTTTTACCAAAGATATGTAGCAGTATAAATTTTGGCCCAAATTTATAAACAAAAATTGGCATTAAAAGCGTGAGAGCACAGAAAGCTGAAAATTGGTCTGGGCAGGAAGGGGGTATAAGTGCCCTCTATTGAAGTGGTTAAAGAGTTACAGCTACATTTTTTATCTTTTGGGATAAATGGTTTACATAAATGAATAAATGCTGACCATTGTAAGCAATGTTAAATGGTTTCAACCCTCTAACTACTAAATCTGCAGGGCAACGTGTTCTGTTCAAAAACAGACTTACTGGCAAGATCACAAGGTGAAAATAAAAAAATAAAGTCTTTTGGCCCTTTTACATGGGCTTTGAAATCAGGTCTGCCTGTCAGTTTTTCAGATGGACCCGATCATGCAGCCTTATGGATAGGCGGATGTAAACCGACTTGTGTTTATTACACCTCCAAGTCAATCCAAGTCTGGAAAAAAACGGAAATAGATCTATCACAGCTAACATAGAGGGGTGTTTAGAAAAATATTAGTCAAACCCACAAGTGCTTCTTTTAACCACTATCATTCCTTTGATACTGGATTTTGAAATGTACAGATGCAGCAATTTAAAAAGCAAATAGCACTGGGAAACACTTTTTAAAAGATAAATTGTATACAACTATATAGATCAGACCAAAATGAGGGACACATGAGTAGGAAAGAGGGCAGAGGGACTTTGTTCTAAATCAGGGCAGTCCCTCAAAACCAGGGACAGTTGGGGACAGTTGGGAGCTATGCCTATGCAGTTTTAGTGTTTTGCATTTTGCAGACTTTCACTACAGTCCATTTAACATTGTTTCCTATGGAACACGTTCTGTAGTGCAAAATGCAAAATCACTAAAAATGCCATAGGCATAGCTCCCAACTATCCCTGGTTTCGAGGGACTGCCACTCGAATTTGGCGCGAACGACCCGTTTTGTTCGAAAATTCGACGAACGTACGAACGGAGAAAAATGAGGGACAAATAAGAAAGGAAAGAGGGCAGAGGGACTTTGTTCTAAACAAAGTCCCTCTGCCCTCTTTCCTTCTCATTTGTCCCTCATTTTTCTCCGTTCGTACGTTCGTTGAATTTCGAACAAAACGGGTCGTTCTCGCCAAATTCGAGTGACGCGCAACGACCCATAATTCACTGCGGCATTGCGCGCTGATGATTGGCCAAACATGCACTATGACCCTGCATGCTTGGCCAATCACAGCGCGCAAAAAACGTAGAGCCATAATTGGCCAAAGCCAGGGTGGCTTTGGCCAATTATGGCTCAGGGCTTTAGCACACGCCCCACACTATATAAGGCTGCCTGCTGGGCGGCCTCGTGTAGTGTGTTCCAGCGCTGAACAGAGATCAGTCAGAGAGATTAGTCTTTTTAGATGGCTAGATAGAGCAGGCAGGCTAGTCAGTTTAGATTAATTTACAGTGTGTAGAGAATATATATACATCCCTAGGAGTTGTACATATATTTATACACTGTATAGCTTGGCTAGATCAGTTCTTCCTAATTTACTGGCAGGCAGGTGATTGTGCTATTTAAAGGCGTTACCACAGGTATAGACACCCAGCAGGTACAATATTTAAAGGAATTTTTCATTTATTTATTTTTATTTAAGCATCATTAAAATCACTGCTGCTGGAGCAGTGATTTTAATAATGTTTAAATAAAAAAAAATGAAAAAATCCTTTAAATATTGTACCTGCTGGGTGTCTATAGTTTGCCTGTGAAAACGTCTTTGAGAACCCGGGTCTTGCCCGAGGGCACATGTATCAATGGAAAAAAAGTTTTAAAAACTGTAGTTTTTTCAGGAGCAGGACTCCTGAAAAAACGACATGTTACGTCGGGCAAGACTCGGGTTCTCAAAGACGTTTTCCAACAATAACTTGAATATTGGTCTTTAAAATGATTGTTTTTGAATTCGAACGTTTGAGTCCCATAGACTTCAATGGGGTTCTAAATGTTCGATCGAACGGGCGGTCTGTTCGAACGTTCTGGTGCGAACCGAACGCCGGGGTGTTCGGCTCATCCCTACTGATGAGCACCTTGAGAATTCATTGAGAATTGCTACTACATCCATCAAACCAGATATTGATGTGTTCGTTTCACAAAAACAGTGTAAAATATCGCACTTGCCTTTTTTTTAATAATAAAAATATCATTAAAATGTTTATTTTTTTTACTCAGATAGGTACATTATCTATATTAGTGATCGTTAACTGATTAACTGATTATCTGCCTGTCTTTTTCTGCTCATCAAATATCCTTATTGGTGTATTTTATGTGTGGCCCATGAAGGTCAAAAGATTGGACACCCTTTATCTAGTGTATTATCCTCAGCTTATTCCCACACCCAGGGATCTGCAGGCGCCGCATACATGACAATGTGAAAGAAGTTTGTTTGAAATCCTTGCAAATGTATTAAAAATAAAAAAATCACATGCACATACTGTAAGTATTCACAGCCTTTGTCATAGCACTCAAATTGAGCATAACACTCAAATTGATTGAAGTCCACCGGTGGTAAATTCAGTTGATTGGACATGATTTGGAAAAACACACATCCGTCTATATAAGGTCCCACAGTTAACAGTGCATGTCAGAGCACAAACCAAGCCATAAAGTACAAGGAATTGTCTGTAGACCTCAGGGACAGGATTGTATCGAGGCACAGATCTGGGGAAGGGTACAGAAAAGTTTCTGCAGCATTGAAGGTCCCAATGAGCACAGTTGCAGTAGTCGAGGCTGGAGATGACCAGGGAGTGAATTAGAAGTTTTGTGGTGTCATTGGTTAGGAAGGGGCGTATTTTGGAGATATTGCAGAGGTTGAGACGACAAGATTTGGAAAGTGTTTGGATGTGGGGCCGAAAAGATAGTTCAGGGTTACACATAGAACCTTGGCATGCGGAGACGGGCTGATAGTAGTGTTATTGGTTTTGACAGAGAGATCAGGAGCAGAGGCATGTGGGGAAGGAAAAATCATGAGCACAGTTTTAGATAGATTGCGTTTGTGGAAGTGGTGTGACATCCAAGCTGATATATCTGTTAGTAAGTTAGTGATACGCAAGGAGACTGAAGGTGTGAGCTGAGGGGTAGAGAGATAGATTTGGGTGTCATCAGCATAGAGATGGTATTGGAAGCCATGGGAGGCTATTACCTGACCCAGGGAGAAGGTGTAGATGGAGAATAGGAGAGGTCCAAGAACAGAACATTGGGGGACCCGACAGAGAAAAGGAGAGGAGAGGGGGCAGTAGAGTTGTAAGTGACACTAAAGGTTAGGATGGATAAATAGGACAGGAACCAGCGAAGAGTACAGTCGTGGAGACCAAAGGTATGTGTATTTTAGAATTGGCAAGAGTTGATGAGTGCAGTAAAAAGGAGAAGACAGACATGAAGGTGATGTATATAAAGTGTGGGTTGGAGAGAGGGGTGAAGGAAATAGAGTTTAAGGAGGACATAAGTGTCAGAAGGAGTGGTAGAGAGAGCATGTTGAGTGGTAGGAGAGCTGAAGGGGTAAGAGCTGCAGGCGCCGCATACATGACAATGTGAAAGAAGTTTGTTTGAAATCCTTGCAAATGTATTAAAAATAAAAAAATCACATGCACATACTGTAAGTATTCACAGCCTTTGTCATAGCACTCAAATTGAGCATAACACTCAAATTGATTGAAGTCCACCGGTGGTAAATTCAGTTGATTGGACATGATTTGGAAAAACACACATCCGTCTATATAAGGTCCCACAGTTAACAGTGCATGTCAGAGCACAAACCAAGCCATAAAGTACAAGGAATTGTCTGTAGACCTCAGGGACAGGATTGTATCGAGGCACAGATCTGGGGAAGGGTACAGAAAAGTTTCTGCAGCATTGAAGGTCCCAATGAGCACAGTTGCAGTAGTCGAGGCTGGAGATGACCAGGGAGTGAATTAGAAGTTTTGTGGTGTCATTGGTTAGGAAGGGGCGTATTTTGGAGATATTGCAGAGGTTGAGACGACAAGATTTGGAAAGTGTTTGGATGTGGGGCCGAAAAGATAGTTCAGGGTTACACATAGAACCTTGGCATGCGGAGACGGGCTGATAGTAGTGTTATTGGTTTTGACAGAGAGATCAGGAGCAGAGGCATGTGGGGAAGGAAAAATCATGAGCACAGTTTTAGATAGATTGCGTTTGTGGAAGTGGTGTGACATCCAAGCTGATATATCTGTTAGTAAGTTAGTGATACGCAAGGAGACTGAAGGTGTGAGCTGAGGGGTAGAGAGATAGATTTGGGTGTCATCAGCATAGAGATGGTATTGGAAGCCATGGGAGGCTATTACCTGACCCAGGGAGAAGGTGTAGATGGAGAATAGGAGAGGTCCAAGAACAGAACATTGGGGGACCCGACAGAGAAAAGGAGAGGAGAGGGGGCAGTAGAGTTGTAAGTGACACTAAAGGTTAGGATGGATAAATAGGACAGGAACCAGCGAAGAGTACAGTCGTGGAGACCAAAGGTATGTGTATTTTAGAATTGGCAAGAGTTGATGAGTGCAGTAAAAAGGAGAAGACAGACATGAAGGTGATGTATATAAAGTGTGGGTTGGAGAGAGGGGTGAAGGAAATAGAGTTTAAGGAGGACATAAGTGTCAGAAGGAGTGGTAGAGAGAGCATGTTGAGTGGTAGGAGAGCTGAAGGGGTAAACAAGTTTGCTTTGTGGATTCGAAGTGCAGAGTCAGGCCGCGTACACACGGCAGAGAACCTCGACAGGCAGAACACATCGTTCCGCCCGTCGAGGTTCTCTGCCAGCCGTCAGAATCTGCGACCCGCCCGTCGGGAATGGCAACCAGCCATTCATCCCGACGGGCTGTCGAGCAAATAGAGAACCTGTTCTCTATTTGCTCGACGGGTTTCCCGACGGGCGGGGCACGCAGAGAGCGTACACACGGCCGAGGTTCTCGCTGGAATGCAGCTCCCAGCGAGGTTCTCGCTGGTTTCTGGCGAGAACCTCGGCCGTGTGTACGCCGCCTTAGAAGTGCTCCCACTTACTATTCATACCCCCACTTATAGAAAGAACCCCAACAGCAAATGTGCACCTCATCTAATTAATAAAAAAGAATAGGAGAAACTGCCCAAAAATAGGTGTTTTAGGCTTGTAGCATCATACTCAAAATGACTAGAGGCTGTAATTGTTGCCAAAGATGCTTCAACAAAGTACAGTATTGAGCAAAGGCTGTGAATACTTATGTACCTGTTTTCATTTATTGTTTTTATAAATTTGCAAATATTTCAAGCAAACTTCTTTCGTGTTGTCATTATGAAGTATTCTTTGTAGAATTTTGAGTCAAATTATGAATTTAATCCATTTTGGAATAAGGCTGTAATATTACAAAAAGTAAAGCGCTGTGAACTTGTTCCGGATGCATGGTATGTGGTGCAACTCACTGCCAGGTCCGTACACCGTACGGACCTACAGCACTGCTTGTAGCTGGCCAGGTTCGTATGCCGTCACTTCAATGACCATAAACTTATAACAGAATTATTATACGCTGCTGAACAATCCTATAACTCTGATCAGTGGATTACAATGCACTAATCAATCAGAATTCTTAACCTCAAATATGACTGCCCCCCCCCCCCCCATGACACTGCTTTCCTGTCCCCAGCCTCTCCACCTCCCACTGCTCAATTTCATCTAAAACTGCTCCCCCTCTCTCCTTTCCTATAACCCCCTTCTTTCTCCCAGCACTGATTACCCCCCCCACCCGATCGGATCCCCTACAGCAGGGGTGTCAAACTCAATTTCGTTGAGGGCCACATCAGCAGTGTGGTTGCCCTCAAAGGGCCAGTTGTATATGGGTCGCACTACATACAGAATGCAGAGTTCAGGATTACGTCAGGATTATGCTACGTACACAGTGCAGAAATTCATGGGTGCGCTACGTACACAGTGCAGGGATTCAGGGGTGCGCTATGTACACAGTGCAGGGATTCAGGGGTGCGCTATGTACACAGTGCAAGAATTCAGGGGTGTGCTCCGTACACAGTGCAGGGATTCAGGGGTGCGCTACGTACACAGTGCAGGGATTCAGGGGTGCGCTATGTACAGAGGGCAGGGATTGAGGGGTGCACTACGTACACAGTGCAGGGATTCAGGGGTGCGCTATGTACAGAGGGTGGGGATTCAGGGGTGCATTACGTACACATTGCAGGGATTCAGGGGTGCGCTACGTACACAGTGCAGGGATTCAGGGATTGACACATATCAGGTTGCAGGTTTTTGCTGCATTTTCTGACAGTGCGCCAAAGATGAAGCATGTAGGAATTTTAGTGCGCTTTCAGAAAATGCAGAAAAGACACACAACCTAATGGGAAAACTGCAGATACACCAGCAATGGGCCAAAACACAGCAAACCAGTGTAAACCCACCTAAAAGAACAAGGGACCAAGCACTACCACAGGCTATTGACACAATTCTGAACTCTTTGGCTGCAGTTATAACTACTGCTGCTGGAGAAAAGAAGTTTAAAAATGAGGGGAAGGGAGATGAGATTCACTGAGCTCACACTTGGATGGTCCCTGGAGGCTAATCACTCAGATATATCCTGTGTACCTTCTATCTGCCGGCTGCTCTGTTTGTTCACATTTTCCCAGCCCCATGGCTCCTTCACGTTCACTCACTGCAGTCTGCACAGACTTCACACAGGAAGAGGGGAGGGGGAAGGCAGAGCAGACTCCGCCTCTCCCATTTGAAGGGGGGAACTGTGCACTGTGACAGTGCAATAACCACATGCAGATGCAGCCAGACACCCCTACATTTACACACAGCTTCTCTTGTCCCATAGAAGTTTATGGACAGCAGAAAATCGGGCTTATACACTGCGCTGCTGTGAGAACAAGCGGTAGAGGCTGGCGGGCCACATGACGAGGCTTGGCGGGCCGGATTCAGCCTGCGGGCCTTGTGTTTGCCACCCCTGCTCTACAGCTACCCTCAGAAGTCGACACCCCTCCTCTGACACTCCTGCCGGCTTTGGGTGCTACAGAGGGGGATCAAGATACGTCCCCCCTACCAGTCAGATCACCCCCCGTGCCAGCCTCCACACCTCTGATCCATCCCTGCTCCAGTGGCAATGCATCCCTCCTTCCCTTCCTGCCGCCTGAAGCTGCTGACCAACATTCAGCTCTGGTGAGCTGTCAGGCTGAAGAGCGTGAGGGGCAGAGGCGGGGAAGCGTTATTGGTGAACCTGGGGCTTTGGGGACTTGGTAAACATGTGTACTCCCTGTAGTACAGTGTACATCACTACAGATTGCTTCTGTGTGCATTGACAGCTGATCATGGTAAACCAAGTGTTTACTTTGGGGTCAATTCACAAAGAGAAACGTTATTGGTTTTCTTCAGGTGTTAAATTAGCACTCCTTCTTTAACGCTAGCAAACATGGTATTCACGAAAGCTATAATCGTTATTTAACATAGTCGTTATGGTTTTCAACTGACTCTTTATCCAAACGTTATGCTAACTACTCAGACGTTATTATTAAGATTTGGGGCGTTAAAATAACTCTTAAGATCGTTGAATAATGCTGGAGAGATGCATTCTGGGAGCAGAAGGGGAGGAGAACAGCTGCATGTGGAAAAGAGCAGATACAGAGAGAGAGAGAGAGAGAGAGAGAGAGAGACACAAGCAAGACACACGTGGAGATTGAGCATGTGATGTGCAAAACTTCTAGTGTGTGTTTTTCTAAAGCCATGTGTATTTCCTCATACAGAGAATAAATCATGGGAGATGAGAATCGGAATTTAGCTATCACCTGGGTTTCAGAAAAGTCATCCAAAATAGTATGTGAACGGAATACACGTTTATAAATCTGAACAACATTCTAACGTGTTCTTCTTCGCCTCTGGATAATTTTAAGTTCAAATAGAGCACGGTTCTAGCTTGCCCAACACTACAAAAATCGCCAAAAGCTTCCTCTAACAACAAAATATCGCCTGGGAAATGTCATAACGCCACCCTGAGGGAGGTGTTAATTTAACGATTGCTTAACGATTGATAACTGTCAAAAAAATGTTTGTGAATTGCACTTCTGTACATATTTAACGATTTGACTCTTTAAAATAACGTTTTGAATCTTTAAAATAACGATTTGACTCTTTAATAAGGATCCACACCTTAAAATATCGGTTCTGTGTAGGGAAACGTTATTTGATGATTTTTCAAAGCGTTAAATCGTTTAGTGAATTGAACTAGCTTCAATAACATGCAAAATCGTTAAAATAACACTCGCAATCTGAAAATAAAGCTTTGTGAATTGACCCCTTTGTGTCAGTCTATGAATGGATAAGGAGTTTCTATGCAGACACCTTATTCATTCATGGAATATGCTTCAGAAAAAGGGACTATGTTGAGTCCCTTTCTCTGTCTAAAAAAAAAAAGAGATATGAGGTCTGTTTAGACCTCTGATA
Source organism: Rana kukunoris (assembly GCA_029574335.1). Lineage (NCBI taxonomy): Eukaryota > Metazoa > Chordata > Amphibia > Anura > Ranidae > Rana > Rana kukunoris. The sequence continues at coordinate 37,511,050 of CM056059.1, read as the reverse complement.
TCTCACCAAACCCCCCCCCCCCCCCCCCCTTAAAAAAAAAACTGACAAAAAAAGTATAAACAAAAACATTGTAAAAAATTGACGACACGTGGGGAACGCATCGCAGTGATCGCTGTTGCGGCGTGTCAGTATGACACGCCGCAACTCCGATCTAGGTAAAGAGTCTCTGAAGGACACTCTTTACCACATGATCAGTCGTGTACAATGGCTGACCACAATGTAAACAGGAAGAGCTGTTAATCGGCTTTTCCTTACTTGCGTCTGACAGACACGAGTAGAGGAGAGCTGTTCGGCTGCTCTCCTGACAGGAGGGGGGGGGGGCACTGCGAATTGTTGATCAGCGCAGCCCCCCTTGGATGCCCGCCCAGGACCACCAGGATGCTGCCAGGACCACCAGTGATGACCACCACACAGGACCACCAAGTATGCCACCCTAGACCACCAGGGTTATGCCAATCAGCGCTCAGGCAGCTGACAACAAGTGCCAATGAAAAATGCCTGCCAGTGCCACCAGTGATGCTTTTCAAAAAATGTATCAGTGCCACCTATCAGTGCCCAGCAGTGCCGTCTATCAGTGCCACCCATAAGTACCCATCAGTGCAGCCTTTCAGTGCCCATCAGTATCGCCCACCAGTGCCATCTATAAGTGCCCATCAGTGCAGCCTATCAATGCCCATCAGTGCTGCATATCAGTGTCACCTATTAGTATCGCCTATCAGTGCCCATCAGTGCCACCTCATCAGTGCCGCCTTATCTGTGCTCATCAGCGAAGGGGAAAACGTACTTATTTATAGCATTTTATAACAAAAACAAAGAACAACTTTTTTTTAATGTATCAGTCGAACAATAAGGACATGAAAACAGCACTGCATTAAGGTAAAGGAAGCTATTAAGATAAAAAAATCCTTTACAACCCCTTTAAGCTGACCATATAGCCATTCTCTGTCAGCAACCTCCTGCTCAAGATCTTTTGTTCTGGTATTCTGGCAGGCACTGGTGAAGGCTGTCAGAATACAGTAGCCATCTGTTTTTTTACCGTCAGGTATGTGGCCAGATTATTTCTAACACCACTGTCTCCATTCAAAAAGGGTGGGGAACTTCTACGATAGAGAAAACCAGGAAGCAGTAAAAACCTGGCAGAGGCACACAAATCACAAAAATATATTTTGTTTTGATGACTACTACCATCAACAAGCAAGAAATGTAAGTGTATCTATGACCAAAACATTTTAGAGACCCTTTCAAGGTTTTCCCACGCTTTCTTCTCTGGGGATGTTTTACCACAGGGGTCCCCAACTTCGGGGCCACAGACTGTGGCCTGTTGATGGCCGGGCCATGCAGCAGGGGGTGAGCAGCGACCGCAGTCCCGACAGGGTCATCAAAGGCCGCGGTTGCTGCTCACCTCTACCTGAGCGGCACTGTCACTGAGCCTGTGTCTTCTCCTTGGTCTCCCGCCGCTGATGTCACCCTGTTAGCAGAGTAGGGGGTGGGAGGAGCTGCAGATTTGCTCTGGAGAGTGGGAGTCTTTCATATTAACGTGCAGGTAATCACGAAAGCTCCCACCCTACATCCAGATCTGCAGCGCCCAGATTTTTTATTTTACCACTTCCCTACCCACCCATAGTCATATGACGTCCACAGATGGGATCTCCCATCCTGGTTGGATATGGATATGACGTCCTGGGCTTCCCGGCCATCTAGGGGGCACATGCGTGTCCCTGCAGCATTGCTCGGGACCCGGTGCGCATGCAATCATGGCAGGACTGTGGATCTAAGAAGTAAACACACAGATCCATGTCCTGTCAGAGGTGAGGAGATCGATGTGTGTTCCCAGTACAGAGAAACACAGATCGGTCTCCTCCCCTTGTGAGTCCCCTCCCCCTACCGTTAGAATCACTCACTAGGGAACATATTTAACCCCTTTCAGCGCCCCCTAGTGTTAACCCCTTCCCTGCCAGTCACATTTATACAGTAATCAGTGCAGTTTTATAGCAGGAATTGCTGTATAAATTTAAACGGTCCCAAAAATGTGTCAAAAGTGTCCGATATGTCCGTCGCAATGTCACAGTCACAATAAAAATCGCAGATCGCCGCCATTACTAGTAAAAAAACAAAAATGCAATAAATCTATCCCCTATTTTGAGGCTATAACGTTTGTGCAAACCAATCAATATACGCTTATTGCAAACTGTCAAACGGCCTAAACTGTTGAATTTTTTATTTTTTTTATAGATTTTTGGGAGATATTTATTATAGCAAAAAGTAAAAAATATAGAATTTTTTATTCAAAATTGTTGCTATATTTTTGTTTATAGTGTAAAAAATAAAAACCGCAGAGGTGATCAAATACCACCCAAAGAAATCTCCATTTGTGGGAAAAAAAGGACGTAAATTTTGTTTGGGAGCCACATCGCACGACCGCGCAATTGTCAGTTAAAGCGACGCAGTGCCGAATCGCAAAAAGTGTCAAAAGTGTCCGATATGTCCGTCGCAATGTCACGGTCACAATAAAAATCGCAGATCGCCGCCATTACTAGTAAAAACATAAAAATGCAATAAATCTATACCCTATTTTGTAGAGGCTATAACTTTTGTGCAAACCAATCAATATAGGCTTATTGCGATTTTTTTTTTACCAAAAATATGTAGAAGAATATGTATCGGCCTAAACTGCAATTTTTTTTTTTATAGAATTTTTGGGGGTATTCATTATAGCAAAAAGTAAAAAATACAAAAGGTGATCAAATACCACCCAAAGAAAGCTCAATTTGTGGGGAAAAAAGGACGCACATTGTGTTTGGGAGCCACGTCGCACAACCGCGCAATTGTCCGTTAAAGCGACGCAGTGCCAAATCGCAAAAAGTGCTCTGGTAAGGAAGGGGGTAAATTCTTCCGGAGCTGAAGTGGTTAAAGTGGTTGTAAACCTCAGTCCTGGAATCTGAGCAAAGAACATAAATCTGTAGAGTTTACTTATCTCACTCCAAAGCAAGTTTTTTCTCTCTGTTGTTTTGTTCCTCTGTTATCAGTTACTTCAGAGAAGTTTTCCCAACACATGAGAGCAAATTTATGTCGGGAAGGGAGCTCAGAATGGAGCTTGTCTATTTGTAACACAGTTCTTCTGCTGTGTGAAGGGGGGGGGGGTGTTCCTTTCCTCCAATCGGGTCTCACACACTGTAACTGCAACCTCTCTGCCCCCTCCTCCCTGCTCCTGACAGATGAAGAATGCTTTTTAACACTTTTCTGCCATTTTGAAGGGGTATAAGGAAGAGGAAACTGCAGATAAACAAGTACCTGTAAAGCCACTGCCAGCCAGTGCCTCTTACTAAAGATGAGCTTGGGTGTTTTATATACTTTTTGTATTTTTGCAGCAAAGTCTCCTTCAGCCATTTAGCCCTCTCACGCTGTCAACTTCATAGCGGCTCTGGCAAATAGACTTGTGAACACGCCCAGCTACACGTCCCGCTACACATCTTAACAATGAGAGCGGAGCTCGGGATTTGTCATGCTGAAGATGTATACAAAAAAACAAACAAATAACACGTGGATATACTTGGGGGGCCACATTAGAATGTATATGTAAATCCCAAGTGGGGGCCACATCAAACCGGAATAGTTTCTATTACTACATTGTAATATATAATGAAATAGTTCAACTCACCATAATGCAGAATCTTTGGGAACCCTGAGTTGTCACTTGCCACCAGATGCAGCGTGTCACCAACGCCTACCACCAGATACAGCGCGTCACTTGCCACTGTCGCCAGATGCAGTGTGTCACTTGCCACCGTCACCTGCCAACAGATGCAGTGTGTCACTTACCACCGTCACCTGCCACCAGATGCAGTGCCTCTTGCCCCCTATAGCCTGCCACCAGTCCGACACACCAGAGCCCCGAGAAGGTAAACGCCTCTCCCCCTGCTGATGCCGCATAATGTTTGTTTTTCAGTAAACACCTAATGTTAAGTAAAAACTTATGTTCGACCCGAACATCGAGCTCATCCCTAGTGGGAAATAACTCGCTGTACACACCCGGGTGGGGAAAATGCTGAGCAAAGAAAACAAATTTATGTAACGCCGACAGTACTTGCAAACAAAAATTGATAGATAAGGCAGCTGGTTCAGTAATGAGTAGGGATGAGCTTTGTGTTTGAGTCGAACGTATGTTCGACCATTTGTCGAAATACGAACAAAACGGGTAGTTCGCGACAAATTAGAGTGACGTGCCACGGCCCATAATTCAATGCGGCATTGCACGCTGATGATTGGCCAAGCATGCACTATGACGCGCATGCTTGGCCAAAGACAGCGCGCAAAAAACGGAGAGCCATAATTGGCTTGTATACAAGCGTGTGACATTTCAGCCAAATGTAAGTTTGATAGCTGCAATAAATCTTTTTATACTTAAAACAAGATTACGCTATGTGGCCACCTTTCTTTCCCTTTTCTTCACACCACAGATGCCTTTTGAGAAACCAGCCCAGGGATTTCACCTCCAGTTGCAAAGTCTGATCAGATCTCACCCATTGGTCTACCTGAGGCTCTGAAGACCAGTCACTCCTCGATCCGTTCACCGATCGTTGATGTTGGTAGTTTATACAAAGCCCTTCTAGACTTTTGGGCGACATATGTCCCTTAAGTCCACTGGGTCCTGTAAGCCTGCATTTTTTCCCGGGGGTGGGAACATTGCACATAGAAGAAGTCACTTATTTGATGTTCTGATGCTATTTACATTCACTTGGTGGATCTTCAAAACGTATACAGACTTTATTCATATATTAATTTGTCTGATGATACACTATTGATATATACTGTGCACCTAAGCCCACTTGGTTTATAGTGCAAGTGTGCTAACTACTTTCCACCTAAACCCACTTGGTTTATAATGCAAGTGTGCTAATTACTTTCCACCTAAACCCACTTGGTTTATAGTGCAAGTGTGTTAATTACTTTGCACCTAAACCCACTTGGTTTATAGTGCAAGTGTACTACTTACTTTGCACCTAAAGCTTCGAGGTGTGTGTACTGACTTTGTCCTCTGCAGGCCATTATAATGTCTGGAAGGACAACAAAGAGAGGCAGAGACTCACGAGGGCAAGCAGGCTCTGCATCTAGAGGCAACAGTGCTGGTGGTGGACACGGTGCATCCTCTTCAAAACGTGGCCGTTGGACACTCTCGTCCTTCTTTTCGGGAGCTGGCCATGTTGAGCCTTAACATGCAGACAAATTGGTAGAGTGGATGACCAAGCTGTCCTCATCCTCCTCATCCTCTCTCACCCAGGCGGAGCTTACTTTGTCTGGCAAAGCAGCTGCCAAGGCGTCCTCTTCCCTCTGCACAATGGCATCACACACTCCTTCCCTAGTCCCACCATGTCCTCCTGAGGAGTCCCCCGAACTGTTTCAACACAGTGTTGGGTACATGCTGCATGAAGATGCGCAGCGTTTTGAAGGCTCCGATGATGGAACTCAGATAGAGGAAGGCAGTAATGTGAGCCCAGAGAGAGGGGGTGCCCGAGAGGGACAGCAATCTGGCAGTGATGTTCCCCCAGCTGGAGCATACTGCCAGGTTTTCGACAGTGATGAAGAGGGAGGGGATGATGAGGTCACTGACTCTACGTGGGTGCCTGATAGGAGAGAGGAGGAGGAGCAGGAGGCACAGGCACATCTCCAAAGAGGCAGGATGCCCTCCAGGGGACAGCTTAAGGGCAGCACACCAACTGCATTACATCGCAGAGCTACGCCTGTGCAGGGCGCTGCTTTGTCTCAGCGTTACTGCAAAAGTTCTTTGGTGTGGGCCTTTTTTGAGACATGTGCATCAGATCGCACCGTTGCTATATGCAACATATGTCTCAAGCGTATCTTGCGTGGCCAAAACATCACCCACTTGGGCACCACATGCTTGACCAGACATATGTTGACCTACCATGCAGTTTGTTGGCAAGCATATCTGAAAGACCCACACCAAAGAACAAAACGGACCTCCCCTTGCCCCTCATCACCTGGGATCTCCAACCCCACTATACCCTCAGTCCTCTCTGAAGCCTGCACTGATAGGACTGAAGGTGTAGAATTAGGTGTGTCACAACCTAGTAGTACATGCGGGCAATCTACTATCGGTACACCGACGGCAGATTGTAGCAGACAAATTTCCCTGCCCCAGTTGCTGCAGCGCCGAAAGAAGTACTCTCCCAGCCATCCACATGCCCAGCGGTTGAATGCAAGCTTAGCGAAATTGCTAGCACTTCAACTGCTGCCTTTTCAGTTGGTAGATTCTGCCCCCTTCCGTGAGTTTGTGGAATGTGCGATACCTCAGTGGCAAGTTCCCAAACGCCACTTTTTCTCACGGAAGGCGATTCTGGCTCTCTACCGGCATGTGGAAGGCAATGTCCATGCCTCGCTGGACAGGGCGGTAAGTGGTAAGGTGCATATTACCGCTGACTCATGGTCCAGCAGGCATGGATAGGGACGTTGCCTCTCTTTCACGGCGCATTGGGTGACTCTGCTGGCAGCTGGGAAGGACGCAGGGCAAGGTACAGTAGTGTTGGAGGTTGTTCCGCCACCATGCCTCCAAAACACTACTACTGGTAGTGACACACCTCTCTCCCCACCACATCTATGAATTGGTAATCTGCAATATATTACATTTTGGTTTGTTGGTTTAATACTGCTTTAATGTCACGTTAATATAACAATACAATAAAAAAAAAAAGAGACTGATTTTGAAAATTTACTCTCCTAGGCTACAGTGACAGATGTAATCAGTTTAATTATATTTTCAACATGGCTTTCCTGTTCTGACTGAACACAGAACCCTCTCTTCAAGCTGAATAAGCTTTTCCCTAACACTTCCCTTAGCAACTACTTTCCTTAGCAACCAGCAGTGACAGCACTGAGGACTGCTGAGCCTAACCTCTGTAAGTAGACATTATTTTGTATTTTTAGCCATCATTACATTGCACTGTTGTACACAGATAAGTAGTAGTATTCAAAGTATGGAGAACATCTCCCCTTATTTACAGGTTTTTCTGTTGTATGTTTTGTGCAATTAGTTAATCTTTGCATTCATATTGGTATTTGAAACAATCTTAAATCTTAATACCTCTGAAATACCATTAAACTCTAGCAGACAAGAATTGTTGGACTTATGAACTGGCAAGTTAGCGCAGAAAAAATAGAGTTGCAATTTTAACCCTATATGGCTAATAACATAGCTACAAAGTCCACTAGCAGTCAATATTTTATCAGCCAGGATGATGAAACCACTACTTCAGAGTGACAACCATTACAAAAAGCACATTGTGTGAGATTTTATTTTACAGTGACTTGGTCACTTTCACAATAAAAAAGCTTTGTAAAGGTTTGTTTTATCTTCTAAATAGGTTCCTTTAACCACTTCCCTACCGAGTCATTGTAAAATGACATTGGCGGGAACCCTCCCTCCTTCTGGGTGGATGTGATATGACATCCTGGGCTTGCTTGGGACCCGGTGCACGTGCCCGCTGGCTGTGATGTCCGCTGGACACCCGCAGTTGCCCGCAATCACGGCAGGACCATGGATCTGTGTGTGTAAACACACAGATCCATGTCCTGGCAGAGGAACACAGTACAGAGTAACACACACCGGTCTCCTCCCCTTGTGAGTCCCCTCCCCCTACAGTTAGAATCACTCACTAGGGAACATATTAACCCCTTGATCGGCCCCTAGTGTTAACCCCTTCCCTGCCAGTCACATTTACACAGTAATCGACGTAGTTTTATAGCACTAATCGCTGTATAAATGTGAATGTCCCAACAACATGAAAAGTGTCCCAAAAATTGTTCGATGTGTCCGTCACAATGTCACGGTCACAACAAAAATCGCAGATCGCCGCCATTACTAGTAAACAATAAAATAAAATGCCATAAATGTATCCCTTATTTTGTAGATGCTATAACATTTGCGCAAACCAATCAATAAATGCTTATTGCTATTTTCATACCAAAAATATGTAGACGAATACATATTGGTCTAAACTGAGGAAAACATTTTTTTTTTTTAAATTTTGATATTTATTAACTAAAAAAGTAAAACATTGGGTGTTTTTTTTTTTTAAATTGTCGCTTTTCTTTTGTTTATAGCGCAAAAAAATAAAAACCAAAGAAGTGATCAAATACCACCAAACGAAAGCTCTATTTGTGGGGAAAAAACGTAAAGATTTATTTTGGGTACAGTGTTGCATGACCACGCAATTGTCATTCAAAGTGCGACAACGCTGAAAACTAAAAATTGGTCTGGGCAGGAAGGGGGTGAAAAAGCTAGTGCATTGTTGGTTCACTTAGCTTTTCCTTAGATTTCCCTTCTAAATGTTTTTTTTCCTTGTCTGAATTTCTCATTTCCTCTTTCTCCTCAGTAAGCTTGCCTCCATCATCCGAGTTGTTCTGGCTGGGGGTTTGTCAGCCAGAACAGCTTACTGAGGAGGAACAGGAAGTGAGAAATTCAGACAAATAAAACAAAGAAACATTTTTTTTAGAAGGGAAATAGAAGGAAAAGGTAAGTGAACCAACAATGCACTAGCTTAAAAGAACCTATTTAGAAAATAAAAAGCAACATTTTAAATCTGTCCTGTAATGTAAGAAACTGGACGTGAGACCATTAAGATGGGGAAGGTGATGAAAGAGCAGACTTGAAAAGATATACACACACCTGGAAGCCTTGGAAGACAGGCACATGGTTAACACAGTAGACATGGAAGATACACAACAAAGAACATGTCTGGGTGTATAAACTTCATTTTTTTTTTACTTCAAGCAGGGCAGCCTGTATGCTCTCAGTAGCTACTAAACAGGCAAATTGACTGAGAGACATAATCTTTGATCAATCCGAATCTGTTCGGTTATAGTATCATCTACATTCTACAGGGTAAAATGCTAAACAATAAGCAACTAGTAGAATGGCACAATTTCATGGTCAAATGCCACCATTGCCCCACTATGTGGGAAAGCAGGAGTTCAGAGAAACTAGAAAGTTGCTCAGGCAACAGGAGCTGCACTGAGCATTAGACATGTGCAGACTGGAATATTTTGTTTCGTTTTTTCGTTTGGAAAATAAATTTATTTAGTTACTCCCGAAAATCGTTTTGATTTATTTAGTTTTTTATTGGGGAATAGCTTTCGTCCGAAAATCCAATAATACTTGGTTTCTGTCGAATGGTCAAAAGAATATTCAACGGAACGCCGAATCTTTTTGGTTGCTGGTGAATGATCAAAAGAATATTCGACGGAACGTCGAATCTTTGTCATAAATCGCAATCTATAATCTGTAATGTCAAATCTATTATTTCTATAGTGTCGAATCTTTTCTCTATAATGTCAAATCTTTTCTTTATGATGTTGAATCTTTTCCCTATAATGTCGAATCTCTCTATATCGAATTTTTACCGCAACGAAAACGAAAATAAAGCATTTTTTATGTCGGATCTTTCGGTTTTCGTTTCTTGCACTTTCGTTATCGTTTATTAAAACGATAACGAAAAAAAACTGATTTTCAGACGAAAATGCCTTCTAACGAAAACAAATGCACATGTCTACTGAGCATGTCTATGTATAGAGAAGCAGACTGGGAGATGGACCAGGAAGGCAGGGCTTGACAAATTAGCTTTGAATCAAGGAGACAGTTTTTTTGACTAACAAAGCTTATGGGTGGAACATGTAACATGCTCCCAAAGGTGGATTTATCCTTTAATCCTTTCACAGCCAGAGCTGTTTTTGCACTTTTTTCACCTGAAGATTAGATAAAACATTTAAACATAAAAAAAGATCTTCCACTGATTCAGAACCAGGTGTCTGTTGCCAACATCCTAAATATGTAGAAAGAACAGAATATCCTCCAATGTAAAGTGGGACTTTCAAGACAAATAGTCCACCAAAATCAATAATTAAAAAGCATATATTTATTTATTACATATTAACCACTTAAGGACCCCCGCACGCACATATACGGCCACAGAATGGCACGTACAGGCACAAGGGCGTAAATTTACGTCCCCGCCTCAGTGCGGTTCGGGGGTCCCATCGGGACCCCCTCCGCGGCGTGCGGGGGTCCCCCTGGCTCCGGGAGCGATCCGGGATCAGCGGGCGGATGTCGGCACTTACCCGCCCCCCCGCGATCGCTCCCAGCCAATGGGAGCGCGCTCCCATCCTGTCAGTTCCTCCTCCTGTGTTCACACAGGAAGGAGGAAATGATGTCACCTCTCATCGCAGCGCTGTTTCCCAGCGCTGCTGATGAGAGAAGACATCACAAGTAAGTGTGCACCAACACAACACTGACACACACTCACATAGGCATATTAACCCCTTGTGATCGCCCCCCCACCCCCCCTGTCACAGTGTCACTGAATGCAGTGATCTAATCACTGCATTTAGTGTCAGTGTGACAGGCAGTGTAAAAAACAGTTAGTGTTAGGTTCAGGATAGCCCCCCCACCCCCCCTAATAAAGTTTTAACCCCCTGATCACCGCCCTAGTTAACCCTTTCACTCCCTATTGCCAGCGTCACTAAGCGATCATTTTTCTGATCGCTGTATTAGTGTCGCTGTTCCCGCTAGGTAGCTATTTTTTTTTTTTTTTATTGCGATTTTTTTTTTTTTTTTACTAAAGACATGTGGCTAAATAAATTTTGGCCTAAATGTTTGACTAAAATTTAGTTTATTTGATTTTTTTTTAACAAAAAGTAAAAAATAGTGTTTTTTTTTTAAAAATGTCGCTCTATTTTTGTATATAGCGCAAAAAATAAAAATCGCAGAGGTGATCAAATACCACCAAAAGAAAGCTCTATTTGTGGGAAGAAAAGGACGCAAATTTTGTTTGGGAGCCACGTCGCACGACCGCGCAATTGTCTGTTAAAGCGACGCAGTGCAGAATCGCAAAAACACCTTGGGTCATTTACCAGCGTATTGGTCCGGGTCTTAAGTGGTTAAAGGATCACTAAAGGAATTTTTTTAGCTAAATAGCTTCCTTTACCTTACTGCAGTACTGGTTTCATGTCCTTATTGTTCGTTTTTGCTTTGAAGTTGCTGTAATCCTGCTCTGTTCTCCACACTTCCTGCTTGTCCGTTTCCTTATAACCACAGTGCTGGGAGCTTTCTCACGGTGGTCTAAGCTGTCATTACTGTGTGTCTAAAACTTCCCAGAACCAATCAGATTTATTTTAAAAACAAAACACTGCCCTGGATTTGTTTGTTTTTGTTCTGCGTTTCTATTTCTACTTCAAAGAAACATGAAGCCAGTTCAAAAGTGAAACTAACCTGCAGGCACATTATATGATTGATTTTTATCTATTTTTAATCATTTTGAAAAAGGAATCAGTTAACTTTTATGTCTCTATACCCTGTAAACAGTCATTTCAGCAAAAACATTTTTTTCCTTTAGTGACCCTTTAAAAATGTACATATGACAGTAAATATCACAGTTAAATATATGTAGCGGGGGTTATACTGTTAAAGACTTTTGGTAATCTTGCATATCTAAAACCCCTTCCCGGGAGTTTCAGTTACACTGTATATATGTGTTTTATTTACTTCTTCTAAAAGCAATGCATTATGGGACTAGAGGTACTAGACCCAATTGACATTAGTAGTAATAGACTACAATTCCCACAATGCCTTGTCTTCCTGGAGCACATGATACCCCATGCATAGCCTGATGGGGGAGTTTACTTAAAGACTGGGAGGAGCCAGACTCGCTCTCTTGGGACCTGCACTTCTCCCTCTGCGGAACGAGGGAGAGCGTCACAGCCGAGTACATAGGCCTGAAGCCTGGGCCTGTGTTCACCGGAGAGACTGCACCCATCCGGACACAGACAAGATCAAGTGTTCCAGCTTGTGTAGGAAGGCTCTGGCCAAGACTAGGGGTGTAGCCGGTTCCCTCCAAGAAGGGCTTGAGAGGGAGCAGGCACTGCAGACACGCCACATGGCAGACATTGCCTGCGACCTGCACAGAGTGGCTGACAGCCTGGGCTCGTTTCTTGGGTCCTAGGCTATGCAGCAGTGCCTCACGCAACAGGCTGTTCATACCCAGGCCATATCGGACTGCCTGCAGGATGTTAATGCGAACTGTGCAGCCATGGCCACAAGCCTCTGCGAACAAAGCCAGACCCTCGATGACATGCATCACCAGATGTTAGCAGGGGGTCCCTCGTGATCTGGGGACGTGCAGGCCACCCATGACCGGCACACTGCGGCTATTGTGGAGCTGCAGGCCACCGCATCAGGGATCCTAGCGGAGGTAAGGAGCCTGGGGGAGGTTGTGCAGGCCAACACTGCTGTCATCCAGATGGAGGGGCGGCAGAACTGGCGCCTACAGCAACAGACCATGCCCGCCAGCTGCGGATGCAGGCTGATACCAACAGCGTTCTAACACGCATTGCCGTTGCATTGGAGGGGATGCAGGCAACATCTGCCAGGAGCGACAGACCAGGGGATGACCCTTCTCATGATGTCCCACCCCCCCCACCCCAGTCGTCGCCCAGACAATTGAGGAGCCGAAGCCTTGGCACGAGGCCTGGCCCACAAGAAGGCAAATGACTGTCCTCTGAACGTTTGTAGCGCAGAGTATGAGCTTTATATATTTTTTTTGCACAGATGTATGTGCCGTCCTCCAGTAAGGGCATGCCATGTTGGACAATGGCATGATCCCTATATTTTTTTTTGTCACTGCACACGGTAATCAATGGGAGAAGCACCATGCGTCCAGCCCATATTTGCGCCCACGCTTCGCCGGCGTGTGCAAGATACGTCGGCATAGGGTGGCCAGTTTTTAGGCGTATATTGGTTTGTGACTCTGGCACACACATACGCCGGCGCACATTTGCACTACGTCGGCGTAACGTGATTTACGTCGGCGTAAGTGCTTTGTGAATCCGGGCCTATGTGTGTATTTTTGTGGTTCTAGCCAATGTGGGACTCACAATATATTTGCATTTTTGCTTGGTGTGCCAAGGGAGGGTTCGAGACATTAAAAGGGGTGGATAGATTAGAGAGTAGACCCAAAAACAAACCAGCAGCTCCTTCGGGGGTAGTACTACATATACAACCATAGTGTTAAAAAGTACATTAAACACCTTTCTCCAGGGGTATTAACAGGGGGATGCAATATATCTATTCAGCATTTCTATTATTAAAAAAACAGCATTGTGAAAACAATACAGGCAGAATAAGTCAAGTCAAAACCCTCCAATCCCAGACGATGTCATTTTTGGGGAAACGCGTTGGTTGGAGAGGGTGTGTGTGACGTTACCAGATGTTGGCGGAGTGTGAGGCACCACGGCCATAGCCTGTTATGTGAAGCCTGTGTAATGTTTCTTTGTAAGTTACTACAACCATTTTTAATAAACCTTCAAGCTGTGAGATTCTCTCTGTTTGACTTGTATGGATACATCTGATGAGCAATCTAATGAGTTTGGAAACTGATCCATGCTGTTTGTTTACACAGAGTCAATGTTCCAAGATGGAATTGTGTTATTGATGTTATGCAGGCTAAATTGGGATATTGTGGGGTAAGCTGCCAACCTTTTTAAGGAGCACATTTGAGCCTTCTGCACTTTGGAAATATATCTACTGCACATCAAGCACTTTTTTCACCTATGGACTATTAATCATTATATATTACCATTCTTTTTGGTATCAAATTTTTTTTTTGCATCAGATTTTGCATAATAATGTTTGTGCACTTTTTTGTAGCACTATTGGCACTTTATTGTTTGATAACATAATTGATGTGGTTTAATTCATCAAAAGTTTTTTATGTTTACACATTATTTGTATGAATTTTTTATGATATGTTATAGGGATAGCGCACCATTTGTTGTAAAGAATTGTTATTTTGCCTAGTGTCGGCTGGTTTTGGTTTGCTGTAGTCCCAATAGGGTATCATCAATTAGACCCCACCCAAGGTGTACCGAGCGCAGGAATTATTTTTGGTTTCGTATTAGTGCAAGGCATCACTTTATATTTTCAGAGTCACATACTAATTAGCAGGGCTGGTGCAAGGATTTTTGACACCCTAGGCGAAACCTCATGTTGCCGCCCCCTTGGTTCCACCCCTGACTCCGCCCCCTTTCCCCTGCCCATGCAAACCCCATCTTTTTAATGAAGTGCCCATCAAGTGCGGCCTCACCAGGGCCCATCAAATACACCCTTACCAGCGCCCATCAAATGCCATCCAGCCAGTGCCCATCAAATGCCATCTCACCAGCACCCAAATGCCGCCTCACCAGCGCCCATCAAATGCCATCTCACCAGCGCCCATCAAATGCTGCCTGGCCAGCGCCCATCAAATGCCGCCTTACCAGCGCCCATCAAATGCCATTTCACCTGCGTCCATCAAATGCCATCTCACCAGCGCCCAAATGCCACCTCACCAGCACCCATCAAATGCCACCTTACCAGCGCCCATCAAATGCCATCTCAACAGCGCCCATCAAATACCGCCTTACCAGCGCCCATCAAATACCACCTTACCAGCGCCCATCAAATGCCATCTCACCAGCGCCCATCAAATGCCGCCTCACCAGCGCCCAAATGCCGCCTTACCAGCGCCCATCAAATGTCATCTCACCAGGGGCGTTGCTAGATGGCAAAAAGACCAGGGGCTTCAGCCCAAGGTCGAAGGCCAGAAGCGGGGGGGGGGGGGGGGGGTGGTTGGGCTGAGCGCCAATGTGGCTCGGCGGCCACATTGTAATTCCCGCCTTCTGGAGTCTGCAGCATCCATCATAGGGTCACAGGCGCCTGGGTGCAAAAATATTTCTGGCGCCCTTGCATGGGTGTGTTCATTATACTAACTCCTCCCCTTTATAAATGTTTCTATGGCAACAAATTAAACACAGAGATTCTGCCATGAGGAGTCTGATACCCTTCTATGATCCCTTAACAATAAACAAAATACAGGAAGAGAGTGCTCTAATTGGAATTGGGGGGGGGGTCTCTAACAGACACAGAGAGAGCTGTTAGAAAGAGCCCCCAGACATACAGCAGACATAGCTTACTCATTCACTCAAACCATTATCACAAACTTTCCTCATTCATTCACCTTACAAGAGATGGTCAGAGACTGCAGACATGATACAAGAGATGGTCAGAGACTGCAGACATGATACAAGAGATGGTCAGAGACTGCAGACATGATACAAGAGATGGTCAGAGACTGCAGACATGATACAAGAGATGGTCAGAGACTGCAGACATGATACAAGAGATGGTCAGAGACTGCAGACATGATACAAGAGATGGTCAGAGACTGCAGACATGATACAAGAGATGGTCAGAGACTGCAGACATGATACAAGAGATGGTCAGAGACTGCAGACATGATACAAGAGATGGTCAGAGACTGCAGACATGATACAAGAGATGGTCAGAGACTGCAGACATGATACAAGAGATGGTCAGAGACTGCAGACATGATACAAGAGATGGTCAGAGACTGCAGACATGATACAAGAGATGGTCAGAGACTGCAGACATGATACAAGAGATGGTCAGAGACTGCAGACATGATACAAGAGATGGTCAGAGACTGCAGACATGATACAAGAGATGGTCAGAGACTGCAGACATGATACAAGAGATGGTCAGAGACTGCAGACATGATACAAGAGATGGTCAGAGACTGCAGACATGATACAAGAGATGGTCAGAGACTGCAGACATGATACAAGAGATGGTCAGAGACTGCAGACATGATACAAGAGATGGTCAGAGACTGCAGACATGATACAAGAGATGGTCAGAGACTGCAGACATGTTACAAGAGATGGTCAGAGACTGCAGACATGTTACAAGAGATAGTCAGAGACTGCAGACATGTTACAAGAGATAGTCAGAGACTGCAGACATGATACAAGAGATATTCAGAGACTGCAGACATGATACAAGAGATATTCAGAGACTGCAGACATGATACAAGAGATAGTCAGAGACTGCAGACATGATACAAGAGATATTCAGAGACTGCAGACATGATACAAGAGACCAATGCCTCAAATGCAGCCTACCAGTGCCCACTAAGTGTAGCCTAGCAGTGCCCCTGGATCACACAGAGCGGCGATAATCATCTTCTCAAGCTCCTTCTGTTCTGTCAGAGCAGCCTGCTATGCTGGGACCTGTAGTGCCCTAGACTACTAGGGGACTGAAGAATGCATTCCCACTATGCTGAGACCTGTAGTACACTAGACTAGAGGGAACTGGAGAATGCATTCCCACTATGCTGGGACTTGTAGTGCAGACTAGACTAGACTAGAGGGGACTGAAGAATGCATCATTCCCACTATGCTGGGACTTGTAGTGCAGACTAGACTAGACTAGAGGGGACTGAATAATGCATTCCCACTATGCTGGGACCTGTAGTGCACTAGACTAGAGGGGACTGAAGAATGCATCATTCCCACTATGCTGGGACTTGTAGTACACTAGACTAGAGGGGACTGGAGAATGCATTCCCACTATGCTGGGACTTGTAGTGCCCTAGACTAGAGGGGACTGGAGAATGCATTCCCACTATGCTGGGACTTGTAGTGCCCTAGACTAGAGGGAACTGGAGAATGCATTCCCACTATGCTGGGACTTGTAGTGCAGACTAGACTAGACTAGAGGGGACTGAAGAATGCATCATTCCCACTATGCTGGGACCTGTAGTGCACTAGACTAGAGGGGACTGAAGAATGCATCAATCCCACTATGCTGGGACTTGTAGTACACTAGACTAGAGGGGACTGAAGAATGCATTCCCACTATGCTGGGACCTGTAGTGCACTAGACTAGAGGGAACTGAAGATTCCTCAGTCCCCCCACAGAGGGCACTACAGGTCCCAGCATAGTGGGAATGATGCATTCTTCAGTCCCCTCTAGTCTAGTGCACTACAGGTCCCAGCATAGTGGGAATGCATTCTTCAGTCCCATGTAGACTAGGGCACTACAAGTCCCAGCATAGTGGGAATGCATTCTTCAGTCCCCTCTAGTCTAGTGCACTACAGGTCCCAGCATAGTGGGCTGTCACCAGTCCTCTACACAGCACGAGGAGACTGCAGCCTTCCACCCCTCCCATAAATTCACTCCCTGGGGAGAGGCCAGTAGTATTGTAAAACTCACTTACCCCAGGGCTGGTCTCTGCAGTCTCCGACAGTGGATATAGCAATCATATACTCAGGTGGATCTGTCTCCTCCATTGCTTAAATTTTCCCGCCCACAGCACCACTTTCTCGTGCACAGTACTAGCCATGGTTTGGAGTGTGGGTGGGGCAGACACAGAGGAGAGGGGCGGGAGGAGGATGAGCAAATCAATATCTCTCTCCTGTCCAGTCTTTGCAAAAAGGGGGAGTGTGCTGGCTTGTCTTGTGGGGAAATGAACACTCACAGGTGCAGCCAGCCTGTCCGTCCATCCATCCCGCCCCGCCCTGCCAGCTTCTTCTTACTGAAGTTTAGCAACACTGCCCAGGCACATGTTCATCCTGATAGGTGTTTCCTGGGGGGCGGGCCGGGTACAGCACACCTCCGTAGATTCGGCCATGAACTGTCCGTGCTGTTGCAAAGCTAGGACAGTGCGGAAGTTTTTCCAGAGTGTGGGAACTCGTAGATTCGGGTCGGGATCAGATCGTCCCGGCGCTCGCCACTCGGGGCTAATAATGGAGTCTTCAATGCCTGGGACTCGGGGCTTTTCGGGGACCCATTCGGGGCTCCAGCCCCCCTAGCCAGGGTCTAACGACGCCTCTGCATCTCACCAGCGCCAATCAATGTAATCAATCCCTGGGGGGGGGGGCATTTGGCAGATATTTTAATATACACATACACACATTTTAAAATTACATGTCATTGTCATCACATATACAGTACACAACAGTTTTTTACTCACGACACCAGTGTCAGCAGGTGACCATCTTTGGCTCAGCAAACTTCCGACAATGAAAGTGATGACCCTGTGATTGCTGCCTGTTTGCTCTCATCAACTCTGCGTGTCTCTGTGTCAGAACCTCTTCCACCCAGGCTCCACCTGTCCCCAAGCCCGGGAGCCGCCGCCAGGAGCCATGCTCACAATAATTTCCCATGATGCATCCATGTCCGCTCTAGTGACACGGCTAGGAAAGGGGGGTGGGGGGCTGTGCTGCTGGACAGAGGGAGAGCGGCCTCGGTGAAAAGAACTGTGGACACATGTGACACACAGTGTCAGAGAGTGGAGAGGGAGGGGCTGCTGCCTCACTCTGAACACATCTCAGAGCGGAGAGCGTACGAGATGCTGGACACAGTGACACATCGGAGAGTGCCCTGGGGGGTTGCAGCCTGGGCACACGATGTGACACTGATGTCAGAGCGGAGCCACCGCACTTTGGGGGGGGAGGGTGTCGGCGCTGCTTGTCAAGGCACTGGTGTACGGTGCAAGCTCTGTGAAGGACAGAGGACAGTGAGGGAGAAGTGGAATAACCAGTGGCCGGCGCTCTTAGCGGCAGTGAGCTCTAGGCGGTCGCCTAATCTGCCTAGTGGCAGCGCCGGCCCTGATAATTAGTGTAATATATAGCCGTGTACATATTAAAAGCAAGGATGATATTTGTTTGTCTTCGCCTGGGTTGCTCAGTCAAACTAAAGAGAAAAAAGTAGGGCTGTTACTGATTAAAGATTTCGTGTTCGATTAATCTTTTTTTTTTTTTAATCGACTAATTTCGATTAATTATAACGCACATACATTTTTTGGATCACCACCATATATAGTCCCCACTGTAATATTCAGACATCTCCCCCACTGTAATGTCTGTGGATATTACAGTGGGGGAGATGTCTGTGGATATTACAGTGGGGGAGATGTCTGTGGATATTACAGTGGGGGAGATGTCTGTGGATATTACAGTGGGGGAGATGTCTGTGGATATCTCCCCCACTGTAATATCCACAGACATCTCCCCCTCTGTAATATCCACAGACATCTCCCCCACTGTAATATCCACAGACATCTCCCCCACTGTAATATCCACAGACATCTCCCCCACTTTAATATCCACAGACATCTCCCCCACTGTAATATCCACAGACATCTCCCCCACTGTAATATCCACAGACATCTCCCCCACTGTAATATCCACAGACATCTCCCCCACTGTAATATCCACAGACATCTCCCCCACTGTAATATCCACAGACATCTCCCCCACTTTAATATCCACAGACATCTCCCCCACTTTAATATCCACAGACATCTCCCCCACTTTAATATCCACAGACATCTCCCCCACTGTAATATCCACAGACATCTCCCCCACTGTAATATCCACAGACATCTCCCCCACTGTAATATCCACAGACATCTCCCCCACTGTAATATCCACAGACATCTCCCCCCACTGTAATATCCACAGACATCTCCCCCCACTGTAATATCCACAGACATCTCCCCCCACTGTAATATCCACAGACATCTCCCCCCACTGTAATATCCACAGACATCTCCCCCCACTGTAATATCCACAGACATCTCCCCCCACTGTAATATCCACAGACATCTCCCCCCACTGTAATATCCACAGACATCTCCCCCACTGTAATATCCACAGACATCTCCCCCACTGTAATATCCACAGACATCTCCCCCACTGTAATATCCACAGACATCTCCCCCACTGTAATATGGTCCACATCTCCCCCACTGTATAGGAAGATTAGTGCTTGCTTAGTTTTACCAGAGAAGCCGGCCGAACACAAGCAGTTGAGGCCGGGTGATGACGTCAGCATGCCGCTCTAGGCTCACGTAGGCCGCCGCCGGGTGGACCAAGATGGCCGCCGCTCCGGGAGCTACGCCGAAGCTGTGGCCTTTCCTATGGCTGAGGCAGCAGCGGAGCTCTGCGGATCACGTGGTGTGCTGATCTGAATATGGTGACCCGTTCGGATCACGGATCATGTACGATCCGTTGCACCACTAGTACCGATCAAAAGAATTTTGATCGATCAAAAATATGTACGATTAATCGAGGAATTAATCTTTAATTTCAACAGCCCTAGGAAAAAAAGAGAAAAAAGGGGGATTTGTATATTACCTTGTTGCAACAAAGATAATGTGTTTCTGTGTTTGATCCTCCCAGCTATAGCACGGCAATTGCAGGGTGTCTCTGGGCCTAAATATGCAATACCGTCACCGCGTATGTGCAAACAGCAGCCAACTTTTCCTGGAGCTCTGCACAAGCAACTACGCATGTCACGTGGCCCCACCGATCGGCGTGACACTCCCCTAAGGGTGGGGGGAGGCCCCAGCACTGGAACAGCCCCATGGTTACATAATTACATAGCCGGTAATCCTGAAAGAAGACAATAGTTCATCTAGTTCAACCTGTTTAGGTGCACGTATCAGTGTGTATAATGATTTTCCACATCCCTGTATGTTTTGTCCTTTAAGATGTATATCTAAGAGTCTTTTAAAGATATCCATACTCTAACCTCAGCAGAGGTACGAGACAGGGCTGCCCCCTCTCCCCACTCTTATATGCTCTTGCCTCGGAACCTCTGGCCATGTCCATCCGCACAAACTCGGAGATTGTGGGCTTACAGATAGGTCCCCTGGTAGAAAAAAATCAGCCTATACGCGGTTGATACGCTGCTTTATCTCGCTGATTCAGGCCCCTCCCTTCAGGCTGCACTCCGGTTGATCGAGTGGTTTGGAACATTTTCCGGACTTAAGATCAACTGGGAGAAATCACAAATGTTACCGATTGACAGCTTCCCGTCACCTGAACCACTCTCAGGAACTCAGTTGCAGCGGACAGACACTACTAAATACCTAGGAATACATATCACAAGGAGTCCAGCTGATTATATCACCCTTAACATAGAGCCCCTCTTCTCGCTGGTCAGATCCAAAATTCAAAACTGAGCCCGTTTACCTTTGGGGATATGGGGTCGTGTGAACCTTATTAAAATGGTCCTCCTCCCCAAAATCTTGTACGTTCTATGGCACTCCCCAATATACCTTCCTCTGAAGTACTTTAAATCTCTTGAAGCACTCCTTAAGCCCTTTGTGTGGGGTAACAATAGGCACAAACTAACTTGGCAGGCCCTTAAAAATCCAACGACATTGGGTGGCATGGCCCTTCCGGACTTTAGCCTATATTACATCGCTGCACAGCTTTTCCAATTATATCATATTGTCAAGACAGACATTACACGATTTCTGCTGATGCTCTGCTCACGGGGGGCCCGGGCCACGGGAGATGCGATTTACGCAATATCAGCAGGGTCTGGGAGTGTTGAACAGGTGGGAGACACAAAGTCCTTGCTATATCAATACAGGAGGGTCTGGGATATCGCGTCCTCTAAGTTAGGCATACCCCAACACAATGATTATACTCCACTGTGGCATAACAGGGGACTACAGGAGTTTGTACAAATCCAGGGATCTGAAGTATGGGCGGCACAGGGTGTCTATTACTTACATCACATACTCTCAGATGGAAACCTCAAAACCTACCAAATCCTTAAAGAGGAATTCTCATTACCCGACCATATGCTCTTTAGGTTTTTCCAGGTCAGACACGCAGCCCAAGCGCAATTTTCTCATAACTACCCGCAACCCACCCCGCACCCTATTATGTCCATTGTCAAACATATAGACCCCCCCGCGGATTATTCTCTGCATTCTATAATATGCTGACTACCCCCATTTCCAACAAAATTACCTATGCATTAAAACCACGCTGGGAGAGGGAGGTGGGCCCCATGGATGATGAACAGTGGGAGGAAGCACTGGAGACTTGTAAAACGGTGTCCCCCAAAACTCTCAGACAGACTCACACAGGTCTTCATAACACGTAGGAGCTACCTTACTCCCATTCGGGTGGCCAGATACAAACGCGATCAATCTGCACTGTGTATGATGTGTGGCCAAGAGACGGGCACCTTTTTTCATCTGCTTTGGGCCTGCCCAAAAATCCAAGACCTCTGGAGACAAATAGTGACTTTCCTACACAATGATATGGGCTCCCCTGTCACTCTAGACCCCAAGCAATGTTTGCTTGGCATATTCCCTGAGGAAACAGACAAGTACACCAAAATATTCGTCCATGAGTCCCTGTTCTCGGCCAGGAAAGTAATAGCTAGAAAATGGATGAGGCCGATGCCTCTAAGTTATTCAGAGTGGAAAGCGGAGGTAAATGCCTCATTGCCCTATAAACGATGTCTGTACATCAATAGAGGCTGCCCAGCCAAGTATAGCAAAATCTGGGATCACTGGTTGGGAGACTCGGAGACCTGCGGTTAAGGCACAGACCTCTCAATGGATAGCTGGGCCATGCTCACTGTTTCGTGCCCCTGCATTGTCTTAGATACTACCTGTATGTGACCACATGATTGCTCTAGGCTATAGGCCATTGTAAGCGATTTTCTGTAACTACTCGATGTGTCTTACCTGCCTTGTGTACTGCTGCATGTAACCTGTATGCGTTAAACCCTTTATAAATGTGCATTTTCTTCTCAATAAACACCTTGTTGAAGTAAAAAAAAAAAAAAAGATATCCATACTCCCTGCATCCACCACTAATTGTGGAAGAGAGTTCCACATCCTTATTGCCCTAACAGTGAAGAACCCCCTACGCAGTTTAAGGTTAAACCGCTTCTCCTCCAGTCTCATTGTGTGTCCTTTTAAACTCCTTTTGACTGAATTGTTTATTTCCTATAATGGGATCCCCATTGAGATCTTTGTAGATCACTATTATGTCCCCTCTTAGGCGTCTTTTCTCCAGCGAGAATACATTTTGTGTTTGCAGCCGTTCCTTGTAATTAAGGTCCTCCAGTCCCCTTATTAGTTTCATTGCCCTTCTTTGGACTCTCTCCAGCTCCAGCACAACCCTTGGGAGGACCGGTGACCAGAACTGAAGGGAAAACTCCAGATGAGGGCTGGCCAGAGCTTTATAGAGTAGGAGAATTATAGTTTTGTCCCTGGAGTATATCCCCCTTTTTATGCTTGCTATGGTAGCTGCAGCTTGGCACTGCATACTGCTGCTCAATCTGTCATGTATTAGCACCCCTAGATCCTTCTCCATGATTGACTCTCCCAGCTGTTCTCCACCTAGTGATTATTTTCCAAAGACAATGAGAACCTACGTATATAGTGCTCACTATTTTATTTAAAAATGCATAAAAATAGAAAACCACTCGCATGTATTCATACCAGACTTGAGTATATATAGCTTTAAAAAGTTCATTATGAAGAAAGACCTAGGTGCGTGGCTTCACAGCACTGAAAGGGAACAAGCTGATAATACAAGCTTACATTAAAGGATCCAATCCATTGCTATCCACCCTGAAGGTGAAGATGGGAACATTTTAAAGCTACAGTATATATGCTCATGTCCTTGCTGATTAAGAAGGAAAGGAGTCCATCTGGTGTTGGAGCGCATATTCACCTTTGTTGTGGGGTCAATGCAGAGAAGTAAAAGTAGCATGTTCTTGCAGCACTTACCTGGGAGGTTTACAGATGCAACTCGAAAAATGAATATCAAGCAAAAGTTAATTTATTTCACTAATGCAACTTAAAAGGTGAAACTAATATATGAGATAGACTCATTACATGCAAAGCACGATAGTTCAAGCCGTGATTTGTCATAATTGTGATGATTATGGCTTACAGTTAATGAAAACCACAAATCCACAATCTCAAAAAAATGGAATATTGTGAAAAGGTACAATATTCTAGGCTCAAAGTGTGCCACTCTAATCAGCTAATTAAGCCATAACACCTGCAAAGAGTTCCTGAGCCTTTAAATGGTCTCACAGTCTGGTTCAGTAGGAATCACAATCATGGGAAAGACTGATGACTTGACAGGTGTGCAGAAAACCATCATTGACACCCTCCATAAGGAGGGAAAGCCTCAAAAGGCAATTGCAAAAGAAGTTCCCAAAGTGCTGTATCAAAGCACATTACTAGAAAGTTATGTGGAAGTGAAAAGTGTGGAAGAAAATTGTGCACAAGTAACATGGATGACCGCCGCCTGGAAAGGGATTGTCAGGAAAAGGCCATTCAAAAGTGTTGGGGACTTTCACAAGGAGTGGACTGAGGCTGGAGTGCATCAAGAGCCAACACACACAGACGGATCCTGGACATGGGCTTCAAATGTCGTATTCCTCTTTTCACGCCACTCCTGAACAACAAACAATGTCAGAAGCGTCTTAACTGGGCTAAAGAAAAACAGTCATATATAAAAAAACAAGCTGCACAAATGAACGTGAAAATATCCAAGAAAACCAATATAACCAAGTAAGTGAATGCATATATTGTCGATATTCCTGATATCATAACACAAAACAGGTATCCCTATTTGCAGTAAATTCTAATGTGTCCAAATACAAAATGAACAAGTGAATGTTCTGTTTTTCAAAAAAACACATCAGATGATGATCAAAAAGGGCTAAAGATGTACAGTCCTCCCATGGGTAAGTTGGTGACTTCAAACCAGAGCAAACCAAGGAAAAGTGATGTAATAGGAAAGAAATCCTCCACCTTCTATATAACTGCCTCTTACCGAAGATGAAGATCCCAACTAGAGATCTTCTGTAGATGTATGGCCTATAACCTGGCCTAAGGGTCTATGCGACTGGATGTCGTTTCTTCGGCAAAGAATCGTTCCCCAGCCACTCACAAGCAGTCATGTATGATCATAGCCAGCTGAGGAAGGAAAAAAAGGCCAACATAGAGTAATCCAGTAAACATTTAATATAAAAATTGGTTAAAATTACACTTACAGTGTGAACATTAAAAAAAACGCATGTAAAAATTGTATAGCTGGCCGGCTAACACAGCCCGTTCACTCCAGGGACTCTCTTGTGTAGTGATGACATCAGCACGCCGATTCTCCCTACGTCGTTTTGTCAAAACTGACTTCGTCCTGGGGCTGTGCCAGTCGCATAGACCCTTAGGCCGGGTTATAGGCCATACATCTACAGAAGATCTCTAGTTGGGATCTTCATCTTCGGTAAGAGGCAGTTATATAGAAGGTGGTTTCTTTCCTATTACATCACTTTTGCTTGGTTTGCTCTGGTTTGAAGTCACCAACTTACCTATGGGTACATCTTTAGCCTTTTTTGATTATCATCTGATGTGTTTTTTTGAAAAACAGAAAATTCACTTGTTCATTTTGTATTTGGACACATTAGAATTTACTGCAAATAGGGATACCTGTTTTTTGGTATAATATCAGGAATATCAACAATATATGCATTCACTTACTTGGTTATATTGGTTTTCTTGGATATTTTCACATTCATTTGTGCAGCTTGTTTTTTGTATATGTCTATTTTTCTCACATTTTAAGTTGCAGCATTATTGTTAATTGTTTACATTTAATGTAAACAGACAGTGCAGTATTACCCTGTTTTTTATGCTAAAGAAAAACAGACCTGGTCTGGTGCTCAGTGGTCCAAAGACCTCTTTTTTGATTAGAGCAAATTTTGCATCTCATTTGGAAACCCAGGAGCCGGAGTATGGAGGAAGAATGGAGAGGCACATACTGCAAGATGCTTGAAGTCTATGGGGCATTGCCAAGAGAAAGATGAGAGACATGAAACCTAACAATGCAGAAGAGCTGAAGGCCGCTATTGAAGCATCCTGGTCTTTTATAATACCTCATGTCACGCCACATTGAGGCAGTAATTGCTGCAAAAGGGGCCCAAACCAAGTACTGAGGGGCCCAAACCAAGTACTGAGTACATATACATGCTTATACTTTTCAGAGGTCCAATATTGTTCTTTGTACAATCCTTGTTTTATTGATTGCATGTAATATTCAAATTTTCCGAGATTGTGGATTTGGGGTTTTCATGAGCTGTAAGCCATAATCATTACAATTCTGACAAATCACAAATTTAATTACCTTGCTTTGCATGTAATGAGTCTATCTCATATATTAGTTTCACATTTTAAGTTGCATTGGTGAAATAAATGAGCTTTTTCATGATATTCTAATTTTTAGAGTTTCACCTGTATACCCACTACAGCCCCAAGCCTCTTTCTGAGATTTAGTGTTTACAAGTTAAAAAAAAATGTTGCTAGAAAATTACTTGGAACACCCAAACATTATATATATATTTCTTTCCAACACCCTAGAGAATAAAATGGCGTTCGTTGCAATACACGTGCACTTTTTTTGGAAAAAATACACTTTTTTAATTAAAAAATAAGACAACAGTAAGCAGTTTTTATATTGTGAAAGATAATGTTACGCCAAGTAAATTGATAGCCAACATGTCACGCTTCAAAATTGCGCCCGCTCGTGGAATGGCAAAAAAAATTTACCCTTAAAAATCTCCATAGGCAATGTTTAAAAAATTCTACAGGTTGCATGTTTTGAGTTACAGAGGAGGTCAAGGGCTAGAATTATTGCTCTTGCTCTACCGATCACGGCGATACCTTACATGTGTAAGTTTGAACACCAATTTCATATGCGGGCACTACTCACGTATGTGTTCGCTTCTGCACACAAGCTTTTTTTCACTGTTCTTAAAAAAAAAAAAAAAAAAATGGTGTCACTTTTATTCCTATTACAAGGAATGTAAACATCCCTTGTAATAGAAAAAAAAAGCATGACAGGTCCTCTTAAATATGAGATCTGGGGTCGAAAAGACCTCAGATCTCATATTTACACTAAAATGCAATAAAAAAAGTAAAAAACAACATTTTGTCATTTGAAAAAAAAAAGAAAAATAGCACTTTAAGAGTATGCAATGATTTGGGACGTCAAAATGTCACTTCTGCCCAGTGGTGGTGCATCAATAAAAGCTCTAATAGGCTTCCAAAAAGGTGAACAGCTGGCGTCATGCTGGTCACTTGCAGTTTACTCAGCGTTGTGTTAGGAAGGGTAAACGCTTACCTAACACTGAACTGCCTCTCAGCCAATCAGGTGCCCGGGTCTGCTACCTGTCACCTGATTGGCTGAAACGACAGGCGCTGTGATTGGACACCTATCGTCCAATCACAGGAGAGGACGGGAGAAGACTTTGAAGGACGCAACCGTGGAGGACATCGCCGCCGTTTCCCGCTGCCCAATCGAGACAGGCAAGTCCCTCACGGGTGGGGGTTGCACACGGGCAGCATTTGATGGATACAGTAGCGGCAATTGATGGGCACACTGGCAGCAATTGATGGGCACAGTAGTGGCAATTTATGAGCACACTGGCACAAATTGACTGGCACAGTGACAGCAATTGATGGGTACAGTAGCTGCATTTGATGGGCACACTGGTGGCGTTTGATGGGCACAGTAGCTGCAATCGATGTTTTTTTTTTTTTTTTTCAGTTTGTTTGGGCCCCCCAAAAAAATTGAGCACCAGCCCCCACTGCTTCCGCCCATAGCACTTAAAGGGTAATTTTTTTTTCAAATGACATAAAATGTTATTTTATTTTCTATTGCATTTTAGTGTAAATATGAGATCCGAGGTTTTTTTTCCACGCGAGATCTCATATTTAAGAGGTCCTGTTGTGCTTTTTTTCTATTACAAGGGATGTTTACATTCCTTGTATTAGAAATAAAATTGACACAATTTTTTTTAAAAGGAACTGGGTAAAAATTTAAAAATAAAAGGTAAAATAAATAAGAAAAAAACATTTTTTTTTAAACGAGCCCCATCCCGCCGGGCTCGCGTGCAGAAGCGAAAGCATACATGAGTAGCGCCCACATGAAAGCGGTGTACGAACTACACATGTGAGGTATCACCGCAATCGTTAAAGCGAGAGTAAAGCCTCGTACACACGATCGGACATATCCGATGAAAACGGTCCGCGGACCATTTCCATCGGATATGTCCGATCGGGAGTTTGATCCGATGGCGTGTACACACCATCGGATCAAATTCCCCGCCGCCGGACGGCGCGGTGACGTTGACGCCGCCGCGTCATCGCCACGTCACCGCACCAGGAAGTAAAACACTTCCGCGCATGCGCCGAATCCATTCGGTGGCGGCGCGGCGGCGGTGGGGGACGACATGTCTGCTGGTAAGTGTACTAACCAGCAGACATGTCGGGCGGACAGATTCCCACCGGATGGATTTCAAAGCATGCTTTGAAATCTGTCGGGTGGAGAAATCTGTCCGCTAGCCCATACACACAAGCGGAGATGTCTGCTGAAACGGTCCATCGGACTGTTTTCAGCGGACATATCCCCTCGTGTGTACGCGGCCTAATAAATCTAGCCCTAGACCTCCTCTGTAAACATCGCCTATGGAGATTTTCAAGGGTAAAAGTTTGTCGCCATTCCAAGAGCGGGCTGAACTTTGAAGCATGAGATGTTGGGTATCAATTTACTCGTTGTAACATCATCTTTCCCAATATAAAAGAATAGGGCTAACCTTACTGTTGTTAAATTTTTCTATTAAAAAAAAAAGATAATAATAAAAAAAAAAAAAAGTGTGCTTGTATAGGCCCGTACACACGGTCGGACTTTTTGCCAACAAACTTTAAAAACAGCAAGTTTTCAAATTTGTCCGATCGTGTGTACGCTCCATCGGACAAACCTTTTTCGGGTTTCATCGGACAAAAAGTTCGGTCTGCAAACGGACAAACTTTACGTCAACAAGAGTCCGATGGTGCCTAGTCCGACCGTGTGTACAGAAAGCAATCAGACTTTTGTACAAAGTAAAAACACGCATGCTCAGAAGCAAAGACCAGCCGGAAGCGTTCTGTCTAGTAAAACTAGCGTTCGTATTTGAAAGTGCACATTCATGATGCAGCAAGTTCTGAAATCAAGAAAAGCAGCGTGCATTCTCTTCTTCTTTATAATGTCATAATACTTAGAAAAATGGAAGCCTCACGGATAATATATATAGGTGTTAGAATAAAAAGTACCATCATCCCTAATCTATAGATTATAGCGCACCTGGATCCATGGTCCCAAGGCCAAAGATCCAGGAAGGGGGGAGGAAGCGGGCCAGTTGGGACTATTACGGTACAAATGTAAAAAAAATAAACATAGGGTAAGATCATTTAAAAAAAAAAAATGATAATTTTATTAGATGCAAGAGGCAAAATAATTACAAAATAAAATGTGACAACCAAACAACATCACAGCCGAGGTCCCCACGCCGGTTCCTGGGACCGCTGTGGCTCTATCCAACCCAGCGTCAGTATCATCATCCTGATACTTCCCTGGGACCAGGATCGGTCCTTCTCAACATCCTAACATATTTGAATAGATAGAGTGGATGAGGGCGCTCAGAGATGTAATACCTTATCTGGTAAGTTAAGTGAAAAACCCAATAAAGAGTGTGGGTGGATGCATCATAAGGATGCCAAATTAGCAACAATCCATGGTGTCATTAACAATGGTGCAAAGTATCAATCAATCAAACTTGAAAAGCTGGGTGAACAAAATGACCATGTGAACAAATTATATACCAAATATATAAATAATAAAGTGCATATATAATGGGTGATAATAAAAACTTTCTAATCGTGAACTGCTAGAAAGGTGATCAAATCATTACACTCATAGGACAGTAGGAAGTCTGTCTTGCGAAAAAAATATAAATATAATTAAATAAATAATAATAATGTAAAGTCCAATGCAATAGCTGAGATGCAGATAGGTGTGCAGGAATGCAGGGTATCTGGTCACAGATGTGCTTGTTAAACCTCCACCATAGGAATTCTTATGCCGCGTACACACGGTCGTTTTTTGCGATGAAAAAAAAACGACGTTTTCTGTGAAGTAAAAAACGACGTTTTTGAAACGTCACTTTCAAAGACAATTTTGCATACACACCATCGTTTTTTCACAAAAAGCAAGGTTACATTCACCACTCTTTTCCATTGAAGCTCGCTTCATAACTAGCTTCTGGGCATGCGCGGGTTGAAAAACGTCGTTTTGAACGACGTTTTTGCTACACACGGTGACTTTTTGTGAAACAAACGACGTTTTGAAAAACGACACAAAAAATTCAAACATGTTGGAATTTTTTTTTGGTCGTTTTTTTTAAGACAAAAAACGACGTTTTGCCCACACACGATCAATTTAAATGACGTTTTAAAAAACGTCGTTTTTTTTCATCGCAAAAAACGACCGTGTGTACGCGGCATTAGTATCACCAAAACGTGCTGGAGAGCTATATTGCGCTTACCACAAATAAAGACCTCTTAGTTAAAAGCAGGTCATACGAGCTGAACAGGATAAGTGCCTGTTTCACTGGAGGCATAACCTGGATTCAGATGCAGCAGGATCTTGGAACCGTAGCACTCATAATAAAACAGAGAAAGTATGGGGAAAGCCCATAGTGCATTATCTTTATTTAAAAAAATTAAAATTCACAAACAAACAGCCGAGTGGCCTCTTACTTTGTGGCGTGCCTGCCTGGCACTGGGACTGTCAGTGTAATGGTTGTTTCTCACCGGGGACCCGCTTGGTGCTCACAGTACAACCCGATGGATGCTGGATTGAGTGTTGTCTCGGGCAGGAACAGGACACTAGAGGATCAGCTGGGTATCCTAACATGTTTGACTGGCACAATTGCACTACACAGGGCGCCTGTTCCTGGGATCTTCCCTTTTTATCGTTTATCATCATGTCACAATACTAAAAGCTGCTTTGCTGGTGATACTGATGAGTCAAAACAAATGTCTTTACTTTGGATTAGTGTATCTTGGTTATATGAATCATACAAATTTCTATATTATTTTGTGGGTCAAGTTAGCACAACCTCATTGTGCAACATGTCTGCTTGACGAACAGACGTTCAGAAACGAACAAAATTGCATGAAACTGAAAATCGCAAATGAACACAGACTAAACCTCTACTAACTCTCGATTAGCAGATGGAGCCCAAAGGGTGACGCCGGAGAATTGAACTTCCTCTTTTAAACTCTCATCAGTACGTTGAAACGTCACTACGTTTGTGAAAAAGAAAAAAAAGTGCAGCGCTAAATAATATCTGGGGTAGGACCAAAAGTGATCGAGAGATTCAAATCAAGTGACCCAATTATGGAAAAATATAAAAATAAATGCATTAAACCAATAATGTAAATATCAATTACTGTGCAAAGATGAAAAGCAAATGCTATTATATATTGCAATGTGAATAAAAAGCAAGAAGAGGAAACTCTGGTGATGAAAAAGTCCCAATGTAAAATGAACAAAATCACATTAAAGCAAACGAAATTGCAAAAACTTGTAGAATGAGTCCATCAACACAGGAATCGGATACTTCAGTGATTTAAACAGGTAGTAAAAACTTCCTCAGCAGTCTATCACATATGATCCGCTGCAACATCCAATCTGTACAGATAAAAGTTGAATACTCTTACCGGATGACGTGGACACATGCGTCAGCGACGGTGTGTCAATCGAGCGTGCACCAACTCCTGGAAAGCGATGATGTCAATGGGAGACAGTAGAGCCAATGGGCAATCGATCATCAGAAGTCGCGTGGATCCAAGTGTGAGGGAAAAAATCCTTCAGGTAAAACTTGTGGATAATGGCATTGTGGCATGTAGACCCATCATAAAAACATGTAAGGAAAGAAAACACGCACAGCTGCACATAGTGTGGTTACTTCCAGTAGAACAGGCCTTTATTAGGCATAAATGGTATACAGAAAAATGGGCAAAGGAATAAAAGTAAAAAATAAGCTAAAATAGTACAGGACTGCGAAAAGACCAGTACAGGCGATCACATGGATAAGTAGCGTGGTAGGCATATAGTGTATGGGCTTATGTACATAGGGTACATAAGCCCATACACTATATGCCTACCACTATCTAGCAAAAAAAAATGTTTTTAACTTGTAAACACCAAATCTCAGAAAGAGGCTCGGTCCATATCAGGCATGGACTGGCCATAGGGACTACAGGGAGTTTCCCGGTGGGCCGGTGGCTCAGTGGGCCGGTTTCAGTGACAGCCTGTCAAAGTAATGGCTGCGCAGCTCGCTCTCCACTTCATGCAGTGATGTGAGAAGAATGAGGAAAATACAGAGGAGAATAAGTGAAATAATAAAAGAGGTGATTGAGGACTCCTTTATGTTATGCTACTTATGTTTTTTGCACAGTTGCGTATAGTTTAAATAATGTTTTTGTTCTTGTTTGCAAACATAAAGTGGGCCGGTCTGGATAAAGTCCAGGGCCAAATTTTGGTCTCAGTCCATCCCTGGTCCATATAAGTGGTTAAATAAATACATGCTCCACTCCCTGTTCTGCCTCTCCATCCCTAAACACTTACCTGACTTCTCTTACTGGTTCATAGGCTTCTGCTGCTGTCAATGCCCTGTGAGGAGGGAGCAGGGTATGTGGCCGAACTGCGCTGTGTGTGTGTCCATGAACGCACACAGGCCTGCTCAGGAGCACACTCACACGGATGCCCCCTCAGCAACTGTCTTGCTGAAGGGGCAATTGGAAGAAGAAGGGGTGGAGAACACCAACGTGGGACTCGAGAAGAGGAGGTAAGGGAACGCTCTGTGCAATACCATTGCACAGAGCAGGTAAGTATAACATTTGTTTTATTTTTGTAAAAAAAAAAGCCTTTACAATCACTTTAAACAAATACATTTTATGTTTGAAAATATATATATAGACACATTTATGAAATGTTATTTATGTATAATATTTATTGTTTTTTTTTTTTTTTTCCAGAGAGGACAACTTACACAAAGAGGAGAATCTGGATAAATGAATTGTAGACTTTTATGAATATCTGGAGTACCATGGCCTAAAAAACACGGATCTGTTGATCCAGTCAAATCAGATCTTACATTTGAACCTTATGATTTTTAGCAATATATTATTACAGCTTGTTCAATGAATCCTTCAATCCCTTACTCACCTGAGAAAACTATTTAAAAAAAAAAAAAAAAAAAAAACTAAAACGTCTAAATCGGAAAAAAACAACATATGGAATTACAAAGAAATATATGGAATTACACATATATCATATAAAACATGGCATTGCTGGAACAGAAAGCATTTTACAATGAATGAACATTTGTCATCAAAACCACCCACTATCTATAGCCATAAGAGAGTTGACAATCAGTCCTAATACATGATAGTTGTATATACTTCATGAAAACCTGCAATAAAGTGGAAAAAAATGGTTCTTCCACCTCCAGACAAACGTCACGTGTGTCTTACAACTATTGTGATCATGACAAGTATGGCCTT
This sequence comes from Rana kukunoris, assembly GCA_029574335.1. Taxonomy (NCBI): domain Eukaryota; kingdom Metazoa; phylum Chordata; class Amphibia; order Anura; family Ranidae; genus Rana; species Rana kukunoris. Next base: position 37,477,922 of record CM056059.1, on the reverse strand, counting down.
CATGGATGCCTATCTTGTGGAGCAAAATCAGGGTCCAAGAAAGATTGGAGTATGCATCATTGTGTTGGTTGGAGACATCTGCTTCTTAATTGTTCTACGTTATGTGGCTGTGTGGGTTGGAGCAGAAGTTAAGACGGCCAAGAGAGGATATGCAATGATTTTATGGTTTCTATATATATTTGTTTTGGAAATTAAGTTGTATTTTATATTTCAAAACTACAAGGCTGATAAGAAAAATATTGATACTGTGGCTAGGAAGGCACTGACATTGCTTTTATCCATCTCTGTGCCAGGACTATATCTTGTACTTGTATCATTGGATAGCATGGAGTATGTGAGAACATTCAGGAAAAAAGAAGATCTAAGAGGACGTCTCTTTTGGGTTGCTCTTGATTTACTTGATATTTTGGATATTCAAGCTAATTTATGGGAGCCACAAAAGACCGGTCTCCCTATATGGGCCGAAGGACTTATGTTTTTTTATTGCTACATCTTACTGTTGATCCTACCTTGTGTCTCTTTGAGTGAAATAAGCATGCAAGGAGAGCATATTGCTCCACAGAAGATGATGCTATACCCAGTTCTAAGTCTTGTCACCATTAATATTGTTACAATTTTTATTAGAGTTGTGAACATGGTTTTATTTCAGGATAGCAGAGTTTCAACAATATTTATTGGCAAGAATATCATTGCAATAGCCACAAAGGTGTGCACTTTTTTGGAATACAAAAAACAAGTTAAGGAGTTCCCACAAAACACAATCGCTTTAGAACTGCAAAATTCAATATCACACAATCAAACAATTCACAATACACAAGGAATTAATCCTGAGCAATCTCCATCCAGAGAAATCATGGACACATGACAATGGCAACATTTTTCTTTTCTTTTTCTTTTTTTTTGACTTTGCTATACAGAAGAAATATAATATTGAACGGTTGTGGGTAAGGGATGGGCAAATTACTAAGCATTTTTTTAGCAAGTGTATATCATGCAGATGCATTTTTACTGTTGTTTCATATTTTAAGTATAAAAACATGCTGGTTGTTTGAAAGAGCCTTCAAAATAATTTACATTTTGAAATAATGAAGCTTAAAATTTTGGGATGAGGAGCTTATGTGTCAAGTGAAGAAAAACAAACACATTTAGTGTACTGTACAAATATACTAATAATTTGCCCATCTCTGTCTCTAGTGGATTGTTACTGAGAAAACAATGTTACCCAAGGCACAAAAATATTTTAATAAAACTGATGTCTTGACCTTTTACATTCACGTACAAATGAATAATTACATGACATATTGATAAGAAAATTACTTGATTAGCAGGCTGATCATTGGTTGTGTTTTTAAATTGTTCATATTTATTATTTACCTACTATGCATATTTGTATAGGCTACATCTGATTATTCTGTCAACATTTATTTTTTTAACAATTTTGTGTGCCGTGATTTATTTATTATGTTGATCTGAGCTAGTTCTAGGTGGCAAAATATTTTAGATCTTTTGTTGAGCAAAATCAATGTTCTGCTGCTGTTAAACAGTTATAATAATAAGCTAGTCCTTCACAGCACCCATTTGTTTACTTGGCATGTATCGACCATTTTGAGGAAAGACAGAAGAGAAGCAGCTACATTTTGCAATTCAGTATGAGCTTAGCTTTGCCCCTCCCAACATTGTCCATACCCACTGTGGCATTTGCCACATAGAAGGGAATTTTCCTTATGATCAACAGCAGGTTTAAGGTTCTGGGGAGACAGGTTTTTTTTTCAACCTCAGCAGATGGAACACAATGCTAGGACTGCTATCAGTCCTAAGACCTAAAATTTGATTTGACTTCCACACAAGTCTTAAAACCAAAACATTATACCTGCTTAATTTTTTTTCGAGGGAAATGATTCAGTTACCTGTGTGTGTCAATAGTATGTGAACCTCTAGCATTCTTAAAAATCCATTTACACAGGCTTTCCGGATTCTGACTGCCTCCTTTTCCATTTATCTGCACCTAAATTTGACCCATCAGAGGTATAGTCTATTTGCATCCAATCACCCATAAAGCCATCTTGGGTCCTTGTTCACTGTCAAAATGTAGACATAAAATCTGAATTCACTTACTTAGACTGCCTGTACATAGCTCCAAGTGACTCCAGCCACATAAACAAATGCCTCTTTTATGCTGTATGGGTCTCAGTGCACATGTGAATTGGGCTTTAACTGATTGGACACTGGAAAAAGTTTTTCTGGGAATGCCCCAGTGCATCCTCATATAATCCCACTCACTCCGTAAGACTCCAGTTTTTAACCACTTAACGACCGCCGCATGTAGATTTTACGTCCACAGAATGGCATTTACAGGCAGATGGACGTGCCGGCACGTCCCTGCCTTCCCGCGGGTCGGGGGTCCAATCGGGACCACCCCACTACATGCAGCAGTCAGTAAGCCTCTGGGAGCGATCCGGGATGAGGGGGCGGCTGTTCGTTTCTGTCCGCCCCCCGCGATCGCTCCCAGCAAATCCGCTTTCCCCTTTCTGTAATGTAAACACTGGCAGAGGAAGTGATGTCACCTCTCCTTTCGGCGGTCTTTTCGTTCCGGCGAGAGGAGAGAAGACATCACAAGTGAGTTGCACAACAGCACACTGACACCAGTACACATAGGCACACTTAACCCCTTCAGATCACCCCTCCCCCAGCCCCCTATCACTGATTGCAGCGATCATTTATTTACTGATCACTGCATTTAGTGTCAGTGTGACAGTTAGTGTGACAGGCAGTTAGTGTGTTAGGTCCAGGGTAGCCCCCTACCCCCCTAATAAAGGTTAACCCCTTGATCACTGCCCTAGTTAACCCTTTCACCCCCTATTGCCAGTGTCACTAAGCGATCGGTTTTCTGATCGCTGTATTAGTGTCACTGTTGCCGCTAGGTAGCTAGTTTTTTTTGATATTGCGATTTTTTTTTTACTAAAGACATGTGGCTGAATACATTTTCGCCTAAATGTTTGACTAAAATTTAGTTTATTTGATTCTTCTTATAAAAAAAAGTAGAAAATATAATTTTTTTAAAACATTTTTGGTCTTTTTTCATTTGTATCACAAAAAATAAAAATCGCAGAGGCAATCAAATACCATCAAAAGAAAGCTCTATTTGTGGGAAGAAAAGGACACAAATTTAGTTTCGGTACAACATTGCATGACCGCGCAATTACCAGTTAAAGCGGCGCAGTGCCAAATTGTAAAAACACCTTTGGGCATTTAGCAGCATATTGGTCCGGGGCTTAAGTGGTTAACTGGTGTTCATAGGTGATTACCACTTTCTTCTTTCTCATTTTCTTTACTACTTCAACTGACACTTTTATCAAGATTCAACTGTTTATAATTGGTTATCCTCAATGTACATCTTGGGAACTGTACCCTGTGTAATATTTGCTTTGTGCTCTGGATCCAGTGTTTGGTGCACGCCTTAGCACATGGTGAAGCGAGTGTAGTTAGTTGCAGGGTGCTATACAAGTCCAGGGCCATAGTCCATTCTTATGGCAATTGGACCCTAAAGATCTTTTCGGGGGTATGCCCACCTTGAAGGGTGCTTCAGCCAGCACTGAGGAAATACTGCAAAATGCTAAGGGTGACAGCTCTTCCCTTGCACCAAAGCAAAGTCTTATGTCAACACATTTCACTTCCTCTAATTCTAGTTCCCTCTCATGTGCACAACAAAAAAGCCTACCTGTTTAAAGCAGGACATAGATTATGCACTTTTAATTTCTGCAATGGGGGAATCCCTCCTGCTGCGCTATGGTATTCTGACAGAGGGAGGTTTCTCAGCCGTCAGAATACAATGATCACTGCTGGTGGCTATAGCTGCCTGCAGTAATCGCATTAAAAAAGAACTGACAGGCTGGTTGTACTGAAGCTGATCAATAGATTGACTTCTGGACAACCAACCTGCCCACAGATGGATTGAAATTTGTCTGGCTTCTGCTGAACCGAACAAATTTTGATCCGTCTATGGCCAGCTTAAGTCAGATTTCACTGCAACTATGTCTGATTCTTGTGGGAAACTCTTTTAGAACCTTCAGACTTCAGGACCCAAAAGCTTACTTCTGGAATATGCTGAATCTCCAACATCTTTGAGGAAGATACTAAGAAAGATTAGCTTGATGAGGAAAATTATCCTGCAGGGGAAAACAAATGTGCATTTTATGATAAAGAAGCTAAAGCATCATGCCATTGCTTTCTATTGTGAGCTCACTTATTCATTCGATGCATACAAGCCTTGGTCTATTAGCACCGAAACCTCCCCAGCTCAAACAAGCTACTATGGGCAATAAACCACTGGCAATGTCTAAAAATAAATTTTTAATTTTACACACAAATTACCTGTACTTTGCAAGAGGATTGGCCAAATCCTGTAAAGGTATTCAGTCCTTCAAAACTTTTTGCTGAGCTATATCTTACGGAAAATATATGACAAATGGTCTGTTTTGGTAGTGGATCCTGCCATTTCTGTACTCAGTAAGCATCTCACTGTTTCTGTTTAGGATGTTCCCTCCTTAAAGTATAACTTAAGGCAATTTTTTTTTTAAAGTTTTGGATGGAGTAGAGAGGAATTGGAACCCTTGTCAGTTTTTATTGCTGTCTGTGTCTCCGTTAGGGAGATTCACTCTCCCTATTTGTCCTGTTTACCATTATAATTGAAAGTGAAAGTAAAAGAAAATCCCACATTTTGGGTTGTCCCCAGAAAAATAATAGAGGGAAAATCTTCCAATAGGGCCACTAATTCGGGTGACATGAGGGTCCCCAAGGAATTACCTTAATTTACAGGGATTTCCTCTCACTTCCTGTTTGGTTAAGGGACAGGAAGTGAAGCAATCACTACACAATGGGACACAGATGGCGAAAAAAAATCTGATAGGGGTTATGACCCTTCCTTACTCTATCCAAAATGGGGAAAAAAAGTTTTTCCTATAGTTCTACTTTAACCACTTGCCGACGGCTGGCCGTCATATGATGTTTTGGGCTGTGTGCGGGTATAGCTGAATGATGCCTGCAGTTACAGGCATCATTCAGATATTGTCTTTTTCAGCTGGCGATTCCCATGCACCATCTTCCCCTACACCTGGTCAGCTGCTTGATCGTTCTTTCGGATGGCAAGAGGGGACTTCCTCCCCCTCCTGCCACCCTCCAGTGCTTCTACTGACTCACCTCTGTGATCCGGGAGTCAGAGAACGGATCTGCCGCCGGATGTTTACCATAGAGATTTCCAGTGCACCAGATGGTTGCCAGAGTCTCTATGATCGTTCGGACGCTGGGCGCAATGTTGTGACGCCACGCCCGGCCTCTGCATTCAAACAATTGGCGCTGCCTTGGCTGGGAAGCCGAGATCACTTTATTTTATTTTTTATTCCAGCTGTTCCAGTCTAGAGATGAGATGTGGGATCTATATCTCCCTGTAAAGAGGACCGATCATGCCATATTCCTATTATAAGGGATGTTTACATTCCTTGTAATAGGAATAAAAGTGATCAATTTTTTTTTATTTTTTTTGAAAGTGTCAAACTAAAAAATATAAAGTGCCTGACCCCGTGTGCTCACACGTAGAATCAAACGCATATGTAAGTCCCACCCACATATGAAAACGGTGTTCAAACCACACATCTGAGGTGTTGCCACCAACGTTAGAGCGAGAGAAATAATTCTAGCCCTAGACCTCCTCTGTAACTCAAAACATGTAACCAATAAAAAAAATGAAAGCGTCAGCTATGGGGATTTTTAAGTACTGAAGTTTGGCGCCATTCCACGAGTGTGTGAAATTTTGAAGCGTGACATGTTGGATATCAATTTACTTGGCGTAACTTCATCTTTCACATAGTTTCTTTTTTTTTTAAAGCATTTTTTTTCCCAAAAAAGCGTTTGAAAAATAGCTGCGCAAATACTGTGAGAGATAAAAAGTTGCAATGGCCGCAATTTTATTCTCTAAGGTCTCTGCTTAAAAAAAAACCATATTATGGGCCAGATTCAGGTAGAGTTAGGCTGGAGTATCAGTGATACTCCAGCCTAACTGTCACTTTAAGCCGGCGTTTCTGTTTTCTGTAACCAGAAAACAAGAAACGCCGGGTTGGAGTTCCGATGCGATCGGCGCAATTGAATTTCGCCATCGCATCGCAACTTTAATTTAAAAATGGCGCCGGGGGCGTTCCCGCTGATTTACGCCAAAAAAATATGTTAATTAGCGGGAATCGGCAATTCACGATCGTATTCGGGCGCGACGCAGTGACTTTCCGACGTTTCTGTAAGCGATACGCGGCGTAAAGATAAAGCAGCCCCCTAGTGGAGTATCCTATGTTAAGTATAGCCGTCGTCATCGCGTCGAAAAAAAATAATAATCGCGTCGCTTGCGTAAAACGTCCATGAATGGGGATTTGACGTCATTGACGTTCACTGACAGAATTTGGAGCATGCGCACTGGGATGCATTGACAGTCGACGCATGCGCAGTACGTTCGCCGTGGGATCGCGCTTAGTTTAAATACACATCCCGTACCCGCCCAATTTGAATTCCGCCGGCTCATTTGCGATGCGCTGCCGCAACTTTAGGAGCAAGTGCTTCATGAATAACAGCACTTGCTCCTAAAATTTCGCCAGAGTAACGTAAATGAGAAGCGTTACTACAGAGCAAAGATGCTCCCATCTACCTGAATCTGGCCCATAATGTTTGGGGGTTCTATGTAATTTTCTAGCAAAAAAATATGATTTTTTCATGTAGGAGAGAAATGTCAGAACTGGCCTGGTTGGCAAGTGGTTACAAATTTTGTTGATAGACTCTTTGAAACACTATTGAAAACAATCTTTGCTCTCTCTGGTCATGCCTTACAACCAGCAGCTCTGTCCATTTGTCAGACCATTGCTAACTGAACTGGACAAATGAATCAAGAACACAATCCTGTCTTTAGGAACCCTAGTCTGCTGGAACAATTGCAGCTCATGCCTTGAGCTATGTTGTGTTCATGCTGTAGAGATGCCCTTAGATAACACTGCTCTCTGAGCATAGGCACAGAATTATGTGGTTTAATGTTTAGTCTGCTGAGCCCGCTTGTAAAAGGTCTGTTTTACATATGCCAATTAATGATGAACACATGGGGGCAGATTCACACAGAAATGGATTATCGTAGCGTATCAGAAATACACTACGCCGCCGTTTTTTACCTGGCTCTACGTGGAATTCAGGTAGATTTAGTCCAGTAAACGACGGCGGCGTAGTGTATTTCTCCCGTCGCAATCCATCTGCGCGAGTAGGGGGCGTGAATCATTTAAAATAGGCGCGTTCCCGCGGCGATCGATCTGTGCATGCTCCGTTCGCAAATTTCCCGCCGTGCATTGCGCGAAATCACGTCGTGACGTCATTCGTTGTTTAGGTAGCGTCGTTTACGGGCGATCCTAGTCCCGAACGAGTTACGTATACAAAAAAAAAAAATTCGAAGCGGGAACGACGGCCATACTTAACATGGGCTACGTAACGTTAGAGCAGCAAAAAGCTGCTCTAACATTACGTACAAAAAAAATAGACGAAAGCGATTGCGACGACCACTCGTATCTTCGGGAATCGCCGTAAAAAAACATTTGCATATCCCGACGCATCAAAATGACGCGAACTCCTCCCAGCGGCCGCAAATAGATGGCAGCGTAGATCCGAAGGCTTACGAAGACGTAAGCCTCTCGGATCGAAGCCCGAAGCTGCCGTATCATGGTTTGAGGATTCAAACTAGTGATACGGCGCGCAAAATTTGAAATTACTCCTGTCTAACACCAGTTAGACAGGCGTAATTGCTTTATGAATCTGGGCCCTTGTTTCGGAAAATACATATTCAATTTATTAAGGAAGTTACTTGGATAAATTTCCGTCCATCCAGGCATCCTCCTCTATGTCAAAGGTCTATCTTTTTATTGCAAGCCTTGGACCCCAAAACTGTCCGAGCACACCCAGAAGCTCTTCTCACAATGAGGGTGTGCCCTCACTCTTAAGAGCGGGGAGGAATCTGTCGGCATATACACTAATCTGAATAAGAGATGTTCTGATTTACCGGGTTCAATCTGTCATTTCCAGGGGCTACAAAAGTCTTGGTTGTGTACTGAGGAATGCCTGGTACAAAAGTTCATCTCACTTGAAGGTCATTTTGAAACATTTAATGGTTAAAGGGGTTGTAAAGGAATTTTGTTCCCCTAAATAGCTTCCTTTACCTTAGTGCAGTCCTCCTTCACTTACCCCCACCTTCGATTTTGCTTTTAAATGTCCTTATTTCTTCTGGGAAATCCTTACTTCCTATTCTTCTGTCTGTAACTCATAATAACCACCATAATGCGAGGCTTTCTCCCTGGTGTGTGGAAAGCCTCTTGAGGGGGGAGGCAAGTCACTCTACTTTGCAGATAGAGAAAGCTGTGTGTTAGTGGGCATCCTGACACTCCTGCTTGCCCCCTCCCCCCTCAAGAGGCTTTCTGCACACCAGGAAGAAAGCCTCGCATTACGGTGGTGAGTTAGACAGGAAGTGAGGATTTCTCAGAAGAAATAAGGACATTAAAAGCAAAATTGAAGGATGAGGTAAGTGAAGGAGGGCTGCACTAAGGTAAAGGAAGCTATTTAGGGAAACAGTTTTTTTTTTTTGCTGTGTTTTTTTTTTTTTTAAATACAATGTTCCTCTGTTTAACCCCTTATTATTTACTCTAATCAGCCCTAATTAATTAATTATTCTCCTTCTCCATTTATTTATTTCCCTGCTGATTTTGTTGTCCACTTCTATTTTATAAACTAAACTATTAATAATAAAAAAATTGTTTTTGTCTGCTTCCTTCATTAATATTTTTACACCTTAGAGTTTACATATATTGACACGTTTGCGAGAAAAAGTTAACCACTCAGAGGTCCCAAGGAGCTAAAGCTGAAATGTAGGATCCAACCCCTGGGTGCAGGCACTGCAATAGTATGCAAAATTGTATGGAGAAAAACCAGGACGGCCGCACTTCATGTTCCTTTATAATAAAACGGATCACAACATCAACATGTCACAGCAAAAAACAGAAAAGAGCCGACGCGTTTCACACCAAAATACAGTGCTTATTCATAGCACTGTATTTTGGTGTGAAACGCGTCAGCTCTTTTCTGTTTTTTGCTGTGACATGTTGATGTTGTGATCCGTTTTATTATAAAGGAACATGGAGTGCGGCCGTCCTGGTTTTTCTCCATACAATTTATTTACACGTTTGCGCATTGAAAACCACACAAAATGTAAAAAAAAATAATAATAATGGGCCAGATTCACAGAGCCCTTACTCCTGTCTAACTTGCATTAGACTGGAGTACTTTCAAATTACGCGCGTTTTTTTTACTACTCTGAAACCTCAAACCATGAAAATACGGCTGCGGGCTTCAATCCGACTGGCTTACGTGTTCGTACGCCTTCGGATCTGCAATAAATTTGCGGCCGCTGGGTGGAGTTCCCGTCGTTTTCCGCGTCGGGGTATGCAAATGAGCTTTTGCCGACGATCCACGAAGTTACGAACGCCAATCGCAATCTCTTACGGCATCTTTAGTCCTCTTTTTGCTGCGTAAAATTATACCAGCTTTTTGCTGGTCTAATATTAGACAGCCCATGTTAAGTATGGCCGTCGTTCCCGCGTCGAATTTCAACGTTTTCCGACGTCTTTTTTTATTTTTTACGTAAGTTGTCCGGGAATAGGAATGTCCGTAAACGACGCTACTCAAACAAAAAAATGACGTAACGACGTTATTCCGCGCAATGCACGGCGGGAAATTTCTGAACGGAGCATGCGCAGTTCGATCGCCGCGGGGACGCGCCTAATTTAAATGCTTCATGCCCCCTAATCGCGTATTTCGATTACGCGGCGAGAAATACACTACGCCGCCGTACCGTAAGGGACAAAATCTACCATAATTCGGTGTATAGCCTGGTAAAATACGGCGGCGTAGTGTATCTCTGATACTCTGCGCCAATGTAATTGTATCTGAATCTGGCCCAATAATTCCATTTGTAAATACATTTTCTTTTACAAAGGTTTTTATAAACTTACAGAGCCAATGGACCATAACCATCATCCAGAGTGCGGTAAACAATTTTTCAATGCTTTGTACCATTGCTCACAGCTGAAGTGTAAACAAAACGGTTGCCACTAGGTATTGGTATATGGTATCGGCAAGTACTAAAAAAAAAAGGTTTTGCGCATCCCTATTTAAAAGTATCAAATGCGGCCAACGTGTTTTGGGGGGGGGGGGAGTCTCCCCTTCTTCTATTAATCTACCTGTCCATACATGTGGCAAATTATTAAAGGGGCAGTGAACCCAGCAAAAAACCCTAATCAAACCTAGATCTTTACCTCAAAAATATGGTTGGGGCAGAGGCAAACTCATAAAAAGTGTGCCTATTTTTCACATGGGGTTTCCCACTAATGACCCAAAGAAAAACCCAAATACAGATATGATAGAGGACACAGAGCACAAAATTGGCCATGGCACATTTATTGGTTTCAAATATTTAGACCACTGTTTAGTGGGCGTCCTAACACTCCTGCCCGCCCCCTTCCCCCTTAAGAGGCATTCTCCACACCAGGGAGAAAGCCTCACATTATAGTGGTGAGTTACAGACAGAAGAACAGGAAGTGAGGATTTCTCAGAAGAAATAAGGGCATTTAAAAGCAAAATCGAAGGATGAGGTAAGTGAAGGAGGACTGCACTACGGTAAAGGAAGCTATTTAGGGGGGAAAAAAAACATTTTGATTCTCCTTCTGATTTTCTCAAGATTTTCTCAGTGTTTGTACATGTATCCCATGCAGATATGTTGCCATTAATGAAAGTGTAAGTGTTTGCTAGAAATGGACAGGGGAAATAACTTTTCTGACACCGCAGCTGTGCGGTCAAATGATCCTCCTGTGCTGGCCAGCCAAGATCATTGCAGAGAAGTGGGAGGGGCCAAAATCCCCCTCTTCTCTTCTCTCGCTAATGTCACAGGGTAATCCTGCTTCTCTCCATAGGGCGAGGCTGGCCAGCACAGGTGATCACAGGGCTGCATTGTCAGAAAAGGTATTTCCCCTATTCATTTCTAACAAACACTTTCATTAATGGCAGCATATCTGCATGGAATTCCTTTCCTATGTGCTGCATTATGCAGCTAAATAGAGGCGGGAGGGGCGAGGAGGAAAGCGATATCATGATGACAGCGAGGGAGAGGAGAGAGACTGACAGAGGAGATGAGGCACATAAACTGGCCACGGTAGTCTTGGTTCAGCAGCCATAATTATCGAGGCAGGGGGACTCAGGAACTGGCAGGATCAACCAGGTTTATTACCAGTTAGGGAGAGAAGAATTGTACAGCACAAGCACTGTGCTGTTAAAGTCATGCCTTAAAGGAACACTTTAAACTTGGGGCACGACAACCAAATGTACCCAGAGACCATTTTGGAGAAAACAATGGTTGTATTTGAAAAGACCATTTTTAAATGATGGCGGTCAGGTTTGATCTTTTACAGTAAATCTAGGGTTTTTGTATTACCTATGTCATTACCACCCAGATGTATCACTAATACAGATGGGAAGTGCCAAATTAAACATAAACAAGAAAGATGATAGCATAAATTATGCCATTGGAGGCCTCTCACTCCCTTCCATAATATGGTGAAATGTTCCGGATGAAAATTCTTTGAATAGCAATGCAGAGATGCCCTCCTTTGCGCCCAGAAAACTGGCTGATGATCCAGACATAGTGCTTTAGACCTAAAAGTAAAGAGAAAAGTTAGGGGGAACATACATACCAAACCATTTAGATTCCCAGCTACCCGACTTCCTAATTACCACCCAGTCTAGCTGCTTTAATTGCTGCCCCTATACAAAAGAAATGAGAGGAAAAACAATAGTCTGGTAAACCTAAATACCTCAGATAATTCTTGAGTACTGCAAAGAATTGAAACTTTGTGACATGAGAACCATCCAAGCGAATTAATTAATTCCTTAAATTATCAGGTCTGATGTTTACTTTCTGGTGACCGTACAAATAGACTTGTTTGAGCAGTAAAATAAAGAATCCCAAACCCCCTTACCCAATTGGTCTGTGCTAGATTTCTGAATATACAATCTTAAACTGATATCACAAAGAATCAAGTGATGAAGCATCAGACCCTACTCCCCTTTCTTATTATGCAGAATAATTTCCGATATGTGCAGGGCTAACAAAAACATCACGAAAAAGAAGGTCCTCATATGAAGGAAACATACAGAGTAAACCGTGAGGCCCCGTACACACGAGCAAATAGATTTGTTCAAATCGGTCGGACCGACCGATTTGAACAAATCTGTGTGCTGGCCGTTTTGGTTTGATCGCTGTACACACGATCAAACCAAAATCCCCGCCAGCAGACAGCGCGGTGACGTTGACGCCGCCACGTCACCGCACCAGGAAGTAAATTACTTCTGCGCATGTGTCGAATCCATTCGACGCATGTGCGAGAAGATATGTCTGCTGGTTAGCATACTAACCAGCAGACATATCGGGCGGACGGATTCCCAGCCGACAGATTTTAAAGCATGCTTTAAAATCCGTCAGCTCGCCCGTACACACGATCGAATCAGGCAGGGGGTAGCCTAGCAATAAGAAGGATGTGAAGTGCGACATCGATTTTGTAAAGAAACCAAAGGCATCCCTTTTTCTTTTCTCCTTGGGCCATTTATTGGGAGTGATTATCTTGAGACCCAGCCAGTTGGGAAAGGAATTGGAGACTCACACACAGGAACCCACTTGGAAACTTGCTAAGGCAAACTAGCCAGACGCGCTGTTGATCTTTTATAGATCGTATCCATCTGGTAAGCAGATTCTTAATAAGAGGTGGAGGTGGAGGCTCTCTTCTGTCCTGCATAAATACAACTTACCTTGGAGTTGAATATCGACACTCATGAACTTTGTCATTATCTATTACAGTTTTGATTCCTTTGATGTTAATTGTCACACACTGGAAGCACTTGGTGTTGGTTTTCTTTTTTTTGTATCTAATGATTTATTTTCATTATTAATTCATGCAGCGCAGCATTCCTTTTATATTCCTTTGCATTTGTTTATCTGACATTTTTGCTGCAGCAGCACCCACTTTCTTATCACATAAGATTTTTTTGTTTCGGTATTAATTAATCTTTGGTTCACATTAGACCTGCGCAGTATTTTTTCACTGTTTACACGATCGAATCTGTCTGCTGGGACGGTCGATTTGACATGTGCATGCTGAGAGAAAATCTTACCAGGATATCATCTGGCACAGTCTGGAGGAAAAGAACAACTTTTATGTAGCACCAAAACGTGTTCGAGATGAGTGAGAGACAACCGCTGCCCATAAGGGAACTGCCAGGATAAAAACTGTATAATATCTGATGAATTACAGAGGGGCTGCTACAAAACAATGCCATGTTTGTTTTAAAATACTGTTTACAAATATTATTGTCTTTAACCGCTTGTTTAACAAGGAAAAAGGTACCACAAGGTGGAAAATCCATCATTTTAAAGAAAAAGGAGACACCTGCTAAAACTTTGGACAAGTGGCTATGGAAAACCTTGGGCCAGATTCAGAGAGCCGTAACTCCTGTCTAACTGGTGTTAGACTGGAGTACTTTCTAATTACGCGCGTTTTTTCACTAGTTTGAATCCTCAAACCATGAAAAGACGGCTTTGCGCTTCAAGCCGACTGGCTTACGTGTTCGTACGCCTTTGGATCTACGCTGCAATAAAATTGTGGCCGCTGGGTGGAGTTCTCGTCGTTTTCCGCGTCGGGGTATGCAAATGAGCTTTTGCCAACTATCCACGAAATTACGAACGTCTATCGCAATCTCTTACGACATCTTTAGTCATCTTTTTGCTGCCTAAAACTATACCAGCTTTTTGCTGGTCTAATATTAGACAGCCCATGTTATAAGTATGGCCGTCGTTCCCGCGTCGAATATCAACGTTTTCCAACGTCTTTTTTTATTTTTGACGTAAAACGTCCGGGAATAGGAATGTCCGTAAACGACGCTACTCAAACAACGAATGACGTATCGACGTTATTTCGTGCAATGCACAGCGGGAAATTTCTGAACGGAGCATGCGCAGTTCGATCGCCACGGGGACGCGCCTAATTTAAATGCTTCACGCCCCCTAATCGCGTATTTCGATTACACGGCGAGAAATAGCCTACGCCGCCGTATCGTACGGGCAAAAATCTACCAGAATTTGTTGTAGAGCCTGGTAAAATACGGCTGCGTAGCGTATCTGGGATACGCTGCGCAAATCTACGTGTACCCAAATCTGGCCCCTTTTCTTTAAATAAGCCACACAAGAAATCTAAATCTAAATTTCCATGGGTAAGTCAAATAGAAAAAGAAAGAAAAACATGTGCATGTGCAAAAGGACACCCACTTATCTCATGCAACTAAATAATCAGTCCATGTTTTTCTCTATTATGGTTATGCTTTTTGGGGATCACATGCTCACACCAGGTTGGGGAGGTGCTGGGCTGGGAGGGGACCCTGAACGGTTAATGCAATGTTTTATTTGTTGTAGAGATGTGACCAGGCTACTCATGTACACTAGGGCAGGAGGCTGGGATTTATATAGGTATAAGAAGTTCAAAATGTTTTACCGGATTGCTACCCTGCTGGTCCGGCTATGTAATCTTCATCTAGTGGTGTCATGACCTCGATCAAATTCTTGACGTGGAATGTGCGGGGATTGAGAAATAAAATTAAGCGCACAGCCCTAGCTTATCTTAAATCACAGAGGGCCAATATCATTGCTTTGACAGAAACACATATTACTGGCCATTTGCAGTCTGCACTAAAACGCTCTTGGATTGGCTGGGCTTATCATAGAACCCACACTAGTTTCTCTAGAGGAGTTTTGCTATTAGTGACGAAAGCTACTCCATTTGAACTGTTATCTCTAGAGTCTGACCAGCAGGGGAAGTATCTGTTTATACATGCCCGCATTGGTGGATTGCCTATTTTGCTGATTGCCTGCTATATCCCCCCTCCGTACAGCTCGGAAGTCGTCACTAAGGGCCTGGCATTTATGGCTAGGGACCCTACGGTACCGGCGGTATGGATAGAAGATTTCAACATGACTATGGATCCTTTTCTGGATCGACCGGCCCCAGCCGAGGGACCTATAGGGGGTCCAGACTAACCAGACTGGGCCACCTGATGAGGGAATTTGCTTTGGTTGATGTGTGGAGGCAGCGAAACCCTCAGACCCGGGCGTACACCTGCCACTCAACTAGCCACGCCACCATGTCACGCATTGATTATGGTATGATTTCTGCTGCACTAATGCCAAGAGTAGGTGGGGCTGGCTTCGCACCTAGGGCTTTATCGGATCATTCGCTGTGTTGGGTGCAGATGTCCCTATTGTGGGAGGCCCCTAAAAGGGTGTGGAGACTCAACCCCTTTTGGTTGACGGCTTTGACAGACCATGATAGCATTGAACGGGAACTACAGTTCCTTTTTCCTGACGGGCAGGGGTCCTCTTAATTCCCGGTGGGATACATTTTTTTATATAATCTTTATTTATACAGTGCGGAAAATAAGTATTTGAACACCCTGCTATTTTGCAAGTTCTCCCACTTGGAAATCATGGAGGGGTCTGAAATTGTTATCGTAGGTGCATGTCCACTGTGAGAGACATAATCAAAAAAAAATACAGCTGCAAATAAGTATTTGAACACCTGAGAAAATCAATGTTAATATTTGGTACAGTAGCCTTTGTTTGCAATTACAGAGGTCAAACGTTTCTTGTAGTTTTTCACCAGGTTTGCACACACTGGAGGAGGGATTTTGGCCCACTTCTCCACACAGATCTTCTCTAGATCAGTCAGGTTTCTGGGCTGTCGCTGAGAAACACGGAGTTTGAGCTCCTTCCAAAGATTCTCTATTGGGTTTAGGTCTGGAGACTGCCTAGGCCACGCCAGAACCTTGATATGCTTCTTACAGAGCCACTCCTTGGTTATCCTGGCTGTGTGCTTCGGGTCATTGTCATGTTGGAAGACCCAGCCTCGAGTCATCTTCAAAGCTCTAACTGAGGGAAGGAGGTTGTTGCCCAAAATCTCGCAATACATGGCCCCGGTCATCCTCTCCTTAATACAGTGCAGTCGCCCTGTCCCATGCATGTGCAGAAAAACACCCCCAAAGCATGATGCTACCACCCCCATGCTTCACAGTAGGGATGGTGTTCTTGGGATGGTACTCATCATTCTTCTTCCTCCAAACACGGTTAGTGGAATTATGACAAAAAAGTTATATTTTGGTCTCATCTGACCACATGACTTTCTCCCATGACTCCTCTGGATCATCCAAATGGTCATTGGCAAACTTAAGACGGGCCTTGACGTGTGCTGGTTTAAGCAGGGGAACCTTCCGTGCCATGCATGATTTCAAACCATGACCTTGGAAACGGTGGTCCCAGCTCTTTTCAGGTCATTGACCAGCTCCTCCCATGTAGTCCTGGGCTGATTTCTCACCTTTCTTAGGATCATTGAGACCCCACGAGGTGAGATTTTGCATGGAGCCCCAGTCCGAGGGAGATTGACAGTCATGTTTAGCTTCTTCCATTTTCTAATGATTGCTCCAACAGTGGACCTGTTTTCACCAAGCTGCTTGGCAATTTCCCCGTAGCCCTTTCCAGCCTTGTGGAGGTGTACAATTTTGTCCCTAGTGTCTTTGGACAGCTCTTTGGTCTTGGCCATGTTAGTAGTTGGATTCTTACTGATTGTATGGGGTGGACAGGTGTCTTTATGCAGCTAATGACCTCAAACAGGTGCATCTAATTTAGGATAATAAATGGAGTGGAGGTGGACATTTTAAAGGCAGACTAACAGGTTTTTGAGGGTCAGAATTCTAGCTGATAGACAGGTGTTCAAATACTTCTTTGCAGCTGTATCATACAAATAAATAGTTAAAAAATCATAAATTGTGATTTCTGGATTTTTTTTTGGGATTATGTCTCTCACAGTGGACATGCACCTACGATGACAATTTCAGACCCCTCCATGATTTCCAAGTGGGAGAACTTGCAAAATAGCAGGGTGTTCAAATACTTATTTTCCGCACTGTATATAGAAAAAGTTTTCTATTGCACAATAACAACGAGAAAGAAATAATAAAAAAAAGGGGTTGGAGAGAACATATATCACTGTCTTACCCAACATTGAGGCATTACATTAGACAGAAGGCCCAACTGGCCGCCCAACAGATAATATAAAGGGACGGAGGTTGCAATGTCTAAGCTAGAAATACATATAAACCAAAACTAAGTGAAGCTGTCCCCGATCACTCTGCTAGGCGCAGAGGGCCTAAAATAAATGAGTTATCCTGGATCAGACAGGCAATTAGGAAACATGGAACAAAAAAAAAAAGACAAAAACAGAAAAAGAACGATAAGATGTACTCATAAACATCGCGACAGCCTATCTGTAGTTTCATGCACGTGTGTCGGTCCAGCAGAAAAAAAAAGAAAAAAAGAAAGAAAAACTAATAACAACTGCCCCCCTCCCGTCAGGCGTTGGGAGGAAGGGGTTGTAGCCGAGTCGGTCTTGTCAACGTAGTGAATCCAAGTAGCCCAGAGCCCATACCATTTGTCATACTTGTCCTTATATCTCGCCATCCACTCCTCAGCGTACTTGACATTGTTCACCAACCGAATCCAGTCCAAACGGGACGGGACCCGACTGGTTTTCCAAAAAATGGGAATTAACCGCCTTGCTGCATTCAAGAGGTGAGGTAGCACAGACTTCCGGTACAGGCCAGCGGGGATGGTGGGGATGTGTAAGAGGAAACCCATAGGGGAATCTGGTAGGTCTATATCAAAGATAACATTAACATTTGTCCTGCCAAAACGGGCATAACTTTGGACATTCCCACCAGATATGTAAAAAAGAACCCCTATGGCCACAGTCCCGCCAGCATGCATCCGAAGTCATCGGGTAGATTTGCTTAAGCCTAGTACCACCTGGTTAAAATCTTAAACCCATTTTCCTGCATTTTTGTATCAACAGAGCTGGAATGAGTGAGGCGGTACAGCTGTCTGAGCTGAGTACCAGTAAACGTATACTGCAAGTCTCTCTCCCACTCCCGAATATACGCTGGTCTCCCAGGGGAACCCTTCTCCTGCAATAGGTCATAAAGTATAGATATCGCGTGGGGTATGGGGGTGGAGTGCATGCACATCTTCTCAAAAGGAGTGGCAGATGTGGAAGAGCGAATGGCATGTGGCAGACCCCAAGCAAAATGTTGAAGCTGCCCATACCTCCAACTATCCATCGGGAACCCCCCGTATCGGGTCCGTAGTTCCTCCAGGATGAGAAGGCCCCGATCCTGGAAGAACCTGCCACAGCGCAACTTGCCGTCCGCAGTCCAGGAGTGGAAAAATGACGGGTGGTCTCCCGGAGGAAACCAGGGGAAGCCCCCTAGGGGTGCCAGAGGGGAAAAAAGGGGGACACCTATTCATAATATCCCATAGCCTCAGGGCATGAATGGACGTGCGGGAGACATGGGTCGATAGACCCCTTTGCGCCTGGGGAAGCCAAGGAGCATGGGATAGATTACGACCTGCCATGGACTTTTCCAGGGGAACCCATACCTTAGTGGACACTCCATGGTGCCAATCTAAGATCCGCTGAAGGGCAATAGCCTCATAGTACCTGCGGATGTCAGGGACACCCATACCCCCCAGCCGCTTGGGTCTTTGCAAGATAAGGAGGGCCAAGCGGGGACTTCGACCCTGCCAAATGTAGAGGACGAACGCACTGTTGAGGCTCAAGAAAAAAGACCATTTGGAGAAAGAACAAGATGCGGGGAAGCACATTCATCTTTAACACACTGACTCGGCCCATCCACGAAAATACCTCCCTATCCCACCGGTGCAAATCTGCCTTAATAGTGGAAAGCAATGGAGCGTAGTTAATAGCATATAATTGGGAATAAAGAGGGGTAAGGTAAACCCCCAGATATTTCATGTGGGTAGCGCACCATGTGAAGGGAAAGGAGGACTGCAACCGTGCACGCAAGTCCAGCGGGACATTCAATGACAAAATCTCAGATTTAGCAAAATTAATTTTGAAATTAGAAAGGGAACCAAACATCTGTAGTTCCAACATAATGTTGGGGAGGGAAATCAGGGGGTTTGCTACATAAAAGAGGACATCAACCGCATAAGCAGAAAGTTTGTGTTCTTGACAGCCAACGCAAAAGCCCTTGAAGTCAGGGTTAGAAAGTATCTTATTGAGTAGAGGTTCCAGAGTGAGAGCAAAAATAAGAGGTGACAACAGGCAGCCCTGTCGTGTCCCATTCCCAATAGGGAAAGGGTCAGAGAGAGTCCCATTGACCTTAACCCGGGCTTCGGGTCTACTATACAGTGAGGAGACCCAGGAGAGCATTTTTGGGCCGATCCCCACTCTAGACAATACTGCACGAAGATACATCCAGTCCACCCTGTCAAAATGCCTTTTCGGCATCAGTGGATAGGAGAAGACAGGGTGGATGGTTAGCCTGCATCTGTACCCACTGAATCAGCTGAATGGCCCTGTTTGAATTATCCCTCGCCTCTTGTCCAGCAATGAACGCCGTTTGGTCAGGGTGGACGAGGGAGGGGAGAAGGGGCAAGAATTTTGGCTAGGATCTTGATGTCGGTATTTAGAAGCGATATAGGTCTAAAATTACCTGGAACTGTGCAATCCTTCCCCTCCTTGTGCAGCACCGATATATGGGCCAACAGGCCTTCCTTTTTGGCATAGGGGCACCAGAAGCCAGTGCATTAAAGTAGGTGCACATGGGGGCGTGACCGGAAGCCAGCCTGGAAGGAAGCATCCCTTGAGAGCTCCTCTCCAGCCCGCAGCAAATCGGCAAAAAACCGGGGGAAACTGTAGCCGTCCATGGGCGGATCGCGGACCACCAGATCCAGCAAGGCTCGGGGGTCATCCCAACCCCCGCCAGGCTCCACCACGACCTTTGAAAGGTACTTTAAATCGCCCGACAGACCGCCGGGTGGAGGGGACAAGATGGCGCCGGACGCAGCCACCTCCAACACAGGGACATCTCCCCCACGCTCACCTCAGCATCGAGAGCCATCCCCGACCCGATCGCAGACCACGGCTTCATCCCTGAGCCCGGATGGCTCCCAGCACCGGGTGAGTGAATCCCCGCACCCCTGCCCTCCCACAGCGGACCACGAGGCGCAGGCCGCGGCTCTCCATAACCCCCCAGGCCGGGACACTCGAGACACGGGAGCCCTCCCCCGCCCGCCCCGCACTGCCTCAGACCCGGGACCACAAAGCGGAGCTCAGCTCTCCTCCTTTCCCACACTTACTCAGGAGGACTTCCCAGCCCTGCAAACCCCCGCCAACTCCCAGGCCTCTATGGGATCCCCAGGACAAGGCACCCCCTCTGTCAGTGCTAGGCCGCAACCCACCCCCCCTGCAGCCTGGGGACAAATCCATCCGGCCATCCATCCCGGGGTCGGGGATCGGGGAGGTACTTCCCCCCCCTCATATGCCTCCATGGCTGATACTAACGCCCCGTGGCACGAGGGGACCCCTGCCCAGCAGGGAGAACGGGCCGAGGCCTGGTCCACGTCATGGGATCCCTCCCAACAGCCCCCCCCTGGGACTAGAGGACATGGAGAAATGGCTCCCAGCCACCAGCTGTCCCCCTCTGACCCACTTCACCCTCCACATGGCGCCAGGGGACCCTCTCATTACCCTCCTCCGCCATGGCAGTCATATCTGCAGGCCTTCCCCACGAAAGACGACTTTAAACAACTAATTGAAGATGTTAAGGCAACATGCCGCGCTGAAATTCAGGCGCTCCATACAGGCCTCAAACACCTAGCTGACAGAGTGGAGATGGCAGAGGAGGAGATCCAGGAGACCAAACTGGCGGTACATCGCACCCAAGTTCAGGCATCAGACCATCATCTTATGCTTAGAGATATGCAGCGGCATATTGAAGACCTGGACAACAGGGGGCGCCGCAACAACGTCCGCATACGCGGTCTTCCCGAAGTAGACGGGGCGGAAGATCTACAGCTTACCCTCCAGAAATTATTTAACAACATACTGGGAGAACCAACAGACAAGCCTATTGAGATGGATAGAGCTCACCGAGCCCTCAAGCCAAAGGGCCCTGCCTCCAAACCGCGGGACGTCATATGCCGGGTGAACTCATACCCGCTGAAGGAAGCCATTATGCGAAAAGCTCGCCCCATACGTAACCTAGTCTTCAACAACAACCCATTACAGCTTTACCCGGACCTTTCTTGGATCACCCTGCAGAAACGTCGTCTCCTACAACCCTTGCTCCGCACCTTACAGGACAGAGACATAGTGTACCGTTGGGGCTTCCCCTTCAGCCTCTCCGCCAGCCACCAGGGGACTTCCGCCACCTTACGCTATCCCGAAGACCTGGATGTCTTCTGCAAAACACTGGACATTCCCGTTCCCCAGCTGGTGGACTGGGACCTCGTGGCAACGCCACCCCCTCCACCTGTGGTTTGGCAGAGAGTCCCCCCACCCAAGCGCCCTAGGGGCAGGGACCCTGTCCGCAACTCCCCCAGGCACAGACCCAAGTGAGACGGTCATCCTGACCACAAGAGCCGCCCTGAGCGCTGCAAGAACCCCTCCTGTTTTTGTTTTGTTTTGGCCTTCTGTTTCTGCTTTTTTTTTCTTTTACCTCCCCCGGTTGCCCCAGCCTTACTCCAACGCTACATATCGGGCCTGTCTTGGACAAGACCCCGAAGAGGCTGCCCTTCTGTTTACGGACCCCCCCCATGGCTGATAGCCTGAGAGTTCCTTCTCCCCCAACCCCCACGGTGGAGTTTCTCCACACCACCCCCCCGCCCCCCCGACCCACATTTTTGGACTGTCAGGTCGGGAGGTCCTTAAGGAACTGTTGGGACCCGAGGGCCCTCGGGCCACTCGGGCCCCCATTGTTGAATGTTGTTGTGTTTTTCTTCTGTTTTTTTGCTCTCATCTCTCTCCTTCCTTTCAGATACCTCTCTCTCCCCCTCCACACAGGCAGAACTCAACGGCACGCCTCGGTGGCTGTCGGCTCGGTGGCCCCTCCGCTCACCCTCCCAGATCCGGACGCAGCACGCCTGACTCCAGCTAAGTATAACCCACGGTCACTCCACCCACAATATGGCTAAGTTACTATCTATGAACGTCCACGGGCTTAACTCCAATAGGAAACGACATCTAGCACTCAGGGAATTTAGGCAATCAGGGGCAGAGATTATAATGGTACAGGAGTCGCACTTCTCCAAGGGCGACTCCTTTACGTTCGCATCCAGATATTTCCCCTTAACATACCAGGCCTTCAGCTCGCGAAAACGGGCAGGGGTCGCAATCCTGGTTAAACGGGGCACCCCCTTTACCTGCACACACTCCTACATTGATCCCCTGGGCCACTTTATCATCCTGAGAGGTACATGGCACTCGCGGGACATAACCCTGTGTGCCCTGTATGCCCCCAACGCACACCAGCACAGATTTTTGAGCCGGGTTCTCACCCGCCTAGCCCGTTCCCCTCACGATCTACTGGTGGTGGGAGGGGACTTTAACTTACCCCACTCAGCGACCTGGGATCGTCTGGTGGTGAACCCCCGGGCCCCCCAGGCTAGGGCTCTGCGGGACTCTAAGCTTTTCCGCCAGCTAACTAGGAAGCATGCTCTATTTGACGCATGGCGGGCGCTTCACCCGGGAGATCGCCAGTTCACCTTTTATTCATCCCCTCACCACACACACTCGCGCATAGATTATTTTCTAGTCAATAATACCACGCTACGCGTTACCGACTCCGCACGGATCCTGCCCATCTCCTGGTCCGACCACGCCCCCATCACCCTATCCCTTGACCTGAACGCCCCCACCCGCAGGCCCTATAACTGGCGTCTGAATGATTTCCTCTTGAAGCACACCCCCTCCAAAATGGAAATAGAATCTGCCCTGCAACTTTATTTCAGCGAAAACAACACGCAAGACATCTCCACCACCACATTATGGGCCGCTCATAAAGCGGTAATCAGGGGACGTTGTATAGCCATCTCCTCAGCCCTTAAGAGGAACGCCGAGTCGGCTAGGAAGCAGGCGGAAGCACAGCTTCATGCCCTAGAAACCCGTCTACAGGCCTCACCCTCCCTGCCGCTTCTTAAGCGCATCGCCCTAGTAAGGTCGACACTCCGGGACCTCGCGCTGGGTCGAGTCGAGAAAGCCCTGGTTCGCTTACGACAGGTATACTACGACAAGGGCAACAAGGCGCAAGCCCTGTTAGCAAGGAAACTAGCCGACCGCTCGGTCGCCTCCACCCCGCACCAGGTCCAGGACAGATCGGGCAACGTTCTATCCCACCCTCAAAGTATAGCGGATGCATTCGCTGCCTTTTACACAGACTTGTACAACAAGCCAGAAATCCCACATAACCCACCCTCCCCCGACCTGCTAGATAGGATGACACAATACCTGACACGGGCGGGCATTCCCCGACTGCAACCGGACGACCTGGCCTCTCTTAACGCCCCTATCACAGATGAGGAGCTCACCCTGGCCATTAAGGCCCTACCCGCCCACAAATCCCCGGGCCCAGATGGGTTCCCATACGAATACTACAAGACCTTCCTCCCCACACTTCTCCCTCACATGACAAAGCTTTTCAACGCCTTTCTACAACAGACCCCCATCCCGCAGGATATGCAGCGATCATTTATTACCCTCATTCCTAAACCAGACAAGGACCCCTCATTATGCGCTAGCTACAGGCCGATAGCCCTATTAAACTCAGACCTCAAAATATTTACGAAGGTCCTTTCCCTCCGCTTAAATGTAGTTTTGCCCTCCCTGGTCCATAAAGACCAGGTGGGCTTTATCCCCCTTCGTCAAGCGGGGGACAACACAAGAAAGGTGATTGACCTGATCGATGTGGCGGGTAGGGAGGGCTCGGAATCTTTGATCCTGAGTTTGGACGCAGAAAAGGCGTTTGACCGCCTTGGCTGGCCCTTCATGCTCGCCACACTAAGACATATGGGGTTTGGAGGACCTTTTCTTCAGGCGGTCCGACACCTCTATACCAATCCGATATCACAGGTGAAAACTCCCTTCGCCACCTCATCCACCTTCCCTGTCACCAATGGAACCCGTCAGGGGTGCCCCCTCTCCCCCCTTCTTTTTGCCCTCTGCGTCGAACCTCTAGCAGCGACGATCCGAGACAACCCGGACATTCGGGGTATCCCAGTAAGGGGGAGGGAATTTAAGATCTCCCTCTTTGCTGATGATATCATTCTGACACTAACGCGCCCCCGCATCTCCCTGCCCAACCTACATAGGGAACTGGAACGCTACGGGGCCCTCTCGGGATATAAAACCAACGCCTCCAAGTCCATGGCCATGCCGATTAACATGCCCGAGCCAGAGACCCTACACTTACAATCCGTCTTCCCATATAACTGGGAGAGAGCCTCCCTGAAATACCTGGGGGTCCATCTGACCCCGAACTTTGCATCCCTGTACCAGGCCAACTTCTCTCCCCTCTATAGCTCGATCAGGGCGCTGATCCACAAATGGAAGTCCCATCAGATATTCCTTATGGGCCGGATAGCGGCCATTAAGATGGTGATCCTTCCAAAACTGCTGTACCTTTTCCAGACCCTCCCTATACCAGTCCCATGTACTCACCTACGCTCCCTGCAAGCGGACCTCCTCCGGTTTGTGTGGAACTACAGGCGCCACAGGGTCCCACGCTCGGTCATGACGGCCGCACGAACCGAGGGAGGCCTAGCCTTCCCAGACCTGGTTAAATATTACCAGGCCTCACAACTCCGAGCGGTGGCATCGTGGTTTCCCCAGAAGTCCTACAACAGGTGGACGGAGGTGGAAAAGATCTGGCTGGCACCAATACACCCTAATAATCTCCTCTGGAATGCAAACGCGACAGTGGATCCCGGTCGTTTACTGGGCTCCATGCAGCAGCTTCAACGCACATGGAGGAGACTAGCCCAAGACTGTCGACTTAAGTCCGATAGTTCCCTGCTGACCTCCTTTCTCTATAACCCTAAATTACCGACGAGTCTCTCCCACCAGATGTCGTGGCCCTGGGCCTCACGGAATCTCTTCCACTTGGGTCATTTAGTAGACCCCAGATCTCGCACCCTGCACTCCTTCGCCGAACTCCAATCCAAACACGACATCCCAAGACAAGTTTTCTTCAGCTACCTACAAATCCGTCACTACGCCCTCACAATAGCCCCCCGGCTCCTATTCTCGAAACCAACCCCGTTTGAGCGTATCATACTCGAAGGCACAGCCCGAAGGGGCCTTATATCAGATATATACCAAATCCTAAACGAATACCCCTTTCAAAACAAAGGTAAACATGCCTACATGCTCCGATGGGAGAGGGAGCTGGGGGAGGAGCTCTCGGAGGAGGAGTGGGGAGCCGTTTGGAGGCAGGCAGCCAAAAGCTCAATCTGCACCCTTTACAAGGAAAATACGTATAAAGTGCTGTTCTTTTGGTACCTGACCCCGGACGTCCTCCATAAGATTTACCCTTCCACCTCTGACCGATGCTGGCGCTGCAACCAAGCCAAGGGCACACTGTTCCATATATATTGGACTTGCCCCACGATTGTCCCGTTCTGGACCCAGACCCAAGAGCTCCTGAGCCGCCTCCTGGAGGCGCCCGTACCCCTCTCCCCGAAGCTGTTCCTATTGGGCCTATCCCAACCTCACATAGCTAAACCCTACAAAAAACTCCTAAGACACATAACCACGGCTGCGAGGTGCTTGATAGCACTCCATTGGAAAAAAACAATGCCCCCATCCAAAGAGGCCCTCTATGCTAGGGTCAAGGATGTAGAACTCATGGAAAAGATGACGGCTAGGATTCGGGACAGGTTGGAGGAACATGACCTGGTCTGGGAGAGGTGGCATGTAGAGGAGGACCCACCGTGAGCCGACGACAGGTACAACACTACCCCCGCCCTTATTGCCTGCCTCCCCCCCCTTTTTCTCCTCTCCTTTTTCTTTTTCTTTTTTTTCCCTTCTCTCTCACCTCTTTCTTCCTTCCCTATTATTTGATTTATGGCTATTTTACAAGTTACTGATCATACAAATAATTATGGAACCACTGTGTAAGTTCATTAAGCTGGAATTTTATACATTCTATTCTCTCTTACACCTGATATGCTGTTACATTTTGTATTGACCTTTGTGGAAAAATAAATAAAAAACTGCTATTTGAAAAAAAAAGTAGGTGCACATGTGGCCCGAGAGCAAGGGAAGGAAGGCATGGTAATAAGCATTCGTGTAGCCATCAGGGCCAGGACTTTTCCCTGTCGGCAGGCTTTTTACAACAATTTCCAGCTCCTCCGAAGTAATCAGAGTTTCAAGGGTTTTGCTAGTCTGGGGGAAAGTTGAAGGGTTCGGGCGTCAGCTAGATAGTCTAAAATGCGTTCCTGTTTCTGCGCTTCCGTCAGACCAGGGAGTGTGACAGGCAAATTGTAAAGTTGGGCATAATAATCTCAAAAAACGGGCGCGATTTTACAGGGGTGAACTACTGGGGGACCCGCCCCAACCTGAAGCTTATGTACATGGCCTGAGTCACGTTGCTTTCTCAGAGCCCTAGCAAGGAGACGTCCACATTTGTTACCGTATTCATATTTGTCACGTATACGGGTGTCGAGCAACGTAGCAAGCTCCAGCCGGAGGGCCTCAAGCCTGGCCGCCAATTCCAGCGTTAAGCTTCTCTTGTGCTCGACTTCCGCAAGTTGTATTTTCCGCGACAGGGATTGAAGATCCCTGTCCCGCGCCTTTTTCAACCGCGCCCCCTGTGATATGTGCTCCCCTCTCACAACGCCCTTGTAACCCTCCCAGATCGACGCCACCCCCACCTCTACGGAAGCATTGTCAGAAAAATAATGGGTAATAGTGTCGGAAACGCTTTTGAGGGCTATGTTTTCGTCCAAGATATTCTCGTTCAGATGCCAAGTCCAAGACTTGGCACCAGAAACCAGCGGATCTATGGAGAGGGACACCGGGGCATGGTCTGGCATGGTAATGGACTCAATCGGCGCGCCGGACAAGGAGTCCAGGGTAAACTGATCAATCAGCAGCAGATCTATTCGGGTATAGACAGCATAGTAGCTAAAATCTTTCATTCTGGGGTGGAGCACTCTCCATCAATCCACAAGGTGATGGGCTTGTAAGGTCTTCCTAAAGTGTTTAAGGAAAGCAAATGAATGGGCAGAGTGTCCCGAGAACGTAGCCATTGTAGGATCAGGGCTAACATTAAAATCTCCCCCTAAAATCAGCTGACCCTCCAGAAAGTGGGATAGGGAGTCCAGGAAGGAATCCAGGAAGGTGGGCTGACCTGAGTTCGGTGCGTACACAGTTGCAAACCGGTGGGATACATTTAAGATACATGCACGCAGAGTATTGGACGCCAAGATCAACAGACTTAAACGGTCCTCTAAAATAGTTGTGAGCAGTGCTAAAGACATGTTGTAGAGCCTTGAGGACACATATAACATACAGCCCACACATGAGAACTTGACTAAGGTACAATTGCAGACTAGGGTAGTCTCACAGCTACACATGGAGAAGGCTAAGCAATTTATCTTTTTTTGCAAGACACGGGTGTATGAGCACGGGGAGAAGGTTGGGAAAATGTTCGCATATCTGGCGCATCTGGAGGATAGGCTCCCGGGGGTGGTATCTCTGGCGGAGCCAGATGGCTCGGTAGTCACGGATCCCCCGCTGGTGGCGGACAGGTTTATGAACTTTTATAAGGATCTATACAGCTCCCAATGTCAACATTCACCACAGGAAATAAAGGAGTACCTGCACACACTACAATTTCCAAGGTTGGGCACGGGTCAGGTGCAGATGCTTGAAGCTCCGATCACCACTAAAGATATCGCCACGGCAATATCGCAATTGGCCAAATCTAAGGCTCTGGGGCTGGACGGCCTGCCCCTGAAGTTTTATACCACTTACTCAGAGACGCTGGTCCCTAAGCTGAAGGCCCTGTATCACTCTATATTTGAGTTGGGAATACTTCCCTCTTCAATGCAGGAGGCTCAGATAATTGTCCTTCCTAAACCGGGCAAAGACCCTCAATATCCAGAATCATATAGACCTATATCTCTGTTGCCGGTGGACACTAAAATATTGGCCAAGGCCTATCCTCCAGGTTAAACTCAGTGATTCTTTCCCTGATTCATGCGGATCAAACAGGATTTATGCCGGGGAAAAATACTGCCATGAATGTCAGGAGGTTATTTATACAGGCGCAGCATGATAACATGGGGACCAGGGTAGTAGTTGCCCTGGACACGGCCAAGGCATTTGATTCAGTTGAGTGGCTATATTTATGTGAATGCCTGAGTTGTTATGGATATGGCCCAAACTTCATTAAGTGGGTTCAGCTCTTGTACCAGACCCCAAAGGCCAGAATTTTTGTTAATGGGTGGCTGTCAGAGCAGATCTCCTTGGAGAGCACAAGGCAGGGGTGCCCTCTATCGCCACTGTTGTATGCGCTGGCAGCCGAGCCGTTGGCTATTGCCATTAGAATGTGCCTGGAGGTGGTAGGCCTCAGGAAAGGGGAGGCCTGGGAAAAGATTGGTCTCTATGCGGATGACACGGTTCTATATTTAGTGGACTAGGGCCCTTCATTGCAGGCGGCAATGAATATTATAGAGGAGGTGGGAAAATACTCAGGCCTGCGGATTAACTGGGACAAGTCTCGAATCCTATCCCTGGATCAGTTCCCCCCCCCCCCCGGCAATGTCTCCTGAGCTCCTTTACAAAGAGTGGCGGATGTTAAATACTTGGGGGTGCGAGTCACGAGGAATCTTAGAGATTACGTCCCTCTTAATGTGGAACCCCTGTTTGCCATTATTAAATCTAGAACCCAGGCCTGGGCGAGACTGCCCCTAGGGGTTATGGGTAGAATAAACTTAGTTAAAATGATTTTATTACCTAAGATTTTATACATGGTCTGGCATGCCCCCCTATACATACCTCTTAAAATATTTAAACAGATTGAAGCAATATTAAACTCTTTTGTTAGGGGCACGGGCCGACATAAGCTGGCTTGGCACATACTTAAGAACCCCACTACGGAGGGGGGATGTGCTCTCCCTGATGTCCAGGATTATTACATAGCATCGCAACTGTCACATCTATATTACTTTAACACAGCTGAGTCGCAGAGGTATAGGTCTTTGGTCTGTAACAAACCGAATAGCCCTTTTCACACTCCCACGCAGGCGATATTTAGGAGGGGACATGGAGGTTGTAGGTCAACCAGTTTTGGGGCAGATATGCTGAGGCACCACCAGAAAGTTTGGGATATTGCACTAAAAAAATAGGGTAGGACTCATATGCACTCTCACACTCCGCTATGGAACAATGGATTCCTGCCTGAGCTGTGCACAGTGCTGGATCCGGGGATGTGGGCATCTTATAGGGGGGCTATTTGTGTCTCAGGTTATGTCAAGTACAGGCCTCAAGTCCTTTTCAAGTCTCAGGGAGGAGTTCTCTCTCCCGCCGCAATTCCTCTTTAGATATCTGCAGCTCAGACATGCGATCAGTCACTGTTGACCTGAGTACTCCACAGGTGCTGAAAGTGATCTTTGGAAAAGATTCAGCCAAACTCACGTCCAATATCTATTATATTGTTAGACAGCGTAGAATTAGCGGGGTATCACAGGCGGCCAAGATAAAATGGGAACAGGATGTGGGCCCCATAGATGACATGGACTGGGGAGAGGTTCTGGAGGGGGTCAAGTCTTCATCCCCAAAACTTTCAGGGAGGTTGACACAATTGTACATAATACACCGAGCATATATCGCACCCCTGAGGCTGGTGAAGTTCCAAACCACAAGGAGCCCATTATGTCCCATGTTTGCAACTGCTGTGGGCTAGTTTTATCATCTGATATGGTACTGCCCGGATGTGCAGGCATACTGGTTGCAGGTGACGCAATTTCTTCATGATAATATGGGAACCCCAGTGAGCATGGACCCCAAACTGTGCCTCCTGGGATAGTTACTAGATGTTGACACAGATAAGTATCAAGCTATCTTTATGTATGAAACGCTATTCCTGGCCAGAAACACTGAGGGACTGGAAGAGGGAGGTGAACGCCATTCTCCCGTATAGGAAGATGATCTATATACATAGAGGGAGATCACAGAAGTTCTTCAGTGTATGGCACAGATTGCTGGGAGATGGGGAGACATGTACGGTTTGAACATGACAATACATGTGGGTCTCAGGTGGGGGAAAGTGGGTTGGGCGTACTGCTCAGAAAAGTGTCGCTGCACAGTATAAGACAGAGCGAGTTTGGATGGTTGAGAGATACTTTTGTTTTATTTCCATGTCTGCCAATCTGATTATTTCCCTATTGTCAATGGTTTATGTTGTGCCCGTAAATACATGACTCTGTACACACAGAATAGGAGGATTGCACTCAATATATGTAACTGTAACCGTATTACCATCAAACTTATGGACAATGTTGGTCCACTGTTTTATTTGTCTGTATGTCTTTGTTTACATCTCAATAAACTTGGAATTTTATGGTTAAAAAAAAAAACAGAACGCACTGGAGAACAGCAAGTCCTATGAAGAACGACCTGAAAATCAGTAACGAGCGGACAGGAACGCACTGTAAAACAAATACGACCTCACTACATGCCCTGAAAGACAAGATATGAACCCACAAGCACAAACTGAACCGCAGAAAACGATCTGAAAGCCCGAAGACTCAGGCCCCATACACACGATCGGACATATTCGATGAAAACGGTCCGCGGACCGTTTCCATCGGATATGTCCGATCTGGAGTTTGGTCCGATGGCGTGTACACATCATCGGATCAAATTCCCCGCCGGCGGACGGCGCGGTGACGTGGCGGTGACGTTGACGCCGCCACGTCACCGCTACGTCACCGCACCAGGAAGTAAAACACTTCCGCGCATGCGCCGAATCCATTCGGCGGTGGCGGGGCGGGACGACATGTCTGCTGGTAAGTGTACTAACCAGCAGACATGTCGGGCGGACAGATTCCCACCGGATAGATTTCAAAGCATGCTTTTAAATCTGTCGGGTGGACAAATCTGTCCGCTAGCCCATACACACGATCGGAGATGTCTGCTGAAACGGTCCATCGGACCGTTTTCAGCGGACATATCCCCTCGTGTGTACGAGGCCGATGGACCGTTTCAGCAGACATCTCCGATCGTGTGTATGGGCTAGCGGACAGATTTGTCCACCCGACAGATTTCAAAGCATGCTTTGAAATCTATCCGGTGGGAATCTGTCCGCCCGACATGTCTGCTGGTTAGTACACTTACCAGCAGACATGTCGTCCCGCACCGCCGCCGCGCCGCCGAATGGATTCGGCGCATGCGCAGAAGTGTTTTACTTCCTGGTGCGGTGACGTAGCGGTGACGTGGCGGCGTCAACGTCACCGCCACGTCACCGCGCCGTCCGCCGGCGGGGAATTTGATCCGATGGTGTGTACACGCCATCGGACCAAACTCCAGATCGGACATATCCGATGGAAAGGGTCCGCGGACCGTTTTCATCGGATATGTCCGATCGTGTGTATGGGGCCTGAAAAGTGCGAATCGTCTCTCACCAAACTTTTACTAACACGCGGTAACACGAGATTAACAAAAGCAGCCCCAAGGGTGGCGCCAGTGGAATCGAACTTCCCCTTTATAGTGCCGTTGTACATGTTGTACGTCACTGCATTTGAGAACGACAAGATTTTGGCTTGACAGTGTGTATGCAAGGAAAGCTAGACAAGAATCTCGTCAAGCTTGACAAGAGTCACGTCGAGAAAAACAATGTTTTTTTTTTACGACGGGATTCTCGGCCGTGTGTACAGGGCTTGAGAGCTTGATCCTGCATCTGAATAGAGAAGAAGGCCGATGTTTTTGAAATTCTTTGGTTTGCAAAAAGGTCCACCTAAGGAAAAACCCTGACTTTCGGAGCTCATTCAGATGTACTGCGGACAGAGAGGCTAAATTGTTCTCCGCCCCAACTCAGAATTTGATGAGCTAGTTCCATCAAGGTATTGCTCCTTGTGCCCCCCTGCTTTGTTAGGTATAATATCGCAGTCACAATGTCCGACAACACTTGGACATGCTGTTCCTCTAGAACCTGTTGGAAGGAAAGGTTGATAGAATTAAATTCCCTCCAATTTGAGGACATTCTTGCCTCTGGCTTGGACCAAAATCCCCTAAGTTGTCTGTCCCTCAAGGTGAGCTCCCCTCCCCCATGCATTTGCATCTGTTGTTAACCTCCGAGTTACCGGAAAAGTCCATAGAAGTTCTTTTGAGGTATTTTTCTGGTCTCTCCACCACCAAAGTGATCTTTTTTGCTTTTGTCCCTATACTGAACTTCTTTTCCAGAGGTTCCTTGTATGAACAATTCATTAGAATGCCTGCCTGCAGAGGACGAGCATGAAATCTGGCCCACCATACTGAGGGGATCGCTGATGTCAACAGGCCTAGAACAGACATAGCTTGCCTTACAGAAACCTCTGTGTTGGTTTGAAGTGTTTTCAATGCCAACTGCATTTTCTCCACCTTCTCCTGGGAGGAAAGATTATTTGTTCTATGGAATCTATTTCATACCCTAAAAACCTTACTCGTTGAGACGGAAAGGCCGCGTACACACGGAGGGACATGTCCGCTGAAACGGTCCGACGGACCGTTTCCAGCGGACATGTCTCCTCCGGATTTTAATCCGACGGCGTGTACACACCATCGGATCAAAATCCCCGCTGGCTGACAGCGCGGTGACGTGGCGGTGACGTTGACGCCGCCACATCACCGCATCAGGAAGTAAAAAACTTCCACGCATGCGTATGTCTGCTGGTTAGTGTACTAACCAGCGGACATATCCGACGGACATGTCTCCGGCGGACAAATTTTAAAGCATGCTTTAAAATTTGTCCGCCGGTCAGACATGTCCGCTAGCCCATACACATGATCAGATTTGTCCGCTGAACTGGTCCGTCGGACCAGTTTCAGCGGACAAATTCGATCGTGTGTACGCGGCCTAACAGATTTGATTTCTGAGGGTTGAGAAGCCAACCCAAACTTTTTAGATGTGCTTGGGCTACTTGCAGATTGACCTCTACCTGATCTTTGGAGTCGGCCAACAGTAGTAAGTCGTCCAAGTATGGTATTATTGGTATAGCAAAAAAGGTATGGTGCATAACACCGCGCTGCTAGTCAAAAAGTATTTTAAAGCAGCGGACACGGCTGTGAAATAAAGCAAAAATAGAACAAGTGTATATAAGGTGTCGTGCTAAACAAACATAAAGGCTGCAAATAATGACATAAAATGCAACACAAAATAAGCAATACAAAAATGAGTAATTATATACAAATTAGTGCACCAAGTGTAAATTCCACACAGTGAGTGAGAAATACAAGTCCAATGAAGTGCTAGATAAAAATCCAGTTCAGGAATATTATAATTGATAATCTCAAATCAGGAATCGTGAAAAACTCCAGAGTGAGGAACCCTCCACCGATAAAGATGTAAGCTTACCGGAAATATCAGAATCAGGTAAACATATGTTTCGTGAGTCAGAAAGGCTTAAAAATGAAAACAGGTGTCGTTGGAATTTCTCCAGGAACACAGGAGGTAGCCACTGATATCCAGACCGTCACATATACCAATAACTTGAAGGCATACAGCTGGTTCTCAATAATGCTCGTGGTCACAAATGCAGAAAGGAAGAAGGAAAGAGCAACATAGTGTAATACCTTTGCAGATTTAACAGCTTCAACTCTTCTGGGAAGGCTGTCCACACGGTTTAGGAGTGTGTCTATGGGAATGTTGGAACATTCTTCCAGCAAGAATGGAAGAATGTTCCAACATTCCCATAGACACACTCCTAAAATAAAAGCTCCTGGAATGAATTATTCTCAATATTGAAAAATTGATAAGCTGAGCTAGACAGAAATACTAATCATTAGTGAATAATAACTAAATGTGTCCAGTGTTAGTTCTTCATAAATTGTCACAATTTATGAAGAACTAACACTGGACTTTTTATTAGATCGCACAATGATCATTACTAGAGATTTCTAATTATTGTGATTTTTTATTTTATTTTTTTTTTTCTTTATTGTTATTCACCTTTAGTTATTATTCACTAATGATTAGTATTTCTGTCTAGCTCAGCTTATCAATTTTTCAATATTGAGAATAATTCGCTCCAGGAGCTTTTATTTTAATGCTGGTGTTTTGCCAGGTTCCTAGCAAAGTGTGTTTCACATTTTCCTTGATTGGACTTAGAAGTTTGTTTTTACATTGTTGTATCACTGCAATTTCTCTACAATAAGTAATTTTAGCGCTGCATTCCTTTTAATTTTTTATGTCTTTTTGATTGTTGTACACGATTTTTGTGCCAGCTGCTTATTTTCAACCTTATCATTGGTAACCAATTTTTATTAGCGCAGCGTCAGCCCCTTGTGGGTTTCTTTTTCCAGCAGTAGGCTGTGCCAGACTCCATAGAGAGGTTCCTGTGTGGTGAAGGTAGACGCCCCAAGTGGCCAGGGTTTATTTTATGTTTTGTTTTGTTTATGCTGTTTGGATGCTTGCACTTGTTTCCAGCAATATGGAAGGATAAACCAAACTCTTTGTTTTCAACCGTGTGTGGTGAACCCATCCAGGGGGTCACACCCCCCCGCTACCGAGCTAACCCCTAACAATGCCCATATCCTCAAATGCCAGGTCAGTCCTTCTAGACAATTGTGAAAAGGCGGCATACATTTTTTTTTATTGTCCTCTCTGACTTGGCAGTGGCTTTCTGCAAGAACCCCAGATCCCCTTTAGGGTGATACATAAGTGAAACCAAAGAGTTAGCAGACTCCCCAAAATGCCCCATAGTCTTCCTCCATGCTGAACTGCTATAAGAATGTGTCACTATAGCAGACAGCAGCAGGTCCTATCACACAAGAAAAAAAACACCCTGTGACCTGGGCCTGGCCGGGAACCTGGGAGCCTGCATCCGCCATAGCTGCTGACATTTCAGCCTCATCCATTGTGAACGCCACAGCAGCAGTCTGTGGGTTTTAAATGTCTCCCTCTGCTACGAATGAACGGAAGGAAATCCCGGCCAGAGGACCTGTCCCTTTCTCCTGTGTTCCAGCACCAATTGCTGCTACTCCCCACCGGAATTCTCCACCGGCCAGAAATGATGTCACCCGTTGTCTGGGACTCAGCGCGGCCAAGCTGAGACCTGGCATGGATGCTCACAATGAGCACACCTGCCGCCCCCTGAGCACTCTGGGGGACGACCTCCGACAGACCCTTACTCCTGTGAGTTAGCGAAGGAAGGAACACCAGATCAACCAACTCCTGTTCGGGAAGGATCTGGGCTGGTATGAAGAACAAAATGAATGAAGGTACTGCCAAAACCCCCTCCTTGGAGAGAGCGCAGCCCCTCTGGTTCCTCAGCAGTGCTTCCACCATGGCGGAGGAAACAAAACTGATGGCATGGTGGAAGCATCTGCTTTTAAAAGGGGCGTTGTCATGCAGTGTTTACTGTGAAGTGGTGGAGCTACGCTCTCTCCAAGGTGCTGTCCTGAAAGGCGAAGGGAGAAATTTGATTTCTAATGGTACTCAAATTGATTAAAAAATGTTGAATTCGGTCTAATTGAGTTTGATAAAACGTAACGAATTCCAAAAACATATACAATACTTGAAACGAATTGAACTAAACAAATGTATGTAAGTAATGATTCGATCCAAACCCAAATAAACAAAACGAATCATGAAAACAAATTAAATGAACTAAACTAATTCAAGTAAACTAATTTATCGAAATAACGAAACTAAACACATTTTTCCGTTCTACACAAGTCTACTAGGGAGGTAGCTTCTACACAACAGCTGGTTTGGCTGCCAAACCACTTGCTGACAAGATCTATGAAGATTATCACACCTGATAAAGTATTATTCAGCCCTGGTTCACATTGGTGCATTTTGACATGCGATTTGACATCAAATCGCATGTCAAATCAGCTGCAATTGCCAGCAATGCCACCATCCTAATCAGTGTGACGCTGCATTTGTGACGCTGCACTGATTTCAAAAAATGGTTTCTGAATTTTTGGGGATCCCTCTTTGCATTAGACCACACTGTTGTTCCACTTGAGCGGGGGGGTGCGGGCTGGGGACCTGGTCGCATGGGCTTCCGACACCCGTCTCCGGGACTGGACCATCTTTGTTTTTTTTTGTGTTTTGCTCTTCCCTTGGTCCATGCCAGCTAATTGTTTCTGTTTGTCTTCCCTTTGTTTTTCCTCTGCTGCTGTTCACATTGAAAGTTTTACCATAGTCTGGGTAGAGATAGGGAGCTCCTGATCCCTGCTGTGTACAACCACCTTCCCTCCCATAGGGTGGCACCTCTGGGGTGCTTTGAGACGTTGTCTCATCTACGCCTTTGGCGTATTAGTGTTCTTTGTCTTTTCTTCCTCCTGTCCTCACCTCATACTCTCGTGCTCTACTCTTCTGCTTCCCTCACTCCTTCACCTCTTCCCCCTCCCGTTTTTTTTCCTTTTCATGCCTCATCCAGCCGCGGTCAGAGCTCATTCGCCTCGTTTCCATCAACGTGAAGGGTATAAATACCCCGGAGAAACACTCCTTGGTGCAGACAAACCTGGCACACATGAAGGCCCACGTGTGTTTCCTTCAGGAGACACATTTCCGTGCAGACAAGCTACCAAAACTTCTTGACTGCTTTTTCCCAACGGCATACCACGGATGCTCCTCTGACTCTAATGCCTCGTACACACGATCACTTTTTGTGATGAAAAAAAATTTAATTTTTCTTCATGAAAAAAACGACATTTTTCAAACTTCATTTTCAAAAATGACGTTGCGTACACACCATCATTTTTCGAAAATGATGAATAAAACAACGGCACTCCAAAGGGGAAGTTCTATTTGCCTTGAGGCTGCTTTTAGCTGGTTACTTGTTAGTAAAAGACGATTCCTGCTTTTTTGTCTGTTACAGTGTGATGAATGTGCGATCTCCATTATGAATGGTAGTTTTACCTCCCGTCTCCTAACTTCTGGGCATGTGCGGGTTTAAAACTTCATTTTTTACATTGTTTTGCCCACACACGATCATTTTTTATGACACAAAAAATGACATTTTTAAAAATGACATAAAAAATTTGAGCATGTTCAAAATTTTTTTTGGTCGTTTTTCAGAAGACATAAAATGAAGTTTTGCGCACACACCATCATTTTAAATGACATTTTTAAAAATGTCATTTTTTTTCATCACAAAAAGTGATCGTGTGTACGCGGCATAAGTCAAAGGGAGTTAGCATTCCGATTTGGGGCACTACCCCTTGGCAGTTGAAAGATCAGTGGAGTGATGCGGAGGGAAGGGCTCTTCTTGTTAAGGGGACGCTGGGGGGTACCTTGGTGACTTTGGTCAACCTTTATCTCCCCAACCCGAACCAGATCGCCTTCTTGGAATCAACTTTGTCCAAGTTAGGCGACTTTGTTGAAGGGGCAGTGATATTGGGCGGGGACATGAATTTTGTCTTGGGCCCTGGCCCTTGACTCCTCCAGAAGTACCTCTCACGTATCTTATGCGAAGCTGAGGAGGCTAAAGAAAAACTTCCACGATTTCCACTTGGTAGATGTGTGGCGCATCATTCACCAGAACCACAGAGTCTACACATTTTTCTCACACCTGCATGAATCATACACCAGGATCGATCAGTTCATGCTTCCTCAATCGCTCCTATCTAGGGTCGCCTCAGCCTCGATTGGCTCTATCACATTCTCAGACCACGCCCCGGTTTTCGTAGACATTGACCTGCGTCTGCCCCCAGTGAAACAGCGGATTTGGAAGCTCAACGATTCCTTGATCCAAATGCCAGGGGTGGCCGAGGAGGTGTCCAGGGAACTGAGACAGTACTTCTCCACGAATGTGGGCCCTGAAGTGGCTCCTACAGTGGTGTGGGAAGCACACAAAAGCTACATTAGGGGTGTATTGATCAAAATAGAATCACATATCAAGAAAGAGATCTAAACAAATCATTGATCTTCTGGAAAAAATTAGATCGTTCAAAGCTGTCCATAAACGGTCACTGGCTGCCCAGACCCTTGCGGAGCTCACTGCCCTGAGAAACCAGTTCAGGGACCTGGCTTTATTCAAGGCCAAGGAGGTGATCGCCAAATGCCGCCGCACTTTCTATGAACATAGCAATAAATGCGGTAAGCTGCTTGCACAGGCTCTTAGAGCCCAGAGAGCTTGAACGTTTGTACCTGAACTCCTCAATGACGCTCACGACAAAATTCACACTGCGGAAGGCATCGCTGAATTGTTCCGGGAATATTATACTGCCTTGTATAATCTCCTGGGCCCGAAATCTGAAGGGGAAGAATCGGTTGTGCGAAAGAAGATCCGAGAGTACATACGCAGGTCTGGCCTTCCCCAGCTTTCAGAGGTTGAGCTGTCTGATCTTAAAAAATCTATCTTGGTAGAGGAGGTACACTTGGCAATGGCCCAGATGCCCCTGGGCAAGGCCCCTGGTCCGGATGGCTATTCCCTCCTCTATTACAAGACCTTTGGAGACCTACTGACCCCCCCATTTTGTCTCTGCCTACAACGCAACTGGAGAGGGGACGCCCCTCCCGGGAGATGCCTTGAGAGCTCACATTGCAGTGATCCCAAAGGAGGGTAAGGATTCGCTACGATGCCAAAACTATCGTCTGATCTCACTGCTCAATGTGGATCTTAAGATATTCACAAAAGTTCTTTCCATGCGTCTAATAGGCTTGATCAAGTCGGATTCCTCCGCACTAGAGAAGCCCGCGACATCACTATCAACATGATACACGCGGCTCAGATTAGGAAGATTCCACTGTTGCTCCTCTCGACGGACACCGAAAAGGCGTTCGACAGGGTGAGTTGGCCCTTCCTACTCAAAACTCTCCGCCACATAGGACTGAGGGAGCGCATGATGAAGTGGGTGCATGCTATATATTCTCGCCCGTCTGCCCAAGTCAAGGTCAACCCTCCTATCCTCATTGTTTCAGATTACGAACGGAACAAGACAGGGCTGTCCGTTATCACCTCTGATATTTATCCTGACTCTTGAGCCCTTCTTGCGTCTTGTCAGACAACCCCAGTATCACAGGCCCTCATCTAGACGCCACCTTGTCCCTGAAGATAGCGGGATTTGTGGATGATATGCTCTTCTTTCTGACTAATCCCCTAGTGTCTATTCCAAACTTGCTCAAGGAACTGAAGACGTACGAAGAGTTGTCAATGTTCCGTATCAACTATCAGAAGTCGGAAGCGCTTGATGTCGCCTTGCCACCCTCATTCGCCGCTCTGCTTTGACTTGATTTTTCTTTCAAGTGGGCTAAATCCCACATCAAGTATCTGGGCATCCTCTTGCCCGGTAAGACGGAGGAGATATTTCCCCTCAATTTTTCTCCTCTTTTGGCGATTATTAAAGAAGATTTACAAGAGTGGCAGCGGGGGGTGTTCTCTTGGTTCGGCCGCTGTGGCATAGTCAAGATGAATATACTGCCTACATTGCTGTACCATTTCCAAGCCCTCCCTATACAGGTTCCTGCATCCTTCCTAAGAACAGTAAATAGAGTTCTTACCCAGTTTGTATGGGCCCAGAAACCTCAGAGGTTGGCGCAAACGGTTCTTAGACTCCCTAAGCTGAAGGGAGGTATGGCCCTGCCAGATGCCTATCTCTATCATACTGCGTGCCATCTCACCCGTATTTTGGACTGGACCCATCACAGGAAAATCCCAGACACGACAATTCCTATACAATGGCCAATGGAAAAGCAGGCAGCAAATACTGGAGGATCCGGCCCTGGCGGGGTTATCTTTCTGGCAAAGAGTACAGCTTTCCCACTACATTAGATTCCTGCCCCACCCAGTGTCCTTCGGTAGACAATTGACCTCTTTTGAACTATTATGCTTAGACCAATCCCCGATGAGACATACGATCTCACTAACTTACCAACCACTAGTGTCTCCGCCCACGGAACATCGATCTTCTTTTATCTCCAGGTGGGAGCGCGATTTGGGCCTTCAACTTATGGAAAAACAAGTTGATCGGATCATCCTTTTCACCCATAAGATCTCTATTTGTTGAAGGCTCCAAGAGACGGGATATAAGGTCCTAACCCGATGGTATTATACGCTGGAAAACATCCACAAGATGTTCCCCCAGAGCTCTGACCTATGTTGGAGGTGTGGGGAGGAGGTTGGAACGCTCCTTCACGTATTCTGGTCGTGTCGCCTCCTGCACTCCTTCTGGATGGAGGTCCATCGGATCAGGCAGAGTTCACAGATCGGGTGCTGCCTTTTTCCCCTGGATTCTTCCTTCTGCATCACCACGAGATCCCGGTTAGGA
The DNA here is from genome assembly GCA_029574335.1 of Rana kukunoris. Classification (NCBI taxonomy): domain Eukaryota; kingdom Metazoa; phylum Chordata; class Amphibia; order Anura; family Ranidae; genus Rana; species Rana kukunoris. Next base: position 37,437,432 of record CM056059.1, on the reverse strand, counting down.
CCTACAGAGGATCCATACTACCGTTCCTGCTCACAGCAGCAAAAGGCTACATTCCCCTAAACTGGAAGCAGACCCGGCCTCCGTCGGTGGCCAGTTGGTTGAGAAGAGTAGCAATGGAGGACTTGGTAGCCACGGAAAAAGGCCTGAATGAAAAGTTTTCCAAAACCTGGTTCCAATGGCACAAATCCCTCTATTCAGAGGAATACGGGCAGTTGAGGGCCCGGTCCCCCTAAAAGAGGTGGACTCTAAATGCTCCCTGGCTGGGGTGGTTGTGACTATATGGTGGTATTACCCCCTACCCCCCCTCCCCCTTTTTTTTTCTCTTCTTCCTCTCTCCCTCTTCCCCTATCTCTCTTCCTCTTTTCTCCTTCTAGCTTTCGTTTCCCACTCCTTGCTATGTCGGTGTGTTAGAGCCGGTTTATCACCAGACTCACATTCAATTTCTCTCTCCATGCGGAGTACAGAAGGCTCCTGCTCTTTTGCAAAGTGCTGTGAGCCCCCTCGGTTAGCTTATTTCTATTATGTGAAGTTTCATGTATATATGACAGTTGGGGGAATGCAACACTCGCTGTAATGTAATTCAGATGTGTCTCTGTATTTCTGTATGTTCCTCCTTTCTAAATAAAGAATTTACAAAAAAAAAATGTTTCTGTACTACTTCTTGCGATTTCCATTGACAACTGTGCAGAAACCCGCACAGATGTCTGTGAAATTGCCACTGAAATCAGGACTGACATGCAGGAGTGAAATTGTGCGAGTTCAGCTGAACTTGCAAGGCTTCATTCCCGCAGCTCAGTGTGAACCTGGGCTCAAAGTCCACCCATTTTTCAGCCTTTTGCAAGCGATGATAAGGGGGTATTTTTGGAACCTGAAATATGTTGGATACTAATTGTATTCATTCACTTTTACCTGAATCACATCTGGACTATCGAACAGTGGTGTAGCACTTCAAGTTACATAAAGTAATTTTGTTTTTGTTTAACCAGTTCCAGACCAACTGCCGCAGTACTGCGTCTGGTTGGCTCGGCTGGGCGAATCGGCGCAGACTATCACTTGGCAAACCCGAATGGAAACAGAAAATTCCGCTCTATCAACAGTAAGTAGCTCACACTACCAATGGACAATGGTGGAATACAAAACAAACATAAAAAGTGTAGCGCATAAAATTAATAGATCACCCAAAAAAAGGTGATCTATTAAACAAATGGTGAGAAAATTATGAGGACAATATATCAAACAAAAAAGTGATGTATATGTATAGACACTGGATAGTGTTTATATAAAATCTAAATAAATATATGTGAAAAAAAAATGTCAAATGTGATGAAAATTGGTGATAATAGTCCCAATGCCTCGGAATGAAGTGCAGTAAAGAAATCCACCACCGATCATTGAAAGGAAGGCTTACCAGAGATACTGTACCCTAATGGACATATTCCCAGAGGGTCAGTAAAGCAGAGTATAAACCACTCTCAAGCCTGGACGTCTCGCACATCAATCAGAGAGGAACCCAGGGATCGAATCAGGAAAAAGGTTAAATTTTCTCACCATTTGTTTGATGCACTGTTTATTCATCCTTTTATTGGGTGATCTATTCATTTTATGCGCTACACTTTTTATGTTTGCTTCACTTGTCAGATACGGACTGTCACTTGTCAGATGCGGACTGTCACTTGCCAAGTGAGGGTGGAACATGTGGCAATGCAAGACGGGCAGTGAGAGATTTCATCTCTCGCCTGCCGCACCTCAGTGTAGTGTTCACGCTGGCTGAGCGGACTGGACGTGGTGGGACAGGGCAGGTGATGAGAGATGTGGCTCTCACACACCTCAGTGTTCACGGCCGGTGATCTGCCAGTCTGGTTCCATCTATCTGTTTTGTTCCAGCTGAGCACGCCCATCCGACGGAAACTGCCGAGCGCGTGTGTTAGCTGCCAGATGCGTTCGCTCCCGATCGTTCGGATGGCAGGTAATGCACGCTGCCGCTCGGCAGAAAGGGGAGGAATGTATTTTTTTTATTTTTATTGCTAACTAATCTGTTAAACAGCCGCCGTGGCCGAGAGCATAGACAGCTGACGATCAGCTGTTGAGTTCGGCTATTTCCGTAGACTATCACTGCGCATGCGCAGTTGGTAACTGCTCATGCGCAGTTAGTTGTGGAACAAATCTCATAGTGGAACAAGGCTGTTAAGTCACCGGATGTGTGGGCGGAACAGCTGTGATGCGGGTTGGGGCACGAGAGATGATGTCATCACTTTGCTCGTTCGCTCCTGCCGAACCTCCAAAAGTGCACCCTCGTGGCCTGACTGCAAACAGGGTGATCTAATTCAGCAAAAATAAGCTGTTCTAGTAATGCATGTGCAGAAAACGCATGCAAAGGCTGAGATGGGTTTAAGGAACCCAAGGAAGAGATCAGGAGACTCTGTTAGAGGAAGCATTAAAGTAGAATGCGTAAGAGATTGTGTCTGCAATTTCTCAGATTGAGAGCTGAAAAAGGTTCATCTAACGTTGTTTTCTCCGCAGAGGAATCCTTGGTTTGCTTTTCCTCCTGATCACCGGAGGGTAACATCTCATCCTGTGCCCACTGTTCCCTTTGCAAAGGTTCTGCAGTGGGGGAGGGGGATCTAGAATGCTTTCTATTCATTTGAATGTAGGATGTGATTAAAGCCGCTAATCTCTCTTCCAGATCTGCAGGGAGGAAGAAAATACATATTCAGTCATGTATAAAGGGGCTGAGATGTGAGAAGCAATTGCACCAACAATTTGTTCCAATGGCTCACCCTGGCTTGCCATAACTGGTAATTCAGGCAAGAATGACAGAGTGCAAATGCGACTTGAGATCTCAACGCCTGGGAGTGGAACCCTTTTGGTTTTTCTGGTGTCTTTTTTGGTAGGCATAGTCCTAGGTACAAAAACAGAGGCACTATACAAATTGCACTTAATTGCTGAATATAGTCATGACACAATAAAGCCGGTATAAAGTTCAGCCTAGTGCTCGGAAAAAAAAGTGTCCTTCCTGTTTGCAACCCTCACATGTCCCACAGCTCCTGTGTCCCTGTGTGCAGACTGCTTGTTTCCTCGTCAGCCGAGGAGAGACTGACACAGCTGTAGTTTTATCTGTTTGCCTGGTGTGCGTCTTTGTGGACGTTTCACGGCACCACGCTTAGGTCCCCGTCCCTTCCGAAAAAATCCTGCCCTTTTTTTTTAAATGTTCCCGCGCTTGTATACAGCGCTTTTGAGTCTATAGACCCCACGTGAGGGGGAAGGGGAGGCAGAGACCTGTTTAGTAGCAGGCATCAACAACAGTAACAGCAGTCAATAACATTAGCAGTACCAGCGGGACCTCCGCACCCCACGCGGCGGGGGGTAAGGTAAGGGGGGTACACCGCTGATGTCCCCCTTTAGTTCCTTCAAGGAGGAAAAAAGAAAGACATTTGGCAGACTTCTTTCACCTGAGAGGAATCCCCTTGCACACACTGCTGCGACCACACACAGACTGAGCTTTACAGTGAAGACAACAAAGTAAGGTATGTGCCTAGACTAATGAAAAGATATTCCCGCGCTGGCCAAGTCTAAAAGGTGGGGTACTGCAGCAAGCACTGAAGGTAGTATCAAGACCCAGGTAAGTATAAATGTAGATATAGCGCTGCACTGTGCATAAATAAGTGGTAAAGTGAAAATGTGCTCAGGTACAGGAGGACAGGTACACTTGAAAGGCAATAAATGAATGGTCAAAATAGTAACAATAAACTATAAATAATCAGCTGCGACAGTATAAACAATGGACTGATAAAGTGTCCAAAAAACTGTGAAAAGTGTACCACAAAATAGATGTGAGAATAAACTCATAAAATCTTTAAAATGGCATCATCATGTGACAAGTGCAACCATAAATAAATATATTCACACTAAAATTCCAGCTCAGCGAAGCTGGCCCCCCTACAATCAGCACAAATAAAAACTCAAGTGTGTTTCTTTAGTGCTACGTTTGTGCTTTTTTGTGCCGCAAAAAATTACGTTTGTGCTGCTTTTATTTTGAAGATATTAGCAATTGTTTTTTCCAGACTATGACATCATCTAGCCCCCCTACAAGCCCAAATGACACAAAACTGGTCTCATTAGTTAGTGCTACGTTTGTGCTGTTTTGTGCTGCTAATATTTCCGTTCTATCTTTTATCGTTTTTGCGTTATTAATGATTTATTAAAGGTCACCAAAGGTCACACAGCCCCCCTACAAGCCCAAATGACACAAAACTGGTCTGGTTGGTTAGTGCTACGTTTGTGCTGTTTTGTGCTGCTAATATTTCCGTTCTATCTTTTATCGTTTTTGCCTTATTAATGATTTATTAAAGGTCACCAAAGGTCACACAGCCCCCCTACAAGCCCAAATGACACGAAACTGGTCTGGTTGGTTAGTGCTACGTTTGTGCTGTTTTGTGCTGCTAATATTTCCGTTCTATCTTTTATCGTTTTTGCGTTATTAATGATTTATTAAAGGTCACCAAAGGTCAATCAGCCCCCCTACAAGCCCAAATGACACAAAACTGGTCTCATTGGTTAGTGCTACGTTTGTGCTGGTTTGTGCTGCTAATATTTTTATTTGTGCTGTTATGGTTTTAAAGTTATAACAGTTTATTTATTTTTTTCAAACCCCATTTACTTTGCCCACCTTACAATCAGCACAAATAAAAACTCAAGTGTGTTTCTTTAGTGCTATGTTTGTGCTGTTTTGTGCTGTTTAAAATTCCTTTCTATCTTTTATTGTTTTTGCGTTATTAATGATTTATTAAAGGTCACCAAAGGTCACACAGCCCCCCTACAAGCCCAAATGACACAAAACTGGTCTCATTGGTTAGTGCTACGTTTGTGCTGTTTTGTGCTGCTAATATTTCCGTTCTATCTTTTATCGTTTTTGCGTTATTAATGATTTATTAAAGGTCACCAAAGGTCACACAGCCCCCCTACAAGCCCAAATGACACGAAACTGGTCTCATTGGTTAGTGCTACGTTTGTGCTGTTTTGTGCTGCTAATATTTCCGTTCTATCTTTTATCGTTTTTGCGTTATTAATGATTTATTAAAGAGCTCAGCGAAGCTGGCCCCCCTACAATCAGCACAAATAAAAACTCAAGTGTCTTTCTTTAGTGCTACGTTTGTGCTGTTTTGTGCCGCAAAAAATTACGTTTGTGCTGCTTTTATTTTGAAGATATTAGCAATGTTTTTTTTACAGACTATGACATCATCTAGCCCCCCTACAACACCCAAATGACACAAAACTGGTCTTGTTGGTTAGTGCTACGTTTGTGCTGGTTTGTGCTGCTAATATTTTTATTTGTGCTGTTATGCTTTTAAAGTCATAACAGTTTATTTATTTTTTTCAAACCCCACTCACTTTGCCCACCTTACAATCAGCACAAATAAAAACTCAAGTGTGTTTCTTTAGTGCTATGTTTGTGCTGTTTTGTGCTGTTTAAATTTCCATTCTATCTTTTATTGTTTTTGTGTTAATGATTTATCAAAGGTCACCAAAGGTCACACAGCCCCCCTACAATGCCCAAATGACACAAAACTGGTCTCGTTGGTTAGTGCTACGTTTGTGCTGTTTTGTGCTGCTAAAAAAATTTTTTGTGCTGTTATGGTTTTTGAGTTCAAATCCCACTCACCCCCCCCCCCCCCCTTACAATCAGCACAAATAAAAACTCAAATGTTTCTTTAGTGCTATGTTTGTGCTGCTAATATTTTTATTTGTGCCGTTATGGTTTTTAATATATAGCAGCTTGTTTTTATTTGATAATAACCCACTCACTTTGCCCCCCATGTTATTAAATCTTAAAAACAAACATACTATTTGTTAGTGCTACTTTTGTGCTTTTTTGTGTCATAAAAATACACATTTGTGCTGCTTTTATTTTTAAGATAATAGCAATTTGTTTTTTCCCAGACAATGACATCACCCTGCCCTCCTGTCCCATACCTGGTTAGTGATCTCCTGGTTAGAAAGCAGCAATTGAAGCACAGCAAAGTATGAGTGCCTGTGATCAGTCCAATAGACTGCATGGTGGCACCAGTCAGCTGGTGGATGTGACAACAGAACCGGCTGATGGCATATAAGCTGGCACTGAGCTTGGCTGGCGGCAGACTGTGGGTAAGCAGCTGGAAGCAGGAGACAGGTGAAAGCTTGCTGGACTGAAGAGCTGTAGCAGGATTCAGGGTCAGATGAGCCGGGTCCATAATGGTCGGGCAGATCAGGCATAGACGGCAGACAACAGGATAGTTGGGTCACAAGCCAAATCAGCAATGGGAGTTAGATCAGGCAAGAACAGAAGGCAGAATCCAACGGAGGTCAGGAGCAAGCTGGGTTAGGATCAGAAGTCAAACACAGCGATCAGGAGTGAACACACAGAAGCTGCACACCAAACTGCAGCCTGTTTAAATAGTCTGTCTGGCGCCAGCATTGATGACAGGCTCACGCTCATCTGCCCGGCCAGTTGCCAGTCTGCGCATGCGCATATGTATGCACAGGGAGACATCATTTGTGCTATGGGCAAGCCTTTGCTGACAACCCCTACAACAGCCAAACAAAATGAAAAGGGGCTGGTTGGTTAGTGCCACGTTTGTGTTGGTTTGTGCCATTTTACTCTCCATTCTAGCTCCTTTTGTTTTTCATTTATTGTTGATTTAATAAAGGTCACCCAGCAGCCCTACAAGAGACACAAGACATGAAACCAGGCTGGTTGGTGCCTCCTTTGTGCTGGTTTGTGCTGTTTAAGTATCAGTTCTACTGCTTTTTGTTTTTCAGCTATTTACTATTTATTAAAGGTCAGTAAAGGTCACTGGGTTGGTTGGTTAGTGCCGCGTTAGTGCTGTTAAAATTACTATGTGTGCTGCTTTTTTATTGCAAAAGTTTTTTTTAATTAATCAAACCCCACCTCCCCCACTATAAAAGCATAAGGATGTGAAACTGGCTGATTAGTTAGTGCTGCTACTGTGCTGCTTAAACATCCATTCTCTCAGGTTTTGATATTTTAAGTTATTTTTTTATATAGTATATACTATAGTTTTTACACCATATTTTTGTACAATTTGTATGTAAATATAAGCAACTTTTGTTATTCCCTATGTCACTTACATAACTATAACTTTATGTACAGTATATTGCTATATTACATGCTATAATGGGTTATTTTTAGACCTTTTATTTGTGTTACATTGTAACCATGTTCATGTGTCTGCACATAACAAAATGTAGTTTTAGGCTCCTTTTACACATGCTGCCTGATCAGGTGCGCCTGTCTGTTTTTTCAGTCGTACCTGATCGGATCGGACACTCCATTCACCTCTATGGAGCAACAGAATATGTACATGTGCAGTACAGCGGTTTGGAGATTCTGATGGAATATGATGTCCAGGGGGGGCCCTGGCATCTTCAAAGTTAGGAATCCAAGACAATGTGATGGCAGACCCCATTCCTTTTTAAATACTTGACATGCTAGGGGCCTCATTGCTAAATTTCGGGGGGCCTCTAGCCTACTCTCAGCATGCATATATACAAACAGGTAAGGGGGATGGTCTGCCATCAACCCATCTTAGTTCCCTCAACTTTAGAGGTTTTAGATATACCCAAAGATATCATAATCTCTAAACTAGGGGTATTTAATTAAATTCTATGTCACTAAAATTCTCTTTTAGCCAAGGTCCGAAACTCAAGTTTGTGCTATGACCTAGAACATTTGTAGTCACTGTATGTCTATCAAAAACTGAGAAATGTATACTTTCCATAGCATTTCAACAATATTTTTTGTCAAGTTTCAGTTTCGACATTCTTACATTAGTTGCCCCCATCAGAGTGCCCCTTTCCATCTTATGTGCTCATAGAGTGCCCCATTGCATCCTATTTCCCATCAGAGTGCCCCTTTACATCAGGGGTCCCCACCCATCACAGTGCCCCTTTACATCAATTGTCCCCATCAGAGTGCCCATTTCCATAATTTGTGCCCACCAGAGAGCCCCTTCACACCATATGTGCCCACCAGAACGCCCCATTACACCATATGTGCCCAGCAGAGTGCCCCTCTTCATCATATGTGCCCATCAGAGTGCCTCTTTCCATCATATGTGCTCCTCAGAGTGCCCCTATACATCAGGTGCCCTCATGAGAGTGCCCCCTTTACATCATATGTGCCCAACAGATTGCCTCTTCATATCATATGTGCCCATCAGAGTGCCACTTTACACCATATGTACCCATCATAGTGTCCCTTTACACCAGAAGTGGCAAACACAAGGCCTGCGGACCTCTCCAGTCATCCTCCAGACCCTTACTTTCTGCTTTCAAGCAATGCATCCAACTTCTTCCCAGCAGCAGCATAAGGAAAGGGGGGTGCACTGTGATGTAAGGGAGAGTGGGGGACTCAACTTCTGATTGTGGGGTGGTTCTTGACATGTAATGTAAGGGGAAGGGATGCGCTGGACATCTTAATCTTACAGATACAACTGGTCCTTTTGAGGGCAACCATAATGCTGATGTGGCCCACAATGAAATTGAGTTTGACACCCCTGCTTTACACCATACGTGCCTATCAGAGTGCACCTATAAACCCCATTCAAGTGAACAGCATACCTGCACACGTCAAGTAGCTGGACAGGCACAGTACATTGTAGAAGGGAGGAGCTGCAGGGGGCAGTACCTGGGTGGATCAACTTGCTACAGGGGGTGGGGCCCACATGTAACATCACTGGTTGCTGGGACACCGGCGATATCAGAAACAAATGACTGTTGAGCAGCTGGGGTCACGCCCTGCATACTGGTGGGCTGAAAGTGTGGACATGGCATTGTTCGGTCTTCCATTTACTGAAGGCTGCTCTAAACATTTCCAACCAGCGCATGCACAGTACAGCTACGAGATTTTGATGAGTTGGCGATCTTGACAGAACAATGGTTTCGTTTTAGAGAAATGTCACATTATATTTTACATTGTGTCACCTCTAGTCCTGCCCACTTTACACCCCCATGGTATTACATTTTAAATATAAAGGCACCATTCAATTGTTTTACTTTTTGTGCCTTAAAAATATTCTCCCCTCTACCTTGCACCCCATCTAACAGTAAAAGCTATAGCTACTGCAAGCTTATACTTAAAGCAGAGATCCACCACATTTTTTTATTTAGATGTCAGCAGCTACAAATACTGCAGCTGCTGACTTTAAAATATGGACACTTATCTGTCCAGCGCGCCTGCGATGATGGCACCTGTGGTCAACCCGTGCCTCGGATGCTGCCGCTGCCATCTTCGTTAAGGGAATCAGGAAATGTAGCCTTGCAACTTCACTTCCCGATTCCCTACTGCGCATGTGCGAGTCGTGCTGCGCAATCGAAATGGTCCCTCCTGTCTTCTGTCTCCCAGAACGGGGGACGACAGGATGTGATACATAGACCCCTGCAGATTCTGTGGAGGTCTACGCCTGGAAGTGGGTGCAAATACCAGATTAGACAGGCATCTTCACCCCCTCCCCCTGAAAGGTGCCAAATGTGGAGGGGGGGTTCCGAAAAGCGGAAGTTCCATTTTTGTGTGGACCTCTGCTTTAAGTATTCTCCATGCATCAGTGTCTTCAACACAGCACAGCCTGAGTTGCTAGCATTATGTGGTTTAAATCTCAAATATGTGTGTGTGTATATATATAGAATATATATATATATATCACATACATCATACAAGTGTTTGAAGTGTAGAATTTCCACAGTCTGGCCTAGCATTTACAATTCCCTTACAGCTTACCATTTAGTTAAAGTCAGAACAAATAGGTACCCAGTTTGGGCAAAAAAATAAAAAATAAAAAATTGGGAGTACAGTTACCAATGTACCTTTGTGTGTAGACAGGAAATGATTTCAGTATATTGCTACATGGATTCAAAATTCTGGATAACACAGAACACAGTGTATACACATGGATGCATCACTAACAAACACATCAAAAGAAAAAATTAGTGGGCTATACTTTAATTGACTTGATTTACACTCAGGTAGCAGTCAAAGCATCAAGCATGAGGTTGCAAAAGCTGTAAAAACAAGTGGGTTAAACTTAAATTTACCCTGTAATCTTTCAGGCAGCAGTCAAAACATCAAGCATGAGGTTGCTTAAGCTGTATTAGTGCCTTCCTCCAAGGTACTGTGTGCAGTGCTTACAGAGCCAGGTACAGAGGAGGAGCATTACAAAAATAAACTCCAGGCTGAGTAAGAGGCCTAGCAAGGAACAATGTAAAAAATTGTGCTATTATAACAAAATGGATATTACAATTTAGAAAAACATTTCTACTGACTAGTGAAAAGTGTTTGTGTAGCTTGCACTCCTCTTTCACCTGTTTCCATACATGTTTAAACAACAAGACACCAATTATGTTCTTTGCGCTCTAAATATATTATCCAGCAAACCAATAGATAAGTACAACTTGGATTTCTCCATTATATTTTTTCAAGCATACATGAAAATCATACTTATTTTTTTCCACATGCACAGACTGTTGAAGAAGTTCTGTCTGTGTGAAAGAGAAATTGTTAGCATGTGATTCTAACATGCAGAGGGGGTTTCATCAACTATAATGTACAAGATCTCCACAACCAAATCAGCACAAATGTAATTTTTTTCACAAGTTATCACAGATGCAGCACAAATGAATGGTGTAATTGTTATAGTATCTAATGGGATGCCAAGTGGGTGGGGTTTGATAAAAAAAAAAAGTTTGCAATAAAAAAGCAGCACACATAGTAATTTTAACAGCACTAACGCGGCACTAACCAACCAACCCAGTGACCTTTACTGACCTTTAATAAATAGTAAATAGCTGAAAAACAAAAAGCAGTAGAACTGATACTTAAACAGCACAAACCAGCACAAAGGAGGCACCAACCAGCCTGGTTTCATGTCTTGTGTCTCTTGTAGGGCTGCTGGGTGACCTTTATTAAATCAACAATAAATGAAAAACAAAAGGAGCTAGAATGGAGAGTAAAATGGCACAAACCAACACAAACGTGGCACTAACCAACCAGCCCCTTTTCATTTTGTTTGGCTGTTGTAGGGGTTGTCAGCAAAGGCTTGCCCATAGCACAAATGATGTCTCCCTGTGCATACATATGCGCATGCGCAGACTGGCAACTGGCCGGGCAGATGAGCGTGAGCCTGTCATCAATGCTGGCGCCAGACAGACTATTTAAACAGGCTGCAGTTTGGTGTGCAGCTTCTGTGTGTTCACTCCTGATCGCTGTGTTTGACTTCTGATCCTAACCCAGCTTGCTCCTGACCTCCGTTGGATTCTGCCTTCTGTTCTTGCCTGATCTAACTCCCATTGCTGATTTGGCTTGTGACCCAACTATCCTGTTGTCTGCCGTCTATGCCTGATCTGCCCGACCATTATGGACCCGGCTCATCTGACCCTGAATCCTGCTACAGCTCTTCAGTCCAGCAAGCTTTCACCTGTCTCCTGCTTCCAGCTGCTTACCCACAGTCTGCCGCCAGCCAAGCTCAGTGCCAGCTTATATGCCATCAGCCGGTTCTGTTGTCACATCCACCAGCTGACTGGTGCCACCATGCAGTCTATTGGACTGATCACAGGCACTCATACTTTGCTGTGCTTCAATTGCTGCTTTCTAACCAGGAGATCACTAACCAGGTATGGGACAGGAGGGCAGGGTGATGTCATTGTCTGGGAAAAAACAAATTGCTATTATCTTAAAAATAAAAGCAGCACAAATGTGTATTTTTATGACACAAAAAAGCACAAAAGTAGCACTAACAAATAGTATGTTTGTTTTTAAGATTTAATAACATGGGGGGCAAAGTGAGTGGGTTATTATCAAATAAAAACAAGCTGCTATATATTAAAAACCATAACGGCACAAATAAAAATATTAGCAGCACAAACATAGCACTAAAGAAACATTTGAGTTTTTATTTGTGCTGATTGTAAGGGGGGGGGGGGGGAGTGAGTGGGATTTGAACTTAAAAACCATAACAGCACAAAATTTTTTTTTAGCAGCACAAAACAGCACAAACGTAGCACTAACCAACGAGACCAGTTTTGTGTCATTTGGGCATTGTAGGGGGGCTGTGTGACCTTTGGTGACCTTTGATAAATCATTAACACAAAAACAATAAAAGATAGAATGGAAATTTAAACAGCACAAAACAGCACAAACATAGCACTAAAGAAACACACTTGAGTTTTTATTTGTGCTGATTGTAAGGTGGGCAAAGTGAGTGGGGTTTGAAAAAAATAAATAAACTGTTATGACTTTAAAAGCATAACAGCACAAATAAAAATATTAGCAGCACAAACCAGCACAAACGTAGCACTAACCAACAAGACCAGTTTTGTGTCATTTGGGTGTTGTAGGGGGGCTAGATGATGTCATAGTCTGTAAAAAAAAACATTGCTAATATCTTCAAAATAAAAGCAGCACAAACGTAATTTTTTGCGGCACAAAACAGCACAAACGTAGCACTAAAGAAAGACACTTGAGTTTTTATTTGTGCTGATTGTAGGGGGGCCAGCTTCGCTGAGCTCTTTAATAAATCATTAATAACGCAAAAACGATAAAAGATAGAACGGAAATATTAGCAGCACAAAACAGCACAAACGTAGCACTAACCAATGAGACCAGTTTTGTGTCATTTGGGCTTGTAGGGGGGCTGTGTGACCTTTGGTGACCTTTAATAAATCATTAATAACGCAAAAACAATAAAAGATAGAAAGGAATTTTAAACAGCACAAAACAGCACAAACATAGCACTAAAGAAACACACTTGAGTTTTTATTTGTGCTGATTGTAAGGTGGGCAAAGTAAATGGGGTTTGAAAAAAATAAATAAACTGTTATAACTTTAAAACCATAACAGCACAAATAAAAATATTAGCAGCACAAACCAGCACAAACGTAGCACTAACCAATGAGACCAGTTTTGTGTCATTTGGGCTTGTAGGGGGGCTGATTGACCTTTGGTGACCTTTAATAAATCATTAATAACGCAAAAACGATAAAAGATAGAACGGAAATATTAGCAGCACAAAACAGCACAAACGTAGCACTAACCAACCAGACCAGTTTCGTGTCATTTGGGCTTGTAGGGGGGCTGTGTGACCTTTGGTGACCTTTAATAAATCATTAATAAGGCAAAAACGATAAAAGATAGAACGGAAATATTAGCAGCACAAAACAGCACAAACGTAGCACTAACCAACCAGACCAGTTTTGTGTCATTTGGGCTTGTAGGGGGGCTGTGTGACCTTTGGTGACCTTTAATAAATCATTAATAACGCAAAAACGATAAAAGATAGAACGGAAATATTAGCAGCACAAAACAGCACAAACGTAGCACTAACTAATGAGACCAGTTTTGTGTCATTTGGGCTTGTAGGGGGGCTAGATGATGTCATAGTCTGGAAAAAACAATTGCTAATATCTTCAAAATAAAAGCAGCACAAACGTAATTTTTTGCGGCACAAAAAAGCACAAACGTAGCACTAAAGAAACACACTTGAGTTTTTATTTGTGCTGATTGTAGGGGGGCCAGCTTCGCTGAGCTTAAAATTCCATAAAATAAAAAAACAAATGTAAAAAAAACGCATGTCCATAAGGTGCAAGCTGGATAGATGGCTGTGTGTGCACAGTGATCAGGGTGAAGATGCTGATGCTAGTAGTCAATCTCTGGTATGGAGTGCTACCGATAGGTGGTTGCTGGTTCTCCATGCATTTTAGGGTATAGATTAGGGTTGTCCCGATACCACTTTTTTAGGACCGAGTACAAGTACCGATACTTTTTTTCATGTACTCGCCGATACCGAATACCGATACTTTTTAAATGCAGCCACCTGTCCCCAAATGCAGCCATGTCCCTCTGAGTTCAGCCATGGTCCCTCTGAGTTCAGCCATGGTCCCTCTGAGTTCAGCCATGGTCCCTCTGAGTTCAGCCATGGTCCCTCTGAGTGCTCCGCACTCCACCCCGCACTCAAAAAAAAAAAAGTATTCTATTTAGGTATCGGGAGTATTCGCGCGAGTACAAGTACTAGCGCAAATACTCGGTATCGGTCCGGATACGGATACTAGTATCGGTATCGGGACAACCCTAGTATAGATGTCACCTTACCGTAATTTTATCAGGGGATCATAAGTTACGTGACTGTAACGAACACCTTATGGACATTATCTGCACTGCGTTTTTTTTACATTCGTTTTTTTTTTTTTTATGCAATTTAGTGTGAATATATTTATTTATGGTTCCACTTGTCACATGATGATGCCATTTTAAAGAGTTTATTCTCACATCTATTTTGTGGTACACTTTTCACAGTATATGGACACTTTATAAGTCCATTGTTTATACTGTCGCAGCATTTTATTTATAGTTCATTGTTACTATTTTGACCATTAATTTATTGCCTTTCAAGTGTACCTGTCACGTGAGCACATTTGCATTTTATCACCTATTTACTGTATGCACAGCGCAGCACTACTTCTACATTTATATGTGCATAGACTCCCTCTAGTGGAGAATTAAGGCATGACAACAATTCTCCCATAATGGAAGAACACATAGGCCCAGATTCACAAAGCACTTACGCAGACGAAAGTGCAAATTTGCGCCGGTAAGCGCAAATGTGCGCCGGCGCATCTGTGCGCCAGACCCACAAACCAACGTACGCCTAAAAACTGGCCAGCCTACGCCGACGTAGCTTACATAGGCGCGCTTTTCGCCTGGACGCATGTTGCTGCTCCCATTGATTAGGCATTCAAACATGCAAATGAGGGAAATATGGCGATTCACGAACATTCGTCTGAACGCATGTTACACGAGGTGTGCGTAAATGGTACGTCCGGCGTAAAGTTATTTCCCATAGATGAGGCGCAACCCGGTAACAGACATGCAAAGGTCTGCACCAGAGAACACAGGCCGCCGTATTGGGTGTACGTTACATTCACGGTGTACATGGTGATCCGGCGTAGCTTAGGCATTTGTGCCGGCGTGGTTGTGAGCATGCGCATAAGGGTGCTGTTTCATGCGTCCACGTCACGGCAACGTCACGACGCATGTGCAGTCCATGGTACGCCGGGCGTAAAACACTGCACCATGCTCAGACCATCATTTGCATGGGGTCACTCCCACTTTCACCTACGCCGGCCTGTGCCTTCGAAAAATACACCACACCGACGCAGCGTTGGGAGCAATAGCTTGCTGAATGCAGTGCTTTCCTCTCCACGCTGCGTCGGTGTTTGCCCTACAGTGGCGTAATGTGCGCCCACTCTCTGAATCTGGGCCATAGGTGTTTTTAATACCTAAGTTTCTTCCCTTACCTTATCCCCGCCGCAGGATTTTGCTGAATTAACAGACAATCCAACCTTCACCCATCACGACGGGCTCAGTTTAGCAAACCTTCAGGGACTGGGTCCCTTGTCAAGGTTCCAACTCCCTGGGACCTGTAGAAAGCACCCCACCAGGAAAGCTAGGTAATGGAGCAAGACCAAAGCCCTGGGTTCCTGGGGTCCAGCCCAGGCGTTACAGGCAAAACCTCTTGCTTCAGATACAAGGCCCCGGGTACCATCCTTTTAGGCCTTAGTGGCACTTTGGATGGATCTGGTCTTTATGGAGGCTATTTAAATCCAGCATGGATCCCTCCCGTGGAAATCCTCAGAGCGCAACTTCACTTATGACTAGGGTTGTCCAGATACCGATACTGGTATCGGGACCGATACCGAGTATTTTTGGGAGTACTTGTACTCGCGCAAATGCTCCCGATACCTAAATAGAATACTTTTTTTGTATTTATCAACATGTTCTGTGAAAATTCTTTGAGTTTTTACTACTGCGTGACAAGAAAATAAAACATTTTTATTCATTTTTACTCATTTTTATTCTTTTATAATGTCTTGAGTTAGAGTTCTTCATAATTCTAAAGAAAATATCCTTAGTCTGGATTGTGGTTTGAAAACTGTCACATGACATTTAAAAAAGGATCGGTATTCGGTATCGGCGAGTACATGAAAAAAAGTATTGGTACTTGTACTCGGTCCTAAAAAAGTGGTATCGGGACAACCCTACTTATGTCCAAAACCCTAGCAACACTGTCAAAAAAACTGATGTGCTCCTGGAAGGAGGAGGGGTTATGGCCGCTGTCTGTTTCACAGGAGCGCACCCGCAAGAACTCATCACCATGCTCGCTCGCATGAAGGTGATGAGTTCTTGCGAGGGGGGGAGCCTAGACAGCCGCCGAGGGACCCCAGAAGACCAGGTTCGGGGCAACTCTGTGCAAAACGAGCTGCACAGTGGAGGCAAGTTGTTGTTTAAAAAATTCCTTTACATATCCTTTAAGGCTCTGTGTCCGATTATGTACGATAAAGAAAGATCTATTAGTGACACTAGCGACAGGGGGTGAAAGGGTTAAACCTTTATTAGGGGGGGTTAGGGGTACCCTAGACCAGGGCTCAAAATTTCAAGTCCTAAACTACTAGCCAGGTCTCAAGGCGTACTCGCCACCAGTTGCCCCGCCCAACCCCTACCATGTCCTGCCCCCTAATCCCGCCCCTAGACACGCCCTCACAAATCTCATGAAATTACACTTAAAATGTTTTATGCAGAATTAAGTTAATAAAATAAATATTAACAACAACTTTATCTGTGCCCAAAAATGCAGCCTGCCCATGTCTACCAATGCAGCAAATTGTCCCCATTTTCCAGCCAGAGTCCCCCCACAATTGTAGCCAGAGTCCCCTCACCCCACACATTGCAGCCAGAGGTCCCCACACATTGCAGCCAGAGGTCCCCCCACATTGCAGCCAGAGGTCCCCCCACATTGCAGCCAGAGGTCCCGTCACCCCCCACATTGGCGGCCAGAGGTCCCCTCACCCCCCACATTGCAGCCAGCCAGAGGTCCCCTCACCCCCCACACCACACATTGCAGCCAGCCAGAGGTCCCCTCACCCCCACACCACACATTGCAGCCAGCCAGAGGTCCCCTCACCCCCACACCACACATTGCAGCCAGAGGTCCCCTCACCCCCCACATTGCAGCCAGAGGTCCCCTCACCCCCCCACATTGCAGCCAGAGGTCCCCTCACCCCCCACATTGCAGCCAGAGGTCCCCTCACCCCCCACATTGCAGCCAGAGGTCCCCTCACCCCCCACATTACAGCCAGAGGTCCCCTCACCCCCCACATTGCAGCCAGAGGTCCCCTCACACCCCACATTGCAGCCAGAGGTCCCCTCACCCCCCACACCACACATTGAAGCCAGCCAGAGGTCCCCTTACCCCCCACATTGCAGCCAGAGGTACCCTCACCCCACACCACACATTGCAGCCAGAGGTCCCCTCACCCCCCACTGCAGCCAGAGTTTCTCCCCCCCCCCCCCACACACTGCAGCCAGAGGTCCCCTCACCCCATCCTACCTGTGCTGGGTAGGAGAGGAGGAGCCACCACCGCAGAATGGTTCAAACTGCGGGGAACATTACAGCTTTCAATTCAATAGCTGTGTTCCCCGCAGCGCGCGTCTTATACAGCCCCTCTCCTCTTGTCCAGGAAACATTGATAGACGGATCACCCATCCAATCCTGGGAGATGGGTGATCTGCTATTGAATTGAAAGCTGTAATTTTCCCCGCGGTTTGAACGCCGTGGCACTGCTCGGCTCTGCTCTCCTCTCCTTGCTCGCCCCCCCCCCCCCAAGCAGCCCACACTCGCCAGACCTCAAAATTTACTCGCAAAATGCGAGCAGGCGAGTTCAATTTTGAGGGCTGCTCTAGACCTAATGGGGCCTACCAGTAATTGCCCTAACGCTTATTACAGTCACAAATGATACCAATGCAGTGATCAGTAAAAAAAAAATTAAACTGCTATTGATGACACTGTGATAGGGGGGTGATGGGAGGGGTGAAAAGTGTACCTATGTGTACTGGTGTTAGTGTAGTGTAGACTGCTGATGCGATCCAGTCCTTTTCCATGCAGACTGCTAATGCGATCCAGTCCTCTTCCATGTAGACTGCTGATGCAATCCAGTCCTCTTCCATGTAGACTGCTGATGCAATCCAGTCCTCTTCCATGTAGACTGCTGATGCAATCCAGTCCTCTTCCATGTAGACTGCTGATGCAATCCAGTCCTCTTCCATGTAGACTGCTGATGCAATCCAGTCCTCTTCCATGTAGACTGCTGATGCAATCCAGTCCTCTTCCATGTAGACTGCTGATGCAATCCAGTCCGCCTGCTGCTGATGTCCAAATCCCTACTTGCTGTTAAGCTGGACTCTGATCGGGTTAAACTCCCACCTACTGATGTGTCTGAGGCTTCTAAAAATCCAGTGTTATGTGGCCTAAAGGGGTTGTCTGGGTGGGTCAAGATCCCTACATTTGCTCATCCTGAGTTCTTTTTGCAGCCAGAGGATCTCGTTGTGCCAAGGCCAGGAGGTCCAGATCTCCCCTTTTGACTTTGAGAGCCAAATCTGCTGTTACAGCCCACGGTAGTAGAAGTCCCATGGGAAAGGACAGTGTTCCATTTGAGCTTTGTCCTGGCCCAGGGGTCATCTCTGCGATCCCTGGTGCATTTGGGGAATCCGAGTAGGGTAACCTATGTGCTGGGTAGACCTGAGGGACCAGTACAGTGCAGAACGGCCTCTAGCAACAGAGGGAGAAAAGGTCCAGTTGTGAAGGAATGCCCTGGCATCAGGGTACCTGCACGGACCAGGGACTCTGGCATTGGGCGGTTGGGTGTTTTTGGCGTCCCAGCATTGGGACACTGGCTGCTTTTAAGAAAAAGCCTTTGGTGCTACGCCTTCTTAGGGGTCTGACCAGCAGAGAAACCAGACAGTTTTTGGACCTCAGCGGTGGGGTTCTCACCAGGCCTTTAGACATGGACAGTAGAGTGCTCGGTCAGCTTGCAGACCCTAGTGGTTGGGCCCTATGGAGTGTCCAGAGGCCGCTCCTTAAGGGGGGAATCTGTTCAACGGTGAGCACGGAACAGCACATTGCATGGTTGGCATTGCACAATACAGCACATTACGTGGTGGGCACAGCACATGACATGGTTGGTACGGCACAACACAGCACATTACATGGTGGGCACAACACAGCACATGCACACAGTGGGCACTGCACATTACATGGTGGGCACTGCACATTACATGGTGGGAACTGCACGACAGCACATTACATGGTAGGCACTGCATGGCGCAGCACATGACATGGTGGGCGCAACGCAGAAAATTACTAAGTGGGCACTGCACGACATGGTGGGCACTGCATGGCATAGCACATGGCATTGTGGGCAATGCACATTACATGGTAGGAACTACACAATAGTGGGCACAGCACATTACATGGTGGGCATGACACAGCACATTACATGGTGGGCACTGCATGGCACATGACATGAATGAATGAATGAATGAATGAATGAATGAAAAACTTATATAGTGCGGCACATGCGAACTGAATCGCCTCTGGACGCTCGTCGTTCCTTTCTCCTTTGGTATCAAAAGAGATGAGTCTTGATCTTTCTCCTAAATGCTAGCTGGTTTTCCTCCAACCGAATGCTGGTTGGTAAAGCGTTCCATAGTTTGGGACCTTGGACAGCGAATCTTCTATCTCCTTTGGACCTGTAGTTGGCTTTCGGTATCTGGAGTAGATTTTGATTGGTGGATCGCAGAACGCGATTGGGATTATGAGCTTTTATTTTTTCGCATAAATATAGGGGCGCATTCCCATGTATACATCTATGCGTTAGACAGAGTGCTTTAAAAGTGATTCTGTCTTCTACTGGTAACCAATGAAGGGATCTCAGTGAAGGTGAGATTGATTCCCAAGGTTTTTTCCCAGTCACAAGTCTAGCGGCCGTGTTTTGAACGACCTGTAGACGAGCGATTTGGTACTTGGGGAGTCCGAGGTAAAGGGCATTAGCATAGTCCAGTCTGGAGTTTACAATTTTTCCCACCACGACCGCTATGTCTTCTTTGGGAATAAAAGGAATAAGTCTGCGTAGTAGGCGCAGCAGATGGTGAGATCCGCTGACTACTGACCCTATTTGTGCGTCCATTGTCATGTAGGAGTCGAAGATGACCCCAAGACTTTTGACTTTGGCGCTAGGGGTGATGATTTTGCCCAGAATGGGCGGGGGGGGGGGTCCATGTTGTTGCAGGTTGATTCCTACGCTTGGCGTAAAACAGGAGAAGTTCTGTTTTCGCTCCGTTGAGTTTAAGATAACTATTTGTCATCCAGTCCTCTATCAAAGAGAGGCATGTCTCTAGATCGAGGTGGTGATCCTTTTTATTGCAAAAGCGAAAATATAGTTGCGTGTCGTCTGCATATGAGTGATAGGACATGGTGTGTACAACACATTACACGGTAGGCACTGAATGGTGCAGCACATGACATGGTGGGTGCAACACAGCAAATTACATGGTGGGCACTGCACAGCAATTTACATGGTGAGCACTGCATGACATGGTGGGCACTGGGCACTGCATGGCATAGCACATTACATGGTGGGCAATGCACATTACATGGTAGGAACTGCACAATAGTGGGCACAGCACATGACATAGTGGGCACAAGAGAGCACATTACATGGGGTGGGTTGAGCAGCAGTCTCTCCCCTAGCACAATCATTACACCCACCCAGGTCAGTTTCTACACAATCCTCCCTCCCTAATAAGTGTACTAACCTCATCTGTTCTCAACAGCATGGCAGATGTCCCTCCTCCCAGCATGGCAGATTTCCTTCCTCCCGGGCTCCTGCAGGATAGGATGACATCAGCCCCCCTCCCCCACACATCTGCCTGCAGCTCTCAGACACCGAGGATCTGTGTGAGGGGAACAGATCCTGTGATAGGCATATTCTGAGACAGGACTTGGCTGCAGCGGCTGGCACTTCTTCTTCATGTGCACGGAGGGCTCCTCTTCTCTTCCTCCAGGACGGCACACAGATACAAGCCACTGCCATGGACCTATTTCGAGGGAGGGGCTATCTCTGCAGCCAGGAACTCTAATCTAGAGCATGCAGCTGTGCACTGACTAGTGTCCATCCACCCAAAAATGAAAAAATAGTCCCTCAGCTCCCACATTCTGGGCCCCACTATTGAACTGATGGGGCCCAGAAAAATATATAAATTCACCCCTAAGCAAGAAGGAGTAGTAGTACATGTTTACAAGGGGACATGAAAGTGCAGGGGCCCCTGGGCAGCTGGGGCCCCTGGTCCATGCCCAGGTGTGCCCGCTCATTAAGACGGCCCTGACAGGCAGTGGTTTCAGAGGGAAGCATCGATACTTTCAAAAAACTATTAGATAAGCACCTAAACGGCCTCAATGAACGACCACAACATACAGGGATATACAATGTTATACTGACATATATATATTTTCAACCTCACCTACTATGTAAATGTGGGGGGAAAAAAAACAGGCAAATTCCTTGCAATATCATGCATCAGTTAGAAAATTACCCTAACAATATCAGTTACACCTGAACAAGGCTTAATAAAGATTGGTACAGCAGTGCAGAGACCACACATAATGACATAAATCAATTACTATGGTAACCGCATCACTGATTACTGAAACAAAACACATTTAAATGCTAGTTTTGGACAGAGTGGAGGGGGATTAGAACCCCGTCACTTTCTGTTGTTGTCTATGCTCCTGTTAGGGAGACTCTATTGGTTTACCAAAACTGGAGTGCAAAAAACCCCAGGCATTTTTTTTTTTTTGCTGTCTGTATATAATCGGGGAAGTCTTCCTTCACTTTCTGCCCCAGAAATGCATTAAGAAGTTATAAGGAACTCTCTAAACCTAAATTGAAAAAATTCCTCTCTTAGAGAACTGTCCACCAGAAGAACAGTGGTCCCCAATGGAAGATTTTATTCTCCCCTTACGGCCCCGTACACACGTCCGAGCTTCTCGGCAGAATCCAGTGAGAAGCTTGCTGGGATCCATATTCTGCCGAGAAGCTCGATCGTGTGTACATTTTCGCCGAGAAAACTGTCGAGCAAGGCGTCGAGCCAAAATAGAGAGCAGGTTCTCTATTTCCTCGATGGGCCATCGGGACTAATGGCTCGACGCCTTTTTCGACAGCCTGGTCGACGAACTCGACGGCTGGCCGAGAACCTCGTCGGGCGGAACGATGAGTTTAGCCCGACGAGGTTCTCGTACGTGTGTACGGGGCCAGACTCTTGTTCTGGAGTTAACACTAAAATCTTCAATTTTTCCTCACCTTCTTTCTCCCTCTTTTGCCTTTATACTAGGATGGATTAGCCATTAGAATGAGTGCCCCCTAGCGCTACAAGCAGGGTCCCTTTCACAAGGGCCACATATGCACAGAGCTCTTTCTGTCTCCTATTGCAGACACTGAGCTCATCCTGAACAGGCCGAGAGAAGCATGTGCGGCGCTCTGGAAAAGGATGGTGCTCCTTCCTGTAGCGTTAGTGGGCTCTCATCCTAATAAAGATGAACTGACCCTAAGCTGGCCATACACACTTAGCTTTTCCTTGCTCAGCCCAGCAGGCTGAACTGGAAAAAAAAAAAATTCACCCATTCATGCTAAACAGTGCAGATGAAAATCTTCCCTCTGAACTATTGTATTCTCACAGCCTGCTAAAAATAGCGGCACTATACCGCCGGAATTGCTGTGAGTTGCGGTCGCTAGCAGTGCGGTATAAACCCATGCTAGCGGCCGTGAAAGGGTTAATACCGCCCGCAATGCGCCTCTATCTTGTTTTCAATGGGAAGGAGCGGTGAAGGAGCGGTATACACTCCGCTCCTCTCACCGCTCTCCAAAGATGCTGCTGACAGGAGATTTTTTTATCTCCCGCCAGCGCATCGCCTCAGTGTGAAAGCCCTCAGGCTTTCACATTGAGGTTGCTGGGGCAGGAGATTTTCAGGCGGTATAGCAGCCCTATTTTTAGCGATGTACCGCCTGAAAAACACCTCAATGTTAAAGGGGTCTTATTGTTAAAGCTTAATTGAACAAGCTGAAGTTAGAAGCTGATTGGCTACCATGTACAGCTGCACCAGATTCTGATTGCTCTAGTTTTAGTAAATCTGCCCCACAGTGTATGACCAGCTTTATGGTGGCTCCACTGTATGGCTGCACTAGCAAATTTTTGTTGTCACGCTCCAGCTCCAGAGCACCAGGTAAAAATTTAAGCAGTTGCAGCAATATTTTTTCTTTCCTTTTGGGATATTTTACATAAAAGCTGATCTTTGTAAGCACCCCTGTCATTGTTACATGGTTTGTTCCAACCCCCTAGCTGCCACTTTTGCTGGACAGCTTGGTCTGTACAAGGAAGTTGAAAAGAACAGACTCAGGCCCCGTACACACGTACGAGAACCTCGTCGGGCTAAACTCATTGTTCTGCCCGACGAGGTTCTCGGCCGGCCGTCGAGTTCGTCGACCAGGCTGTCGAAAAAGGCGTCGAGCCATTAGTCCCGATGGCCCATCGAGGAAATAGAGAACCTGCTCTCTATTTTGGCTCGACGCCTTGCTCGACAGTTTTCTCGTCGAAAAGGTACACACGATCGAGCTTCTCGGCAGAATATGGATCCCAGCGAGCTTCTCGCTGGATTCTGCCGAGAAGCACGAATGTGTGTAGGGGGCCTCAGGCTGGGTTCACACTGTTGCGAATTGGATGCAAATTTCCCCACATCCAATTGGCATAGCAGGAGATAGTAACCGGCTCTCTATGGGCGCTTCATTCATCTCTGCAGTGGCTCCGGTGCGGATTGCGTCTTTTGTTCTATTTCAGGTCCGAATTCAGCCTGAAAATTTGGGCTGAAATTAGAACCTGAAACGGTAAATGGGGATGCACCAGACTCCTGCTGTGAGCCGGAGCGTGTTGCAGTGTTAACACAGCCTTAAAGTGGAACTAAAGTCTGCAATACTTGCCTCTTCTCCAACAGTCCATTGCCTGCAAGGTCCTCGCTGATGCAAGTCTTGTGCTGGGGAAGCATTTTAAAGAAGTCTGCATGCATGTAGGCAAATGTACTTACATACAGTGGCCCGGATTCACAAAGCACCTACGCCGACGTAACTCACCTTTTCCCGGCATAGCGTAAATATGCGCCTGGCGTATGTGTGCGCCAGAGTCACAAACCAAGATATGCCTAGAAATAGGCCATCCTACCCCGACGTATTTTACTTACGCCGGCGTGGCGTGAATGCAAATATGGTCTGGACGTATGTTGCTTCTCCCATTGATTAGGCATTCACATATGCAAATGATGGAAATACGATTCACGAACGTACTTGCGCCTGGCACATGATATACGCAGTTTGCGTAAGTTTTACGTCCGGCGTAAAGTTATTCCCCATAGATGAGGCGCAACCCATGCAAAGGTATGGACCAGGGAACACAAGCCTACGTATTGTACGTTGGACGTCTGTGAATATGGGCCGACGTGGGTCTAGCTATGCGTAGGTTACGTTAACGGCATACACAGTGATCCGGCGTATCTTAGGCAGTTGTTCCGACGAACAAACAAAGTAGAAAAAGAAACAGGCTCCAGGGGAGTCTATAGCAAGTCCTGCAGCAGCGCTGCAAACAGTGCGTTTGTGAAGATCAAAAAGTCAGTATAGTGAGATGATTAAAATGATAGTGCTGAGTGCTCCTTTCACCACAAGGGGATGTTCACCGCGTGGGGGGATATCTGATCCCCTTTGGGGATTAAACTCACCAGAGCCTGAGAGTGTGTCAGCATAAGCATTCAAATCCTCCTCCGATCTCTCCCATCAATGTTGTTTCAGTGTATGGATTCCAAAACTCATGTGCATATGTGGGAATTGAGAAAATGTACATAGGGCAATATTGCTTTCAAAAGGTTTAATCCATAGAAACCCCCCAATACAAATATCCGTACTCCAAATACATTTCAATCAGGCAAAAAAATCAAATAGTGCGATGTTTGCTCCCGAATTTCACCCTGAAGATAGCCGTGTGTTATTTCCGGTTATTATTGTCCTTTTGGTTCTCTTCTTTGGAGCGCACGTGTCACTTCCGATTCCAGTGCTGTGGAGGAACGCCCTGATGTTTAGTCTGTTTTAGACTTCTTCTGAGGGCGTTACTCCACAAAGCACCAGCCAGATATATAGAGCTCGGACACGCCCCCAATAGGCGTGGTAAGCGCGTCAATGGCCTGGACACGCCCCCGATAGGTGTGGTAAGCGCGTCAGTGTCATCCGCCCACAGCATACAGAATGATCACTGTGAGGGCGGAAGTGTCACTCACTGTTTGTACAACGCCACTCTTGCCCATCACTGCTCCCGCTATATGATGATGCGGTGAACAGGAGGAGTGGCGTGCACGGCGGGCGGCTCCTTTTATATATATTCTTGAGGCATGTCTAGCAATACAGACCCATGTGCACATTAAATGTCCATCATATTAATATATGCTCAAGATTAATTCTTAGAATTTTTAGGGCTTGTAGCATTTAAACATATACAGTGCCTTGCGAAAGTATTTGGCCCCCTTGAACTTTGCGACCCTTTGCCACATTTCAGGCTTCAAACATAAAGATATAAAACTGTTATTTTTAGTGAAGAATCAACAACTAGTGAGTTACAGTCATGAAGTGGAACGAAATTTATTGGATATTTCAAACTTTTTTAACAAATAAAAATCTGAAAAATTGGGCGTGCAAAATTATTCAGCCCCTTTACTTTCAGTGCAGCAAACTCTCTCCAGAAGTTCAGTGAGGATCTCTGAATGATCCAATGTTGACCTAAATGACTAATGATGATAAATAGAACCCACATGTGTGTTATCAAGTCTCCGTATAAATGCACCTGCACTGTGATAGTCTCAGAGGTCCGTTTAAAATACAGAGAGCATCATGAAGAACAAGGAACACACCAGGCAGGTCCGAGATACTGTTGTGGAGAAGCCGGATTTGGATATAAAAAGATTTACCAAGTTTTAACCATCCCAAGGAGCACTGTGCAAGCAATAATATTGAAATGGAAGGAGTATCAGACCACTGCAAATCTACGAAGACCTGGCCGTCCCTCTAAACTTTCAGCTCATACAAGGAGAAGAATGATCAGAGATGTAGCCAAGAGGCCCATGATCACTCTGGATGAACTGCAGAGATCTACAGCTGAGGTGGGAGACTCTGTCCATAGGACAACAATCAGTCGTATACTGCACAAATCTGGCCTTTATGGAAGAGTGGCAAGAAGAAAGCCATTTCTTAAAGATATCCATAAAAAGTGTTGTTTAAAGTTTGCCACAAGCCACCTGGGAGACACACCAAACATGTGGAAGAAGGTGCTCTGGTCAGATGAAACCAAAATCGAACTTTTTGGCAACAATGCAAAACATTATGTTTGGCGTAAAAGCAACACAGCTCATCACCCTGAACACACCATCCCCACTGTCAAACATGGTGGTGGCAGCATCGTGGTTTGGGCCTGCTTTTCTTCAGCAGGGACAGGGAAGATGGCTAAAATTGATGGGAAGATGGATGGAGCCAAATACAGGACCATTCTGGAAGAAAACCTGATGGAGTCTGCAAAAGACCTGAGACTGGGACCGAGATTTGTCTTCCAACAAGACAATGATCCAAAACATAAAGCAAAATCTACAATGGAATGGTTCACAAATAAACATATCCAGGTGTTAGAATGGCCAAGTCAAAGTCCAGACCTGAATCCAATC
This sequence comes from Rana kukunoris, assembly GCA_029574335.1. Classification (NCBI taxonomy): domain Eukaryota; kingdom Metazoa; phylum Chordata; class Amphibia; order Anura; family Ranidae; genus Rana; species Rana kukunoris. The sequence goes on along the minus strand of CM056059.1, from coordinate 37,410,754 downwards.
GAGAATCTGTGGAACGAACTGAAAACTGCTGTTCACAAACGCTCTCCATCCAACCTCACTGAGCTCGAGCTGTTTTGCAAGGAGGAATGGGCAAAAATGTCAGTCTCTCGATGTGCAAAACTGATAGAGACATACCCCAAGCGACTTACAGCTGTAATCACAGCAAAAGGTGGCGCTACAAAGTATTAACTTAAGGGGGCTGAATAATTTTGCACGCCCAATTTTTCAGTTTTTTATTTGTTAAAATTTTTTGAAATATCCAATAAATTACGTTCCACTTCATGATTGTGTCCCACTTGTTGTTGATTCTTCACAAAAAATTACAGTTTTATATCTTTATGTTTGAAGCCTGAAATGTGGCAAAATGTCGCAAAGTTCAAGGGGGCCGAATATTTTCGCAAGGCACTGTAGACTTGTCATATACACCCCTATCACCTTAGAATAAAATACTATTAGGTATATGTTAACCCGATACCAAAGATAGGTGATAAACTCTATCTGGTACGGTGACCCCAAATTGTGGGGTACTGCATGAGACACCCCATTTTAATCTAAATCCATGGAGAATAATCTCCAAAACCGGCTGAATATATTTCATGCATATATAGATAAGCGGTTAGGGTAATCTTCATATGAGTGTATATGTACAAATCAGATATGAAATCCAAAATTGGCATAAAAACAGGAATTCTGATCAATTAGATTAAACTGGATAATAAAATAAACATAATTAAAATTAACAAAATTAAAATGCACCAGGTTGTGATCTGATCCCATTAGGTCATTAGCGATATGAAATCAGAATACGGCTGAACAAACCGCACACTGGTAGGGGAGATGTCGCCAGAAAGATCGCACACCTGTGTTGAACTAGAGATCACACACCTATGTGGAACTAGATATTGGCGACCCTTCTGTGTCTTCCTATACAGATCACCCCAGTTAAAAGTATGTAAACCAACACTTGTTGATAAAATCCAGTGAAATATATGTGTATAAAAAACAACACTAAAAGTACATATACATATATATACATATACATATATATACACATACACACACACACACACACACACATATATATATATATATATATATATATATATATATACATAAAACGCATTAAAAAACAGATCATCTGTTACTAAACGAAAACTTGTTAATAAAACAAGCAAAGATTGGAATTAAAATCAAGAAATTCACAGGGCATAGGAATCCTAGCTACCTGTTGCTGTAGTGTTATGCATCACTAATAAAACAATTAATGTCCAGTTCTACGTTCAGGCCTTTTGGTACTAAAACTTCTGCTGAGAATATCCATTTGGTCTCACATTTAGATAATTCTCGAACTCTGTGTGAACCAATTCCAACCCGGATGCAGGGCCGGCGCTACCACTAGGCGAAGTAGGCAGCCGCCTAGAGCGCACTACTACCTAGAGCGCAACCACAGCCCCTGTCCTGTGTGGGATCGGCTCTCCTCTCCTGTCAAACAAATCTGTTGTGTGCCGCGGCCACCACCAATCCCCCATGTGTCCCGCTGAGCGCCCTGCTGCGTTGTTAAATCTCCAGTGTATATCACACTCACACAGCGCTGCCTTCGGGACTCCTTTGCTCCAGCCTGTCCCTCTGGCGCAGCGCTGTGTGTCTGTGTGTGCAGCAGAGGGGCGGGGATCAACCAAGAAGGGAGCAATGAGAGGCACAGCTGACCTCCCGCCCAGCGAGGACTCCGTGGAGCGGGTGGATGGCGCTGGCGGCGGCCCCCGGTGGGACACTGTGGAGCGGATAGATGGCTCCGCCGCTGGCTTGTACCTGGCAGGGTCTAGGGACACACTGTGGAACGGGTGGATGCCGTTGGCCTGGTCCCGGCGGGGACACCCTGAAGCAGGTGGATGTCGCTAGCCTGGCCCCTGAACAGAGCCCTAATGATCGTGGAAACAGCAGAGGTAAAGTAGGACGGATCCTCCCCAAACTTCATTAAGCTGTATGGGATGGGAGGGGGGAGATGGTGTGTGTGAGTAGTGCAGAAAGTAGGAGTGGGAGGGGTCAGTGTACATGTCAGGTGGGGGGGTCAGTGTACATGTCAGGTGGGGGGGGGGGGGTCAGTGTACATGTCAGGTGGGGGGGAGGGGTCAGTGTACATGTCAGGTGGGGGGAGGGGGTCAGTGTACATGTCAGGTGGGGGGGGAGGGAGTCAGTGTACATGTCAGGTGGGGGGGGGGGTCAGTGTACGTGTCAGGTAAGGTGGGGGTCAGTGTACCTGTCAGGTAAGGTGGGGGGTCAGTGTACGTGTCAGGTAAGGTGGGGGGTCAGTGTACGTGTCAGGTAAGGTGGGGGGTCAGTGTACGTGTCAGGTAAGGTGGGGGGTCAGTGTACGTGTCAGGTAAGGTGGGGGTCAGTGTACGTGTCAGGTAAGGTGGGGGTCAGTGTACGTGTCAGGTAAGGTGGGGGGTCAGTGTACGTGTCAGGTAAGGTGGGGGGTCAGTGTACGTGTCAGGTAAGGTGGGGGGTCAGTGTACGTGTCAGGTAAGGTGGGGGGTTCAGTGTACGTGTCAGGTAAGGTGGGGGTTCAGTATGTGTCAGGTAAGGGGGGGGTTCAGTATGTGTCAGGTAAGGGGGGGGGTTCAGTATGTGTCAGGTAAGGGGGGGGGTTCAGTATGTGTCAGGTAAGGGGGGGGTTCAGTATGTGTCAGGTAAGGGGGGGGGTTCAGTGTATGTGTCAGGTAAGGGGGGGGTTCAGTGTATGTGTCAGGTAAGGGGGGGTTCAGTGTATGTGTCAGGGTGTCAGGTAGGTCACATGTGTTGCAAGGGCAGAGTAAAGTGAAGTCAGGAGCGCAGCGGGGGGGGCGTCAAAATTAGGTTTCGCCTAGGGTGTCAAAGATGCTTGCACCAGCCCTGCCCGGATGGGTCCTGCTTATGTTTCAACTTGAAGTGTAGTGACACATTGTGGTCCTCAAAGCCAAGTCTGATATTTTTTATATGTTCGGCTATGCGTATTCTTAGCAGTCTTTTGGTTCTTCCTATGTATAAAAGGCCACATGGACACCTTAGAGCAGGGGTGTCAAACAGGCGGCCCTCCAGATGTTGCAAAACTACAAGTCCCATGAGGCATTGCAAGGCTAACAGTTACAAGCATGACTCCCACAGGCAGAGGCATGATGGGACTTGTAGTTTCGGAACAGCTGGAGGGCCGCCAGTTTGACACCCCTGCCTTAGAGCATATACTACAAAGCTACTGTTACATGTAATAAACTGCTTGATCTCGAATTGCTGGTTGTTGGAAGGTGATATGAAGTGATCTAGGCCTCTATGTAGTAGCTTTACATGGTTTACATCTCCTGCAGGAGAAAAAAACGTTTCTGTCCCAAAAGGATTGAGGTTTGGTTGGTATATCTAGCATCTTCTTCACTACCACATCTCCATATTTAGGGGCCTTTTTGTATATAAACTGCGGTTTTTGGGGGAGTACTGGACCCAATTTTTTGTCCAGCAGTAGGACATGCCAATGTTCCTTAAAAATGGCTTCCATCTCTTTGTATCGATCGTGAAATTGGGAAAGAAAACCCTATTCTTTTGTATTCTTCATTGGGACTGTTGAAGTTGTGCCTTCATCCTTATCTTTTCCTTTTAGACACATGTCTCTAGGGATGACATCTACTTATTCTATGATCTTATTGAGTGTCGCTGGGTTGTATCCCTTGGCTTCAAATCTCGCTGCCAGAACTTTGGATTGACTTAAAACTGTTGGTCTCTTAACAGTTGCTTTAACCCTCATAATCTGTCCTTTCAGGATATTTCTCAACCATTGGGGGTGATGCCCCCTTGTGATGGGCAAATAACTGTTCCTGTCCGTCAGTTTGAACAACACTTTGGTCTCTAGCTTATTGGATTTATGATACACCGTCACATCTAAAAAGTTAGTGGTTTCACTATGCCATTCTGCTGTTAGTTTAATATTGTTATTATTAAAATTTAAAACAGATAAAAACTCTTGTAGTGTGCTTTCTGTTCCTCCCCATATAAAAAACAAATCATCAATGTGATGATTCACGTCGAAAACACCGTCATAATTTGGAGCATGCGCACTGTGATTTTACTATGGCCCGCGCATGCGCAGTACGTTTGGCGCGGGGGCGCGCTTAATTTAAATACAAGCCGCCCCCTTCGATTTACGCGGGGATACGCTGGGCCATTTACACTACGCCGCCGCAAACTACGGAGCAAGTGCTTTGAGAATACAGCACTTGCTCTAATAAGTTGTGGTGGCGTAGTGTAAATGGCTTACGCTACGCCGGCGCGGGATCTACGAGTATCTGGCCCTAAGTGTGCGATACGCCGGCGTAAATATGTGCCCATCTCTGTGAATCCGGGCCCATGTCTCTTCTGCAATAAAGAGCCTGCCTGCATTTTTGTTCCACTTTAGGCTGGCCATATGCCATTAGATTTCTTTTCAATCTTGCCACATATTCTCAATTGGATTTACCTCTGGGCTTTGACTGGGCCATTCTAACACATGAATATGCTTTGATCTAAACTATTCCATTGTAGCTCTGGCTTTATGTTTAGGGTTGTTGTCCTGCTGAAAGGTAAACCTCCGCCTCAGTCTCAAGTCTATTGCAGACTCAAATTCCGCATAGACACGACCGTTTTTCGGGTTCTAAAAAATTACCTTTTTTTATGTCATTAAAAACTATCGTGTGTGGGCTTCAGAGCATTTTTCACGATCTAAAAAATGGGCATTAAAAATTTCGAACATGCTCTATTTTTTTTCACAAAGTTTTTAACGTTGTCGTTTTTAAGGTTGTAAAAAAAGGGATTTTTAATAAACAGCTTACCTGTAAAATCCTTTTCTTGAAGTACATCACGGGACACAGAGCGCATAGCCATTACACTTTAGTTATATGGGTACCTTCAGGTGTGGACACTGGTGTAATCAATTTCACAGGAAGTTTCCTCCCTATATAACCCCCTCCCACTGGGAGTGCTTCAGTTTTGTAGCAAGCAATTCCTCCGAGGTTACACAATGTTCCCCAAAAGAGGGGTGGGAGCTCTGTGTCCCGTGATGTACTTCAAGAAAAGGATTTTACAGGTAAGCTGTTTATTAATCAGGTTTACTTCCCTTTGGGCTGCTAGGCTCCTCGTGCCCCCCTGGTGGTTTATGTATGCCACCGCAGTGGCATTGTCGGACTGTATCCTTACTGGCAGACCCTGAAGGGGGAGAGTCCAGGCGATCAGGGCCAGCCGAGCAGCCCTGATCTCCAGGATATTGATGGGAAGCAGTTTTTCTGCCTCCGACCACTGCCCTTGCTGGGTCTGTCCTTCTAGAACTGCCCCCCAACCTGACAGGCTGGCATCCGTGGTTACTATCTTCCACGTGATGGGGCAAAAGGATTTCCCCTTTGACAAATTTTGAGGGACCAGCCACCAAAACAGGCTGCGCCGGACTCCTGGGGAGAGCACTAACGGACGATCTAACGCCTGAATGGACTTGTTCCAAGCAGAGAGAATGGCTGCCTGAAGATATCTGGTATGGATCTGGGCATAGGGTACTGCCTCGAAGGAGGCCACCATCTTCCCCAGCAGTCGCATACATAGGCGAATAGTCGGCCTCTTCTTGCCTAAGATCACTTGAACTGCTTGAGTTATTGATCTGACCTTTGCTTGAGGTAAAAATATCCTCTGGCAGTCTGTATCTAGCCGAAGGCCTAGATATTCCAACTGCTTTGTGGGTTTCAATATCGATTTTTCTTGGTTCACAATCCACCCAAATTCCTCTAGATGCTGAACTGTGCGAACTACTGCCTGATTGAGGCTGGAAGCTGAGCTGTAGATAACCAGAAGATCGTCCAGGTATGCCAGGACCAAAATGCCTTCTGTCCTTAGGATGGCTAGCACCGGGGCTGACACCTTTGTGAATACCCGCGGAGCTGTTGCCAACCCGAAAGGGAGGGCTACGAACTGGTAATGGCGGTGATCTATCATAAAACAAAGAAACTTGTGATGTGCCGGGTAGATCGGCACGTGCAGATACGCATCCTTTATGTCTATAGATGCTAGAAAGTCGTCTTGATGTAGGCTGGCTGCCACCGAACGTATGGACTCCATACGAAAGGTCTGAATCTTTAGAAAGTAATTTAGGCGTTTGAGGTCTAAGATAGGCCTGACGTCGCCATTGGGCTTTGGTATTATGAAAAGGTTGGAGTAGAATCCCAGACCCCATTCGTGGGTTGGTACTTCTACAATTACTCCTTGGAGCAAGAGACGATCCAATGCTTTTACAAGAGAGGCCCTCTTTAATGGGTCGCTTGGAAGACTTGACCCCTGAAAATGAGGAGGGGGGACTTCCCGAAACTCTAGCTTGTAGCCCGTGGCTACCACGGACAGTACCCAAGAGTCCGGAATTCTGGCCTTCCACACTTCGGAGAGAAACCAAAGCCTTCCCCCCACCCAAGAGATTCATGAATCTGACTTGATGACTGGTTTAACCGGCTTGCGAGACCATGGCCTCTTGCCTGCCGTGGCTTGTCCTTGTGGGCGGCTATTAAATGCTGAACGCCCGGGAGGCCGTCGATACTGACGGGAAGTTGAAGGGGCCGAGCCTGCGAAGGCCTGTCGCTTAAACGCGATCTTTTCTTGACAGGCAAGAAAGAACTTTTACCACTTGATATGGTCTGGATATATTTATCTAGGTCTTCACCGAATAGTCTCCCACCATGAAAGGGAAATCCTGCTAAAAGCCTTTTGCAGGGTGCCTCTGCTGACGAGTTTTTCAGCCACAAAAGGCGACGCATATGAACCAACAGCAGAGATAAGCGGGACGCCTGTTGAACGGAGTCCTTAATAGCATCTACTGCAAAGCAGAGAGCCCTTGGGAAGTCAGCCAATTCACGAGCTTGCTGAGCCGGTATGTCCCTTAATATCTGTTTTGTCTGATCCTTTAAAGCCTGACAAACGCCAATGGCTGCCACCGCTGGCTGAACCACGGCACCTACTGTGGTAAAAGAAGCCTTGAGTAGGGTCTCCAATTTTTTGTCGACTGGATCTTTAAACCTCTGGACATTTTCAACCGGACAGGTCAGGGTTTTATTTACGCAGGAAATGGCTGCGTCCACGGTAGGGAGTGCCCATTTCTTTGCAAATTCTTCTTCCATAGGATAGAGAATAGTGAACCTTTTAGGAGGGATAAAAATCCTATCAGGTCGAGCCCAATCCTGAAAAATCACGCTCTCCAGAAGGGGGTGAACCGGAAAAGACGCACCACTCAACGGTGCCTTCAAGGAACCTAAAGAGGATACCGCGGGGGCTAATTGTTCTGACAATGGAAGTTTAAAAGCAGTGCGAACCATATCCGTCAGAGACTGGATCCACAGACTCTCTGCTTGAGAAGCCGAAAAAATTTCATCTATAGTGGAACCTTCAATGTCTGAACCGTCGGGACTCGGGTCCGCTTGATCCCCCTGTGGGTCCAATTCCTCCGAAGAGAGGACCTCTGCATCTGAAAACACCGATCTAGGTGATGGGGATCTAGCCCGTTTGCCACCTGGCAAAGAGCGGGCAATTAAAGCAGTTAACCTTTTCTCTAGCCCACCCAGGGTGGTCGCTAGCATTTCTTCCATAACATAAACGGGAATGGGTTGATTGGGGGCCGCCTCTGCCCCTAGCACCCTCAATGGCTCCTGCAACATGCTGTTCGGTGGTCTATCTGGTGAGGGTGGGACCGCTAGAACCTGGCCCAAATCCTCTGACCCCGATGGAGACCCCTTTAGTTTTTTGGTACCTTTTGCAGCCTTAGCTGGTCCTGATCCCTTGGGAGCCATTGCACAACCTTGAGACACCCCTAAAGCCAACACCCAACTGTTGTAGCTAGAAGTGAACCATTAATAAGAACAGGCTATGGTAAAATTTTCCCAAATTTTCATACGCCTGAGAAGGCGGCAATACCGAGGAAGGTCCTGTGAGTATTGCCACACCAATTCCCGTTAGCTGGAGCCCAAGGTTGCACCGACTCAGATACTGCCAGATCTAAGGCTGAGTCCCTTTAAGAAAAAAAACTTTTTTTTTTCTCTGGTCAGTATGGACTAAGTCCAGACCTGAAGATCCACAAACCACCACTGGGTGTCACTGTTAGCCAGAAATAGCTCAGCTGCGCGCTCTGTGTCCTAAGCCTCCTCTGCTTTCAGGAGGGAATGACCAGCCAGGAAATGCTCTGCTGCTTTAATTGAGACCTGACGCTGCTGGCCCGCCCCCCCCACGCACGCTGACGCTGTAAAAGGCGGCGCGCACGTGCGCACGCGCCCCCCCCCCCCACGCTGAAACCAACATGGAGGAAACAGAAAGCAGAGGAGAAGCCTGGACCAGCGCTAGCAACCCAACAGACACCAGGCAAGACACTAATCTTTATTGTAGTGCACACATAGAGGAAGCTGTCCCCATAGGCTTCCTAAGAAACAGGAGTTTTGTCAGCATTTTGTCAGCATTTCCTCCCTTATAGCACGTGGGGCTGCAGTATCATGCTAACAGGCAAATCTGGGGGGAGTAGCATAATACATATCTAAAAGCATAATACATAAAAGCATACATATACCTACATGTTATCTGGGTAAACATTAGTACATCCCATCCTGCCTCAAAAGACATAGTGGAGATAGTGGCTGATGCACAAGCATACCATTAGCCAACCCAGAACCCCCAGGGGGATACCTACTGTTGAACCAAGTCCCGCAGGTTCCCTCTTACCTGCTCCACGCCGCAGGGTATTGCAAAATGCAAGAGGCCCAACCTTCCCCCATCTCCGTGGGTATTGTCTTGGACCTTCAGGGACCGGGGTCCTGTGTTAAGGAACCCACACACCTGGACCTATATAGCATCCTGGCATCAGTAGCGTTTAGTTCTTGGAAGAGACTAAGGCACTGGAGCCCAGAATCCAGCCCTCCAAGGAGAGGCATTATAGGCAAAACCCCACTCCAGCAGGGCCCGGGTACCGTACACCTTGGCTTTGAAGCACTTCGGACGGATCCGGATAGCTATCCTGGGTCCCGAGACCTCCGAGGGACAGCTAGACGTGACCAACACCTAAGACACTGGCGAAAAAACTGAAGCACTCCCAGTGGGAGGGGGTTATATAAGGAGGAAACTTCCTGTGAAATTGATTACACCAGTGTCCACACCTGAAGGTACCCATATAACCCAAGTGTAATGGCTATGCGCTCTGTGTCCCGTGATGTACGATAAAGAAATGGTTGTGTGTGGGCTTTAACGATGTGAAAAAAACGCGCATGCTCAGAAGCAAGTTATGAGACGGGAGTCCTCGTTCTGGTAAAACTACCATTCGTAATGGAGTAAGCACATTCATCACGCTGTAACAGACAGAAAAGCGCAAATCGTCTTTTACTAACACAAAATCAGCTAAAGCAGCCCAAAGGATGGCGCCATCCGAATGGAACTTCCCCTATATAGTGCCGTTGTTACGTGTTGTACGTCACCGCGCTTTGCTAGAGCATTTTTTTCACGATCGTGTGTAGGCAAGGCTGTTTTAATGATCGGGTTGAAAAAACTTTTTTTCTAGAACCTTAAAGCGGAGTTCCACCCTTAAAATCACTTTGTTTCATTACATCCAGCATACTGCACGTACTTACTTTATATAAAATCATTGAATTTCAGGCGCACCGCGGAATGTCGCCGCTATAAGGTGTCATGCCTTCCGGAAACAGCCGATTAGCATTCGGCTTTTCTCGGCGCCTGCGCACAGACCCAGGAGCTGACTGCGCAGGCGCCGTATATAGCCGCGTCACGCCCTCCGAAAAAACCTGAACTAGGACCGGCTATTTTCGGCGCCTGCGCAGTCAGCTCCTGGGTCTGTGCGCAGGCGCCGAGAAAAGCCGAATGCTAATCGGCTGTTTCCGGAAGGCGTGACGACATTCCGCGGTGCGCACGAAATTCAATGATTTTATATAAAGTAAGTACGTGCATTAAAAAAAAAAAAAAAACAGCATACTGGCGCTGACGCCAGTATGCTGGATGTAATGAAACAAAGTGATTTTAAGGGTGGAACTCCGCTTTAAAAATAGGATTTTTTTAATACAGCTTACCTGTAAAATCCTTTTCTTGGGAATACATCACGGAACACAGAGCCTTAATTACTTAAAGGGTTATGTAGTCACCACAGGTAATTGGACACTGGCAAACCCAATTAAAATTGAGTTCCTCCCCTATATAACCCCTACCAAATGGAGAGTACCTCAGTTTTGTAGCAAAGCAATAAGTGTTCCACGTTAACTCCGAAGAGAGGTGGGAGTTCTGTGTCCCGTGATGTATTCCCAAGAAAAGGATTTTACAGGTAAGCTGTATTAACCACTTAAGACCCGGACCAATACGCTGGTAAATGACCCAAGGTGTTTTTGCGATTCGGCACTGCGTCGCTTTAACAGACAATTGCGCGGTCGTGCGACGTGGCTCCCAAACAAAATTTGCGTCCTTTTCTTCCCACAAATAGAGCTTTCTTTTGGTGGTATTTGATCACCTCTGCGATTTTTATTTTTTGCGCTATATACAAAAATAGAGCGACATTTTTGAAAAAAAAACACTATTTTTTACTTTTTGTTAAAAAAAAAATCAAATAAACGAAATTTTAGTCAAACATTTAGGCCAAAATGTATTTAGCCACATGTCTTTAGTAAAAAAAAAAATCGCAATAAAAAAAAATAGCTACCTAGCGGGAACAGCGGCACTAATACAGCGATCAGAAAAATGATCGCTTAGTGACGCTGGCAATAGGGAGTGAAAGGGTTAACTAGGGCGGTGATCAGGGGGTTAAAACTTTATTAGGGGGGGTGGGGGGGCTATCCTGAACCTAACACTAACTGTTTTTTACACTGCCTGTCACACTGACACTAAATGCAGTGATTAAATCACTGCATTCAGTGACACTGTGACAGGGGGGTGGGGGGGGGGCGATCACAAGGGGTTAATATGCCTATGTGAGTGTGTGTCAGTGTTGTGTTGGTGCACACTTACTTGTGATGTCTTCTCTCATCAGCAGCGCTGGGAAACAGCGCTGCGATGAGAGAATACATCATTTCCTCCTTCCTGTGTAAACACAGGAGGAGGAAGTGACAGGCTGGGAGCGCGCTCCCATTGGCTGGGAGCGATCGCGGGGGGGGGGCGGATATCACGGACATCCGCCCGCAGATCCCGGATCGCTCCCAGAGGTAGGGGGACCCCCGCACGCCGCGGAGGGGGTCCCGATGGGACCCCCGAACCGCACTCAGGCGGGGACGTAAATTTACGCCCTTGTGCCTGTACGTGCCATTCTGTGGCCGTATATGTGCGTGCGGGGGTCCTTAAGTGGTTAAAAAATCCTATTTTCTTGATCATACATCACGGGACACAGCCTTAATTACTTAATGGGATGTCTCATAGCAATGCTAAAATTTGATAGGAGGGAGACACAGATCAGAAAAAGACTGCCATCGAGCCAGAGGATCTATACTACTGCCTGCAGCACACTACGCCCGAAAAGGCACCATCCTCGTAACCTCTGAGGCCGTGTACACACGAGGAGACATGTCCACTGAAACTGGTCCGCAGACCAGTTTCAGCGGACATGTTCGATCGTGTGTAAGGCCTAGCAGACAGCAACCTGTCCTAGCAACCTGTCCGTCGGACATGTCCGATGGTTAGTACGCCCAACCATCGGACCGAAATCCTGTGCATGCGTCGAATTGGCTTGACGCATGCGTGGAAGCATTGAACTTACATGTTTCAGCACGTCGGTGTCTTCTACGTCACCGCGTACTGGTCCACGGGGATTTTGGTCTGATGGTGTGTGCACACATCAGACCAAAAGATCCCTTCAGACAATATCCGCTGGAAACGGTCCGTCGGACATGTTTCCGCGGACATGTCTCCTCGTGTGAACGTGGCCTGACATCTACCTGGTAGAATTTAGTAAATGTATGGACCGAAGACCAAGAAGCAGCCTTACAGATCTGAGCCATGGAGGCCTGGCGACGCACTGCTGATGAAGCACCAACTGCTCTAGTTGAGTGCACTTTCACCTGAAAGGGAAGGATATTCTTTTCTAAACCATAGGCTTGAATAATGACTTGTCGAATACACCTTGAAATAGTGGATTTTGACACTGCCTGTCCTTTCTTTGGGCCTTGAGGCAGAATGAATAGACAATCAGTCTTCCTTATCTGAGCGGTAGCTTGCAGATAAACCTTTACCTTTACCGCTCTTACAACATCTAGAGAGTGTAGAATCTCTTCTTCCGCAGGCTGCAGATCTGGAAAGAAAGACGGTAGGACTATATCTTGGTTCAGATGAAAACCTAAAAGCACCTTAGGAAAGAAATTCAGGTGAGGCCGCAGCACCACCCTGTCTTCATGAATAATCATATACGGTTCTTTACACAAAAGAGCCGCCAATTCTGATACCCTCCTAGCAAAGGATATGGCTACAAGAAAAAACAGTTTCTGTGTCAACAGACTTTGAGATACCTGGTGTAAAGGTTCAAAAGGTAGCTTCTGTAAAACAGACAACACCAAATTCAAATCCCATGGGCACACGGGAGACTTAATCGCTGGATTCAATCGCAGTGCACCCTGAACAAAGGCCCTGACTAGGAAATGAGAGTCAAGCGGTCTTTGAAAAAATACAGACAAAGCCGAGATTTGGCCCTTGATAGTGCGCTCAAGGCCAACTTCATATTTAAGCCCAACTGAAGGAAAGGCAAGAATCCTATTAATGGCAAACTTCCTAGGATGACACATTCTGGGTTCACACGAGGAAACATATGCCTACCAGATTCTGTAGTAGATTAACCTGGTGGCCGGCTTCCTAGCATTACCAGAGTGGATAGGACTGGCCCTAAGAGCCCAGCCAACAGCCAAACCATCACATTTAGACTTTGTAAGGAAGAATGGAATATTGGATCCTGCGATAGTAGGTCTGGACGTAATGGTCCAAGGTGCCACTGCCATCCTTACGACTTCTGCGTACCAGGGTCTCCTGGATCAAGCCGGGGCGACCAAAATCAGATTTTCTTTCCTTCTTGACCCTCTGAAGGAATCAAGGGAGGAGCGGTACCAGAGGGAACGCATAAATCAGGGAATACCGATCCCATGAGGGTATCTGAGCCTTGAAAATAGGGTTCTCTTATTCTTGACACAAAGATGTCCAGTTTTGCGTTGAACCTGGAAGCCAACAGGTTTACATCTGGGGTTCCCCATTTTTGACATATGATTTGAAACATGTCGGTGTGTAGAGACTATTCTCCTGGACTCAGTTGCTGGGGGCTTAGAAAATCCGCCTGCCAATTTTCTACCCCTGGAATGAAGACCGCAGATAGGCAAGGAATATGCCTTTCTACCCAGGCCAAGATGTGATTCACCTCTTTTTGGGCATCCAGACTTCTGGTGCCTCCTTGGTGATTGATATAGGCCAGGGCCGTAGCATTGTCGGGCTGAACCCGAACAGGCCAGCCTTGCAGTCTGTAAGACCAAACTTTGAGGGCCAAATGAATTACCTGAATCTCCAGAATGTTGATGGGTAGGAGCTTTTCGGCCCCGAACCACTTCCCCCTGGGCAGATGCTTCTTCTAGCACTGCCCCTCAGCCCAGAAGGCTGGCATCTGTGGTCATCACTTTCCAGGTTACTGGAGTGAAGGATGTTCTTTCTGACAGATTTTGGGGGAGCAACCACCAATTGAGGCTCTGGTGAACCCATGGAGATAAGATTATAGGAAGAGACTGAACATCTTTGTTCCAAGCCAACAGAATTCCGCCCTGTAATGGTCTTGAGTAAAACTGGGCGTAAAGGACAGCCTCTAATGAGGCTACCATCTTTCCCAACAATCTCATGCATAGACGGATAGAAGGCCTTCTTTTCACCTTTACCATTTGGACCAAGTCTCCTATGGCTTTTGCCTTCGGTTTGGAAAAGAATACATTGCTTAGGGACGTGTCTATAATCATGCCCAAGTATTCTAGCCTTTTTTGAGGCTGCAAGGAAGATTTCTTCAGATTGAGGACCCAGCCTAGGTACTCTAAATATTCCACTGTGCTGTGCACATTGTGGCCCAAGCGTGCGGCGGACTGATCTATGATCAACAGATCGTCCAGGTAGGCTGTTAACGCTATGCTTCGTGCCCTTAGCTTTGCTAGGGCCGGGGCCAGTATTTTCCTGAACACTTGAGGTGCTGTAGCCAGCCCGAAAGAAAGGGCCACAAACTGAAAGTGGCGCTGATCCCCCGCAAACCTTAGAAATCTTTGGTGAGCGGGAAATATTGGCACAGATATGCATCAATATCTCTGATGTCTATTGATGCCAGGAATTATCCTCCCTGAAGGGTGGAAACAACAGAACAGACAAACTCCATGCGGAAGGAGCGAATGCTCAGAAACTGATTCAGACTTTTCAGATCTAGGATAGGTCTGACTTTCCCGTTTGGTTTTGGAACTGTAAACAGGTTTGAATAGAATCCTGACCTCTGATCCTCTGGGGCTAACTCCAAGATTACCCCTTGGGACAACAGGTGTTCCAAGGCCAACAGTAAAGACCTTGGGGTAGATTCATGTAGATCAGCGGATCTTTTGATCCGCGTGATCTATCTTGTTTACGATCCGCCTGCGCCAGTTTTTGAGGCAAGTGCTGTATTCAGAAAGCACTTGCCTCGTAATTAGCCCTGGCGGATCGTAAATCCCCCGGCGGAATGCAAATTCCGCGGCTAGGGGGAGTTTACTATTTAAATCACGCGCGTCCCCGCGCCGATCGTACTGCGCATGCGCCGCCGGCAAAATTTCCCGACGTGCATTGCTTTAAATGACGTCGCAAGGACGTCATTGTTTTCGTCGTTAACGCTATTAACGTATGGCCGTATTCCCGGACGACTTACGTAAACGACGTAAAAAATTCAAAACTCGACACGGGAACGACGGCCATACTTAACATAGGATCAGCCGCACTTACCCCGAATATAGCAGGGGTAACCATCCGCCGGAAAAAGACGAACGCAAACGACGTAAAAAAAAAGCGACGGCCGGGCGTTCGGTTCTGAATCGGCGGTTCTCCTCATTTGCATATTCGTCGCGTAGAAAAAAAGAAGCGCCACCTAGCGGACGGCGGGAGAATGCAGCCTAAGAACCGACAGTGTAACTCACTTACACCAGTCGGCTCTAAGGGAGATCTATGCGGAACCTGATTCGAGGAATCAGCCGCATAGATCCGAGCGTCGGATCTCACAGATCCGACGGTGTATCAGTAGATACACCGTCGGATCTGTACATGAATCTACCCCCTTCTTTTTTCTGGATCTTTGGCAACTCTTGATCTCAGAAAACGGGGTGGCAGAAGTTCTCTGAGTTCTAGCTTGTAGCCTGAGGACACTGTGGCGATGACCCACTTGTCCTGAACCTCATTCCGCCAGGCGTTTGCAAAATGTAGCAGCCTTTCCCTCACTCGGCCGAACAGGGGCATCCCTTCATAGGTACGTTTTGGGGGTCTGTTCAGACCTTAAACCCCAAGCCATTTTCTGCCCTTGGGCTTGGCTCTGGGCCTTTCCCCTGGTGTTAGACTGGGGGCGGCCGTCGCCACTGCCTGGAGACTGAGGGCCAGATTCAGGTAGATCAGTGCATATTTATACCGGCGTAGCGCATCTCATTTGCGCTACGCCGATGTAACTCAGAGAGGCAACTACAGTATTCATAAAGCACTTGCACCTAACTTTGCGCCGGCGTAACTTAATTCCTTCGGCGTAAGCCAGTGCAACTGCAAGTGGGTGTGACGTTATGCAAATGATGGTCTAGTGATTTACGCCCGGCGTATCTTGGACGGAGCATGCTCAGTACTATGCTGGCCCAACTTACAGAGATACGCCTGCCCAACTTACGCCCAGCCGATGCAAAAGTACATCCAGTTTTATTCCCCCCCCCCCCCCCCAGGGAAGGTACTTTTGCTGTGAGATGGCTGCTCCCATTCCCCACAGGCAGAGGAGGAAAAAAACTTTAACACCCATGAGATGTCAGCCCTCATAACAGCAATGGAGACTTATGACCAGGGCCGCCATCAGGGGGGTACAGGCAGTACACCTGTAAGGAGCCCGGGGGTCCCCAGGGGCCCGGATGGGAACCCCCTTTTTTTTATTTTATTTTTATTTAAAAAAAAATGTTTTTAATATATTTTTATTTATATTTTTTTGATGGACAAGAAGGCCTGGCTTGCAGTCTCTGCTCTAATTCATTTCTAAGGTGTTCTATCGAGTTGAGGTCAGGACTCTGTGCAGGCCAGTCAAGTTCCTCCACCCCAAACTTGCTCATCCGTGTCTTTATGGACCTTGCTTTGTGCCATGTGAGCAGTCATGTTGGAACAGGAAGGGGCCCTCCCCAAACTGTTTCTACAAAGTTGGGAGCATGAAATCGTCCAAAATGTCTTGGTATGCTGACGCCATAAGATTTCCCTTCAATGGAACTAAGGGGCCAAGTCCAACCCCTGAAAACAACCCCACACCATAACCCCCCTTTCATCAAATGATTTGGACCAGTCCACAAAGCAAGGACCATAAAGACATAAATCAGTGAGTTTGGGGTGGAGGAACTGGACTGGCCTGCACAGAGTCCTGACCTCAACACCTTTGGGATGAATTAGAGCGGAGACTGTGAGCCGGGCCTTCTTGTCCAACATCAGTTTCTGACCTCACAAATACACTTCTGGAAGAATGGTCAAACATTCCCATAGACACACTCCTAAACCTTGTGGACGGCCTTCCCAGAAGAGTTGAAGCTTTTATAGCTGCAAAGGGTGAGCCAACCCAATATTGAACCCTCCGGACTAAAGAATCGCACACACAATCGAATATTCCGATGGACGTGTTTTGTCATATAATCAAACTGTCTGTACGCTCCATCGGACAAAACAGCAAAAAAACGACGTTGTTTCGTGAATGTTGGCTGAAAAAGTTCTGCCGTCTGTACGCAGAACAAGTTCACGGCCAGTGCCTTTTGGACAAAAATATATATATATAATTATTATTATCATTATTATTATTAAAGGGCCCAGAGGTCCCGGATGGAAAGCCCCCTTTATTTGGTAATTTCTTTTTATATAAAAAAAAGGGGGATTGCCATCTGGGGCACTGCACTGTACCCCCCTGATGGGGGACCCATTAGTAGTGCTAGGACCACGGCTGCCATGTGTTGTCCTGCAAGTGTGGTTGCTCAGCTCGTCTTTAACAGTGCTGCTGAAGCTGCTCTCCAGCTGACTTGAGCAAGTCTGGTGCAAAGTTACCCCTGCTTTATGAGGGGTAACTTTAGGCCGGCCAAACAGCTTAGGCGCACCACGCATAGCCTGTGCCGAACGGGCCTATGTTCGGGAATCTGCGTATCTCCCTCATTTGCATATTTGGAAATCAATGGGTTTGCCAGATGCGTCCGGCATAAATGTGCACCTAGGCTGTGCAGGCGTAGGCAAGTTACGCCGGTCGGGAATAGCCTTTTTTGGTGCGTATCTAGTTCTGTGGGTACGGTGCATAGATATTCCGGCACAAATTTAGACTTAGGCGGCACATCTCGAGATACTCCGGCATAAGTCCTACCTGAATCTGGCCCTGAGTTTCCAGGGGCTGGAGAAACAGTACGTTTAAATGAGGGACGCTTACTCTTTTTCTTAACCGGCAATAGAGTAGACTTGCCTCCGATAATCTTCTGGATGTATTTATCCAGATCATCTCCAAACAGGCATTCTCCCCCAAAGGGGAATGCTGCCAAGTATTTCTTGCAGGAAGCCTCGGCCTCCCAATGTTTTAACCAAAGGGACCTGCGCATGTGTACCTGCAGGAGATTCAAGCGAGATGCTTTTTGAACAGAGTCCATAATCGCATCAATCGCAAAGCACAAGGCCTTAGGAAGGTCCTTATAAACCTCAATCTCTTCTGTAGGGAGGAGGTTAATCATCTGCTTCATTTGTTCCTTGAGGAACTGACATACACCAATGGCTCTAACTGCAGGTTGTACTACAGCCCCAGCCATGCCAGAGGAGGCTTTTAATAGGGACTCCAGCTTTTTATCAGTTGGATCCTTAAAACCCTGCGTGTTGTCTAAAGGAAAGGTCAGGTTTTTGTTTGCACAAGAAATAGCTGCATCAATAGCAGGTACCCTCCATATCTTGGTGAAACCTTCGTCCATTGGGGAAAGGAGGGAAAACTGCTGGAGGAGAAGGCAGTTTATCTGGGGGAACCCAGTCATCATATCATACATCAGTTTATCCAGCAAGGGATGAACTGGAAAGGCACATGCAGCCTGCCAAGACCCTAAAGAGGAAACAGAGGGCCTAGAAGCTTCAACAGGAGGCAATTTGTAAGTGGCACGCACCATCTCTGCATTATATTGCACGCAGGTGCGATATTGCACATTACGTTCAAGGGGATCTAGAGATGCAATATTATTGCTAAAGATGCAGATCTTTAGCGATGCATCTCAGACTGCACATGATCCTGATCTCTGGATTTCTCACCCCCAGAAGGCTCATCTGAAAAGAGAGCCAGAGCAGATGAAGGGGATCTACCCTTCTGCCTCTATTCTCTTCTTCGATGTTGACACGCCGCTTCCTCCCGCTGTAATGCTGTGTGCGCGCCACGCACCGATTTATATAGGACTCTTATGACGTCACAGTCACATCATGCTCCTTGCACCCGGAGCATGATGGGACTGTGACGTCATAGGAGGCCTATATAATTCGGTGCGAGCCGTGCACACAGCATTACAGCTGGAGGAAGCGACGTGTCAACATTGAAAAATAGAAGAAGAGAATAGTGGCAGAAGGCGACAGAAGCCCAAGAGGGGGCCGCTGTAAAAGAGCTAAAGAACTAAAGAAGAAAGCGGCCCCCCTCCCGGCGGAAGAGAACCAGATGGCGATGAAGACCGGGACCCCCGCAGGAGACATCGAAGAAGCCCCCTTGTAAAAGAGCTAAAGAAGAGAGGGGGGCCCTGGAGCTGACTAATAAATTACTTTAAAAACCCTGTGTAGTGTGTTTTTAAAATAGAAAATTCCGCCAGGTGAATGAGTAGGGGTACGATGTACCCCATACTCATTTACCTAGGGTGAGGGGGGCCGGCATCTGGGGGCCCCCTTATTAAAGGGGGCTTCCAGATTCCGATAAGCTCCCCTTCCGCTTACTCCGACAACCAACGGCCAGGGTTGTCGCGAAGAGGCCCTGTCCTCATCAAGATGGGTACCTACCCCCCCATGTTGAGGGCATGCGGCCCGGCACGGTTAAGGAGGGGGCGCTTGCTCGTCCCCACCCCCTTTTCTGCTGGTCGGATACGAGTCTGGTATGGATTTTGGGGGAACCCCACGCCGTTTTTTCAGCGTACGGTGTCCATAGCAGACTCAAGGGCCTGGTATGCTCCTGTAGGGGGAACCCATGCCATTTTTTTATTTGAAATTTTGCGTGGAGTTCCCCCTTAAGATTCATACCAAATGCAGCTGACACAATGCACTGCGATTACCTGTGGTTGTGTGCCGATAGCTCCGGGATTTTGCAGCTGGACGCATTGAGATCTATTTTTTCTATCCGCACAAAACCGCGGATAACAAAACCGCAGGTAACTGTAGTGTGTGAATGATGAAAGGGGCCTTAATAAAATGGTAAAAAATGGTACAAATAGAAAACTTAGTACCCCCTTTTCTGACCGGCCGGGCTGCTGCTCGGATACGGGTCTGGTATGGATTTTGGGGGAACCCCACGCCATTTTTTCGGCGTACGGTGTCCAAAGCAGACTCAAGGGCCTGGTATGCTCCTGTAGGGGGAACCCATGCCATTTTTTTATTTGAAATTTTGCGTGGAGTTCCCCCTTAAGATTTATACCAAATGCAGCTGACACAGTGCACTGCGATTACCTGTGGTTGTGTGTCGATAGCTCCGGGATTTTGCAGCTGGACGCCTTGAGATCTATTTTTTCTATCCGCACAAAACCGCGGATAACAAACCGCAGGTAACTGTAGTGTGTGAATGATGAAAGGGGCCTTAATAAAATGGTAAAAAATGGTACAAATAGAAAACTCAGTAAAAAAAAATAGCCAGGGTACGGTAGCAAAAGCTAGTCAGAACAAACCAGTAAATGAGGAAGCCAGAGATCAGTGTAGTCAGAGGCAGCACACAGGATCAGGAACCAGAAGGGATGACAGCCAGGCAAGTCTTCAACAGGAACACAGCAGAGAGTCTCCAGGTATGGTTGACCAAGCCGAAGGCACAGGAGAAATGAACCAGGCAGTTTAAATATCCAGAAGGGGCTGGCTGTAGGCTGGAGTGATGAGCAGGAAACAATCACTAGGTGAGCCACAGTGGAACAATAAGTGCTGGCAATTAACCGACAGCTATGCAACCTGAGTGCTGAGAAGGGAGAGCTGAGAGTGCAGCCCTGACACAAGAATACTTTTTCAAGGCACTGTAGATGCCTTCCTCCAACCAATAGTCCAGTTTCTACCATCCTGTGTCTGAGATTTCTCTCATCTCATGGATACCCTTTCCCATTACACATGGGAAGAATCATAAACCTTTGTTTAGATGTCACCTCGTTATACACATCTATTCCTCATGAGGTTGGTCTTGCAGCACTAGGGCATTTCCTTGCTATAGAACCCTATACGTACTGCAGCCAGCTAGTTTCCCGCCACTAGGCCCAAAGCCTGCAGCAGCGCATCGCAAGTCGTCGCAGAGCTTTGCAACTCATCACAGAGCATCACAAGTCAGCGCAAGCTTCACATCAAGAAAAGACAAGTCTCCTCTAAGACTGACATTTGTTCCAGTAACCCACAGATCACAGTATCCTGCTCTTCAGAATAAGGGCAGAGCTTTCATTTTATTACTTATCATTGCACATAGGCTTTGGCATAAAGAGACATCTTCGTGTTCAGAAATAAAAGACTGTAAAGTAAAACAAAGGACGGTTAGTAGTATACGGACGCTAAAGCATTTAAAGTGAAAGTCATTTATTGCCTGCATCTTTTGCTATTGCATTTAAAGTGAAAGTAAATTATTGCCTGCATCTATTGTTATAGCATTTAAAGTAAAATGTCTAAGCCTAGTATTACCATGCCACTGTTAGAGGATACATAGTCAGATAGGATAGAGGGTGAAGAGCAAGTGAACATGTCTGAGGTAGAAAAGTCTGATGCAGCATTAGCCTTGCCCCAAACAAATGAGCTAAAACGCTCAGAACGTATTAGAAAACCAACCCCAAAAATGCTGGAAAATTTGGAGCAAGAAGCAGCATTAAAAGGAAAAAGGTTCACCAGAATATATGATAGGTGGAAATTATACATTAAACATGCTCGTAGAAAGCTAAAGCAAGTTAGTATAAAAGAAAACTTGAGTGATCTGGTAGAGACGATAGAAGAATCTGAATCAGAGCTTATGGCAGCGTATGTCAATCTTCGGTCATCCACAATACCTTCCCAGGATATTGTGAGGAACATGTACTGCAGTCACTAAGGGGGAACCACAATCTCAAGTGGGACTTCTTTCACTAGCAGAAGTGCCAGTTATAATAAAGGAACTTGTTGAACAACTTGCTCTCAAGAAAGCAGAAATCGAGATGGAATTTGCCATTGAGGCACAGCACCATCAAATGGAGGCACAGCGCCATCAAATGGAAGCTGGAATGGAGACACAGCACCATCAAATGGAAGCTGAAATGGAGGCACAGCACCATCAAATGGAAGCTGAAATGGAGGCACACCTTCAACAGATGAAAAGTCTGGAAAGGCTGAAAGAAGTTAAAGCGGTATTTCACCCTAAACATAAGATCTCCCATGCGATCCAGCATACTGGCGTCAGCGCCAGTATGCTGGGTTTTTTTTTTTTTAATAGCACACTTACTGTATTATTGTGGAATTCCTTTTCTGTCCCTCGTGGTGGACGGCGCCAGTATAGCGCGTCACATCTTCCTAAAATACCCGATATGGACTCGGGTAATCTCGGCGAAAATGCGGCGCCTGCGCACAGACCTAGGAGCTGACTGCGCAGGCGCCGTATTTCTCCGAGTCCTACGGCTATGGCGCGTCACGCCCTCCGAAATAGGACTCGGAGAAATACGGCGCCTGCGCAGTCAGCTCCTAGGTCTGTGCGCAGGCGCCGCATTTTCGCCAAGATTACCCGAGTCCATATCGGGTATTTTAGGAAGATGTGACGCGCTATACTACAGCCGTCCACCGCGGGGGACAAAAAAGGAATTCCGCAATAATACAGTAAGTGTGCTATTAAAAAAAAAAAAAAACCAGCATACTGGCGCTGACGCCAGTATGCTGGATCGCATGGGAGATCTTATATTTAGGGTGAACCTCCGCTTTAAGATTATAGAAGCCAGACTAATGCCGCGTACACACGGTCGTTTTTTGCGATGAAAAAAAACGACATTTTTTAAAACGTCATTTAAATTGATGGTGTGTGGGCAAAACGTCGTTTTTTGTCTTCAAAAAAACGACCAAAAAAAAATTCCAACATGCTTGAATTTTTTGTGTCGTTTTTCAAAACGTCGTTTTTTGTTTCACAAAAAGTCACCGTGTGTAGCAAAAACGTCTTTCAAAACGACGTTTTTCAACCCGCGCATGCCCAGAAGCTAGTTATGAAGTGAGCTTCAATGGAAAAGAGTGGTGAACGTAACCTCGCTTTTTGTGAAAAAACGATGGTGTGTATGCAAAATTGTCTTTGAAAAGTGACGTTTCAAAAACGTCGTTTTTTACTTCACAGAAAACGTCGTTTTTTTTCATCGCAAAAAACGACCGTGTGTACGCGGCATAAGGGTATACGAAGAGGACATGAATGGTAGTCATAGGTCCAAATCTGTACTAAGTGAAGAAGCATACTCCTACTTACCTCCATACATCCAGGAAAATGAAAGGAAATCTTCAGTATGTAGTGAAGAAAAAAGTCATTGCCCTTCCATCCCTGCTCAGAAAGACGAAAAGAGAGACTCACTTAATTTAGAACTAAGTGAGAAAATAAAACAGGATAGTTCTACTCCTAGATGTCACTACAATGCTCAGGAGAATGTTGCGACTATTGTCCCAGCAAACAGTCTCAAAATATTCCAATTGCACACCTTCCTGGATATCAGCCAACTAGAAAAAAGGGTGCTGAAGCGATCACCAGCAGGGAACTGGAAAGGCAATCATATGAACATATTCGCCAGCACACCAAGGATTGTCTAAAATAACGTCCAAAACATTTTAATGCAGTGAAACGATCACAAAATTAGCTAATTTTGTGATCGCTTCACTGCATTAAAAAAAATGTGGAGGTTCTTTTAGACGATCCTTGGTGTGCTGGCGAATATGTTCATAATATTGTCCCAGCAAGACGGCAGAGAACAGTCCCAGCAAGACTTCCCATTCCAGAACCTACTGTATTTTCAGGAGACATACTGAAGTTCTGTCAAATAACTTTTTATTGAAAAGAGATAGGTTGCTTACAACATACAGGTACATGTGATACAGTATAGGGAGGGGCATAGAAAGAGAAGGCACGCAGTTGCCAGTGGTACAAGTAGTCAGGTGTAAAACAGCTTGGGCAGTCTACGTGCCCCCAGGCAACAACGAGCGCAGAATTGAAGTCGAGATTGCCATATCATGATAACTGATCAGTACATTGCAAAATGTAAGGCATGGGGGAAATCACAGGGGTACCTCCGAGGGGAGGAAGATAGGAAGAAGAGGCGGGAGAAAAAAAAAAAAAGAACAGATGAAAAATAAAACAAAAATAAAGGGAAAACAGGAGGTAAAAATAAGAAGAAAGATAAGATAGGGGGGGAAGAGAGGGGAAGAGGGAAGGGTCATCGAGGTAGCTCGTTTACCTTGTCATGTCTGGTCCTCCCGGAGGCCCCATGGCTCCCAGATAGTGTCGTGGGCCTCCAACACATACTGAAGTTCATAGAGTGGAAGGCAAGTTTTGAAATGATCATTGAGCATCATTTTTCCAGACCAGTTGACAAGTTATTCTACATTCAGAGATATGTTGGTTGAGAAGCAAAAAAAGCTCTTGAATGTAACTTCTATAGAACAGACGAAGAAGCCTATAAGCAAGCCTGGGAAAAGTTAAATGCAAGATATGGTCATCCTTTCTTAGTACAAAGAGCCTTTAGGGAGAAATTTTATAACTGGCCTAAAATAGGTCCAAGGAACACTTCAAACTCCAAGAGTATGGTGATTTCCTGCAAGCATTCAGCAATACCATCCCACATGTACGAGAACTAGAAGTACTGAACGACTATCTAGAAAATCACAGGATGGTAGCTAAGCTACCTGAAGAACTGGCTTCCAGATGGAATCGCTATGTGACTGAACAGTAATGCCGCGTACACACGATCATTTTTTGTGATGAAAAAAAAACGATGTTTTCTGTGAAGTAAAAAAGGCAGTTTTTGAAACGTCACTTTTCAAAGACGATGTTGCATACACACCATCGTTTTTTTGCTACACACGGTGGCTTTGTGAAACAAAAAAACAACGTTTTGAAAAACGACACAAAAAATTCAAGCATGTTGGAATTTTTTTTTGGTAGTTTTTTTTAAGACAAAAAACGACGTTTTGCCCACACACGATCAATTTAAATGACGTTTTAAAAAAGAACGTTTTTTTTCATCGCAAAAAATGACTGTGTGTACGCGGCATTAGATCTAAATAAGGACTTCCCAAGTTTTGAAAAGTTCTCTGAGTTCGTTAATAGGGAAGCACGAATAGCATGTAATCCAGTAACAGCATCTTACGCCTTAAAATTCTTAGAAGAAAGGCCTGCAAGAGATACAAAACGTGCAAGAGCAACTAGCTTTGCAATCAACACAGCAGCTAAAGGTCTAGATACCTGCGAAAGCAAGTTTAAAGTCACTACTGGGTTCAGTAAAAAGACAGAACCGACAAATCCTCAAACTAGCTTTAAGTGTATGTTCTGTGGAGAGCAACACTCCATACACAATTGCCAACAATTAAAAGAGAAGTCCTCAAATGAAAAGAAAACATTTGTACTTGATAACCAACTGTGTTTTGGATGCCTAAGAAAAGGCCATGTTACTTAGGAGTGTAAGAAAAAAAACTACATGCAGCGTCTGCAAAGGACGCCATCCTACAGCACTACATGAAGAACGTTCAAAGAAGGATGAATCCTCAATACCTAAAGATGCTGAGGAAGAAAAGAAAGTAACAGTATTCTCTTGCAGAGTAAGGGACGGAGAAAGCAATGGCACATTAATGATTGTACCAGTGTGCATTTCAAATCCTAAAAGGAGGAACAAGAAAGTATACGCCTATGCACTACTGGATGCCCAAAGCGACGTCACCTTCATTGATCAAGAAATCTGCAAGAAATTACAAGTGGCTACAAACCCAGTGAACCTCAAGCTCACCACAATGATGGGGAGAGACACATTAGTGAACAGTCAAAAGGTAAAGGACTTAGGCCTCGTACACACGATCAAATCTGTCTGCTGGAAACGGTCTGCTAGACCGTTTCAGCAGACAGATTCGATCGTGTGTACGGGCAAACAGACGGATTTGGCCACCCGACAGATTTCAAAGCATGCTTTGAAATCTGTCGGCTGGGAACCCGTCCGCCCGACATGTCTGCTAGTTAGTATGCTAACCAGCAGACATGTCTTCTCGCACACGCGCCGAATGATTTCGACGCATGCGCGGAAGTGTTTTACTTCCTGGTGCAGTGACGTGGCGGCGTCAACGCCACCGCCACGTCACCGACACGTCAGCGCGCTGTCTGCTGGCGGGGATTTTGGTTTGCTCGTGTGTACACGCGAGCAAACCAAAATGCCAGCAGACAGATCTGTTCAAATCGGTCGGTCCGACCGATTTGAACAGATAGATTGACTTGTGTGTGTACGAGGCCTGAGAGTTGGAGGACTTAATTTAAACCTCACATTAAATTCACCTCCATCTTATACGAAAGACGATATACCTCTAGATCGAGATCGCATACCTACCTGTGAAACAGCCAATAAATGGGAGCAACTATCTATCATATCTCATGAAATGTCCCCGCTGAAGGAATTTGGTGTCGGACTGTTAATAGGCTACGATTGTCCCAAAGCTTTGGTACCATGAGAGGTAATCACAGGAGGAAAGGGTGAACCCTACGCTGTTCGAACTGATCTAGGATGGGGTGTTGTTGGAGGAAAACAGCAGATTGCAAACTCAAGACAGGTGACAGAATTGTGTCATCGAATATCTGTCCAAGAGCTACCAACTGTAAGTACGGATAAGGTAATCAAGATCCTTGAATTTGACTTTGCAGACATAAGTTCTGAAGAGAAGAATGTATCCCAAGAAGACATAAAGTTTGTACACACTCTAGGAGAAAGTATTCAGCAGAATCAACAAGGTTATCTTGAAATGCCCTTACCGTTCAGAGAACGACCTCGTCTGCCAAATAACAGAAATCTTGCCCTAGCAAGATTGAAATGCTTGAAGAAAAAGATGGTAAGAGATCCCAAATTCAAGCAGGATTACTTGAAATTCATGGAAGGCATCCTTGAAGAAGGACATGCAGAGAAGGTGAATAACCAACCTAAAGAACGTGAATTGTGGTACATCCCACATCAAGGTGTTTACCACCCAAAGAAACCTGATAAAATTAGAGTAGTATTTGATTGCTCAGCAAAGTATGATGGTGTTTCATTGAATGATCATCTACTAAAAGGACCAGATCTTACAAACACTCTGGAGTACTCTGTAGCTTCAGAAAGTATCTCATAGCGGTCATGTGTGACGTTGAAAAAATGTTCCACCAGTTCCATGTGAAGAATGAAGATAGAGACTTCCTGAGGTTCCTATGGTGGGAGGACAGAGATACAGATAAAGAGCCAGCAGAATACAGAATGAAAGTACATTTGTTTGGAGCAGCATCGTCTCCAGGTTGCGCCAATTATGGTATGAAGTACTTGGCTAATAAAAATGAAAAGGATTGTCCATCAGCAGCAAATTTTCTTAAGAAAAACTTCTATGTAGATGATGGTCTTATAAGTCTAGAGTCCACAGAATCTGCAATCGAATTAGTAAAGGAAAGCCAAGAATTATGCGCAAAAGGAAACCTACGCCTTCACATATTCATCTCAAACAACAGAGAGGTACTGGAATCCATCAGTGACTCGGAACGTGCATCAACAATGAGGAATGTAGATCTCAATTATGATCATCTTCCAGTTCAGAATGTACTTGGCTTGGGATGGAATGTAGAGAACGACGAGTTCTTCTTTGAAGAGGAAGTTGCAACCAGACGTACCCTTCTCTCTGCAGTAGCTTCTATATATGATCCACTGGGATTCTTGGCCCCAGTAATCCTCAAAGCAAAAGAACTACTACAAGAATTGTGCAGACGGAAGTTTGGATGGGATGAACCCATATATGAAGATTTTAGGCCAAGGTGGGAGACTTGGATAAGAGACTTGCAAAATTTGAAAGAAGTTCAGATAACCAGATGTTTTGTACCTCATGATTTCGGAGAGTACAAGAAAATAGAACTTCATCACTTTTCAGATGCCATTAGTTATGGCTATGGTCAGTGCTCCTACATCAGAGTGATAGGAGAAGGAAAAATACATTGTGCCCTGGTTATGGGAAAGACCAGAGTTGCACCTAACAGTATTCAGACAATACCAAGCCTTGAACTGACAGCAGCTGTTGTTTCAGCATCAGTAAGCAAGTTTCTATGAGAAGAATTAGAGTTAAAAATAGATGAAGAATATTTTTGGACAGACTCACAAGTTGTCCTAAAATGCATAAACAACGAAGCTCGAAGATTCCAAGTCTTTGTCGCCAATAGAGTTAAAAAAATTCAGGAAATTACAAATTACATGGTCATCACATTGATACAAAGCATAACCTGGCAGATCATGCTTCAAGAAGAATGTAACAGAATTGAAAAATTCTAATTGGTTCACTGGTCCAGAGTTCCTTTGGGAAAAGGAGATCATACCCAGTGAAGGTTACACAGAATTGTCTATGGGTGATCCAAAGTAAAGGTTGTACAAACATTGAGCACTGCTGCCAATTTTTAAGATGACCTACTTGAAAGACTAGCCAGATGTTCAAAAGGGAAACCGTCTGACTACTCCACTCAGGTTGGAACGTCCTATACAGAAGCTAGTTGTTCTACTTGAGAGTGATAAAAAGACACTTGCAAGTTGAGAACCTGATAGAAAATTCCCCAAATTCATGTTCACTTCCTACTATAGAGAACAAGAATTATAGGTAATTTCGGTGGGAGTGTAGCTGGCCAGCTAGAACCTGTCCTAGGTCGCTAATACAGTGCCCTGCAAAAGTATTTGGCCCCCTTATACTTTGAGACCCTTTGCCACATTATAGGCTTCAAACATAAAGATATAAAACTGTATTGTTTTGTGAAGAATCAACAACTAGTGGGACACAGTCATGAAGTGGAACGAAATTTATTGGAAATTTTTAAACTTTTTTTAACAAATAAAAATCTGAAAAATTGGGCGTGCAAAATTATTCAGCCCCTTTACTTTCAGTGCAGCAAACTCTCTCCAGAAGTTCAGTGAGGATCTCTGAATGATCCAATGTTGACCTAAATGACTAATGATGATAAATAGAACCCACCTGTGTGTTATCAAGTCTCCGTATAAATGCACCTGCACTGTGATAGTCTCAGAGATCCGTTTAAAATGCAGAGAGCATCATAAAGAACAAGGAACACACCAGGCAGGTCGAGATACTGTTATGGAGAAGCCGGATTTGGATATAAAAAGATTTACCAAGTTTTAACCATCCCAAGGAGCACTGTGCAAGCAATAATATTGAAATGGAAGGAGTATCAGACCACTGAAAATCTACGAAGACCTGGCCGTCCCTCTAAACTTTCAGCTCATACAAGGAGAAGACTGATCAGAGATGCAGCCAAGAGGCCCATGATCACTCTGGATGAACTGCAGAGATCTACAGCTGAGGTGGGAGACTCTGTCCATAGGACAACAATCAGTCGTATACTGCACAAATCTGGCCTTTATGGAAGAGTGGCAAGAAGAAATACATTTCTTAAAGATATCCATAAAAAGTGTAGTTTAAAGTTTGCCACAAGCCACCTGGGAGACACACCAAACATGTGGAAGAAGGCGCTCAAACTTTTTGGCAACAATGCAAAACGTTATGTTTGGCGTAAAAGCAACACAGCTCATCACCCTGAACACACCATCCCCACTGTCAAACATGGTGGTGGCAGCATCATGGTTTGGGCCTGCTTTTCTTCAGCAGGGACAGGGAAGATGGTTAAAATTGATGGGAAGATGGATGGAAGGTGGATGGAGCCAAATACAGGACCATTCTGGAAGAAAACCTGATGGAGTCTGCAAAAGACCTGAGACTGGGACGGAGATTTGTCTTCCAACAAGACAATGATCCAAAACATAAAGCAAAATCTACAATGGAATGGTTCACAAATAAACATATCCAGGTGTTAGAATGGCCAAGTCAAAGTCCAGACCTAAATCCAATCGAGAAACTGTGTAAAGAACTGAAAACTGCTGTTCACAAACGCTCTCCATCCAACCTCACTGAGCTCGAGCTGTTTTGCAAGGAGGAATGGGCAAAAATGTCAGTCTCTCGATGTGCAAAAACTGATAGAGGCATACCCCAAGCGACTTACA
Source organism: Rana kukunoris (assembly GCA_029574335.1). NCBI lineage: Eukaryota > Metazoa > Chordata > Amphibia > Anura > Ranidae > Rana > Rana kukunoris. Next base: position 37,381,100 of record CM056059.1, on the reverse strand, counting down.
GCTGTAATCACAGCAAAGGGTGGCGCTACAAAGTATTAACTTAAGGGGCTGAATAATTTTGCACGCCCAATTTTTCAGTTTTTTATTTGTTAAAAAAAAGTTTGAAATATCCAATATATTTCGTTCCACTTCATGATTGTGTCCCACTTGTTGTTAATTCTTCACAAAAAAATTACAGTTTTATATCTTTATGTTTGAAGCCTGAAATGTGGCAAAAGGTCGCAAAGTTCAAGGGGGCGGAATACTTTTGCAAGGCACTGTAATTCGCCACGGCCCAGACTCCTGGAGGTGGGGACAGGATACCTGTCAAAGACTTCGCTTTAGACTGTAAATAGTTAATCATTTAGGTGAACAGAAGTACATTTATTAATTGAAGCAGAGTAGATGAGCACAGTCCTCTCCTAGCATCCAAGGACACAGAGGGTTAATTACCAAAGATAGCAGCGGGGTAGAAACAAAGTTGAAAAGCTGTAGCCTAGATAAGGCTTGCCAGGAAATAATAGGATTTTTGTACTCACCATAAAATCCTTTTCTCTGAAGTCCATGAACGAACACAGCATCCTTATATTCTTGACTATATTCTTATGTTCCGTCTATCAGGAGAGGACTAGGCAGACATGTTAATGGTTAAAACCTGTAGGGCTAGATTCACGTAGGAGCGCGTATCTTTGTGCGGTTGTAACGTATCCTATTTACGTTACGCCCCTGCAACTTTTACAGGCAAGTGCTGTATTCACAAAGCACTTGCTCCGTAAGTTGCGTTGGCATAGCGTAAATTACGCCCCTGCAACTTTTACAGGCAAGTGCTGTATTCACAAAGCACTTGCTCCGTAAGTTGTGTCGGCATAGTGTAAATGGGCCGGCGTATCCGCCCGCAATTCTAATTGGTCAGGTAGGGGCGTGTTTTATTTAAATTAACGGTGACCCCACGTAAATGACGCGCCGAACGAACTGTACATGCGCCGGCCGTGGACGTATCCCAGTGCGCATGCTCCAAATCATGTCGCAAATAGTCAATGAAAACGACGTGAGCGTAACTTACGCCCATCCACATTCTGAATCGGCTTCCGCAAACGACGTAAATTTCAACACGGTGCCGACGACCATACTTAACATTGGCTGCGCCATCTTTTTGTTGGAATATCTTTACGCCTGAAATCGCCTTACGTAAATGGCGTATCAGTACTAGCTAATTTACATATTCGACGCATAAATCGACGGAATCTAGCGGCCAGCGTAAATATGCAACTAAGATACGACAGCGTAAGAGACTTACGCCGCTCGTATCTTAGCTCAATCCTGGCGTATCTTGTTTTCTTTTTTTTTTTTTTTTGTCAACAAAAAGCCAGGCTACATGGGCCCTCATCATACAGTTATAACATTTAAAAACAGAAAATACCCTTTGTCGGGTGAACATTAAGAAATTGTACAGGCACATACAGGGGTAAGAACCTCCTACATCTTGACCCGGTAGCTAGGCCCCCACGAGCCGGCTTCCCAAACCATTTTCCATTTTCTGGAGGAATTTAGAGTAACAAAGAATAGAAGTAAAGAAAAGAGCAGAGTGAGGTTAAGTAACAGGGGGAGGGGGGGGGAGGAAAAAGGGGGGGGGGTGGGCCGCACGAGCAGGGCTAGCCCCAAAAGCGCCTCAAAAAGGCGTATCGAAATTTTTCACGTATCTCCCAGGCAGTCAGGTCGTCCCGGATACTGTATGGGCGGTCTGAGGGGCCGGGAGGCTGTTTAAGAAGTGGCGTAACTGTTGTGTCCTCAGGAAATCAAGACAGTATGCACCCTCAGGGTCCATCAGTTCTGCCGTCGATTTCCACTTCCCCTCCGCACTAAAGTGTGACGCTTGGAACAGGTCCGCATTCGCCAAGTCAAGGAATTTCCTGTCTTGTAGGCCTGGTTCAAAAAGGGGGTGGCCGATAATAGGTCTAAGGGGGAGGTCCGTGATGAAAGAGAAAATTTTTCGAGGAGTGTCGCACAGATTTTGACTGTCTGCCCTATCAAAGGATGTCGTGTAACATGTGTAGGGAGCGACTCGTGGCACCAGGGGGCACGACGGAGAGGAGTCTTGCTTTGACTTTGCTCTACCCGCGTCCAAAGCTTAATGTGTCTATGGCGGCACCAGTCAATCAACCTGACAAGGTGCGCAGCGTGGTAGTAGGTTCGTATGTCTGGTAGCGCAAGGCCACCATTCAATTTGGGGAGAGAAAGTACCCCCCTCTGAAGCCTCGATTTTTTCCCTGCCCATAGGAAGTGGGAGAACACCGAGCGTATTTGCCGGAAGTATTCTCCCGGGATACGGATCGGGGGAGCCTGGAGGAGGTACAAAATTTTCGGTAGAATAGACATTTTTAGTATATTGCATCTACCTAGCCAGGAGTGGAGACCCCCCGTCCATTGTGTTAACAGCCTCCAGACTTCCGTCAGAAGGGGGGGGGAAGTTCAGCTTATACAGCTGATGCAGGAAGGGAGGGATGTAGGTACCCAGGTATTTTAGCGCCACCTCTGTCCACCTGAATCTAAAGTCCTCCTTAAGGCGTGTAAGTTGGCGTTGTGTGATCCCTACCCCCATTGCCTCTGACTTTGTCATGTTTATCTTCAAGTTTGATAACTTGCCATAAGTCTCAAACTCTCGTAAAAGGGCCGGGAGCGATGTGTTTGGGTCTGTGAGGGAAAAAAGTAGATCATCCGCGTAGGCGGAGACTTTGTATTGGGCGTCTGTTGTATGTATACCTGCAATGTCGGGATTCTGGCGTATGTGGCACAAAAAGGGTTCTAAGGCGAGTGCGAAGAGCAGGGGCGAGAGGGGGCACCCCTGTCTCGTCCCATTAGAGATGTTGAAATCTTCTGACAGTACCCCATTGACCCTCACCCGTGCCGTCGGATTTTTATATATTGCCGCTACCCAGTTCCTCATTTTCTCCCCCAGGCCTATGTGCTCTAGAGTACAAGTCATGAATTGCCAGTCTACCCGGTCAAATGCCTTTTCGGCGTCAGTCCCTACAAATAGGCTGGGTGTCTTACTGGAGGAGGCTATGTGCAGAAGATTAAGTACCTTGACCGTATTATCACGGGCTTCCCTGGTGGGTACAAAACCCACTTGGTCTAAGTGGATCAAGTGTGGGAGGTGGCCCTGTAACCTGGAGGCCAGAATTTTGGTGTACAGCTTTAGGTCAGTGTTGAGGAGGGATATAGGGCGGTAGCTGCCACAGTTAGTGGGGTCTTTACCTTCTTTTGGGATTACAGATATTTGAGCCTGCAGTGTGGTAAAATGAAAGGATTTACCCGAGCCTAGGTCATCGAACAGCTGGACCAAGTGTTGGCCCACGGTCGGGAGCAGTGTTTTGTAATATGCCACTGTAAGGCCATCGGGACCCGGAGCCTTGCCTGGCTTAGCATTTTTCAGTGCACACATGAGTTCAGGGAGGGTAATGGGTTCCTCCAGGCTCTCCCTAGCTTCAGACGACAGGGAAGGCATCAAGGACTTTGAAATATAGTCTCTTATCATGTCACATGCAGGGGGGGGTTTGGCCAGGTTGTAGAGGGAGCTGTAATACCGGCGGAATTCCCGTGTGATTTGTTGGGGTGTTGAGTGTTTCTGCCCCTCCGGGGACAACACATGGGGTACGTACGAGGCTAGTCGGCGCGTGCGAATAGTGTTGGCTAATAGTCTACCGCATTTATCTCCTGACTCGTAGGCAAAACGCCGGCACGTCTGCAGTGCCGCTTTGGCCTTAAAGTGCAGTAGATCCGTTATACGGGCGCGGGTAACATCGAGTTCTGCGCCCGTCCGCCTATTCGGTGTCACCTTATGCGTCAATTCTAAACCTTGTAGCTTATCTAGGAGCAGTGTCAGTCGTTCCGTGCGTTCCTTTTTAAGACGTGCGCCGTGTTTGATCAGTAGCCCACGGACTACCGCTTTATGGGCTTCCCACACCACCCCCCTGTCACTATCAGGTGTAGAGTTTGTAGAGAAGTAGTGCCCCAACTCCCTCACTACCTCCGCCATGACTTCGGCATTTTGTAGGAGGCTCTCGTTCAGCCTCCACATTGGCCTCCTGTCTCCTGTTTTATCAAAGATTGAGTATTTCAGGGTGATCGGGGCGTGGTCCGACCACGTGATCGACCCAAATGTAACCTCTCGTATCGCGTCTAATTGTCCATGTGGTACCAGGAAATAATCAAGCCTCGAATACGTCTGGTGAGGCTTAGAAAAGAAAGTGTAATCCCTGTCTCCAGGGTGTAGGAGCCGCCAGGCATCTACCAATTGCATGGTGCGTAGAGAAGTGTCAATACGCTTGAGGGCGTCACGTGTCAGGGATGATGTCCCCATAGATGTGTCTTCTGTCGGTATTAAGGAGATATTCAGGTCACCCCCCACTATCAGCTGGCCTTCTGTGAAGCGACCGAGCTGTCCCAGTCGTTTCCTAAGGAATACGTCCTGTTGGGCATTAGGGGCGTACAGATTAGCAAACGTCACTGTTTTGTCCCCTATCCTGCCCTTCAGGAAGAGGAAGCGTCCCTCCCTGTCTGTCAGGACATCCAAGGGTGTCCATGGTACCCGTGCCGAAATTAGAATAGAGACCCCTCTGGATTTGGCCTCTGAATACTGGGAGTGGTGCGCTATAGGGTAAAATTTGTTTTGTAAAAACGGCAGTCGACATTCTTTAAAGTGTGTCTCCTGCAGTAGCACCACGTCCGCCACCATGCGTCGCATGTCCTGCAGCATCATGCGCCGTTTTTCTGGCGTGTTAAGGCCTTTGACATTGAGCGATATCACGGTAAGGGCGTCCATGCTCGTGCAGCTGAGAGAAAAAGGTAAGGCAGGGGGGGGGGTTCACCTTATGGGTGTTGACGTGGGGGGGGTGGGGTGGGATGGGGAGTGGATATTAAGAAATAGAAAAGAAGTAGGACAGATGGGAAAAGAAAGGGAAGTCAGGTGGAAGGCTCCAGATGGGGCCACCAAGCAGGTATTACTAAGGTAGCCAAAATCGGCTTTATACACTCTGCGGGGATACCCCGAGTATCGAGTGCGGTCCTAAGTGGGGAAAGTGGGCTAAACAGGGACTAAGAGCAAGCCCCCGGTCCTCCCCCCCAATCCCCGGCCAAAATATATACTGTGAAAGAATAAACTGAATTTTAACCGGTTGTGTAGCTTACAGTCAGAAACGATAACAAAACTGGCATGCAATAAAACATTAGGTGCAAATAAACAGGTTTAAGGCAAACATAGCAAAAAGTGCAAACAGGACATTTCGTTACCCTTAAGGTAATGGGTTCAGGATCCCAGCCCCCTCATGTCCAATACTGCCCTCCCCTCACCCTCAAAACCAAGTCCCATCTCCCCCTCATGGCCATTTGGTAAACCAGACTTGTCTCACTCCCGGGGACCGAATAAAACATCCAAGAGTATTCTTACAGGGTTCTCAACAGCACAGTCCACTTGCTCTTCTGACAATGACATGTCTTGTGTTGCAGGCATGGATCGGTGCAAAGTGGAATGTCCCTATCTCTGTATCACCCGGGGGGGGGGGGCCCCGTTTTTTGTCTCAGGCCCCCTTGGCAATCCCACCCTCCATCCCATAGGTTCCAGGTCAGTAAGGAAGTCTCCAGGTAAAAAACAGTAAAGACCTGTATAACTCGAGCCCGGGGGGGGGGGGTGCGAGGAGCATGCAACCGGAATGCCAAGCTCGGCATCTCTAACATCCACCTTTCCCCCTTCCCCCAACCATAAGATGTGTCGGTCCGTGCGGTCGGTCCGACTCCGATCGCATCGGAGCCCCTCCAAGGGAGCAAACCTAAATTGTGCGGGGTGCCCGCCATACATGACCCGGGTCAACCAGGGGAGGGATCACCCCAATATCACGATGGGGGCAGCCGGGAGTCTCTTCCCCTGGATCCACATCTGCCCCATCTCTGCAGGGGCCGTGAAGGGTGGGGCATCCCCTATTTGCGGACCGACAGGGGGGCCCTCCAAGGTGACGTTTGCTAGCATTACAGTTCAGCCTGGGTAGGTGGTATGGGGGACAGATGAGGAGGTTACCCAGTCAGTACTTCCCAGGGGGTGCCGCTGCCATAGTCATCAGGGGGGGGACCGGAGGTAACCGTGGGTATTATGGCGGCGTATCGGGGGTCTCATATATAGGCAGTAGGGGAGGGGGCGAAGGGGGGGAAGTCAAATTTATGGCCCAAGGCCTACTCACGTCCCGCTTCTCTTCTTGACGAGTGTCGTCTCCGTCTTCCCCTCTGCGGACGCTGCATCAGGGGGCCCCGATAGGCCGTTGCGCCGGAGCGGCCGGTCTGGCGGGGGATATACTGAAGCCAGTCCGGGACCTGGATCGGCTTGACTGCCATAAACTGGAACAGAGCTGGGAGGTCCACGGTGGTCTGCAGTACGAAGGCCGCGTTGTCTTTGCGGAAGGTGACCGCTAGCGGGTATCCCCAGCGGTAGGTGTGTCCCGTTTGCCTGGCCAAGTCCAGAACAGGCCGCAGCATCGCTCTTCGGCGTAGGGTCGCCCTCGAGAGGTCTGGCAGGATACGCACTTGTGTCCCCTCGACTTCTATGTCCCCCATGTCCCATGCTCGCCTCAGGATGTCCTCTTTCTGCCCGTAGCGGTGCAGGCGGCATACCACGTCTCGCGGCCTGTCCCGGTCTGTCGATTTGGGTCCGAGTGTTCTGTGCGCTCTGTCCACCACCACCTCCGCCGTCGGATTTTCCAGGACCGCTCTGAAGATGCTCAGTACTTTGGCCCCAACATCTTCCATGTCTGCCGACTCAGGGATGCCGCGAAGCCGCAGGTTGTTGCGGCGGCTCCTGTCTTCCACCTCTTCCAGGTGGAGCTGCAGCGAGATGGCGGCATCTTGGTGGCGATCCCGGGCCTGCTCCAGTGCTGCAACGCGGTCCGCCAGTGAAGACACCGCTTCCTCTCCTGATGCGACCCGCTCGGTAAGTGTTGAGACCTCCCCACGTACCTCTTGTATGTCTCGTCTGTGGGTTTCTTCCAATCTTAGTATCAGGGCCTCGATGTCTGTCCTAGTTGGTAGGGCCTGCAGTAAGGCCTTAATGTCTGGGTCTAGGCTTGCGGGTTCTGGGGCCTGAACGGAAGACATGTCGTCGTTCAAGGTGGCGTCTGGAGACTGGTGGGACAATGTCATCCAGTCGTCTAGCTCCCCTGTGTCCAGCAGTTGCCCTCGTGGTGTCTCCCTGTCTGCCAGTTCAGGGCCTCGTGGTTCAGGTAGGCCTGAGTCCGGGGGTAGCTCCTGCAGAGACTTGAAATACTTCTGTATCTCTCCTGAAATCTTCCCCGCTGGGGTCCCCTTCGTCGCTGCTCTTGTCCCGTATCGTTTGGCAGTGTTCATGCCGGTTATTGGTCTGGTTTTGGCCAGAAATCAGGGGATCAGGCCGGGAGCTCTGATGGAAAGCAGCTTCACTCAGCCATGTCCAGGCCACGCCCCGTATCTTGTTTTCTGAATACAGAAAAAAGATACGCCGGCGCATCTAAGAAGTTACCCGGTGTATCTCAATAGACGCCGCGTAACTTCTTACTGAATCTGGCCCGTAATCTTTAGCAAAGCTGAAAAGCCCCGCCCAGGGGGCGGTCCCTCTAGTCATAACTCCTCTCACTGCAGTGGGCAGCTCAGTTCGTCAAAAAGCAGTACAAACCTAAAAAGGAGGGGTGGGTGCTGTGTCCATCCATGGACTTCAGAGAAAAGGATTTTACGGTGAGTACAAAAATCCTATTTTCTCTTTTGTCCATGGACTGACACAGCATCCTTATATTCTTGACTGTAGGGACGTCCCTAAGCAGTGTCAAAAAAACGAGGGGTGGGAACAGCAATCCAAAGTCAAACTTCACCCCAACACACCAGTGCACTTACATCAACCTTGCAAAACTTAGTAAAAGTGTGAATGGACGACCAGGTCGCCGCCTTGCACACCTGTGAGACAGACGCTTGATGTTGGAAAGCCCAGAAAGCACCAATTGCCCTGGTCGAGTGCGCCATGACAAGAAAGGGAGACGCCCGCCCTTTCAGGGCGTAAGCCTGAATCACGATCTGTCTGATCCACCAAGAAATGGTGGCCGACTTGACCGCCAAGGCCTTTCTTTGGACCAGACACAGATACAATCAGTGAGTCTGACCTCTGAAATGGAGCCTTATCAGACTGATACACCCGCAGAGCACGTACCACATCTAGGGAATGTAACGCAGCCTCCTTGGGATACGACGGCTGAGGACACAAGGATGGAAGTACAATGTCCTCATTCAGATGAAAAGCCGAAACCACCTTTGGGAAGAAACTAAGGCTGCGGGCGTAGCCCTGCTTTATTCCTATGGAGGACCAAGTAGGGGGACTTGCAAGACAAAGCTGCCAACTCAGAAACCTGTCTGACAGATGTAATGGCCACTAGAAAGGCAACTTTCTGGGAGAGTGTCAGGAGAGGAATCTCTGATGTTCTCAAAGGGGGGTTCCTGAAGTGCCAAGAGCACCAGATTCAAATCCCACGGAGGTAGTGGTGGTCGAACTGGAGGAGCCACATGTCGAACTCCTTGAACAAAAGTGCTCACTAGTGAGTGAGTCGCCAAGGGTCATTGGAAGAAAACAACCAAGGCTGAAATCTGCCCCTTAACCACTTAACAACCGGCCGATAGCCAAATTACGGCTACAGGGCGGTTGTTTAAAGGGGCTGTAAAGGATTTTTTTCCCCCTTAAATAGCTTCCTTTACCATAGTGATGACGCCGGTTCCTCCCTCCCTTCTCTGTACCAATCGGTACAGTGTGAGAGAGGGAGAGAGCTGGGGCAGCAGGACTGTGGGCTGGATCTGTGACAATTGCAGTCACAGATCCAGCCAGCCATCCCTCCATGCACAGCAATCCCTGCAATACTTTGCCCCATACTGTGCAATACCCTGCCCCATACTCTGCAATACCCTGCCCCATAATGTGACATACTCTGCAATAGTCTGCAATACCGTGCAATATCCCGCAATACCCTGCAATACTCTGAAATAACACCATACTCCGGTGCTTCTACCGACTCACCGCTACGATCAAAGCCAGGATTGTTTTTTTTATTTCAGGCTTCCCAGCCTAGAGGTGAGATTTGGGGTCTTTTTGACTCCATACCTCACTGTAAAGAGTACCTGTCATGCCATATTCCTATTACAAGGGATGTTTACATCCCTTGTAATAGGAATAAAAGTGATCAAAAAAATTTGGGGGCAGAAAAACTTGTCAAACTAAAATAAATAAAGTAAAATGAACAATAAAATAATATATGAAAACGATGTTCAAACCACACATGTGAGGTATCTCTACGAACGTTAGAATGAGAGCAATAATTTTGGCCCTAGACCGCCTCTGTAAATAAAAACATGTAACCAGTAAAAAAAAAAAGGAAGCGTCGTCTATGGGGATTTTTAAGTTTGGCGCCATTTCACAAGCGTGTGCAATTTTGAAAGGTGACATGTTGGGTATCTATTTACTCGGCTTAACTTCATCTTTCACATCATGCAAAAACATTGAGCTAACTTTACTGTTTTTTTTTGTTTTTTTTAAGCACAAAACTGTTTTTTTTTTTCGTAATACAGTGCAAGATTTTATTCTCTAAGGTCTTTGCTAAAAAAAAAAAAAAAACATATATAGGGCCAGATTCAGGTAGATGCGCGCATATTTTATCCGGCGTAGCGCAGCGCATATACGTTACGCTGACGCAAACTAGTGAGTCAAGTACAGTATTCACCAAGCGCATGTTCGTTACTTTGCGGCGGAGTAACGAAAATGCGATGGCGCAACCCAACGTAAGTGGAAGTGGGTGTGACCATATGTAAATGATGGGCGGAGCCCAGCGCAGAGACTTACGTTCAGCGCATCATCCACGGAGCATGCGCAGTGAGGGAGGGCTCCACTCGCTCCCCTGTGCGAATGCTCACAACTTCCGTCGGCACCACTTCATGGGAAACGGCAGCGCAATGTGTTCCATTGCGCGTATAAAAGCGGCCGCAGATGCGCCTTTCCGGCGCAAAAGTATATCCGGTTCCCCCCACCCCAGGGAAGTAACTTTTGCTGTGCAATGGCTGCTCCCGTTCCCCGCAAAGAGAGGAGAAATCTTAACTTCAATGGCCAGGAGCTGTCTGTAGTCATCTCGGCTATGGAGACCTACAATGATTTCCTCCATGGCAGGAAAAGTCTCAAGACAAGCCGGGACAGGAAGCAGGCCATCCTGGAGAGCATTGCTGCCAGGGTCAACATTTTGAGCTATTCCACCCGGACTGCTGCGGACATAGCCAAAAAAATTAACGATTTAAGGCGCAAAGTCCGGGGCAAGGTGGCCACCATCAGGAGGCATGAGAGGGGCACGGGGGGTGGACCCCCATGTGCGGTCAGCCTGACCACGGAGGAGGAGGTGATCGCCCGCTGCCTGGAGAGGGAGCAGTTGGAGGGGGTACCGGGATATGATTCCATGGAGGAAGGCTCCAGGACAGGTAAGTGTTTTTTATCCCCTATTTGGTGTGTTGCATGTGGGGGGGGGGGAGGGTACATGTGCCAAGTGTGTGGGACCACCCACATGTGTCTGCTTTGTGTTATCCACAGATGACGGAGCTGGGCCATCATCTGCCGGCGGCCAGTCCACCCCATCCCCCCAACTGCATCCTGAGCCCGACCCCCTGGGTGGTGAAGACACCGAGGTGGAGGGGAGTGCCCACACCTCACCTGCTGAGGTGGTTGAGGAGGAGCCTGTTGTCACCGAGCAGGGGTTTGTTCTATTTTTGGAGGAGTCCTCCCCTTCAGCAGGGCCCTCTCAAATCCCCCCATCCTAGGAAGCCCCTCAAGGGCGACTCCATCCCCCCAGGGAATACCATCTCCTGGCCCCAGAAAGGCCATCCGGAAGACCAGGGGGGTGTCTGATGTGGTCCATGACCAGATGGCGAGGGACCAGGCCAGGCAGACCCAGCAGATGGGGGAGATAGCTGGGCACCTGGACCGGGTAGCTGACAGCCTGGGCTCTGTGTCCCAGATAACCAACGCAGTGCAGGATGTCAGCTGCAACTGTGCTGCAGTGGTGACCAGCCTGGGGGAGGTGCAGGCTGATCTTCGGCACCTCACTGCAGCCGTCCAGGCCAACACTGCTGCCATCCGGGACCAGGGGAAAATTAAATTTTTTAACAAATTTTCAGTCTTTTTTCTCTTATAGCGCAAGAAAAGAAAAAACTCAACAGTGATTAAAAACCACCGAAAGAAAGCTCTATTTGTGTAAGAAAAAAGGATGAAAATTTCACATGGGTACAGTGTTGTATGACTGAAGCCGCGTACACACGGCAGAGAACCTCGACGGGCAGAACACATCGTTCCGCCCGTCGAGGTTCTCTGCCGGCCGTCGAAATCAGTGACCCGCCCGTCGGGAATGGCAACCAGCCATTCATCCAGGCGGGCCGTCGAGCAAAAAGAGAGCGTGCTCTCTTTTCGCTCGACGGGATTCCCGACGGGCGGGGCGAGCCAGGAGCGTACACACGGCCGAGGTCCTCGCTGGAATGCAGCTTCCAGCGAGGTTCTCGCTGGTTTCCAGCGAGAACCTTGGTCGTGTGTACGCCGCCTTAGTAATTGTCATTTAAAATGTGAGAGCACCAAAAGCTGAAAATTGGTCTGGTTATTAAGGGGGTTTAAGTGCCCAGTTGTAAAGTGGTTAATAGTACCTAAGGCAAGTTTCTGATCCACGCCACACTGCAAAAACAGCAGGGTCCTAGAAACCGAATGCGTACGTGGATGCCACCCCATCTCTTCACACATAGAGATGTAAGCCTTCCACATGCAATGGTAAATCTTCAGAGAAGAAGACTTCTGTCAGGGGATGTCTACACAGACACCCAATACTAGGCAACAGGTCAATGGGCTGCACTAAAGTCAATAGGCACCAGGATAGTGACAAAATATACGTTTAATAAAGGTTAAGCACACGTGAAAAAACAATCGTGGAAAACCCCCAAGACAAGAAAGCATAACACAGCAAACCCAAAACCACTAATCAACACATAAATACAAGGTGGGAGCATATATACCAGGTCAAGCAGAGATGAGAGGAATAAGGGGAAGCAGAGTCCAGGACAGGGCAGGGATCAAATCAGGAACAGGTTGTGTCCAGCTAACAGATCAGGCAGGTAACAGGCTGACAAGGAAAATACTGAAGCACTGGATTGTAGTGCAGGGCGGGCTTATATACCTGTAGCAGTTCATCCCAATTAGAGAGGAGTCCATCCCATGGGAGACACCCGCTGGTGGACACCAGAACTGCACCCCTGTTGCTGGGAGAAACAGTGCCACCAGCAGGTGACCAAAGCCATGACATGGATCATGACAGTTCCCCCCCCCCCAAGGGGTGGCCTCTGGACACCCCATTCTGCCCTTGTCCTGGTAGTGCACGTGGATGCAGAAGAGTCCCAAAAAGTATTTCGGTCAAAGTTCTTTAACCCCTTGGGAGACCAGCCCCCCAAGTCCGGAAACTGCATCCTACCTCCACCAGGGTCTGGAAGTTGGTATCTAGGGGTGAAAACAGGCAGGGCGGCGAACTCAGGGTCATTAGGCTGGGAAAGTGACACATCAAACTTAAAGTCAGGCACCGGGACATCAGACAGGAAGCCGGGTACGTTGGACCGGAAACCAAGCACGTCAGGCTGGAAACCAGTAACCAGGACACCAGGGTGGACAACAGGAACCAGGACACCAGGGTGGACAATAGGAACCAGGGCACCAGGGTGGACAACAGGAACCAGGGCACCAGGGTGGACAACAGGAACCAGGGAACCAGGGTGGACAACAGGAACCAGGGCACCAGGGTGGACAACAGGAACCAGGGCACCAGGGTGGACAACAGGAACCAGAGACACAGCAACTGGAACTGGAGACACAGGAACTGGAGACACAGGAACTGGAAACACACGAACCGGAACTGGAAACACACGAACAGGAACTGGAGACACACGAACAGGAACTGGAGAAGCAGGAACAGGAACTGGAGACACACGAACAGGAACTGGAGACACACGAACAGGAACTGGAGACACACGAACAGGAACTGGAGACACTGGAACAGGAACTGGAGACACTGGAACAGGAACTGGAGACACTGGAACAGGAGACACTGGAACAGGAACAGGAACTGGAGACACTGGAACAGGAACTGGAGACACTGGAACAGGAACAGGAACTGGAGACACGGGAACAGGAGCTGGAGACACGGAAACAGGAACTGGAGACACGGGAACAGGAACTGGAACTGGAGACACTGGAACAGGAACTGGAGACTGGGCAACGGGCACAGGCACAGGCACATCAGACAGAACAGCAGGTGCATCGGACTGGATAGCAGGTACTGGACCTTTAAGCTGGGCAGCAGGTATTGGAACTGTAGACTGGGCAACGGGCACAGGCACATCAGACAGAACAGCAGGTGCTGGCACAACAGGAAGAACAGCAAGTGCATCGGACTGGATAGCAGGTACTGGACCTTTAAGCTGGGCAGCAGGTACTGGAACTGTAGACTGGGCAACGGGCACATCAGACAGAACAGCAGGTGCTGGCACAACAGGAAGAACAGCAGGTGCATCGGACTGGATAGCAGGTACTGGACCTTTAAGCTGGGCAGCAGGTACTGGAACTGTAGACTGGGCAACGGGCACATCAGACAGAACAGCAGGTTCTGGCACAACAGGAAGAACAGCAGGTGCATTGGACTGGATAGCAGGTACTGGAACTGTAGACTGGGCAACGGGCACAGGCACGGGCACATCAGACAAAACAGCAGGTGCTGGCATGCAAGCGGACTGGAGCAGGTTGGTTGATGTGGAGACAGGCTGGGTTAATGGCAGGATCGAGTGGATTGGAAAAAACTTTTTCTTTGGTTTCACCACTGAGGATTTTGGTGGAACAGACGGAGGCAGTTGAGAAGCAGCAGCAGAAGGGTTAAAGGCAGGGTAAGTGCAGCAGGGGGAAACAGGGGACTGGTACTTTGTTGTTAGCAGGGTGTATTGTTCAGCAAAAGTGGGAATTGGGGGTAAAGAAAAAGACATCCCAGCAGGTTGGTAACTAGACAAAGAAATGGATGGTTGGGAGCTGCCAGGGGCTGAGTACAACAAACAGGACCAAACTTGTAATAATGGTTTCACAAAGTCAGATTTGCACATGGCTTGTCTGACCAGAGACTGCACAGAATCAATGCATGCTCCAAGCACCTGTTGAGGACAAGCTGAGTACTGCTCATGAAAGAAGGCTGAGTCATCTTCCAACAGCTACACTAAAGACTCTACCTGAGCTGCACTAAAAGGAGGTGTATAATCATCACGTCCACCATTAGCATCAGACTGGGCCAACGCTGTGCAGATCTGAATCAATGGCTGCACATCCTCAAACAAAAAACTGCCATGATAAACAAAAACATGAGCCATACGGATACATTCCAATAACTGCTCTCTAGTGTAATCATTTAATTCCTGATAGCAGAAATCTCTGTCATCTGTTGCCAGGAGTGACAGGTACAAAATATCTTCCAGATGCATATTTAGAATAGCAAGTGCCCAGAAGCAATTTCCCCAAGTGCAGCCGACCTGTTTATATGGCTTCAGTATTATGTCAGGGGATGTCTACACAGACACCCAATACTAGGCAACAGGTCAATGGGCTGCACTAAAGTCAAAAGGCACCAGGATAGTGACAAAATATACGTTTAATAAAGGTTAAGCACACGTGAAAAAACAATCGTGGAAAACCCCCAAGACAAGAAAGCATAACACAGCAAACCCAAAACCACTAATCAACACATAAATACAAGGTGGGAGCATATATACCAGGTCAAGCAGAGATGTGAGGAACAAGGGGAAGCAGAGTCCAGGACAGGGCAGGGATCAAATCAGGAACAGGTTGTGTCCAGCTAACAGATCAGGCAGGTAACAGGCTGACAAGGAAAATACTGAAGCACTGGATTGTAGTGCAGGGCGGGCTTATATACCTGTAGCAGTTCATCCAATTAGAGAGGAGTCCATCCCATGGGAGACACCCGCTGGTGGACACCAGAACTGCACCCCTGTTGCTGGGAGAAACAGTGCCACCAGCAGGTGACCAAAGCCATGACATGGATCATGACAACTTCCTTGCCCTCAGCATGTTGGAAATCACAGAATCTGATAGGCCTCGGTCCTTCAGCACCTGGCTTTCAACAGCCACACCGTTAAAGCCAGCGACTGTAAATCAGGATGAAGAATGGGACCTTGTGCCAGAAGGTCTTCTTGCAACGGCAGTCACCAAGGAGCATCCGCCACTAGTCTTACCAGGTCAGCATACCAGGGACACTGAGGCCAATCTGGGACAATTAAGATCATCAGGATGCCTTCAGCCTCCGCTCTGTGAAGCAGACGAGGAAGCAGTTTCAGCAGGGGAAAGGCATAAATCAGCCGATACTGTCCCCACGAAGCTACCAACGCATCTGTAGCGTCCGCCCAAGGATCTTTTGACCTGGCCACAAACCTCAACACCTTTCGATTGAGTCGAGAAGCCAGGAGATCTATTTCTGGCTCGCCCCATCTCAGGCAAAGGAGGTGAAATACATCCGGGTGCAGTGACCTGTATCTGGAGACTGAGGTAGTCTGCTTGCCAGTTGTCTATGTACGCTCCTCTCTGCCCATAGCTGGTACGCTCCTTTCTGCCCATAGCAAGATGTGAGCGACCTCTGAAGCTGCCGCCTCGCATCTTGTTCCTCCTTGATGGTTGACATACGCCACCGCCGTGGCCTTGTCCGACTGGATCCTGATCGGACGCCCCTGTAGCCTCTGTGACCATGTGGAGAGGTACTGACTGATCGCTCCGGAGTTCGAGTACATTGATTGGCAGGCAAGATTCTTCTTGTGTCCAGCCACCCTGAGTCGACTGAACACCCCAAACCCCCCCCCCCCAACCGGTCAGGCTGGCTTCCGTCTTGATCACTGTCCAGTGAAAAGGAAGGAACAACTTTCCGGACTGAAGAGACGGAAAGCTCAACCACCAGACCAGGAAAGCCCTGGCCTGTTGGCTCACCCGGATTTGACAATCCAGGGACAATGGGAATCTGTCCCATTTGGACAGAATCTCCTTCTGCAAAGCTCGAGTGTGGAAATTAGCATACGGTACCGCCTCGAAGGAGGCTACCATTGGACCCAAAACTTGCATGAAAAAGCGGAGCGATGACCATTTGAGGGATGCCAACAGCTTCACCGCAGTCCAAAAAGTCTGCAATCTTTCCAAAGGGAGAAAAACCCTTGCCTTTGAGGAGTCTAGAATCAGACCCAGATATTCTGGGTGCTGAATCGGTACTCGTACCGACTTATGGAAGTTCAGCACCCAGCCAAATTCTCGGAGGGTCTGACTGGCAATTGCCACATCCTCAAATTCTGCACTTGAAGCAGCTTTAAGAAGCACATCATCCAAGTAGCCCACGACGGCGATTCCTCGCTGTCTCAGCAAGGCCAGAATCGGGGCAAACACCTTGGTGAAAACCCTTGGTGCCGACCCCAGGCCAAAGGGGAGAGCCACAAATTGATAGTGGTCTTCCCCCACTGCAAAGCGCAGGAACCTCTGGTGCCTGACGAAAACTGGGGCATGCAAGTACGCATCCTTGATGTCCAAGAACGCCAGAAAATCCCCCGAATGGAGTGCAGCGACCACAGAGCGAACTGATTCCATCCTGAACTTCCGAACCTTTACAAAGGTATTCAGAGCTTTGAGGTCAAAGATTGGACGGACTCCATCCCTCTTTGGGACTACAAACAGATTTGAATAGAAACCCTGAAACCTTTCCTGCAGTGGCACAGGTATGAACAGGAACGCTCTTAGGGCGTCCTGATAAACCGGAAGAAGAAGAAGGTTTTAGAGAAAGAATCTGTTCGGTGCACAAGAGAGAAATTCTATCTTGTACCCTGATGAGACCACTTCGCAAACCCACTGGTCGGAAAGCAAGGAGGTCCATCGAGCTGCAAACTCACAAAGACGTCCCCTCACCTGGAGGTCGGGTGGGGGCAAACCTTCATGCAGTAGCAGATTTATTTGCAGGCTCGTTTGGCCCAGGGACGCTTTTGTTCCTCCGCTGGTCCCTTGTCGGTCTGGGAACGCTTACCTGCGGGCCCCGACTCATGAAAATACCACTTCTGCACGGAAAATTAGGGTTTCCGGCTTATGGTGTGGCTCCTTACCCTTTCTGGACTGAGGGAGGAGCGTGCTCTTACCTCCCGTGACATCCTTAATGATGTCATCCAGTGAGGCTCCAAAAAGCCTCCCTCCTCTGAAGGGCAAATCCGCGGACGTGGAGTCACCCTCACTGTCCGAATGGTCACGGTCCCCACTTGCGCCCACACACAGCTTCCACCCTGACAACAAATGATTCCAGAACCGCCGACAAAGCGTCCACAGGAACCGCAGGTGCAGGGGCGCCAGATGCTACCACCAGAATTGTCTGGGGAAGAAACGTCAGCTTCTGACACCATGCTGACCCGCTCTGTGACAGTTTTAGGGACCACAGTCAAGAGCAATAGTATACTTAAAAAACAAGGTGCCCACCCTACTTGCTGTCACTGACCAGGGGACTCCCAGGGGACTCACCGCCCTGACAAGAGCTGCTAAGTGCCGTGTCCCCCTCTCCCTCACAACACAGTGTGTGTTTGAATGTCTGAGGTAAAACTGCGCTGTTCACGCCGTTCAGGAAGTCACTTCAGCACTAGAGGTCTCTTTTCACCGGGGGGAGTAGCAACAACATGGCGCCGTAGGAGTGAGGGCGGCAGGAAGCTCCCGACCTCTATGATTCTCACCAGGTGAAAGCGCGATGCAACCTTTACAACCCATGCAATGGATTGGAAAGGCCCGCTCTCCCTTCCTGAGCCTTAAGCCCTGAGCCCTGAACCCCTGACTCTCTGCAAAGTTCCTTACCTCTGGTCCGGTGTCGGTAGTTGCGGCTCTGCAGGAGCTGGTGTGTGTCGGCATGTTACCGAGGTGCCTGGTGTGCGAGGTGTGGAGGACTGAGCTTTGGTACGTCCTCTCTGGAGATCAGGCTCTGCTTCTGTTAGACGATCCCGACCCTCTGGTTCTCTGACGGCCAACAGACGGAGGTGTGTGGTCTGGGGGGAGCGGTCCTGTGCTGGGACAGCCCTCTGAAGCCTCCGCCTCACTGTATTGGAGTCGGTGCGCCCGAGGACTGCTGGGTGACGCCGTAGATGCCGAGGATACCGAGGACCCGGAGACGGAGACGGTCAGAAGCCGCCGAGGAGTGCCGAGGTCACCCGTGGGTGTGTGAGCGAGGGGGGCGCTGAGAGTGCCAAGGGTCTGCCGGGAGTCGTTGAGACCACACAAGCCTAAAAGTCTTGGAGCCAAGGCCTATAAAGGGGAATAAAGGATGAACTGGTGAGCTACAGATCACACACGTCAGGTGCCTATGGAAGGGCGGTAAGCCAGATCGGAGGAAAGAGATTATTCAGCAGGGGTAAGGTAAAGCAAAACTGTTAGTACCTGAAGTAATATCTGAGGACAAGGAACTGTGAAGTGAGAGTCCAGCAATACATTCTTATGGTGTCATAGAAAGAAAAGTGGAGCTCTTAGCTCCCCAGTAAAAAATAAGGGAGGACAGGAATTAAGGGAGGGAACAACAAAGTAGCCCATATCAAGAGGCCTTACATGCCCCCCCAACAAAACAAGACATGTCAGATATGATGGGAATGATATCTAGACTAGAGCAAACTATAAAGGGGGAAATGGGAGCAACAAGAAGAAAAATCCAGGGGGTCCTACACAGAGTAGAGGGAATAGAAGAGCAACTAGCAGAACATAGAAATGCAATAGAAGAGTTAAGAGAGAGAGAGCAGACATGGATTGGACTGAGATTAGAAATGTCCGGTACAAGCTAGAGGACCAGGAAAACCGTAGTAGGAGGAAGAACCTTAGGGTAAGGGGTCTCCCTGAAGAAGTGAAAGACACTGAATTAACCCAGGTGTTGCAAGAAATATTTAATACTGCCCTGAAACGAGAGACAACGTCACCGATGCACTTTGAAAGGGTACACAGAATTCAGAGATCATACACTAAGGATATTCCAAGGGACACTATAGTAAGGTTCCAAGATTATGAACAGAAGGAGCAAATCTCCCAAAGCACAAGGAACTCGGGCTACATGGAATACAAAGGGGTTAAGTTGCTTATTTTTTCTGATCTGTCCCCAGAAACATTAGCGCGTAAAAGGGCTCTGAAACCATTAACTATTCAATACGTACAAATAGATAATTGGGAAAAGAGACCACCAGGCTGGAGAAGGTGGGAGGAACAAGACTGGCAGAGAGCTTAGGAGGATGACGAGAGGGGGGGAGGGGCCGCACCAATTGTATGCGGGGCTCTCTCTCCTCTTCCATGGTTTCTGCCGTTGCCTTCCTTGCACCTTCTTCTTGGTTTTATTTATTTATGTATGTATTTTTTCTTTCCCACGAAGGCATGGAGATGACGGGAGGGGGATGGATGGGATGGCCATAGGTTTAGTCAAGGATCACAAAAGGAAAAGGGAAGTAAAAGGATAAGAAAGAGAGGAATGTAATTAAATCACCTGGGGGAGGGGGGGAGGAGGGGAGCTGATGTGCCTGTACTTACTTCTGGAGCAACCCTCCACCTGTAACCGGAGGATAGGGGGGGCACATAGACCCCCCCAAGAAAGGCCCGCTTGGCAGGATGCCTGGCTGGGCACAGATCGAGGGAGTCTTAACATTGGTGTACAATGTGATAGGGGTGGTGGGGGGGAGGGGGGTTTGTGTGATTTTTGTGGTCTCAAAATGTTCATAATAAAGTCTAAAAATACTTATACTTGTATGCCTCCTCTGCCTACACAAGGGGCTATCGGCCATGGAAGATGATCAGAATTGATATAAAAAACTGGGGAAAAGGGGGGATGATAAGATGGGGGGGGGAAGGATGAGGAAAAAGGGAAAAGATGGAGGTACTTAAAATAATGACTTACAATGTTGGGGTTTAAATAGTCCAAATAAGCGATTCCAGATTCTGCAAGAACTGAAGAAACAATCCGCTAACATAGTGTTTATACAAGAGACACATTTAAAAACAACATCTAAGGCCTCGTACACACGATCGGACATATCCGATGAAAACGGTCCGCGGACCATTTCCATCGGATATGTCCGATCGGGAGTTTGATCCGATGGCGTGTACACACCATCGGATCAAATTCCCCGCCGCCGGACGGCGCGGTGACGTGGCGGTGACGCGGCGGTGACGTTGACGCCGCCACGTCACCGCCACGTCACCGCACCAGGAAGTTAAACACTTCCGCGCATGCGCCGAATCCATTCGGCGGCGGCGCGGCGGCGGTGGGGGACGACATGTCTGCTGGTAAGTGTACTAACCAGCAGACATGTCGGGCGGACAGATTCCCACCGGATAGATTTCAAAGCATGCTTTGAAATCTGTCAGGTGGAGAAATCTGTCCGCTAGCCCATACACATGAGCGGAGATGTCTGCTGAAACGGTCCATCGGACCGTTTTCAGCGGACATATCCCCTCGTGTGTACGAGGCCTTAGACTAGCTTAAACACTAAAAGTTACCCCACATGGTACCACAGATACTCTCCAAATAAGAGATCGAAAGGAGTCGCAATTGGGTTTGACGGGAATACAAGGTTTATATTAGATACCATGGAGATGGACCCAGAGGGGAGATACTTGTTTATTGGAGGATCCCTATGTAATGTGAAATATACATTTGTAAATGTCTATTGTCCTAATCTCCGTCCAGCAGCATACCTGAAAAGACTTATGTCAAAATTGGAGAATTTTAGAGAGGGTAAGGTTGTAATGGCGGGGGGTTTTAATTTTGTCTTGGATCCTAAAATAGATACGCAACCGGTATCACTAAGGTCTGGAGGTAAACATCTAAAAGGATTAAAAAATAAGTTTTATCAAATGCATCTTGTAGAAGTGTGGAGAATCCTCCATCCCACAGATAGGGATTTTACATATTATTCCTCAGTCCATAAATCATACTCAAGAATAGATTTTTTCTTGCTGGATCACGGGCTGCTGGAAGGATTAAAAGGAATAGAAATAAAAACAATAACACTCTCCGACCATGCTCCAGTCAAAATGCTTCTGGAAGTGGGAGGGATACGGGAGGGCCGTAGACCATGGAGAATGGACGAATCCCTTCTGTCTGATACCAGAATAGCCGATGATTTAGAAAAGGACATGAGCTTGTTTTTTAGAGAAAATAATATCGAAAATGTTGCCCCATCAACGTTATGGGAAACACATAAGGTGTTCATGAGGGGCAGGATGATAGCGGAAAAATCCAAGAGGAGGAAAATTAGAGAAGCTCAGAGACATTCATTACTTGAAGAAATTCAGGGTCTAGAGAAGAAACATAAAGAAACCCAGGAGGAGGAAATATGGACACTATTAACAAACAAAAAAGGTAAAATTCGTGACCTAATGGAATTAGAGACCAAATGGGTATTTGACAATATGAATAAAAAATTCTATGCCCTGGGGAATAAACCAGGGAAACTCCTAGCAAGAACTATAAAATCAAGAAATAGGCAGAACTTTATCTCTAAAATAAAGGACAGCAAAGGGGGCATGGGTCACTCCACCAAGGATATAATTAATACCTTTCAAGAGTACTATCAAAAATTATATAAGGTCAATGAAGAACAAGGACCAATAGAGAAACAGAATAAAAGTAGAAAAATCAGACAGTACTTAGACAGAGCTAAAATCCCTGTACTACCTGAGGAAATAATGGTTAACCTGGAGAAGGAAATATCAATAGAAGAAATAAAACAAGTAATCAGAGGTATTAAAATGGGGAAAAGCCCGGGGCCCGATGGGTACACCTCTTTTTATTACAAAAGAGTTGGGGAAACCCTTACGCCCTTTTGTCAGGGATATATAAATTCCATAGGGGGAGGTATGAAAATGCGTGAAGAAGCACTAGGAGCACATATTACTTTAATAGCAAAGGAAGATAAGGACCCGTCACTATGTGCTAGCTACAGACCCATTTCCCTGATCAACGTTGACATGAAAATCTATGCAAAAATTCTAGCGGAAAGATTAAAACTGATTATGCCCGCTCTGATCGATAATGATCAGGCAGGATTTGTCCCAGAAAGAGAAACAAGAGACAACGTGCTAAGGGTACTGTTCCTGATTCAGAAAGCTAAAAAGAGTAAAGAGCCTGTGGTCTTCCTGTCATTAGATGCTGAAAAGGCTTTTGACAGGCTGGATTGGGAATTTATGTTAGCTACATTGAAGCAGGTGGGATTGGGCCCTAACATGCTTAGATGGATAGGAGCACTGTATTCAAAACCTTTAGCCCAGGTACGGGTAAACGGTAGTTTTTCAGAGAATTTTTTTTTATTTAATGAGACCCGACAGGGATGCCCCCTTTCGCCCCTCCTCTTTGTATTATCCCTTGAACCATTGCTGTCAACAATAAGAAAAAATCAGGAGATAGAAGGGATGAAGGTGGGTGGGAGGGAGCACAAGATCTCTGCGTTTGCCGACGACATGATGCTATTTGTATCTAACCCCAGACAGACATTGCCAAAGATTATAACCGAATATGAGAACTTCGGAGAAATCTCAAATTTAAAGATAAATAAAGAAAAAACTGAGGCATTATGTGTTTCATTGGGATGGGAGGAACGCAGGGATCTTGGCGCCCTCTACCCCTTTACATGGAAGCAGAGGAAGATGAAATACTTAGGAATATTCCTATCAAACACGGAAAGATATTTATACGAAGATAACTACGTCCCCCTATTGAATAAGATAAAACTAGATCTCAAGGGGTATCACGTGGATAAAGTTTCCTGGTGGGGTAGAACAAATATAATAAAGATGATGATACTACCTAAATCACTCTATATCTTTCAAACACTCCCCATAAAAATACCAGAGGCTTACTTTAAAATCTTGGGGAAAATAGTAAGGAGGTTCATATGGAAGGAAAGAAAATCTCGAATATCAGCAGAGACTCTAACTAGACCTAGCCGCGAGGGGGGAATATAATTTCCTGATTTTAAAAGATACTATAGATCAGCAGTACTAAAGAGAATAACTGAATGGTCACAGGAAGGAGCCCAAAAGAAAAAATGGGTAGAAGTTGAGGAGAGTTTAAGTAGAAAAGATCTGACAGAAACAGAAACCTACCCCAGGATAGTCCATCAATGACAAAAGAAACCTATAGAATTTGGGATGTAATATGTAAAGAAGGAAAATGGACATATAACAGTCCGTTGATGCCCCTCACGGGTACAGACTACTTCCCCCCCGGTAAGGCAGGGGGGATGTACCTGTGTTGGACTTCTTCGGACACATTAAGATTAAGGGATGTGATGAAGGGTAACCTATTAAGTTCCTTAGAGGACTTACGAGAAATGTATGGACCTACCCCTGGGGATGAATGGAGATATAGGCAGGTCCAACATTTTGTAGGCACCCTTCAGAGACCCCTGCGAGATATGAAGGAATTAAATCCCTGGGAAAAACTCATAGTGCATGGGGGAAAAAGAGGACAGGGGATATCAAATATCTATAAAATATTGATCTCCATCGGAGAATCTGGTACACTAAAAGCACTAGGAGGATGGGAACAGGAACTGAATCAAAATATTTCAGATGATAAGAAAAGACAGGTATTAGATCTCGTTCATACTACATCAACTGACTCAAAAATGAAAGAAATTAATTAAAAACTCCTTATGAAATGGTACTACGTTCCAACTAAGCTTAATAGAATCAATATTGAAACATCACCTCTCTGTTGGAGAGGATGTGGAATGGAGGGCACACATGCCCATATTTGGTGGCAATGCCCTTCGATACAGGCGTACTGGATCAAGATTCTAGAAATGATTAAAAAGATAAGTGGACAGGAGGTGAAATTAGACCCCTGGCACTGTCTCTTCCATGGAACAGGAGTAGCTAGGAAAAAGTATAGAAGATCGCTGATCCCATTTTTTCTGAACGGGGCTAAAACCTTAATACCTAGGAGATGGAGGGAAAAGAAGGCCCCATCAATAAGAGACTGGATAAGAGAACAGGACAAGATCTGTAAGATGGAGGAATTAATATTGAACCATAATGAGCGCAGGTCAGAATATGAGCTGATCTGGAGTAAATGGAGAGAATTTAAGGAACAGGAAGCCTAGAAACGGGGAATACGAAGTAATAGAGCTCTGTTGGGGAGGATAGAGAGACAGGGAGAGAGAAAATATATTTTTTTTTTTTTTTTTTTCCTTATCCCTCAATTAGGACTGTCCTATTATATGGGGGTACCCCTGCTACCCCCCCCCCCCATATAATCAACTTTTTTTTTTTTCCTTCTCTGTTTTCCTCACTGCTTAGTATCCCTGTCCTAATCTTAGGGGACTCATTATTAAACCCCCCCTGTTTACTGATCAAGTATTCTTAGTTTCTTCCTTTTTTATTCAATTTAATTATTATTATTTTATTTTATTATATATATTTTTTTTCCCACATCACTTAGGATCTTAGGCCTAATCAAATAGAGGATATTACTCATCCCTTTCACCTATTGAATATATTCATATCACTTATCCCTTTTTTTTTTTTAACGTAGGATTTAGGCATTAACCCCTTGAGGAATTATTTTTTTCCTTTATCCCCCTCGCACACTGAACACTTTATTTTCACCTTATTATGTATCTCCTTCACTCATCAAACATATTCTTCTCACATATCTTCTTTTTTCCTTTGTTTTTAGCATGTAGGATTCTAGGTCTTAACCATTGGAGAAGTATTTTTTGCCTTTATCCCTTCCATACACTGTACACTTTATAGTCACTTCACATTTATTTTTTATTTTATTTATTTTTTTTGCTCCAAACCACTTAGGATCTTAGACCAATTAAATAGAGGAGCTACTTATCCCCTCCACCTATCGAACATATTTATATCACTTATCCTTTTTCTAATTACATTTTTTTTTTTTTCTTCCTTTAGCACGTAGGATTTAGGCTTCAACCCCTTGAGGAATTACTTATTCCTTTTATCCCCCTTGCACACTGAACTTTTTATTTTTCCCCTACCATGTATCTCCTTCACTTACGAACATATTTCTCTCATATATCTTTTTTTTTCCCCTTTGTTCTTAGCACGTAGGACTGTAGGTCTTAATCACTGGAGAAGTATTTTTTTCCTCTACCCCCTTCGCACACTGTATATTTTATTGCCACCTCAAATTTTTTTTTTCTTTCTTCTCTCTCCCTCCCTTCCCTCTCTCTATCCACCTCTACCCCCTCCCCCTGGCTCCCCCTTAAAGTCTTAGGCCGCGTACACACGAGGGGATATGTCCGCTAAAAACGGTCCGATGGACCGTTTCAGCAGACATCTCCGCTCGTGTGTATGGGCTAGCGGACAGATTTCTCCACCCGACAGATTTCAAAGCATGCTTTGAAATCTATCCGGTGGGAATCTGTCCGCCCGACATGTCTGCTGGTTAGTACACTTACCAGCAGACATGTCGGCCCCCACCGCCGCCGGCGAATGGATTCGGCGCATGCGCGGAAGTGTTTTACTTCCTGGTGCGGTGACGTGGCGGTGACGCGGCGGCGTCAACGTCACCGCCGCGTCACCACTACGTCACCGTGCCGTCCGGCGGCGGGGAATTTGATCCGATGGTGTGTACACGCCATCGGATCAAACTCCCGATCGGACATATCCGATGGAAATGGTCCGCGGACCGTTTTCATCGGATATGTCCGATCGTCTGTACGCCGCCATAGAATTATCCCATGATAAGAAACTTAGGCCCAGATTCAGAAAGCAATTACGCCTGTCTAACTGGTGTTAGACAGGAGTAATTTCAAATTTCGCGCGCCGTATCACTAGTTTGAATCCTCAAACCATGATACGGCGGCTTCGGGCTTCGATCCGAGAGGCTTACGTCTTCGTAAGCCTTCGGATCTACGCTGCCATCTATTTGCGGCCGCTGGGAGGAGTTCGCGTCGTTTTGATGCGTCGGGATATGCAAATGTTTTTTTACGGCGATTCCCGAAGATACGAGTGGTCGTCGCAATCACTTTCGTCTATTTTTTTGTACGTAATGTTAGAGCAGCTTTTTGCTGCTCTAACGTTACGTAGCCCATGTTAAGTATGGCCGTCGTTCCCGCTTCGAATTTATTTAATTTTTTTTTTTGTTTACGTAACTCGTTCGGGACTAGGATCGCCCGTAAACGACGCTACCTAAACAACGAATGACGTCACGACGTGATTTCGCGCAATGCACGGCGGGAAATTTGGGAACGGAGCATGCGCAGATCGATCGCCGCGGGAACGCGCCTAATTTAAATGATTCACGCCCCCTACTCGTCTATATGGATTGCGACGGGAGAAATACACTACGCCGCCGTCGTTTAATGGACAAAATCTACCTGAATTCCACGTAGAGCCAGGTAAAATACGGCGGCGTAGTGTATTTCTGATACGCTACGATAATCCATTTCTGTGTGAATCTGCCCCTTAATTTCTTCAAAGAATCCTACCTACCCCGATTAATACCTTAGGGCAGTGTTTTTCAACTCCAGTCCTCAAGGCACACCAACAGGTCATGTTTTCAGGCTTTCCATTATTTTGCACAGGTAATTTGATCGGCTTCACTGCCTTAGTAATCACCACAGCCATTTCATCTGAGGGAAATCATGAAAACTTGACCTGTTGGTGTGCCTTGAGGACTGGAGTTGAAAAACACTGCCTTAGGGAATGAGGAGGGGTAAAAGGAAGATATATATTTAGAGAAGTAAAACTTCCAGATAGGGGGTAATGTAATGCAACTGATAGGTAGTATAGACAGTAGTAGGATAGTATAAAAGGGATTATCATTTTGAGACAATGTATATATGTGTGTGTATATGTATAATGTGTATTTATCTGTTGTATAGTTTTTATGTATAATGTGCAATTATTCGTTGTACAGTTGGAAAATTATGTTTAATAAATACATTTTGGAAAAAAAAACCTACATCAAGATGGCTGCCGGCCACCCCAGTAAAAAGGAGCGCAAGCTCCAAGAAAATGGCCGCCCGCTGTGCATAGCTGCGTCACAGCGCGGCTACAAGAAAATGCCCGCCATTCGTTTCTATATAAAAGCAGTGCGGCTACAAGAAAATGGTGGAAAATTAAAGGAAGTCTCCTCAAACTCAGACTAAAAAGGAAATCTTCTTTTGTGCCCTTTAGACTGGAACAACCTCCTCTCGGGTTCCTTCCACTCTGAAAGAATCATATCCCTAAGTGACTGGTGTACCGGGAAAGTTCTTGATTTCCTCCCCTGAAGATCCCTATACATTTTATCCTTTACAAATTGGATTTGCTGTGGCATCTCAATCTGCTCAGAGGTATATATTGACTTTAAAAGTTTGTCAAAATCTTCTGCTGGAAAAAGATACTTAGAGCTACCCATCTCCTCCTGATGCGGAATCCCCATCAGATGAAGAGCTTGGGTTCTCCCCTTCTTCCAGAACAGAAGTATAGTGCGAACCAATGGTCTTGGACCTTAATAGAGGAAGGGGTCTAACTGAGGCTGAAGGCTCTTGAGTTATGGGACCACATGAAGAAGGCCCCAGTCCTGCTACTCTTTAAAAGACCGGAAGGAGGCTACAACCTTGTTCATAGAAGACAAGTCTCTGACCTAGCCCTAGATGGAATAAAATCCTCACAAAATAGTTTTTTATATCCATCAGAAAGTCTGGCCCTACAGGTTCCACATTTCTTTTTCACTGGTTTGTCCTAGAAAAAAGCAGAAACAAGAACCATAAGCAAAGAAGGTCCATACAAAAAAAGGTCCCCTGCTGTATAATCACAGACAAGGGCTTACCTTGGAGGCAGTATGGGACAAGGAGGCTACCGCTGGTTCAATCTGAGCAGGTGCTCCATCCTCAGACCTGTCCTAAAGCTCCATAAGGCGAGTGGAGATTGGCCGGAGAAATAGGATGCTGTCCCAAGCAGCATGTCCTCAGTGTACTACGCTATGTTTCTTATCAACACGGCGCGGGAAAGTGCGTCACGTGACTTCCAGTTCCGGCACCATCCTGCCGCGTGACCGGAAGTCCTCCAACGCCATCTTGGTACACCTCGGCGAAGCAGGAGGAGGACAAGGCTTTCACCAGGCAGTTTTACAGTCCGTCAGATTTACATGTACTGTATTTAAGCAAATAAGCTCTGTTTTGTGATGAAAATAACTGAATCTAAAACTCTGTTGGGTGTAACAAGATGTCCGCTTGCCCCTAATCACTATCTGGTGTCACAGGGCCTCCCACTCCTCAGGTGTCACCCCCTCCTCTGGTGTCACAGGGCCCCCCCTCCTCTGGTGTCACCCCCTCCTCTGGTGTCACCCCCTCCTCTGGTGTCACAGGGCCCCCCACTCCTCAGGTGTCACCCCCTCCTCTGGTGTCACAGGGCAACCCCTCCTCTGGTGTCACAGGACCCCCCCTCTGGTGTACAGACAGCCATGCATCTCCTACCGGCAGGTGTAGATCTACTGTCTCCTCTCCACATGTCTGTGGTCCCATCTCGCTCCACCCGGTGTGCTTGCCAGAGCCCAGTGCACAGCGTGACACGCCTCCCTGCCTCAGCGCGCTGAGGCGGGGAGGCGCGTCACGATGTGCACTGGGCTCTGGCAAGCACACTGGGTGGAACAAGATGGCCGCCGCTCCGGAGCTAGGCTGAAGTCGGGGACTTTCCTAGGACGAGGCTCCAGAGCGCTCAGCGGATCGCGGGGTGTGCCGATCCGAACGGGGTGACCCGTTTGTATCACAGATCGGTGACGATGCATTGCACCCCTAGAGGAAAGGGAGGGGTCTTTTAAATTGTATCTGATTTATGTTTCCTGTAAAGGGCGGAGCCAATCATCTCTCAAGTAGCTGTCCTGGAAAGTGAGGGGGGGAAATGACATTTTAGTTTAAGTCCCATTTTAGTCTTCTGCAATTGTTTTATTTTTATTAATATTTAGTCGACTAAATCTCCAGGACATTTTAGTCGACTAAATCTCCAGGACATTTAAGTCAACTAAAATAATTTTAGTCAACTAAAACTCATTTTATTCATCTAAAAATCTAATGGGCGTAGTTAAATTGTAATGCATTATTTAAGCATTTCTCTACAATTTCCAAACTCATTCTATACGGCTGGAGTGCAAAATCAAATATGTTATTGTAGCGCTCGCTCCCAATGACTGATAGTTTGGGCTCAGACTTTACTAATTTCATGGTAATTAGCCTCTGTTCTGGCTATGGTTGTGCTTGATAGAAGTTTTCCCTTGTTGCCTGTAGGTGGCGTTATCACCTCAGGCCCATGTTGGAACTCAGACAAACCATGGTGTGTTAAGTGACCATTCTCGGCAGCAGCCCAGTGGTAGTGGTGCCCCACTTTGCATGCTGGGAAGGGATACTTAAGGGGCAGATGCTGTTTTACAGGGGCCTTCGCCTTGTGGCCCTCCTGGCGCGAGGCACGTGTGTGTGATTCCAGTCCCGCGACCACGTTGGTCCGAGGCTGTATTTCTATCAAGTAGACCCAGCTATGCTGGCTGGGGTCTATGGTTCTAGAAGGGACCCCAAGCTGTCCATCCAAGTGGGGGAAGCTGCTTAATGAAGGAAACAGTGGGACGACCTGCCCTGGGGGAGACCAAGCAAGGCAAGCTGATTTCTTGGGATAGGTCCGCTTTCCCAAAAGGGATCCACTATTCAATTTGTCTTACAGTTCACCGGATTGGCTTAAAGGCTCTTTTGCTGTAAGGCAGGAAGTTTGGGACTGAAATCCTGTGGCAGAGGATTCCCTGGCCATCCATCTTTTGTTCTCAGACGGAGTGTGCGTCATTCCAGCTGCTAGGCCATGTGAGAGGGGTCTATCCCGGTGAGCAATACCCACTTAGGAAAGAGCGGTGAATACTGGAACTAAAATACTTTTTGTGCATTCTGTACCGCATACCTGAACCTTCCCCTTCTCTCCTCCTATTCTACTACCTTCACAAGTTTTATGCAGCAAAAATAAAACCTAACATTTGAAGGTTTTACATCTTGTGTGGACATTGCAATATTCTACAGACTTTCTCCCCTGGACAACGAACTTAGAATTAACGTGCAAAACCTAAATCTAAACCAGCAGCTTCTGCAGGGGTAATGCTACATTATTATTAATGGTATTGAGGTATGAACATGCACTACAGATCAGTGTTCATTTTGACATCAAATTTCAATTTAGTTTTAGTCTTTTGACTAAAATGGCATTTTATTTTTAGTCCCATTTTAGTCTTTTGACTAAAATGGCATTTTAGATTTAGTTGTATTTTAGTCATCTCAATTGCTGTAGTTTTATGCCGCGTACACACTTTTTGTGATGAAAAAAAACGACGTTTTATGTGACGAAACAAAACGACGTTTTTTCAAACTTCATTTTCCAAAACGACGTTGCATACACACCATAGTTTTTCCAAAATGCTCTAGCAAAGCGCGGTTACGTACACCACGTTCGACGGCACTCTATTCCATTGAAGCTCCGTCTCATAACTTGCTTCTGGGCATGCGTGGGTTTAAAAACGTCGTTTTCAACGTCGTTTTGCCCACACACGATCACTTTTTATGACACAAAAAATTACATTTTAAAAAACTACACAAAAAATTCAAGCATGTTTGAATTTTTTTTTGGTCGTTTTTTTGAAGACATAAAACGACGTTTTGCCCATACACGATCATTTTAAATTATGTTTTTGAAAACGTTGTTTTTTTCATCACAAAAAGTGATTGTGTGTACGCGGCATTAGCCTTATTTAAGTCAACTAAAATGGTATTAACCACTTTCCTACCACTGGATGTCACATGACTTTGTTGACTTTGTGCAGTGATATCTGAATGATGAGTGCAGCTACAGGCATCATCCAGTAACTTTATTTAATGCAAAGAGATCTACAAGACTGGCAGATAGGCGTTTCTCTGATGTTGCTGTTACTCTACTTAAGGGTTTCTAGGTGCAATGCCCTTGGTAGCTAAAGGTCAGATTTCCATCTGAAACCTTTTTTTAATCCTTATTTAATAACTAAGCCAGCACCCTTTCCATCTGCGGAGACAGCTGATCGTAGGAGAGAGCAGACCGCTCTGCAGAGATAGCTACCTATGTGAGCTTGGCGGGGATCGATTGAAAGCGGAGCAGCTTGCGGCCCCTGGGATTACCCATTATCGGATTGGGTGGATTTATGTGCCTGTCTGAATCCATCTAACAGGGAGTCCAACTGATCTGGTAAGAGCAACTACTTACCCTTCTCCCCAATGTGTTCTTGAGGAATTCTTCTTTTCAACCATCTTTATCTGAAATCGGTTGTGGACTGTTCTCTCAAACGCCTATATTACTTGGATTATTCACTTTATATTGGACATTTTTTTCTTTATGGGATATTTATTTATTCACTCATTCAATTATTGGTATTCACATACCCACAATAATGAGGTTGTGGTGTTTTTTTAGCGCAACCTATTCCCTTTTGTTTATCATTCAGATATCATTCTTTTAGCCGGCGATTCTCTTCACGATAAGAATGATCATAGTGGCAGTGCCCCCCCCCCCCCCCTCCCGCCATCCAGAGAAAGAATTGTCCAGCACTGGATGACGATCATAGAGATTTCCGGTGACCAGCCATCTCTATGACTGTCGGAGGCCCGGGCGCAACATTATGATGTCACGCCCAGGTCCTTAATGTAAACAAAGCCGCGATCGCGGCTAGAAAGCATGATTGGTGATTTTTTTCTTTACAGCCTGGAGGAGAGATGTGGTGTCTTATTATATTATATAATATATTATTATATCACCTCTCCATAAAGAGGACCCATCATGAACCATTCCTATTACAAGGGATGTTTACATTCCTTGTAAAAGGAATAAAAGTGATCAAAAATAAAAAAATATATATAAAAAAAGTGTAAAAATAAAATAAATATATTTTTTTTTAAATGCCCCTATCCCCGTTTTAGCTCATGCTCAGAAGCGGACACACACGTAAGTCCCACCCACATATGTAATCGTTGTTCAAACCACACATGTGAGGTATTGCCACGTGCGTTAGAGCATGTGCAACAAATCTCAGCACTAGACCTCCTCTGTAACTTTAAACTGGTAACCTGTAAATAAATAATAAAGCGTCGCCTATGGAGATTTTTAAGAACTGAAGTTTGGCGCCATTCTACGAGTGTGTGCAATTTTAAAGTGCGACATGTTAGGTATCTATTTACTTGGCGTATCATCTTTCACATCATACAAAAAACATTGGGCTAACTTTACTGTTTAGTTATTTTTTAATTCATGAAACTGTTTTTTCTCAAAAAAAAAAAAAGGCGCACAACTATGTACGTCCACAGAATGGCACGTACATGCACATGGGCGTACATGTACGTCCCTGCCTTGTTGCGGGTCGGGGTTCCGTTCTGGACCCCCTCCGATGCGTGCGGCGGTCGTCTTACCTGCCGGAGCGATCGGTGACGAGGAGGTGGCTGTTTGTTTCTGTCCTCCCCCAGCCAATCCGGCATCTCCCCGCTGTGTCACTTCCTCTGCCTGTATAATGTAAACACAGGCAGAGGAAGTGATGTGAGCTCTCCTCTCGGCGGTATTTTCAATCCGCCGAGAGGAGAAGTAAGTCGCATCAACACTACACTGACACCACACACATAGGCACATTTAACACCTTCCGATCACCCCCCCCCACCTCCTGTCACTGAATGCAGTGATCATATATTTACTGATCACTGCATTTAGTGTCAGTGTGACAGGCAGTTAGTGTTAGGTCCAGGGTAGCCCCCGTACCCCCCCTAATAAAGTTTTAACCCCTTGATCACCACCCTAGTTAACCCTTTCACCCCCTATTGCCAGCGTCACTAAGCAATCATTTTTCTGATCACAGTATTAGTGTCACTGTTCCTGCTAGGTAGCTATTTTTTTTTTTTTATTGCAAATTTTTTTTTTACTAAAGACATGTGGCTGAACACATTTTGGCCTAAATGTTTGACCAAAATGTTGTTTATTTGATTTTTCTTATAACAAAAACTAAAAAATATTGTTTTTTTTTTTCAAAAATGTCGCACTATTTTGTATATAGCGCAAAAAAATAAAAATCGCAGAGGCGATCAAATACCACCAAAAGAAAGCTCCATTTGTGGGAAGAAAAGGACGCAAATTTTGTTTGGGAGCCACGTCGCACGACCGTGCAATTGTCTGTTAAAGCGACGCATTGCCGAATCGCAAAAAGGGGCCTGGTCCTTTACCTGCATTTTGGTCCGGGTCTTAAAGAGGGAGTTCACCCTTAAAACCACTTTCTCCCATCCCATCCAGCATACTGGTGTCAGCGCCAGTATGCTGTCTTTTTTTTTTTTTTATAGGTGTACTTACCTCTTAATAGATAATTTAATTTTCATCCTACCGCGGGGTATGGCGCCGCTATATAGCGTCACGCCTTCCGAAAACAGCCGACTAGCACTCGGCTGTTCTCGGCGCCTGCGCACAGACCCAGGAGCTGACTGCACAGGCGCCGTATACAGCCGAGTCCTAATTCGGCTTTTTTCGGAAGGCGTGACGCGGCTATATAGGGCGCCTGCGCAGTCAGCTCCTGGGTCTGTGCTCAGGCGCCGTATAGCTCCGAGAACAGCCGAGTGCTAGTTGGCTGTTTTCGGAAGGTGTGACGCTATATAGCGGCGCCATACCCCATGGTAGGACGAAAATTAAATTATCTATTAAGAGGTAAGTACACCTATAAAAAAAAAAAAGACAGCATACTGGCGCTGACGTCAGTATGCTGGATGGGATGGGAGAAAGTGTTTTTAAGGGTGAACCCCCTCTTTAAGTGGTTAAGTTAGTCGACTAAAATGTTTTAGTGGACAAAATGAACACTGCCATTTAGAGATATATTTTGAAGACACAACAAAAAGTGAAGAAAGGATACTATGAAAGCTCCAGAGATGAGGCTGGTAGTTATCACTAGGACCATCCACTTAATGTTGAGGGGAGGGGAGATGATGGAATTGGACCGAATGACTGCTTCCTCCTCCCCCCCTCCCCTCCCCTCGCTGAGGACTGTTGCTGTTTCTTCGCTCTTTTTTCCCTTCAAGCACATTGCCACCAGGAGGCAAGGCACTGCCCCTTTAAATGCATCCCTTTCCCCTCCTCCTCCTCGGCTGAACGAGACACCATTTTCCAAAAAGGAGACTGGAATCCCACCCGAACCACAGAGGGGATCAGGAGAAGTCTAGGGGAACAAAGAAGGGGCTCAGCACTTGGAGAAGTGACCTAGGGGAGGAGGAGTGCTGGAGGAATCCCCCCCTTCCTCCTCCCTACCTGGAAGACATGGCTGCAAACATGTACAGGGTTGGAGGTAAGTGAAAGATGCCCGGGCCTGCTGTGGGGGGCTCCGCTGCGTGTAGAATATTCATGGAGCTGCAGCTCGGCGTCCTCCTATAGTGCCCCTGCTGGAAATAATTAGGGGTGTATGAGGAGGAGGAGTGAGGCGGCTGGACTGTGTGGGGCTGCAGGAGCTCAGTAGCCGCCTGCCAGAATACGGTGGACGGCTGCTGCTGCTGCTTCCTCCTCTTGTTATGTAGTAATGAAAGCGCCTATGGCAGGCAGGTCTGTGACAGGCGGCTTTGTGACTGGCATTCCATTGTGAGGGGAGGGGGGGGTGGTGTTGGTGGTGCCAGCCCTGTCATTATGTGCGGTACCACAGGCAGTACAGCGGGCACTCTCTAGGAGCCCGGAGGCCCCGTGTTGTCCGTCTGTATAGCAGCACCGCACGTGTTGGTTGACATGGTGTCCGCTCTGCGCCTCTGCTCGTGTCATTAAGGTTGGCGAAGCACAGGCCTCTTTGTAGCAGGTTGTGTAGGCGGGTGAGGTAGTAAGGGAGGGTTCGGTTCTCCTCCCCGCCCGCCGTGTGGGCTCTATCTATGCTGCAATTCTCCCTTCATGCTTTTATTTCCGGTGGGGGGGGGGGGAATTCTAGCGGGAAACAGCAGTGGGGGTACGGCTAGGTAGAAAGCACCGCAGCCAAAATGGCGAAAGATGGGGGGCTAATGTGACACAAAAGAAACCGAACGTCACCACAGGCGGCGCGGAGAGGCGGCTATTGCAGATACTTTTATATAACGAATTGGAGGCTTCGTGACTGACTGGAGCGGGGAGACGTCACGGATCTCGCACATATTTGTTACAATGTCCGGATCTCCTCAGGACTGTATGAGGAACGTGACAAACTGCTTATGCTGCTCAAACACATTGTATTGGCAAGTTCCTACGAGCGCCTTTTCCTATATGGGGGGGATTTGTATATCTCACTTTACATTCACCTTGAAGAGGAAGTGAAGCCCCTAAAAAAGAAACCTTGCAAGACAAAGGCACAATGAGCTAGTATGCATAGCATGCTAGCTCATGAGGTACTTACCTGAGATCTAGGCCCTCGTTCGCCTCCTCCGTCACTCCCATAGTGACATTGGGGTATCGCGGCTCTGGTGCTGCGAGTGTCCGGAGCCGCGATGACGTCAGTGACGGTACGATCGCCTTCACTAACAGCACGCA
The DNA here is from genome assembly GCA_029574335.1 of Rana kukunoris. Classification (NCBI taxonomy): domain Eukaryota; kingdom Metazoa; phylum Chordata; class Amphibia; order Anura; family Ranidae; genus Rana; species Rana kukunoris. The sequence continues at coordinate 37,345,474 of CM056059.1, read as the reverse complement.
CAGTGCGCCGTAGACATCGGTGCCGTCTTTTCTGCAAATACCTCAGAAACCGTGTAAGTTTAGGAGATATTTCTTGTACCTGCAGGTAAGCCTTAAAGCGGGGGTTCACCCTAAAAAAAAAAAATTCTAACATTACATTGAGCTGAGTTGTGAGAATGACATGATGCTGACCTTTTTCTTTTTTGGTGCCGTACATACCATTTTATCTATATTTTCCCCGGGGCTTCCGGGTAGGGAATCCTGCGGGAGTGGGCTTTCCTTTTCACATGCTAAGTGATTGACGTGCTTTCCACGGCGCATACAGCGCGTCACGAGTTGTCGAAAGAAGCCGAACGTCGGTGCGCAGGCGCCGTATAGAGCCGACTCGCTGTCCGGCGTCCTTCGGCAACTCGTGATGCACCGTATGCGTCGGTGGGAAGCATGTCAATCAGCATGTGAATAGTTGCCGAAAGACGCCGGGACAGCGAGTCGGCTCTATACGGCACCTGCGCACCAACGTTCGACTTCTTTCGGCAACTCGTGACGCACCGTATGCGTCGGTGGGAAGCATGTCAATAGGAACGCCCAGTTACGTCACGAGTTGCCGAAAGACGCCGGACAGCGAGGCGGCTCTATACGGCACCTGCGCACCAACGTTTGACTTCTTTCGGCAACTCGTGACGCACCGTATGCGTCGGTGGGAAGCATGTCAATAGGAACGCCCAGTTATGTCACGAGTTGCCGAAAGACGCCGGACTGCGAGTCGGCTCTATACGGCACCTGCGCACCGACGTTCGACTTCTTTCGGCAACTCGTGGCGCGCTGTATGCGCCGTGGGAAGCACGTCAATCACTTAGCATGTGAAAAGGAAAGCCCACTCCCGCAGGATTCCCTACCCGGAAGCCGTGGGGAAAATATAGATAAAATGGTATGTACGGCACCAAAGGAAAAAAAGGTCAGCATAATGTCATTCTCACAACTCAATGTAATGTTAGAATTTTTTTTTTTTAGGGTGAACCCCCGCTTTAATCTATGTAAAAGTGGTCTGTAAGGCCCCTTTCACACTGGGGCCTTTTTTCTAGAGTGAAGCCTCATCTGCAATCCCAATGTGCTGGTAAAGCATCGCTAAGACCCTAATGTTTTTTTGCAGTGCCTTCAATTTATTTCAATGTAGAGGGGCGTTTTTGGAGCGTTTTTTTTTTCAGCGCCTAAAAGCTGCTCCAAAGATGCTGCTTGCAGGACTCCGTGTGAAAGGGTCCATTGAGATGTATGGAGAGCGTTTTATGAGCATTTTAATAGTTTTTTTTTTTTTTTAACGCTAAAATGCTGTAAAAAGGCTTCAGTGTGAAAGGGGTCTTAGGGTTTACAACCACTTTAACCACTTAAGACCCGGACCTTTAGTCAGCTAAAGGACCCAACCAGGTTTTGCGATTCGGCACTGCGTCGCTTTAACAGACAATTGAGCGGTCGTGCGACGTGGCTCCCAAACAAAATTGATGTCCTTTTTTCCCCACAAATAGAGCTTTCTTTTGGTGGTATTTGATCACCTCTGCGGTTTTTATTTTTTGCGCTATATACAAAAAAAGAGACAATTTAAATAAAAAATGCAATATTTTTTACTTTTTTGCTATAATATCCCCCAAAAATATATAACATTTTTTTTTTTTCCTCAGTTTAGGCCGATACATATTCTTCTACCTATTTTTGGTTAAAAAAAAATCACAATAGGCGTTTATCGGTTGGTTTGCGCAAAATTTATAGCGTTTACAAAATAGGGGATAGTTTTATTGCATTTTTATAATTTTTTTTTTTTTTTTTTTACTACTAATGGCCGCGATCAGCTTTTTTTTTTTTTTTTTTTGTGACTGCGACATGGCGGACACTTTGTACAATTTTGACACATTTTTTGGGACATTTGTCATTTTCACAGCAAAAAATGCTATATAAATGCATTGTTTATTGTGGAAATGAAAATTGCAGTTTGGGAGTTAACCACAAGGGGGCGCTGAAGGGGTTATGAGTTCCCTATTGTGTGTTTAAAACTGTAGGGGGGTGTGGCTGTAGGTGTGACGTCATCAATTGTGTCTCCCTATAAAAGGCATCACGCGATCGATGACGCCGCCACAGTGAAAAACGGGGAAGCCGTGTTTACACACAGCTCTCCTCATTCTTCAGCTCCGGGGACCGATCGCCGCACTCCAGCGGCGATCGGGTCTGCGAATCCCGGAGCTTCGGACCGGGTACTAGCACAACATGTACCTGTACGTGCATGTGTCCAGCCGTGCCATTCTGCCGACGTATATGTGCAGGAGGCGGTCCTTAAGTGGTTAAAGCTGTATTCAACCCAAAAATGTAATATATTGCAGCTTACCAATCGTTAGATGTGGTGACTGCATTAGGCTTGGTTCACACAGGTGCAAAAAACTCTGTGATCTGTGTGCGTTTTCCACACTTTATCCAAATCGCACTGCCCTTGCGATCTTCAGTGGGTGTCAGTGCAATCTTAACCCCTTCTCGCATACGCATATATGCATCCTCGGATTTCGGGGGTTATACAATGGCATCATCCCGGTACCATTGTTTATAGAGGGCAATCGGCTTTCTAGGCATGACAACCAATGCGGCTAAAAGCCTCTCGGATGTTATCACTGAAGAGCTGGATATCCCCCTCCCGCTACTCTGACCGGCCTCCCGTCCCACCGGGAGACCCGATCCGGCGCCTTGTGACAGGCTGGAACAAAGCCATAGCGGCTTTGTTACAGTCTCCTGAATGTAAACACAGAAGCAACGTCGCTTCCGGTTTTACTTGGCTGCCAATAGCGCCGGATTAAAAAAAATATACAGTATTCAGAATAGCCGTTTTCAGCGATCTGAATACTTTGAAGTGCTAAAGAGGGATTTGGGGTCTTTTAGACCCCCGATTACTCAATAAATAGTACCTGTCACCACCTATTACTGTCACAATGGATGTTTACATTCCTTGTGACAGCTATAAAAGTGATCGCATTTTTATTTTAGTTTTTAAAACACAATTTACCCACTTCCCTACCGTAGGACATCATATGATGTCCTGGACTTTAGGGGGGATATCTGAATGATGCCTGCAGCTACAGGGATCATTCAGATAACCTTCTTTTTAGGCGGCGATTCTGTGCACCGGTCGTCTCTGACCATCGGAGGCCGAGGGCGACGTTACAACGTCACGCCCGGGTACCCGAAAGTAAACAAAGCCGCAAAGCATGAGATCAGTGAATTGTTTTTTTTTTTTTTTTGTTCCCCGATCTCATGCTTTCTAGCATGGAGCAGAGATATGCGAACACGCACATAAGTCCCGCCCACATATGTAAATGCCGTTCAAACCACACATGTGAGATATCGCCGCGTGCCTTAGGCCGCGTACACACGATCGAATATATCTGCTGAAACTGGTCCACAGACCAGTTTCAGCGGACAGATTCGATCGTATGTACGGGCTAGCAGACAGGTTTCCAGCAGACAAAAGTTTTAACATCTGTCTGCTGGAAACCCGTCTGTCCACTGGATAGTACGCCTAACCAGCGGACCGAAATCTCCCGCATGCGCCGAATGAATTTGACGCATGCATGGAAGTAATTTACTTCCTGGTTTGGTGACGTGGCGGCGTCAACGTCACCGCGCTGTCCGCAGGGATTTTGGTTTAAACGTGTGTACACACATCAGACCAAAATCTCCCAGGAGACATGTCCGATGAAAACGGTCCGACAGACCGATTTCATCGGACATGTCTCCTCGTGTGTACGCGGCCTTAGAGCGAGAGCAATCATTCTAGCACTAGACCTCCTCTGTAACTCTAAACTGGTAACCTGTAAAAAAATAAAATAAAAAAATTTAAAGCGTCACCTATTGAGATTTTTAAGTTACCGAAGTTTGGCGCCATTCCATTAATGTTCGCAATTTAAAAGCGAATTAGGTATCCATTTACTCGGCTTGACTTCATCTTTCACAGTATACAAAAACATTGGGATAACTTTACTGTTTTTTTTATATTTTATTTATTCATGAAACTGTTTTTTTCCAAAAAAACAAAGCGCTTGAAAAGTTATTGCACAAATACTGTGCAAGATGCAATGACGGTCACTTTATTCCCTAGGGTGTATGCTTAAAATATATAATGTTTGGGGTGTCTGAGTAAATTTCTAGCAAAAAAATTATGATTTTTACACGAAGGAGAGAAGTGCCAGAATAGGCCCGGTATGGAAGTGGTTAATAATAAATAAAATGAAATAAAAAAGCTCATGCAGTAAAGAAACCGCATACGGAAGTCGCACCCCCATATTTAAATGGTGTTCACATGACCCTAGGTATCGCCGCAATCGTCAGAGGGAGAGCAATAATTCTAGCACTAGACCTAGACTAGCATGGTTACCAGGTTAGAGTTACAGAGGGTAACTCTAACCTGGTAACCATAAAATTAAAGCGTCGCCAATGGAGATTTTTAGGTACTGTAGTTTGTTGCCATTCTACGAGTGCGTGCAATTAAAAAGCGTGACATGTTTGGTATCCTTTACTTGGCGTAACAACATCTTTCACATTATACAAAAAATTGGGCTAACTCTACTCTTTCCCTTTTTTAATTCATGAAAGTGTCTTTTTCCCAAAAAGTTGCGTTTAAAACACCACTGCACAAATACTGTGTGACATAAAATATTGCAACAATCGCTATTTGATTCTCTGCTAAAAAAATATATATATATATGTTTTGGGGGTTCTAAATAATTTTATAGCAAAAATACGGATTTTAACCTGTAAACACCAAATGTCAGAAATAGACTTGGGCATGAAAGGGTTAAAGGGGTTGTAAAGATTCTTTGTTAGTTTAAAACAAAATAAAAAATCATGTCATACTTGCCTCCATTGTGCAGCTCGTTTTGCCCCCGATCCTGGTTTTCTGGGGTCCCATGACGACTGTCTCGGCTCCTCCCGGAAGAGCGAACTCCTGTTCTGGGAAGAGCTCTCCCAAGGGGGGTTAGCTTGTGGGCACCATCCTGTGAGAGTCGGTGGCTATAGCCGCCAAGTATATCACTCGGCCCGGCACACCACCATCATTAATTAGACTGACAGCAGTGCAAGCCAATGACTGCGCTGCTATCAATCTCCAATGAAGAGTCGAGAAGACGGGCGAGTAGCCAGCTTGTTCAAGATGCTGGACTTTCGAGGGCTCGAGTAAGTAAACGGGAGAGCTTGGTGAAAAAAAAACGCGAAGCTTTTGCTGGTGACCGCAAACACACTGTTTGGAGTGTTGTTAAAGGGGTTACTTTAACACAACACGCCAAATTGTGTTTGCTGTCATCGGATCGCGTGGTACCAAATGACCACTCAATCCGGTTGCAGTGCGGTTCCAAAAATTGCTGCATGCACATCTTTGGGCCAGTGTGGTACAATTGGGGCCCATTCAGCTCCAGTCACACCCCACTGAATCGCTCGTGAATTGCTCTGTTTTCATCTGGTGATCTGGCCCATAACACACATCTTGTATTAGAGTGCCCCCACTCTGAATGAAGGAGCACAGGGGGCATATTTGGACAGCAAGATTGTCAGTCTGGGGAGTGTTGGATCTACAAGCAGATACAATAACAAATTCAACTGAAACAGCACTACATCTAAGCACCAAAAACACTGTAAGACCCCCTTTCACAGGGAGGCAGTTTTCAGACGTTTTAGCGCTAGAAATAGCCTCTAAAAATCACCTGAAAACTGTCCCTATTCATTACAATGAGTGCTTTTACATTGGGCGGTGCGCTTATGGGACATTAGAAAAAGCTCACCCAAAACACCCCTGCCCATTAAAACAAATGGGCAGCTATTCCAAATCGCCTTAAAGGCACTTTTAAATTGCTACAAAAAACGGGACCCCCCCTTTTTTTTACGTGACCATAACCACTTGCCAAAATGTCAGTTTTGTTTGGGTGCAACATCGCATGGCCGCGCAATTGTCAGTTAAAGAGAAGCAGTGCCGAATCGCAAAAAATGGCCTGGTCATTGGGCAGCCAATTCTTCCGGGACTGAAGTGACTAAATGTGCCGCAAAGAAATGGCGCTTTAGCAGGGCTGCAGTGTAAAAGGGGTCTTGGGGCTGGTTCACACTTGAGCGAGATCGTATGCGATTCGCACTGCAAATCGCATGCAGTATGGCTGATATCGCACCACATTCAGAGCAAACATGCACAGGACCCTTTTTTGGTCCGAACTATCGTGCGATATGCAAGCTGAAATGGGGGTGTCATTAACAATGTATTGAAACCCCCCAGCAGTTCGCATATGGCAGTGTGAGCTGCCGTGCGTGTCGAGTGCAATGCAGGAACCCGCAGTGGATTTGCATTGTTCCCGCATCGCACAAGTGTGTACCGGCCCTTACTCATTTTTATTATTTAAAGAAAAATCAGCAATCCATCCATCCGTGCTTGCATGCTTTATTTTGCTGAGAAATCGCTTTGAAAAACGCCCTCCTAGCATTTCTGGCTGTGGCAATCTTACAATAAGCAGATGATTCATGTAGCCTTTTCTTCCTGGAATCGACATGCCCTTAGCTCTGACCATTGCAAGCACCCCTGTCAGTATTCAAGAGGAGTTCCACCCAAAAGTGGAACCTCCGCTTTTAGGGTATACTGACATGCACACATTTGGCATGTCATTGTTTTGGGGGGGGTGTACCTATTTTTGTCAGGTACCCAGCTCCCACTTCTGCCCGCACCATCTATACGACGACTCCTTCCAATCCTCTGTCTCATAGGAAGCCAGTGATTTACACACGTCATGCGACATGGGCTTCCAAGGTCACTGTAAACTGTCCCCTCAAAATACTGTAACTCAACACACAACTGTTAATGACCAAAGTGTCAATATTTTGTGTGGCCACCATTTTTTTCCAGCACTGCCTTAACCCTTTTGGGCATGGAGTTCACCAAAGCTTCACAGGTTGCCACTGGAGTCCTCTTCCACTCCTCCATGATGACATCACAGAGCTGGTGGATGTTGGAGTCCTTGCGCTCCTCCACCTTCCGTTTTGAGGATGTCCCACAGTTGCTCAATAGGGTTTAATTCTGGAGAAATACTTGGCCAGGCCATCGCCCTTACCCTCAGCTTCTTTAGCAAGGCAGTGGTTGTCCTGGAGGTGTGTTTGGGGTTGATATCTTGTAATTCTGCCCTGCAGTCCAGTCTCCGAGGGGAGGAGATCATGCTCGGCTTCAGTATGTCACAGTACATGTTGGCATTCATGGTTCCCTCAATGAGCTGTATCTCCCCAGTCCTGGTAGCACCCATGCAGCCCCAGACCATGACACTCCCACCACCATGCTTGACTGTAGGCAAGACACACTTGTCTTTCTACTCACCTGGTTGCCGTCACACAAGCTTGACACCATCTGAACCAAATACGTTTATCTTGGTCTCATCAGACCATAATGTCCAGTAATGTCCTTGGTCTGCTTGTCTTTAGCAAACTATTTTCAGCTTTCTTGTGCATCATCTTTAGAAGAGGCTTCCTTCTGGGACAACAGCCATGCAGAACAATTTTTGATGCAGTATACGGTGAATGTTCTGAGCACTGACAGGTTGACCCCCCCCCCCCCCCCCACCCCACCCCTTCAACCTCTGCAACAACGCTGTCAGCACTCATATGTCTATTTTCCAATGACGACCTCTGGATATGACGCTGAGCACGTGCACTCAACTTCTTTGATCATGGCGAGGCCTGTTCTGAGTGGAACATGTCGTGTTAAACTGTTGTATGGTCTTGGCCACCGTACTACAGCTCAGTTTCAGGGTCTTGGCAATCTTCTTATAGCCTAGGCATCTTTATGTAGAGCAACAATTTTTTTTTTTTTTTTAAGATCCTCAGCGTTCTTTGCCATGAGGTGCCATGTTGAACTTCCAGCGACCAGTACCAACGAGTGAGAGTGATAACACCAAATTTAACACACCTGGTCACATGACACAGGGAGGAAAAATGGCTAATTGGGCCCAATTTGGACATTTTCACTTAGGAGTGTACTCACTTTTGTTGCCAGCGGTTTAGATATTAATGGCTGTGTTGAGTTATTTTGAGGGGACAGCAAATTTAAACTTCCTGTATACTCACTACTTTAAATTGTGATACAGTATAATTTCATCAGTGTTGTCACATGAAAAGATATACCGTATAACCCGACCCGAATATAAGCAGAGGCACCTCATTTTACCACCAAAAAATTAAAAAACGTATTGACTCGAGTATAAGCCTAGGGTGGAAAATGCAGCAGCTACTGGGTAAACAATGCCCATTTGTAGTCTCACTGTGCCCATCAGTGTTGCCAACCGTCCGTATTTTTACAGACAGTTCATAAAAATGGGCACCCCCCCCCCCCCGTTCGTAAATGTCCGTGGTTGTGGAAATGTGCCAGTAAAAATAGCTGAGATCGGTTCGGCTTGGAGATTGGAGGCTGTGGTAGCACAGACCAGTTTATAGCCCTTCCATTTGGTCTTCTGCATTGTGAGATACATGGATGATTCCTGTTGAAGGAACAGTCGGCTCAAATACTGACACAATATTGACGCTGAAATTGTTGTACCACTTGGAGTTCTTAAGAAAATCTGCTAGCGGCACAAAACCGCACAAACGTAGCACTAACCAATGAGACCAGTTTTGTGTCATTTGGGTGTTGTAGGGGGGCTGTGTGACCTGTGGTGACCTTTAATAAATCATTAATATCGCAAAAAGATAGCAAGGAAATTTAAACGGCACAAATATAGCACTAAAGAAACACACTTGAGTTTTTATTTGTGCTGATTGTAAGTTGGGTAAAGTGAGTGGGGTTTGAAAAAATAAACTGTTATAACTTTAAAACCATAACAGCACAAATAAAAATATTAGCAGCACAAACGTAGCACTAACCAACGAGACCAGTTTCGTGTCATTTGGGTGTTGTAGGGGGGCTGATTGACCTTTGGTGACCTTTAATAAATCATAAATAACGCAAAAACTGATAAAAGATAGAATGGAAATATTAGCAGCACAAACGTAGCACTAACCAATGAGACCAGTTTTGTGTCATTTGGCTGTTGTAGGGGGGCTGTATGATGTCCTAGTCTGGAAAAAACAATTGCTAATATCTTCAAAAAAAAAAAAAGCAGCACAAACGTAAATTTTTTGCAGCACAAAACAGCACAAACGTAGCACTAAAGAAACACACTTGAGTTTTTATTTGTGCTGGTTGTAGGGGGGACTTTCAGCATTGATGGTGCCTTTCCAGATGTGCAAGCTGCCCATTCCTTATGCACTAATGCCCCCCATACCATTTTAGATGCAGCCTTTTGAACTGCATGCTGATACTCAGCCAAAAGGTCCCTCTCCTTCTTTTTAGCTTGGAGTTTATCTGAAACTTTTGTTATTGTATACTGTAGTAGATGATAATGTATCTTAACTCTTTGCAATTTTTACATTTGAGGAACATTATTCATGTAATATTTAGACTGTTTCACAAACTGGTGTACCTCTGCCCATCTTGACTTTACATACTGACTCCCTAAGATGCCCTTTTTATGCCCAGTCATGTTACTGACTTGTTTGCCAATTAACACAATTGTTACAAAATTTTGTTCCAGCTTTTCCTTGTTAGTACCAGCCTTTTGTTGACTTTTTTGTGACATGTAAATTCAAGCGCCAAATGCGGCTAAACACATTAACTCACGTTTAGCAGTGTTTTGTTTACAGACATTTTTCATTTTAATCCCAAAAAACGCTTCTAAACCTAAAAGAGGCATGTAAATGCGGCTAAACGGCCATGTGTTTGTTTTTGCCGCCGGTTTCTAGCTGTCAAGGTAAATCGTTCAGGAGAGTTTTAACAACGTCCCATGTACATGAAGCCTTATGCTGCGTACACAATCATTTTTCGGCATGAAAAAAAAAAACGTTTTTAAAAATGTAATTTAAAATGATCGTGTGTGGGTTTCACATCGTTTTTCAGGTTCTGAAAAACCATAAAAAAAAAAATTCGAACATGCTGTGTTTTTTCACGTCGTTTTAAAAAATGTTGTTTTTCGGGTTGTAAAAAATGATCGTGTGTGGGCTAAAATTACGTTTTAAACCCACGCATGCTCAGAAGCAAGTTATGAGTCGTAAAACCACCATTCATAATGAATTAAGCACATTCATCACGTTGTAACAGACAAAAAAGCGCGAAACGTCTTTTACTAACAAAGTATCAGCTAAAGCAGCCCAAAGGCGAATAGAACTTCCCCTTTAGAGTGCCATCGTACGTGTTGTATGTCACCGCGCTTTGCTCATCATTTTTTTTAAACTATGGTGTGTGGGCAACGTCGTTTTTAATGATGAAGTTGGAAAAACTATGTTTTTTGTTTTTTTTTTTCGTGCCGAAAAATGATCGTGTGCACGCGGCATCAGTGCTGTTTATTAAAAAATGTACCTAATTTTCTTTTTCTTACTTAAAATGATACATTTCCTCCTTAGGTATGTAGATTTTAGTGTCCCAACTTTTTTGGGAATTGGGGTTGTAGCTGTTCACTGTGATGCTATATGAAGCTGGGATCAAAGAGGTAGGGTCTGGACCTCAAACTAGCAGTAAGAAATGAAAGGGTGCAATGTTCAAAAGTACTGTGTTTTTTTTTTTTTTTTGTTTTTTTGTTTTACATAGTAGTGGGTGCTTTGAGACCTCCAGCAGAGGTGGTGGTAGAGGTTGTGAGTGAGTTAAACCTGCTTGATATAAACATAGGCCCAAAACCACTTGGTATTTTTTTGATGTCAGTTTCAATGTTTCCATGGTGCATTGCCTTTACTGTTTTATATTCGTATTTAAAATTTTGAGTTAAATCCAGTGAGGTGCATGACATCCTGACGGGAGGAGCATGACACTGATCATTCTGAGCTATGCATCTTGAACAGAAGAGTCACTGCAGCTGCTTTGCCTACCCCCCGCCCATTCACAGAAGCCTTGGTATTATGTAAACACATTCATAAAATAACATGGATTCTGTGGAGGGCCAGGCATAGAAGTGTGTGTGTGTGTGTGTGTGTGTGTGTGTGTGTTTCTGTCCTCTCAGATCCTGGAGTATCTCTCAGGAAGAGCAATAGACCTGTCAAATGTAAATAGAGATAAGCCCAGGAGATGTCATGTAGCTCTTTGGACTTGCATAGTGTGCCTTTTTTACTTTTTACAAATTGTCAAAATGTTCTGGAATTCAGCTTAAGACCCCTTTCACACTGAAGTGTTTTTACATGTTTTTTTTTTTATCGTTAAAAATGGCGCTATTAAAACAAACACCGCTCCAAAAACGCCCCTCTCCATTGAAATGAAAGCGCTGTAAAAACGCCTTACCCTTTCACACAGAGGCACTGCAAAAACGCCCTAAAACGTTAGGGTCTTAGCGGTGCTTTACCAGCACATTGGGATTGCAGATGAGGCTTTGCTTGAAAAATGCTTGAATAACGCCCCAGTGTGAAAGGGGCCTTAAAGTTCTGGGAGGGCATCCATGGATGACGTCCTGAGAACGTGCTTCCTGCATGTACCCTGGGGCGCATATTCGGAAGTGTCTGTGATCGCTGTGTTCTTGGACACATCTCATCACAGGTCGGGGTAAAGTGACAATCATAGCTGCCCTTTACCATGTGATCAGCTGTGTCCAGTTACAGCTAGTAACATGTAAACAGATTTTACGATTATTGGCTCTCCTTTCATCACACAAAGACATTATTTACCCTGATTATCAGGACCTCCTCATCAGCGCACATCGGTGAAGAAGAGAAATTGTGTGTGTGTGTGTGTGTTTTTTTTATTTTATGAGAACAAATCTTTTAGGAATAGAAGAAAAGCCTATTTATTTTCTGCCTTGCCATATTTTCCTGAGCAATGCTGTTTAAGTACAGCAGGGGTGTCAAACTCAATTTCATTGTGGGCCGCATCAGCATTATGATTGCCCTCAAAAGGGCCGGTTGTATCTGTAAGATTAAATGTCCAGCGCATCCCCTCCCCTTACATTAGATGTCAAGAGCCACCCCATCATCAGAAGTTGAGTCCCCCACCCTCTCTTACATCACAGTCCACCCCCCTTTCTTTATGCTGCTGCTGGGAAGAAGCTGGATGCATTGCTTGAAAGCAGAAAGTAAGGGTCTGGAGGAGGGCTATGGGTCTCCTGCAGAAGAGGTATGAGGGCCACATGAAATGGCCTGGAGGGCCGGATTCAGCCCGCGGGCCTTGTGTTTGACACATGTGAAGTACAGTCTGTATATGTAAACCTAGTCACTAAAGTGTCATATAAACTTTAACATGTTACTGTAACTTCAGAGGTCATTTTTAATACTTTTAATTCGCAAATTGCATTAAAACGGTTAATGGTAATTTACATGCTGTAGTACAACGGCATCCTGAAGTTTGAACAGCTAAATACTGGACTCTGGTGACCATACCACAGAGGGATTACACCAAGCAATTTTTTGCTGTTCCCTTGGTTGAAACTGCATATACAGTGTTTTTGGTGAGTTGCTACCTCTTCTGTTGGGCACATATGAAGAGGTTCAAGATTCTTGTCACTTATGAACTGTCTACTACTATTTAGACTTTAGTTCCTGGAGCGCTGCAATTTTTTTTTTGTATATTTTTTTTTTTTCTGGGAGATTTGTACATTTTTGTTTTTTTCCAACAGCTCTTCTCTTTCGGTCTTGATTTTGGGTGTTGCGCTGACTTTATTTTTTTTTATTTGTAATTTTGCAAAAAAACATACCTGGTAATCTGCAATGACGGTTCCTGTTTAGTCCCTTCCAGTTATAGGGTCATAATGCATTGTCACTGTCTCCAGTTGTCCTATATTATGACTGTGAAATGAGTTGCTGATGTGATCATGGAAAAACCTATTGCACTAGCATTGTTGTGACCGTCAGGAAAGCTGCCTCAAGGCTGGCTATACATTAATTAATTTCCTTGTACAATTTTCCTCTTAAGGCCCATACACACGGTAGGACATCCAACAAAATTTCCCTTGGATTTTTGTCCTAATTGATTTGTCCGGTCACACCCATAGCATACACACAGTCAGACTTTTCTGCAAACTTTTCTAAAACTTTCCCATTGTCACGTGGTTTTTCTGCTCTTTTCTGCTCTTTACTGCCACCCTTTGGTTAACTTCTGCTATTGTTGGTTGATTTTAACATTGGTTCTGAGCATGCGTATTTGCACTTTGTACAAAAGTTGGTTGGATTGCTGTACACACGGTCACACAAAGCACCATCAGACTTTTGTTGCCGAAAAGTTGGTCTGTTCGCAGACCCAACTTTTTGTTGGATGAAACCTGAAAAAGTTGGTCTGATGGAGCGTACACACGATCAGACAAATTTGAAAAGTTGCAGATTTTGAAGTTGGTTGGCCAAAAGTCTGACCGTGTGTATGGGGCTTAACAAATCTACATACTGTCAATTTGTACGCAACCTGGTAGGCCCTTGTACTACACAGTTTAAGGTATATTTAAAGGAAATTGAAGAACAACATTGTATAATGTATGGGCACCTCAAATAAATGAAACTTTCTTATCCGTATACTCTCTCAAAAGTATTTATACCCCTTGACATTTTCCACATTTTGTCATGTTACAACCAAAAATTATAATGTATTTTATTGGCGTTGTATGTGAACCAACAAAGTAGCACATTATTGTGAAGTGGAAGAAAGATGATAAATGGTTTTCATATGTTTTTACAAATATCTGAAGTGTAACGTGCATTTGTATTCAGCCACCTTTTTAGGCCCCTTTCACACTTGTGCGATTTTTGCCGCCGCGATTTGGACAAAAGTCATACGGATCATGTGGATCCGAATTTGCCCTGTGACTTCAAGTCCGACTTTAATGACCAGGGAATCCGACTTTGATCCCGGGATACAGGGCTGTGGAGTCGGAGTCGGAGGAATTTTTGGGTACCTGGAGTCGGCAAACAATGCACCGACTCCTACTAAAATTTAGATTGGAATAAAAAAAAAAGCAAGTTTAAATGTCCAATTGACAAAAAGTTTTTTAATTAATGACTTCTCTACTGTAAGAATTAGGGTTGTACCGATACCGAGTATTTGCGGGAGTACTTGTACTCCCGCAAATACCCCCGATACTTAAATACAATACCCCCCCCCCCCCCCGCTGCCGCATACCGCCGTGTTAAACCCTCCATTGCATTACAGCGCGCAATACAAGCTTTCTTTTGAATACTTGTAATGCGCACCGCACCATGTATAGACACTCCCCTCCTCGGGATTGGACGGATCCGTCCAATCCCGAGAGGGGGAGTGTCTATGCACGGATTCGTGTATAGACACTCCCCTGCTCGGGATTGGACGGATCCGTCCAATCCAGAGAAGGGGAGTGTCTATACATGGCGCGGCGCACATTACAAGTATTCAAACGAATGCTTGTATTGCGCGCTGTAATGCAATGGGGGGTTTAACGCGGTGGTATGCGGCGGCAATACTACAGGTATGGGGGACAGGACATGGCTGCATTTGTGGGGGACAGGACATGGCTGCATCTGTGGGGGGGACATGGCAGCATTTGGGGACACATTTAAAAAAAGTATCGGTATTTGGTATCGGCGACTACTTGAAAAAAAGTATCAGTAATTGTACTCGGTCCTAAAAAAGTGGTATCGGGACAACCCTAGTAAGAATAAAGACCAATGCATGCAGTGCCTCAAGTAACCGCAAAACGAACATGTTAAGTGACCGTGAAGAAGCATGCTTTTCATGTCCTTCACTATATGGCACGCAATGCACAATTAGGAGCGGCAATACTTATACTTTCCATAGTTTTGTGTTCTGCTGTTACAGGGAACGCAGCGCCCATGGGTAACCAAGCCTCTCACTGATAAGTACCCTCCGGAGAGCAACATCGCGGGCAGTCCGGGGGCATTGCGGATAGATCCCATGCAGTCTCCGAGGTGTAAAGTACACCCTATGTAAAAACTTAGTTTGTATCAATTTATCCCTAGAGGCGATCACCAACTTGTAGCTATCTTCAAAACATTCCTCCCACGCCTCCCTGTCCAGGGATGGGATATCTCCCTCCCACTTTCTCCATGGTAAATCTATCTTGGGGCGGGGGGGTCCTTATTAAGAATCGTTAGGTACAAGGTGGACAGAGCCTTCTTCAGAGAGCTCTGAGCCAGCAAATCCTCAACATTGGCCTGGAGGATAGGAGGTGTGGGCCCGGAAGGCATGCCGCAACTGATAGTAGCGGAAAAGCATCCAGGGTGGAAGTCCAAACCGGCTTGTCAAGTCCGGAAAGGAACGCAAATCATCTCTTACCAAACTTTTACTTTACACGAGATTAGCAAAAAACAGCCCCAAGGGTGGCGCCAGTGGAATCGAACTTCCCATTTTTATAGTTGCCTTTCCTTTAAGGAATGTATAAAATGCATTTGCATATTAATACAGAGGAGTCAGAGTCAGAAGTACAAAGAACTGAGGAGTCGGGACATTTATCTACCGACTCCACAGCCCTGCTGGGATAACAGGCACTGTCTGTTTGGTACGAAAGGGGGTGAGGACGAGTGAGCACCCCCCCACTCCAAAGCACCTTGACCCCATGTTAAGGGTGCTTTGGGGCAGTCGAAAGACATCCCGGCCCCCCACCCTCTTCCCGACAACCCTGGCCGTTGGTTGTCGGGGGCGGGGGGCTTATCGGAATCTGGGTGCCCCCTTTAATAGGGTGTGGGGCCGGTATCTCTTTGACTGCCCCAAAGCTCGCTCCTCCTCACCCTCTTTCCTACCCGGCCGTGCTCGAATAAGGGTATGGCTTTTGGGGGGGATTCTCACGCCGTTTTTTCGGCGTGGGGGGTTCCCCTTAAAATCCACACTGGTATGCTCTTGGAGGGGGAACCCATTTTGGTTTAAAAAAAAAATAAAAAAATTGGCGTGGAGTTTCCCTTCAAGATCAGAGCACAAGTCGCATCTGTTAATACGGGATCCAACTTTGATCCAAATTCAGAAAAAAAGTAGTGCAGGGATTTTGCAGTCTCAAATCGTGAGACAAGTCATATAAGTGTGAAAGGTGCCTTAGGGCCCTTTCACACGGGACGGATCCGCGACGATTCGCCCTGTGAACCTCCGCTTGCTCAGTGGGCATCGCTCCGTTGATCCCCGCTGAGCCGGCAGATGACAGGGCGGTCCCCGCACACTTGGTTTTCAATTATGTGTCACTTTGTATTGGTCTATCACATAAAATCCTAATAAAATACATTCATGTTTTTGGTTGTAACATAACAAAATGTGGAAAACTTCAAGGGGTATAAATACTTTTCTGGGCACTGTGTGTAAGTTTTTTTTTTTTTATGGGGGGTTGGTAAATTATGGGAAGTAGATGAATATAAGTTCACCGTATTCCTGGCCCTTCCCACATTTCCTAACCGATTATATGTTGCAATATAGACCCTCCTTGCTTAACGGGCAGGTTGTTAAACAAAGTGGTCGCTGAATGAGGAGCCACAAGTAATCAATATTTTTAAGCATTCTTAACTACTGTATTGTATTCTGAAAAAAGTTCTAAACACAAAGCGCCAACTCAATAACATTTGTTTTTAATTTGCATAAGTACAGAACACAAATCCTGTACAATACAATGATGTACAGTGCCCAAAGAGCTGGTCACACGTATGAGCGGTTGTTAAACGAGGAGACCAACAAAACTACAGTCAAAATGGTCAACTCCAGAGATTCGGCTTTAGGCTGGTCCAACAAACGCTCCGACATTGGAAGCTCATGTCGCATGACGTGTGAAAATCGATGATTCTCTGTTCACACTGATATGACACGACAGTCATCCGACTTTCATCCTTCTTTGCTCTGCGACATCAGTCCTACATCCATCCGACTTTCATGAACAGGATACTACTTTGCTCCGATTTTGTGATAGTCTGACTTGTTGTTTGACCAATCAAAACAATCTCAGTGCGAGATGAATTCTTTTTACTGCTGCTGTAATCGCCATGTCGGATGTCACAAGTCAGATGGTAAGGACAAGGATCCTACTTTGATCCGACTTCAGTGATCTTCAATTGGCTGAAGTAGGATCAAAGTCGGACCGACTTGTGTCGGACCAGTTAAGACGGCTCTTGTAGGGAAACATTGATTTTTCACACGTCATGCGATATGAGTTCCCAATGTCAGAGCGTTTGTCGGACAGGTGTGAACCCGGCCTCAGAGCCGTCTTAACTGGTCCGACTTTGAAAATGCTCCTTGTACTACGTTGGTCTGACTTTGATCCTACTTCAGCCCATTGAATATCACTGAAGTCGGATCAAAGTAGGATCCTTGTCCTTACCATCCGACATGGTGATTACAGCAGCAGTAAAAATGTAGATCGCACTGGGATTGTTTTGATTGGTCAAGGAACAAGTCAGAATATCACAAAGTCGGATCAAAGTAGTATCCTGTTCATAAAAGTCGGATGGATGTCGGAACCAATGTAGGACTGATGTCGCAGAGCAAAGTAGGATGAAAGTCGGGTGACTGTTGTGTAGTATCGGTGTGAACCCAGCCTTACTAGCTGCCACATGCAATTTATTATCCTCCTGATAAATGTGCTTGTAGTTTTTTGTGCTGGCCACCTTTCGCACTGTTTCCTCTAAGGGCACTTTCACCTTTCGCACTGGGGTGGGGGGCTATCCTATCTGACCACAACTACAGCTTTGTTGAAGTGAGGCTAGAGCAAGCATCCTAATCAATATATTCTGCTTTGGCAATGTAATTTCATGCCCTGTCCTGCATTATCGCAAACTTGTAATTACTGTCCTAGTAATTGTACGGCAGTGTCCTTTCATACACTCGCCAAATCTGCTCTTTAGCATTCGCCATGATCTGGCCTGCAGCATGGTTAGAGTAGACTTTGCTAGTGGTAGGAAACTGTTTATGCATAAACGCCATACTATTTACATATGTGCTTTTCTATTGATGTCTTAAGGATTCAAAAAGAATTGACTGCAACTTTTCAATAGTCCTACTGCACCATAGATGATATGAATTCTACTGTCATGCATTGTAAGATGGCAGAAACATTACAAAGCCCACTAGTGTGAATGGGACTTTATGAAGATAAAAGGACACTGGATTGTCTTGAACAGAGGTGTCCAAACTTTTTTTCAAAGAGGGCAGGCCAGATTTGATGAAGTGAACATGCGTGAGGGCCATCCATTTTGCCTGATGTTCTTTGAACCATTAAAAGTCGGTCTAAGTGTGTTCGTCTGAGCACTAATACATGGTCCAACAATAATGTTCTTGCATTTGTGGCAGTGTGTGGTGAAGATATGAGGTCAGGCGTGTTATTTGGATATATATCTCTTTTGTGGCCCCCAACTAATCCCTGAGTGCCGTTCAGGACTATGGATGAGCTCAGGGTGTGTTATTTGGATATACAGTATTTATTGGCGTATAACACGCACCTTCACTTTAGGAGGGAAGTTTCGGGAAAAAACTAACATTTTAAGTGAAGAACTGTGAAGCAAAATAAGGGTGAGTGCCCATGAATGCTGCCTAATCTGTGCCCATCTGCAGCCTCTCCATTGCCACGAATGTAGCCTCTCCATTGCCACGAATGTAGCCTCTCCATTGCCACGAATGTAGCCTCTCCATTGCCACGAATGTAGCCTCTCCATTGCCACGAATGTAGCCTCTCCATTGCCACGAATGTAGCCTCTCCATTGCCACGAATGTAGCCTCTCCATTGCCACGAATGTAGCCTCTCCATTGCCACGAATGTAGCCTCTCCATTGCCACGAATGTAGCCTCTCCATTGCCACGAATGTAGCCTCTCCATTGCCACGAATGTAGCCTCTCCATTGCCACGAATGTAGCCTCTCCATTGCCACGAATGTAGCCTCTCCATTGCCATCAGTGCAGCCTGATCGATGCCTATCTGCAGTCTCGAGGGGAGTAGGGGCGGGACGAGCGGCAACAGATTACATACAGGAGAATCTCATGTTCACACAGCAACCGCTTTAATACAATATTACGCCTCCTATGATAGACATAGTCGTCCAATGGCAGCCCAGGAGACAGGACTTCCTATTACAGATGCCGCCGAGTAAACAGAAGATTCTCCTGTAGGTAATCTGACGGCACACTTGGCCCCCCATCCCCTACGAAAGAAGCGCCGATAAATACAGTGTATATATATATATATTGGGGGCCGCAAAAGATGGATATATATTTAAATTACCAGTGGGCCGGAATCTCTGCGCTGTATGATTGTATGCCTTGCTTACATCTCAATAAACTTGTTTAATTGGTTAAAAATTACCAGTGGGCCACAATAAACTGAAAAGGGGGCCGCAATTGGCCCGCAGGCCGGACTTTGGACATGCCTGGTCTAGAATATCCACAAAGGTAATCAAGACAATTCAAAGAGCTGCTGCCCCTTGTATAAGACTTAGTTTGTCTATTGATTGAAACCCCTCAGTATCTTGGAGATACCCAGAGGTGATTATTTTTTTTTTACCTTTTTTAAAAGGTTCATTCTTATTGTTAAAATGCTTTCACAGCAGTTTTGTGTTTTGCCTGTACAAGTGTCCACGGACATAAGGACGATTTTGGAGGCATATTTTGAGCTCCGTGTTTTGAGGTAGAAATACACTCTACATGAGCATATATATTTTTTTTTTTTGCCAAATAAACTGGCATTTTATGAAGCCTTGCTAAATTATTAGGGTTGTCCTGATACCGATACCGAGTATTTGCGGGAGTACTTGTACTCCTGCAAATGCCCCCGATGCCTGGCCGAATACCTGTTCCCCCCCCCCCCACCGCAACACGCCGCTGCATACCGCAAAGCCACGTTAATCAGCGTGCGAGGAACATTACAGGCAGCTTTTGTTTGAATAGCTGTGTTCCCCGCCGCGTATAGACCCTCCCCCTTGCTCGGGATTGGACGGGTGATCTGTCCAATCCCGAGCAAGGGGGAGTGCCTATACACGGTACAGCGGGGAACACGGCTATTCAAACAAAAGCTGCCTGTAATGTTCCTCGCACGCTGATTAACGCAGCGGCATCATCTAGGTATGGGGGACATTGCTGGATATTTGTGGGGGGACATGGCTGGATATATGTGGGGGGACATGGCTGCATTTGGGGACACATTTAAAAAAAAGTATCGGGACAACCCTATAAATTATATAGAATTTGTGGAAACTCTTCTGTTGACTTTAGCAGGGTGGAAGCTACCTCATTTGAGGGCACAAAGCATGTCAGTCTGACCCCTGGACCATATTGCTCGTCAAAGACCAGAGCACTACGTATTCTTCTACATATTTTTCTAGAAAAAAAGAAATTTCAATAAGTAGGGTTGTCCCGATACCACTTTTTTAGGACCGAGTACAAGTACCGATACTTTTTTTCATGTACTTGCCAATACCGATACTTTTTTTAAATGTCATGTGACAGTTTTCAAACCACAATACAGACTAAGGATATTTTCTTTAGAATTATGAAGAACTCTAACTCAAGACATTATAAAAGAATAAAAATGAGTAAAAATGAATAAAAATGTTTTTGTCACGCAGTAGTAAAAAACTCAAAGAATTTTCACAGAACATGTTGATAAATACAAAAAAAGTATTCTATTTAGGTATCGGGAGCATTTGCGCGAGTACAAGTACTCCCGCAAATACTCGATATCGGTACCGATACTAGTATCGGTATCTGGACAACCCTATCAATAAGCGTTGATTTTTTTTTTGGTACTGCGACATTATGGCAGACACTTTTGACACATTTTTGGGACCATTGGCATTTTTATAGCGATCAGTGCTATTAAAATGCATTGATTACTATAAAAAATGGCAGTGACGGGGTTAACACTAGGGGGCGGGGAAGGGGTTAAATGTGTAACCTGGGTGTGTTCTAACTGTAGGGGGGCGGGGTGACTGAGGGAAATTAATGATCTTCTGTTCATACATTGTAAGAACGGAAGATCAGCATTTTTCCCCCTGACAGGACTGGGAGCTGTAACGAGCGATCGCGTGTGTCCAGCGGTGATCGCGCCCGCCGGGCATTGGAGTCGGGGGCGAGCGGGGGCCGCTTCGAGAGCCAGCGTATAGCTGTGGGCTCTCGCGCAGGGGAGCCGACCTGCTGCCGTAGAACTGCGGCGGCTGGTCGGCAAGTAGTTAAATCTGACTCTGATCATCATTTTGGACAAGGATTCAGCAGGTCTACTTAAACAGAAACAGAAGATTCATATCTATTTTGGGACAGCAAAAGAAACCAAAACCCTGTTGGCCAAAATGGCATGCTGGCAAAAGCCAAGATTTTATTTTTTTCTAAATTTTAAAAGCAGCATCCTCAGATTTGGGCCTCTGGGTGAGAAAACAGATTAGGGGAAAAGTTCTATTAGATGGCACATGCATCCTGACCCATCCTGACTTGTATACAGGCAACCTAGGAAGGTGCGTTTTTAAATCTGGGATGCCCCTGAAGCTACCGTCTAGGTTTTCATGCCGGAAAGATCTTTGGTTAGCAGATGTCCTTTTATATTTGTCCTAAATCTTAACACCTACCCTTATTCCTCAAACCCAAGCAGTATACTCATTATCGGCATTATCATTATTGGTTCACAATTGTATTGCTCATCGGTCAGCACCTGGCCAAATTTAGTCTAGAAAAAGAAAAACCAAGGGCATTGTGAGACTGTGCTTTGCATGGGAAATGGTCGTGGTCTGGGTGGCTTTTATCTCCTTTAACTGTTTTAGATTTTTGCGTGGCATGCTGTGGATATGGCCCAGAGTCGCAGAAATGCTTCAGCGTACCCGTTGAGCTGTGTTTTTTTTTTTTTAACCATTTAATTAAGGATCCCAAGGATCGTTACTGGCGTGTTTTTTTTTTTTTTTTTTTTTTTTTGTTTTCTATGACATGCTGTGGATTCCCTGGATTTTGTGTATCTGGACTGAGTGAAATAAGCATTTTTTTTGGTAGTAGCACTGATTTTTACAGAGGAAATGGTTATAGATCTCCTGGGGCAACCTCTTCCATACACACATGGCTGTGTTCCCTCCAGAAACCCTTGTAGTGAGTGACACATCCATTTGCTTTCGGTTCATGGCCATATTTAACCCTTCCTTATGCTTTCTGGATTGACAGGACGGCCCCTGTCGCCAAAACCCTCCCCTCTAGGCTGTTGTGCCTGGGAGGGGAGTGTGTGGGACACAAGTGGAGGGTTTGGCATGGAAGGTTAAAGTGGATGAAAACCCACCCTCATCCTTTCTAAACTACTGCCATAGTGGTGATCTATAAGGATATACATGCCTCCTGCATGTATCCTTACCTGTGAAATGCCTCCCTTCTGTCTGTTATGAGACCTGAAAAACTGCAGATTCTGTGGGTGGAGTTGTGATGTCAGTAGACTTTCTGCCCACCTCTACACTCCCCTTGTCAACATGCATTTTTTCCTTTGTATTTCTTACACTGAATTCTGCTATGATCACTAACATCCAGTCAAAATGCAGAAAAGTAACCACATGACTTCAAATAAGGAGTGGGGGTGGGAATTAAAAAATAATGCCTGTCTCAGGCTAGAGCATGAGATGTGTAAATAACCTGTCACTCACAGCAAGGGGGCAGAACAGGCCAAGGTTTTTGTCTGTAAGTCCGTTTTATTTCACTGAACAATAAGAGGATTGCTCAAAGCTGGATTAACTCTGTGTGGCAAGACTGATAACTAGGGTTGTCCCGATACCACTTTTTTAGGACCGAGTACAAGTACCGATACTTTTTTTTTTAATGTACTCGCCGATACCAAATACCGATACTTTTTTTTAAATGTGTCCCCAAATGCAGCCATGCCCCCCCCCCTACATAAATGCAGCCATGTCGTCGCCCCCCCCCCCCCACATAAATGCAGCCATGTCGTCGTCGTCGTCCCCCACATAAATGCAGCCATGCCCCCCCCCACATAAATGCAGCCATGTCCCCCATACCTAAAGGACACTCCCCCTTGCTCGGGATTGGACAGATCCGTCCAATCCTGAGCAAGGGGGAGTGTCTATACACGGCGCAGCGGGCAAAACCGCTATTCAAACTAAAGGTGCTTGTAATGTTCGCCGCACGGTGATTAACGCGGCAGCTTCGCAATATATGGCGGCGGCGGTGGGGGCAAGTATTCTATTTGGGCATCGGGGGTATTTGCGGGAGTACAAGTACTCCCGCAGATGCTCGGTATCGATACCGATACTGGTATCGGGACAACCCTACTGATAACATTGTGACATAAAAAAATAAATACATTTTGTTTACTTCTATAAGCCATCACAGTGTAACTATACATCCTTTGGATTTTCAACAGCTCACAACTCAGTTTTGTTCTATATTTTCTCAGCTGTGATTGAACAGTCTAGAAATCTGCAGACCAGGCATATAACAAAGAACCCCAGTTCCTGCTCCCCTGATAAGGGGTAGAACTGTTTTGAGATTTTATTGGATGATGTCACACATTACTGGTATGGAGAATACTCTCGAGACCTGTAAACCAACATCTTTTGATGTCCTTTCTTTTCGTTCCAATAAGGAACCCTTTTGTTTTCGGAGGTGCATGCAAAATCCCCATTCATTCTGCCCAGAAGTACCTTCATGACCGCTGGGTCTTGCTAGACCTAGGGGCACCTGGCAGCAAATCTGGGGTATGTGCTTTCTGAAAATCCGTTTTACAGCAAGGATAGAGCATGCAATATTTAATTACATTTTAAAAATAGTTTTAATTTTTATTTATTTTTATTGTGTTTAACTTACTCCATCGTTCCCATTCTGAAATGATTTACTATGTTTTGCAGATTATGTCTACTTTGAAAACTCTTCAAGTAATCCTTACTTAATAAGAAGAATAGAGGAACTTAACAAGGTAACACATGTCTTAATTATTGCTTGCAGAATGCTACATTTATGGCCATTTATGTATATATTTTAAAAATGTTGGCAATGTCTTTGATATCGATGCAACAAGTTCATTGCATTTGTTAACCAAAAGAGTCATTACAATTCCATCTAAGCTTTTTTAAGGTGGTGTGTGTGTTGTAAACCAGCAGCTTTCATTATAGTCAATGGTGAGCTCACCATCGAGAGCCTTCATGCACTTGCTTCTATGTGATGACAATCCTCTCTCAAATGGTGCTCCTGGTATAAGTGGCTGTGCTGATTACAATCTGTGCAATCTTGGTCTACTGTTATCACAAAGCCAGATCGAAGCAATGAGCAACCCTGGTGGGCGGGCTCAACTATATTGTCCACATACCATCTTGCATACTGTATATGATTATTTCCCCTTTTCTATTATACCGTTCAATTTTCCCACTTCCCGTGGGGTCACAACTGCTGTGTTGCCCCAAAATTATTTCCCTTTGGGAGCATTTAATTATTTACTAGTTTTTACGGTTATTTCCGTTGGGGACTTCAGCAGCTGTGACAGTATTGGTGTCCGGACTGTCTGTATACTTGTTACATGTTTGTTATTGTCCTTTATGTATATTTGTTGTTAGCACACAGTAACGTTTACTGGTGCACATTGTCGGTATGTTTAGGTCCTTGTCTTGCTTTATCTATTGATTTAGCATTTACTGCTAACTTTTATCCTGTTTGTAGTGGCATTTAATCATTAATAAATATATATTTTTTCTAATATTTGAGTGCGGTCCATCCTTACCAACAGTAGCCCCTTTTTTATCTTGGGACGCCTCCTTCTTGAGGTTTTCCCCAAGATAGTATTTTGTTTTTGTATGCAATGAGCAACCCACACTGGTGTGAGTACAGGTTAGTCCCTTTTCACACTTATACGACTTGTCCCAGTCATTCTCCATTATTTTCAATGACTACCATTGATACTGGCACGACTTTAAGGCCCCATGCACACGAGACGCTGGTAAACTCGAGTTCAGAGGCGTTTGGGCATTTTTTTCAACTGCCCCTGAACACATTTAATGTTATCCTATGTGTCCATGCACACAATCGCGTTTTTTGGCGTTTTAAAGCAGTTGGGTTTAGGGCCGTTTTTTCAAACCCAAAATTTTGGGTTCAGAAGCTTTTGGCGTTTTCGCGTTTTCGCGTTTCAGCCGCAAATCGCGGCAAAACGCCGCTAATCGCGGCAAAACGCGGTACCGGCGTTTTGCCGCGATTTCGTTTATAGGCGTTTTTAAAGGTGACCTATTTTTTTACATTAGAAATCTCAAAAATGATGGCAAATGATGAAAAAACAAAAAAAACTAAACAACTGTAATTGCTTGCATTGCATTGTGGACAATCCACAACTTGTGGCAGGTGACGTGGCCAGGTGACATGACAGGTGGACAATCAACAACTTGTGGCAGGTGACATGGCCAGGTGATGTGGCAAGTGGACAATCCACAACTTGTGGCAGGTGATGTGAACAGGTGATGTGGCAGGTGACGTGGCACGTGGACAATCCACAACTTGTGGCAGGTGAAGTGGCCAGTTGACATGACAGGTGACGTGGCCAGTGGACAATCCACAACTTGTGGCAGGTGATGTGAACAGGTGATGTGGCAGGTGACGTGGCAAGTGGACAATCCACAACTTGTGGCAGGTGACATGGCAAGTGGACAATCAAATTTAAAAATTTTCAATTTTCGTATTTTTCAAATTTTGAATTTTCTAATTTTCGAAATGTCGAATTTCGACATTTTCGAAATCTTTCAAATTTCGAATTTTTTAAATTTCGAAGTTTCAAATTTCGAATTTTTCAAATTTCAAATTGTGAAATTTTCGAAATTTAGAATTTCGAATTGTGAAATTTTCAAATTTCGAATTTTCAAATTTCGAATTTCGAATTTTCAAATTTTCGAAATTTTGACATTTCGAATTTTCAAATTTAGAATTTTTGTTCAAATTCTGAAATACGAAAATTGAAAAATTTGAAATTAGAAAAAATTTTCAGTTTTCGAAATTTCGATTTTCGAATTTTTCAGTTTTCGAAATTTCGAAATTCGAATTTTTCAAATTCGAATTTTTCAAATTTCGAATTTTCGAATTTTTCAAATTCGGAAATACAAAAATAAAAAAAATCGAAATTCGAACATTTAAAAATTTTGAATTTTGAATTTTCGAAATTCGAATTATTCAATTTTCGTAATTTAGAATTTCGAATTTTTCAAAAATTCTAAATTTGAAAATTCTAAATTTGAAAAATTAGAAATTCAAAATTTCGAAAATTGAAAAATTAGAAATTTGAAAATTAGAAATTTCCAAATTTGAAAATTCGAAATTTGAAAATGCGAAAAATTCGAAATTTGAAAATTCGAAATTTGAAAAATTAGAAATTTGAAAAATTAGAATTTCCAAATTTCGAAAATTGAACAATTCGAAATTCAAAATTTCGAAAATTGAAAAATTAGAAATTTCGAAAATAGGAAATTCGAAATGTTTCAATTTTCGAATTACAAATTTTTCAATTTTCGTACTTCAGAATTTGAAAAATTCGAAAATTTAAAAAAATTCTCTGGATAAGTACGCAGCTGGACATACATATTGGTAAAATAGCCAACTGAAAATCTCTGTGCCATCAACGGATGGGTCCAACAGTGATGAGCTCTGCCAACGGATCTCTCGCGTAGTTTGCGACGGCGTTGAATCCTCAGCAAGAGCAACGTATGGACAATTTCTTGGCATATATTCAATATGGGATCCATTTCAAAAAAGAAGAATCAAATGAAAGTATGCAAGTCTGCATATGAAAGTCTGCTGCTGCTGCTGCTCTCTCTGTTGAAAATGGCAGAAATAGTTAAAAATATATAGCTTTCAGAGCTTTGGGAGGGTCTACAATGTCTGTGCTATAAACGCTGATAGCCGCAAACGCGGAAAAACGCGGTAAAACGCCGCGAAATTCGCGGCAAAAACTGGCGTTTTAAACTCCGGTTTTTGCCTTTGAAAACATGAGTTCAGATGTGTTTGCATTTGCTTCTCGTGTGCATGGGGCCTAAGTTGTGCCTACTTCAAAGTAGTCCTTGCACTACTTTGGTCCGATTTTGATGCTACTTACACAGGGATTCATTGAAATCGCGCGACTTTGAAGTCGTACAAGTGTGAAAGGGGACTTAGGGTTTACAATAAATGGACACTCCAGTTTATCTACACGGCTTTCCTACTATATTATGCTTTGTCAAAATAATCGTACATTTAAGTTTATATGCAAATAAGTGGAGCATTTTTTATTTTTTTTCCTATTCGGAGAGGTGATGCAATACTTTTCTGATAAAGAGTTTAGTGCAGTAAAGCATTTATTTATTTTTTCTCTGGATTGGACAGTTAGGTTTTTTCAAATGGGAACCTTCTTTCCCAGTCATGGCTTATTTAAAGCAGAGGTTCACCCAAAAATCAACTTTCTGACATTCGATCCAGCATACTGCTAACATCGGCAGTATGCGTTTTTTTTTTTTTTTTTGTTGTACTTATCGTTTTATGAGCCGTTGTTATCCGGCTCCGAGCGGGGAATGGGCGTTCCTAAGCCAAGAGGAGTTGATTGACGGGCTGCTAAGGCGCGTCACGAATTCCGAAAATACCCGAAGTGACACTCGGGTATTTTCGGAAGGCGTGACGCGCCTTAGCAGCCCGTCAATCAACTCCTCTTGGCCTAGGAACGCCCATTCCCCTCAGGATTCCCCGCTCGGAGCCGGATAACAAAGGCTCATAAAACGATAAGTACAATAAAAACAAAAACAAAAAAAAAAACAGCATACTGCAGATGTTAGCAGTATGCTGGATCTAATGTCAGAAAGTTGATTTTTGGGTGAACCTCCGCTTTAATTAGAGCAGTGAGTGTGATGTGGGCTTTCCTCTATTGGGCTTCAATTGCTCAAGTATTTAAGGTGGCAACTCGATGTCTCTTTAGATAAAATGTCAGTCTGTGGAACCGCAAGAAGTTGGCTGTTCCCACTATGGATTTGGAGATCTTTTTCTCTTCATAAAACACTGACTTTACTTAATGAAGATGCACGAATGTTTAAGAATCCCACTGATGACAAATGTTAAAAGCCTGTGCCAAATCTTTGTTTTCACTAGCAGGCCTGCTATGTAACATGTCATATTCATGAAGGGCATCTGTCAAATCTTAAGTTTCATCTGGTAATACACTCAGCCTTTTCTTGTTTATGATTTAAGATTTCTCTGTCTGAAAAGGGTGGCATCG